>OV179146.1:2618611-3268888 GCA_921972225.1 Euplexia lucipara | reverse complement strand
CTGGAGCGTGGGTGACAAGTTGCAGATTTTTGTTACATAGGTACATTACATAAACTCACGTCTTTTTCCTATCGAGGTAGGCAGAAAGTACGGAGCGCCCTCTGCTACGAATCTAGCATTGTTTTTTTTTTGCTTCGCTTACATTGATACACATTGTCATATACATGGGTACCACGCACCTGATCTTTTTGAAGAACCTTACCAATAAGGTCTATGTATGTTCTTCTACCGCCTCGTTGGTCTAGTGGTCGCAAGCGCTACTGCTGAGCATGAGGTCCCGGGTTCGATCCCCGGGTCGGGCAAAGTGTTATTGAGTTTTTCCATCTGGGATTTCTCAGTAGCAGCCCGGAGTCTGGATTTGTGCCCGATTGATGGCAATAGGCTCGCCCCCTATTACATGGGACTTAAACATAACTGGCGAAATGTGGTTGTACCTACTACCAGGTACACCTCTGCCTAGCCCTTCAGGGATTACAGGCGTGACGTTATGTTATGTTATGTTCTTCTAGGTTGCACCCTCCCGGCGTTTCTACTTACAACTGCCTTATACCTTTCGTTGGTCGCCTTTCATTCATACTTTCAACGTGACCAAACCATCTAAGCATACTCTTTCCGATTTTTGCCTTATCACAGCATTCCTCAATCTGTCATTCGTTTATTTCATTGTTTTCCGTTTTTTTATTATTATTATTGTTTGTTATTTATTTTCCTTTTCGAAACTTCCCGGAACCCTGGTATCCCGGACCTTTGGAAGACGTACGAGGGGTCGAGAGCAACTCGAAGAGGCCAATTGTCGCCTTTAATTAATTGAGGCACCAATTGTTGTTTTTCTGCATGCACTATACTATGCAAGTGCACATCAAGCTATCTCAAAACTGTAAAATCCCAATTGAATATGAACTTTATTGTTATGTTATAAAGTTCAATTTTTTTTCTGTAGTTTAGTAAAAACTAATTTATAGAGAGCAGTACTTAGTTTTGTAAGCTAGTGTTTAAAGGAAGTTTTACAGATGCTTGCCTCTGTACAAACTCAACAGCATTCCAAAGGACTAACAGCCCATTAACTCTTATGAAAATTACACTTCAACTTTTTCTCTCATCCTGAAACAAAAATGGCTGACGCAGCCCATCAAATTTAATTGAAGACGCTTAACTCTGCGGAAGCACACACAATAAACATTTACAACAACATTTAAAATCCAGAAAAACAATATTACGGAACTCTTGCTGACCCTACCTGGGTTCCGCAGATAAAAATCTCAGGAAACATATCGGCCGCCTAACAGGGGAATAAATAAGTGCGGATGCATTAGGGCGGGCGGGGCGTTAGCCTCAGGTGATCTTCCGCCCGCCCTGTATCGCTGATAACGTACGTTAACGGCTGTTAACGGGCGTTAGCGGGCGTAACGACGCCGTTAGTAGAGGTTACTTCCTCCGCTATTGTATAGAGTGGCCGAACTTTCTAAAATGGCTGCGAGGTGCTCCTCGTAAATTTATTCAGCCATCGACGACTACCTTAATTTTTTTATCTGTGATACTGTTGCTCTATTGCGTATTCTTAACATATAGGTAAAATAAATAAATAAATATACCACACATTTTACACAACGCCATCTAGTTCCAAGCTAAGCAGGGCTTGTGTTATGGGTACTAAACAGCTGTTAAACATACTTATATATTTCTAAATACATACATATTATAGATAAACTACACCCAGACACAGAACAAATGATCATGCTCATCACACAAACATTTGGGTGGGAATCGAACCCACGACCTCCGGCATAGCAGTCAGGGCCACTACCTACTAGACCAACAGGCCAATTATTATGAATAACACCAAAATGTCCTTCAATCGAGAATTCTCAATGTCAGACAGATATAAATTTTGCAGGCGTTCATAATGGCTAGATATTGTGATTTAGATCATATCTAGATATTAATATTAGACAATGTCCATTAAAATGATACATTTCAACGATTTACCCGTATGTTTGACTAAACTTGTTATTTATTATTATCTTTAACAACATTTCGCTTATTTATTATTTGCAAAAACTGTAATTTAAATTGTTTTTATGAGCTGGCAATGTGAGGTGCATTTTTGGGTTATTTATTTGTCTGTGTGTGTTCCTAGAAGAACATTTACTGACCTTATAATAATAATATCACTTTATTTCAAGCACAAGACTCATATTACTGAGTACATAGCTTTATTGTCACTATTTTACATTAATCTAATAAACAAGAGCGCTCAAGCTTCTACCAAAGCCAAACAATCCTCATTAAACTATTTATATTGGCTACTATTTATTACTATATATAAGGTGTAAACAAACAAAAATACAACCGAATTAAGAACCTCTTCCTTTTTTTGAAGTCGGTTAAAAATATATTGATTCTAAGGCGTAACGAAAATGGCTTGGGTAGCTAGTATATATTTAAAAGACACAAATTACACAATCAAATATGTTTAACAGACACTTACTGTACACGTCCCCAAGAGAATAGATGAACAACTTAATATAGTTTCTTGTATCCCGGTTTTACGAGCGGATAAAACTAAAGTTATTAGCCTCAATGCCTTTACAACTATTGTTTGCATTAAAAACTAGTTCGACACGAACCATAAATTGTACTCCGATATACACAGCTTTTACGACCACTGGCTAGATTGTACTGAATATTTTTTTGTTGTTTGATTAGTGTTAAGTACTTTTAAACAATAATAAAGATGCAGTTTTAATGTACACGCATAGATACATAAACTCAAGTCTTTAAATGTGGGTAAGCAGAAACTACGGAACGCCACCTGCTTCGATTCTTACATACTTATTTTGCTTCGGTTAATTATTAACGTTGGTTGCGAGTTCATACTACGCATCTGACGTTAATAATAAAGTTAAGATAATGATAGTGTTTATATTATTTAAAAAATTGCAGCTTTAAAGACATGTAAACAACTAAAACTTCGCGTGCATTTCGTATCTTACTTTAGCCACCATCTTAGTTTTGAAAATAAATGTAGTCTATGACATTCACAAATAATGAGTCTCTTGGTAAACAATCAAAATCGGTTCAGTAGATCCGAAGATTACGCACTATTATGTCACAAACTCACAAAATTTACCTCTATATATTAAAGCATTAAAATTAATTTTAATTAAATTTTGCAGCTTTATAAAAATTTCAATATTAACTACGTTGTAAGCCAAAGTTAACTGGCCATACAATTTAAACATAAATTACTCTTATATAATTCCATCCATCAAGGTTTAGGCAGAGATGAGACATAATTCGTGCACATTATTTTGACCACTTTGCCTAGAGGCGACCCTATTGTCTCCACCAGATCTCAAATCCAGAAAACCAGCAATAACAGATGAAAAACCCCATTTACAGTTTCGCCGACCCGGTAATCCTCATGCGCTATATCAGAAAGATACTTAAATACATACATACATACATAAACTCACGCCTTTTTCCCATGGGGGTTGGCAGAAACGACAGAGCGTCATATGCTAAGATTCTTACCTACATACCTACTTCTTTTTCTTCGTTTACATATTCATACATGTTGTCATACACACTACTTAAATATTCTACGAATAGTAAAGCATAGTACAGCACAGGTTGTGCTATCAGCTAAAACAAAAATTCTACAACAACTTCGAAACTTTGTTAAACCAGAAGGTCTTAATCTAAACAAACTATCTAGTATCTTGTAGTCTTATCTATCAAACTAGCTTATTTACTTTAAAATTCAGAACAATTCGGCGAAATCTGAAGCATCCGCGTTCTAAAGTTGGTATCGCGCTGGAATATATCAGGGCGCAGTATCTTGTAGTGTTGCCAGTTGTAAAGCTATGGCTGCCTGGATTGCCATGTTAAAATAATTTTGTTACCTACTAATAAAAAAAATAGAAGGGAAATATAATATATTATGTAGTAATTGTATCATCAGATAACCAAATCATCACCATCTGCGTGCGTAGCCTTTACCCAACTATATTGGGGCCGGCTTCTAGCCTAACTAGATGCAGTTGAATAACAGTGCTTTACATGGAGCGACCGACTACCTGATCTCCAGAACCTAGAGAATGGGTACCACGATGCCCCTTTGGTTTTTTTATTTATTTATTTATTTCTTTGGCCCACCATCAATTAAGTACACTAAAACAATTATGGGTTACATTGAATCACTTCGGGTTTAGTGCATCAATCTCTTACAGGTAAGCACATCATGCACTACATATTGATTAAGTATACTTAAAATTACAGGATATTTGATGCACACAGAACAATCGGGCTCCTCGGGCCAAATTAAAACTAAAAATTGAAATAAAAATATTAAAATCACAGGCAGAAATAAAATTGAGACTGAAATAAAATTATAATCGAAAACCTAAATAAGTTAAAATCATAGTAAAATTAAAGTTAAATAAATTCAAAATAGTAATTAAAATTAAACACAAAATCAAAATTAACATTCAACAGAACATAATCAGAATAAATTAAACAGAATCATAATTAAAAACAAAAAATAACGGACAACGTAATTAAATTAAATTCATACGGATATCATATTTAACCAAATTAAATTGGTTAAAGTAGTTGTTAGCCTTTCAGGGGTGTGACTGCTCAAAACGACTGTCAAAGATTTATTTATTTATTAAGGTCTCCTTTGCAAATATACAGGTCCAATCTCTGGGACAGATACAGATTCCAATGTGGTAGAATGGTTCTGTTACAAATTTTACACTAAGTCATTATTAAAAAAATAAAAAAATATTTAAAAATTAAAACAAAACCTGTAACTAATTCATAGAAATTATCCTAGTGTTGTGGCCAGCGAAACGCCAAGTTATAGGTTTCTAGTTCCAACCTAAGGTTATTTATACTTGCTTTAAAAACGGTAAAGGAAAATGTCGTGAGGAAACCATAGATGTTTCTCGACGGCTTGTGAAGCCAAGTTGGAAGCCCGTAGGTGGCATAAAAACTCTGACACCTTGTTAGAAAGAAGAAGTAGCTATTCATAGAAATTATCTTAAATTAGAATACGATAGTGCACGATTTTTTGTATTTCCGAACAAATACCGCATTTCTCGGGAAATCACGAACTCCCGCTCTAGCAACACTGGCTGGCAAAGTAAAAGTTTTGGAGGGAAGTGCAGTGCATCGAGATACAGCCCAGATCTCGGACGTATAAAATTTCAAACTGCACTCTAAGCTGCTCAACATTTTTCATCCACAATGTACCCGGATAAGCCCTGGAGATAAAACTAGCTATGATACATTGGGCTGTGCAGAGATACCGATCAGTAATTTTAGCTTTTTTGCTCTTCCGTAACGGGAGTGGCCGTTCGAAGTTTTTATTCCCATGATGAACGGTAGATGGCGTCAGGAAATTCTTCTTTTATAATGGTTTGTTTTACTTTGAAGTAAATTGATAAGGTGGTACTAACTGTGTATCGCTTCTATACCTGCTTCAAAAGCCCGTATAGTAATTTTAAATAGCCTTCCTCAAGAATTTGACTATTAAATACAAATAGATTTTTAGCGTTTAGCTATCCCTTTTTTTTGTATAAAAATTGCACCTACCACAGTTTTTTTCTGCATCAAGTAAAGTTTGATTGGAGAAAATGCCTTTTTCTAAGTTTTCATCCGTGCCTACAATAGGATGCTTGAAGTTTTTTTTGTTTCAATATTTCTGGTAGGACTAGCGAAACGGTTTTAAAAAATTAAGGAAGAACGCAATAACATAAATTCTAGATTTACCTCTACCGCGAGATTATATTTCCACAATATTTTTCTGTACATAAGCTCTTAGAGTACCTAAGGAGGCTTTGTTTAACCTGCTTCTCAAAATCATGATTTTCTATACGATCAAGTTTTTTTTCCTTTCTACTTCTACAACATTGATTACTATCTAGTCTTACATAAAAGCTCCAGTAGTCTTAAAGACATAACGCGGTACATTGTATTTGCAACCGTTTACAGTGCTCAAGACATCGACAACGATACGTTTGCCGATACGACCAACTTCGCAAGATCCAATACGAAACACCAAAAGTTGTTCTAACTGGGGATGGTGCGAGTTTAGGGCGGTAGCGGGCGATGCCTCCAATTCAATAAAATGTATCCTACATATTTGTTGCGTATATGATTGTGATTGCATTTGACATCATTGTAACTCTTTTAAATCACATGAAACTTGGAGGTAAATTATTTGTATTACAGAGAAAGCTATAACTTTTACTATCAAATCAAATCAAAGGAACAAGCACTAGGAAGTGGTGTAGTCCTGGCGTTTTGGGGGACTGTTTTAAGTAAATCTTAACGTTCAAAAAGTGCTGATCTTCAGCCTAATATAAATAAATGACAACTAATTTTAATCTTGTTTTTTCAGTAGATATTTTACTGCCAATAATGGTAAGAGAGTTAAGGTTCGAGATAAGCCGGGATTCTATGAATCAGAATGAAATTGATATCGATCATGGAAACATCGCGGTCGCGGCTGCTAGCCGCAGCTGCAGGCCTCAATTTTATAGAGATTCATGGAAACCCTTGCAGTTTGCAGGCTGCGGCCTACCTCGGACTTGTAACTTTATCTGAATTAAACTCTCATCGCCTATGCCTTGCCCCCAGCTCCGCCTACATTGCAACTAATACGGTTTAGATGCACTTGTAATTAAACTGTTATGTTAGTTTCTGTCTAATGTGGCGGGGACGTCGCGCCAATGTTCCGCTAACGCTAGGAACGTGAGATAACATTGTTTTACATGAGGATGCCGGGCTATTTGCGCTCTTGGTTGGGTGTCGATGGCGTGGGATAGTTATCATAATCTTAGATGATGTCTGCACTTCTTTCTAAGCTTCGAAGTTTCTGCTATCTTGTGTTTTGGTAGCCAGCGTGCGATTTGTGGTGGAAGCATCAGTATCTTGACGAAAGTACACTTACAAACCACAATTTTTTAATTAGTACAAATACTTAAAGGGCTTATTATAGACAGTCTTCTAATTATATTTGTAAAGTCATCAATAAATAATATTCATAAACAGCAAAGTTATTAATATTAGCGCTTGTTTATATCGCAAAAAGTTACCCAATACCTTGTAATATTTTACAGGCTATTCGTGACATAGTAGTATTCATTAATCTTCATCTCTCGCTCACGTTCGCGTGATCTCGCTCAAGCATGCCCCGCCTCCAACAGCTGTTTTCGTTATTTAAGTTTAACTAAATAGTGGCGGCATATTTCAAAATTGAATTTCGTTTTTTTTTACTTTTGATTAAGCAAATACAGTAATAGGTACGGATACAGCCCATTTTTTTGTACTAATTAAAAAATAGTGGTTTATGAATGCTGAGTTATATTTCTCAGCGGCGTGTGCAGCCAAATCATAAGCCTATGGGGGCATAAACTCTGGCATTAGGTGAGTCACTAACCAAAGAAGAAGAACGCCATCTTACTTAAATATTTAAAAAAATGTACACACGGCTACACATCAAGCTATTAATTTCCAGTTTACGCTGACCTCGGATTGTACTGAAATACTTTACAATGCGAAATCAGCTTATTCTTGAAATGTACAACAAAGTTTTACCTAGTTAATTAACTAAAGTTACCATGTTCATCTTTTTATATGAAACAAGAAAAGCTTTATATGTGCTGTCTGTTGGAAAATTATGAATAAATTGTCCAACAATTTATTTTACTCCTTTAGTAATTGATTTAATGTATTTTATTCCTTGACTATCATTTGTTCAGTTCGTATGTCTTTTTATTAAAATACTTTTTGTTAGAAGCCTATGTTAATGAACTGTTATGTCCAAATCAATGTGTCTCACATCGAGATGATTTGGTTCCGATAACAAAGTTTAATTGGTCCACTCTCGTTTTCTTTAGAATTTTTGTCAGAGCATCTCGAGCAGCTGATTGTGAAAATTAACATATCCTGAAGGTTATTCGTAGGCGATATTTTTAGCCGAGTTTTAAATGTTCAATATTGTCCCTTGGAAAGTTTTAGTATCTGGGACCTCCATCTCTGGTTACTACCTATTTGAGAGCAGCATTTGTCATCCAGCACCATAATTACGTAACTCAGTCACACTTACAACGGCTATAAATTTGTCAAAAAGACATATACATATCATCCGTAGTTTCGCCGCCAAATCATTCCTAGCTTATCCGTCAAAACGACAATAATTGCGATGGTGAACTACAGAACTGATCTTTATAGACCATTATTTTTTAACGACAGACTTAAAAGTTAAATAAATTAAGAAAATGATCCTAGATGCACGTTGCAAAAGGTTTCGTATGGAAAAGAATGGACAAGAAACTCCAACATGATATCCCTTGGTAACTGGACTTTCGGGCTCCTCACTACCCATAAGGACTGGCAAAGTTCTTCAAATGACAGCCGGGGCCCACCACTTAACATGCTTTCTATAGTAGGTATTGGGATTCTGACCACCCGTAACAATTGTCAACGAATGACAGCTGAGAACAATGGCGTAACTTTTCTAAGCACAAAAAAGTCTTAATATGTAAAGGTCGACCCGTGCAATTAGAATTACTTAGCCACAAGCCTCCGTATTATAAGTGCATACCCGTAACTTAATTACTTACATTCCTCAGCGCCCAAGCGACACATACTCTATCGATGTGATAGTCAGCTAACGCCGAAGCATTAATTTAGTGCCCCCATCCACGGTTATCTATGAAAACTTAAAACATTCGGATAGCTGTGAGACAAATGAATCACTCTGCGATTTTAGAGTCGTGTCTACAGTGTGAAGGGGTCTTTACGTTTTACTGGTTGAAGTCGATTTTGAAAGTGTGTGTGTGAAAAGTAACGGAAAGAAGTCGAAGTTTTAGAAATGTGTATATCACAAGGGATTCATTAATTGCTAAATCACTTTTGATGTACACAGTTCTAAAATTGCTTGCTTTTTAATAAACATGTATATAAAAAGTGACATACACGTTTTTTTAAATGTCTTTTTAAATGTAGATAAAAAAAGAGACAGACGGAATTCGCATTTAAAAGTGTGTCTATGGAAAATGACGGGCTAAAGTCGCTTTTAATAAGTGGTGTGGTTAAAAAGTGACAGAATGAAGTCGACTTTTAAAGTGGTGTGTTTATACAAACAATCAAATTCAAAACCTTCCCCTGAAGTCGTTTAAAATTGTCAGACTGTAGTCGACGGGCTGGAACTGAGAAATTTGCACTTTTCGAGACCCAAGAACCGAACATAAAACGTTATGTACTGCAGTAGCGTTTGTAACCATTAGACCAACAGGCCGGTAACATATTTACAACACCAAACTCATGAATATCAAAGAACCGTCTCCTAAAGTCTTCACAAGTCTCCAAAGCGTGTATGCCCATACCTTTACAAAGGATATAGGCACATAATATGTGAGATTGCGCCTGCGCAGATAACAGAGAGTGCTTTTTAAGATAACCACCCTTCGTGAGAGACGAAATCCAAGTATGATTTAAATACATATCTGTGATGACTCCTTATGCTTTATCAGGCGCAAAATGTCAATGGTTTATTATGAGATAATGTTAGGCGCGTGTACTAAATGGTATTAACATATTGCGGCTAATTGACCGGCGGTGAGTCATTCGGGTGTGTTCGTGTTGTGAAGGATTGTTTTTTAACCGACTTCAAAAAAAGGAGGAGGTTCTCAATTCGGTTGTATTTTTTTTTTTTTTTTTTTTTTTTTTTTTTTAGGGTTTGTTACCTCAGTACTCCGTCATTTATGGACCGATTTTCAAAATTCTTTTTTTGTTTGATAGGGTATAGCAGCAGATTGGTCCCATTTGTATCAAAACTCATATCTGATGAGGGATCTTTGAGGAATTGAGGGAACTCCTCAAAAAATATAGGCACACACGCACCGATTTTAACATTTTTAGTAACAAATCAAGCATTTTCATTCAGACAGTATCATTTGGTGAAGAAAAACTGATGTAGAAGACAGGCAACGGAACTCTTCAACGCATAACAGCAAATTATTCGCGATTGCTATAGTCAGATGTCTATGCTGAGCTTTTGTATTCCCACAACATAACATTACGCCATTCTATTTTAAAAGGGGCCGGCAGAGATGTATAGATTAATGTTTAGATAGAACTTCTTTAGCAATTGTTATCCAATTTCAATGATTCTTTCAAGTTTTGAAAGACTTTCTTTACACACAAAGAAACTAAAAATTACAAAATAAAAACTTTTTTACAAAAAAAAACAACCGACTTCTTAAAAAAAACTAACAGGTGAAAAATAACTCCAGTTTCGGAAGTCGGTGGCCAATAATGAACAAAACAAAACCACCAAAGCCACAGACTTCCGAAACTGGAGTTATTTTTCACCTGTTAGTTTTTTTTAAGAAGTCGGTTGTTTTTTTTGTAAAAAAGTTTTTTATTGCTACTACTGTGGGTTTTATGTTATTGATGTTCTTGGGTTTAATAGTCTTGTACTTTCTGCTCCTATCATTCGACTGCTTATGCTTATTTTTTTCTAATTGAAGTAACATAATATTGTTCACGTTCTTCCAACTTATCTGACTGTGGCTGAGGATTTTGTTCCGCAACTTCTTCCTCCCAGCAAAAAACATTAGGAAGTGGCGAAGGGTAGGGTTTTTGGTGACTTATGTCATTTTGTCGTTTGAAAAGTATTGATACTTGGGAGATTACATCACGCCTGTAATCTCCCAAGATTAGAAAGAGGTGTATCTGAAGCACCACATTCTGGCTACGTTTAAATCTATGATTTGATTTTTTTTTTTTGTTTATCTATAATGGGTCTACTCTTGACCTCAATCTTGTCCCGCGGTCAGAGATGAGGTCGACGATGGAACGAGCTTACCCAAAAAAGCTTATTAACTCGCGATTTAAACAGATTGGGGTCATATGAACTCGGGAACACCGATGCAGGCAGGGAATTCCGATCCTTGGCTGTGCGCATAATGAAGGAACAGGCAAAGCGCTTCGTGCGAATGTGTGGAACATCTACAAGGAATGGGTGATAACCTGCAGTACGGCTGGATTCCCGATGGAAGAAAAGAGCTGGTAGAATGAGCTCGTGGAGCTCTAGAGCACACTCACCGAAATACAGTCTGTAAAAGACCGACAGACATGCAACTTTGCGGCGGTGGGCCAGGGCATGAAGCTTGGTACCCACCAGCTGTTCGTCACCAGTGAACCTCTCTCTTTTAATCTAGGTGTAGATTACAGGCCTGGTGTTAGCATTACTGTTCATGAGATACAGCCTGTGATAGACAGCGGAGTCACAGTACAGATCCATAAAAACCTAGGAAAGTAAAACCAGTGCGTTTAATTATTAACAAAGAAACCATGTGCTTAAATAATTTCCGGTAGAAAGTTTTTGTAAACCAAATTAGACAACCGAATCCACATAAAAATAACTGTTTTAAGATATTTAAATGAAACACCAATAACTTCTGTTGAGTTAATGTGCGCCAATCTAAATCTAATCTTATTAAGTTTTTAAGATTACGCACTTTTGATTTTGATAGGGCCGGTCCATTTCCGGGGGATATCGGAGAGATAAGAATTAATAGATTAGAGATGAAAAGATTTCGTGTGAGTCTGCATAATTTAATAAAAATCGTTATGAGTTTTTTGATCTTAAAATCAGCTGTTAATCTACATATATAGGTCAGAATACTAGCTCAGATTTTCTGTAGGTGACTCAGTTTTATCTTTGACTTTATATGCAAAAGACACACACTTATTTTTTTCTTAATTAATTGTACACCTAGACTAAGGTATCAACTAAGCGGTGATCTAGCGACTATGTTGTCAATATTGGTTTGCCTGTACCTAATTGGCATATTTTCTATATGTACACTAATGTTATAAAGTGGAAATACTTGTTTGTTTGCGTGTAGGGATTTAACTCACAAACTCCTGAACCGATTTAAAAATTTCTTCCACCATTAGAAAGCTATATTATCACCTAGAAACATACTATATTTTACATAACATAACGCAATCTCTGAAGGGCTAGGCAGAGGTGTACCTGGCAGTACACCCAAATTTCACCAGTTACGTTTAAGTGTATGACAACATGTATGAATGTAAACGAAGCAAAAGAAGTATGTAAGAATCGTAGCATATGGCGCTCTATAGTTTCTGCCTACCCCCATGGGAAAAAGGCGTGAGTTTATGTATGTATGTATGTATGTATGTTTAAGTCTTATTATATTGCCTTCAATCGGGCACAAATCCAGACTTCAGGCTGCTACTGAGAAATTCCAGATGGAAAAACTCAATAACACTTAGCCCGACCCAGGGGTTGAACCTGAGCAGTAGCGCTTGCGACCACTTGACCAAGGAGGCATATTAATTAACAAAAAAATCGAGGGAAACGAGGGAATGTCAAAGGGAAAAGTGCGAAATTAAACACGGAACAAGTCGCGAACAAAATGCTTGTATGGAAAGTTAACAATTTGTATGTGTACCTATACCTACGTATGAGCTGTGGGTGAACCATAAAGAAAAAACTAAACTACATTTTCTCGAAAACTGCTCACGAAAAAAAAACGATAATAATAATAATAACAATTTCGATGCAGTACAAAGCAAATAACCTCCCTATTAAAAAAAAAAAAAAAAACTTGGATCTCACCTTGGTTTAATACCCGTGAGTTTCAATAAATACCAGGTGCAATGTGCCTGAGAAACAAAATCTTGAAAACCATAATAATAATATTTATTTGCTTAAAACACGGTATAAAAAGGTGTTACAATAAGAAATGAGTTCTCACATGTTTTGCTTACAATTAAAGCATGCAAAGTTTTACGTAATATTGTCCACGTTACATTTTGTGTTCAAAAAACTCCTTAATACTATAGAAGTTATTATTCATTAACCAATTATACAATTTAATTTTAACTAGTCTACAATTTAGGGATTTGCCTATCAACTTTCTTCCCACTATATCCCAATCGTCAATCTCCAGAGACACCCATAAATTCTAGTATAATTTCTGGAGGCAGCAGTCAATCACGCACTGCGTCAATGGCAGGTTATCTTGCCGCCCAGCACCAGTCTATCGCTCTATACATCACTTGGGCGCCGCCCGCCCTTATCACAGCGCCGCACGCCCAACTCGTTATTTTACAACACACCACGTGGACTTGTGCAAATATCAAGTTGTGTAAAATTTTATGTGTGTGTTCTTGTGCATGTATGTGTTAGATTTTAAGCATGTGTGTTTTGGTTGGTAATGTTTTGTGGAAATATTTTGAAAACATAAAAGTTAGTTAGCATGTCATTTATATACTTGGTGACCTGACACACAGGTTTTGTTGAAAACCTAGTTTAGAAGGAAAGAAAGACAGAAAATACAGTGATTGGCAACAGCTGAATACACGCACAGTAAAAAACATAATAGCAAAAAAAGAGACACAAAAATGTTAATGTTTAGGCATAGTCTTCCACAAATTATTACAAAATGTTGTAGGTATATAGACTTTTTGCTCACTTGCTCTGTAATTTGTGGTAAGAAATAAATCTAATTATTATTATTAAACTGCGTTTGAAATATCAATTAAAAGTCTTGCTTGTGTCTTCAAGAATAGTAAATAAAAAAATCTAGTCAAAATAATAACTGTAGAAATATTTTTTTTTATTTATTAATAATAGGTAGCTGACCTCTTCTAAAAAGTCACTTATTCCATTTCGGTTTCAGAAAAAGATTACAAATCCGACATTGGGTTATCATAGACAACATAAACAAAAGCATTTTTAATTACCCACAACTTTTTTTAAATTATTTATTTATGTCCAACTGTGAAGTGTATGTAGATAACTTAAAACGCTCACAATCTTGAGTATTATTTATTTATAAAAAGGGAGATTATAACAATGTGGAGTTATTTCGAGGTGTGTTTACCTTTTGGCCGCGCGTTTAAGTCAAAAGGGTGTTATCAGTGCGGTGCATCCATCACTCGGCGAACGGGTTGCCAGTGTAGAAAATAATATTTATTTGTGGTGGTTTTTTTTTTTCTTTTAAGTCTCAGGGTTAGATTTTGAAAGACTAAATCGTTGTTAAACTGTTTTGTATAGCTTGTTTTTTTGTTAATTTGATTCTAATTAAAGCAGTTTAAAAGCGAGCTTTCATAAGTAATGTTACTCATTACTTAAGAAAGCTCGGTTTTAAACTGCATTTAAAAACTATCAACAGCAATACCCTTATTTTATTTGTATACTCACAGTAAACCACATAAGGAAACGACGTGTTATTTTTTTAGACTTACAAATATGCTGTTTAAATCTAAAGGTATTTCTTCCAGCAGACTAACGGAAAAATGGTATAGAAATGTAAGCAAAAGTGCGTGAGAACAAACTGTGTAGTAAATCATAATATTATCTGTAAATTAAATTGTACGCAGTAAACTACTGAATTAAATCAACAAACACTTCTCAACGACATTCTTCAAAATCCAAACATTTTTATAACCCAGACCTCGTAGTTCAATAAACAAACAGCAACAACATTCTAACCCAAACTAAAATCCATAGAGCAACATAAAAACGTTGAATGTGGCAACACTACGCGGCGCGACGCGGCTCGGCGCTCGCCGCGTTATCAGCTCCCACCACCCGGCGTTTGTCGCGTTTTATTTCAGACTACCTATAGCCTGTTTAAACTTCACACTCCCAAGCCTTTTAATGCTTGAGGTCAAGTCAACATGCTTTGTAACATGTTTTCGGAAAGTGACGCGTTTCGCATGTTTTATGGCGCGATTTTTGGGTTATCTGTGGTGGTTTACTGTCGTTCTAATTTTGAATTTGACGGTTCGGCTTTTGTTTTTGGTTGTTACACGTGTGATGTTTGATCCTAAGAGTTCTTTAAATTAGTAATTGTTAGGTATTTTAGAAATAGAAAATCAAGTAAGTGCGGTTACGAGAGTGCGATTTTACTGCGAACCACACGTTGAATTAATTCAGAATTTTTTTTTCATAACTGCATAAATATTAATTTCATGATCATTGCAGAGTAGGTATATTTTTCCCGCGCTGACAGCGTTTAGAGAAGGCAGGGCTGATGACATGTGGTGTCAAAGTTACGTTTGGCGCAAAAATTATGTTATCTTAGCCATTCAAAGCTGTCAGTTTCCATACTTCATTTGTGTCAAGTAGTAGTTACGCTTAGACTTGCGAATAATAGTTCAATAAGATGAAAAGAGAGATACGTATCTTTCTCGTGCGACGAACTATATCTTTCATCTAGTTCACTAGTTCATTTAGTTCAATTTATCTCCAGTATAAAATGACCTATCATTGTTGGGTACGCTTATATGATTCGAGGTCAACAGATATTGGTTTCTATACTTGTTTAAAGATACGTCATCATGATTTATCTATTCTATTAATTTTCTAATTTCAACTGTATTTACATATACACAACTTACCTACATAAAAAAAGTTAGTAGAAAAAGCAACAAATTGATTTCCCTTCATACTTGTAATTTTGTCGGTTGTATTCATACGGTTTTTGTCGGTATCGTGAATTATATTAGTTCCGTCGTTCAGTTCAGAAACGAAACGAGCGACCGTCGCGTCGTTCAGTAGTAGTTCTACTAGTTCTTGAGTCAAAACGAGTGGCGAATCACGAAGTGAACTAGTGAACTAGAGATACAGTCTGTACGAAACTGAACGAAAGATTAGTTGCTGCTTTCCTAATGAACTAGTTCATTTTTGTCTTTCGTTCGCGAACTACCCAACTCTAGTTACGCTTAGTTGATACGGAAAATGATGACAGTGCCATCTCTAGCAGTGAGTACATAGTCATCTTCTTGATATTATACAATAATCTAGATCTACAGTGGTATTGATAGCAAACCACTTTTAAGAATGAGGCCTAAATACCGCAGAATATAAAGGTATCATAAGATAGATAGAAATGTTACCCTTGCTAAGTGCCTTTCTCAATTCTGCAGTGTGATATTACCATACAGTATTACATATACTTACAAGAGTATTAGCCATCAACAGACTTATACAGGGTCGAAGAGGCATAACACATACGGATATGATGAGTCCAGTCAAATCCCAATTGAACATAAACCTTATTCTGTTAGTTATAAAGTTGAAAAACTATCAAAGTTTGACACATTGGGCTGGATCTACAGCTGGGCTCTGGTACATGATTCCAGACTCCTAGAGTTGAAATTTTCATCGGATTTTTAATTTAATTCTGTCCTGAACTCATGTTGTAAGTATTTATAGGTATAGGTATATCCCTCCCTCTCACCATATGTGAGGTTAATAGTTCAAGTAAACTTTTTTTTAATGGACTAGGTATTAATGTCGTGAAGTAAATTTACAACCAGTGTAACCTTCAGATTTACGATACATTTTTTAAGGATTATGTTTGGTATAATTAGCTCCGCATTGTTCATCTTTTCAAAATATTTCGCTATCTGTTTATTTCTTATTTTTATATCCTTTGGTGCCATTTAACAAAAAGTATATACACGTAAATATACCCTTTTATCATTTAACTGTCAATCAGGATTATAATGGAGTAGCTACAAAAACTTATCATATTAAGAAACATAAGTGGACCTATTTGTTTAACCTCTCAACAATCGTGACAGGTCATCAAAAAAGTCATTGAGGACTAAGTGCCATAAAACAAAATGGCGGAAAAAATATTACTTTTAACAAAAAAAATAATAACTGTATTAATAAACGATATTTTATTATTCTGTAAACTAGATATTACTAAGTGATATATTTTTTATCTAACAGGCATCATAATCAAGTGATCATCGATGCAGGATATTTGCTCTACAAGTTCAAAATTTAGAAACCAGGCTGTCGAGTAAATTTCAAGAAATATAATAAACACATCAACAAAATCCGAATAACAAGGGCCTGTGTTATCTAATTATGTAAACAATTTGACGAAAGAGCTTGAGATGTTTACAATAACACCACTTGAAATTCGACCCGACTAACCATAAAAACAACTAGGGAAACCAACTTCGTCCTTAGCGTGATACATATAAGGTCCAAAATGGCTTGTTGGTTTTTGAAAGGCAACACGACCGTTACGTACTCGCTTTTTTGTTAAGATTTTTTATGACTAAAATTGAACAGAAACGTTATTCTATGTTATTGTATCGTTGTATCAACTATTGTAATTACTTTTTACAATAGTTTCATTACATTTACCGATAAACATCATCATAATTTACACGGAAATCGGAAGACATGTTCACAAACTATAACGGCTTTATTTATTAGTTATGACAACGTATTTCATGCAAATTATACTCTAAATAGAATCATTAGAAGCTAAATAATAACTGTATAATAACAAACAACACTTACTTGAGTAAATTCTGGTAAAAACACACACTTAATAAAAAAATATCACCCACAGAAATTTTTGGCGCACCAGTAAATGTCAAGTCGAAAAAAAAAATATTTAGAGCATAGATTATAAAAATGATGCGTTCAATTTGTAGGAAATTTATCCAAGAACGTAAGTAACCAAACTTGTTCATACAAAAGTAGTCTAAAAACCTTCATAACTTTCATATTCAAATCAAAACACTGCGATCCCACAGATTATATATGCAACCATAGACACGTCATCCCACAATAATCCCGCCTTTTATACGACCGCAGATTATAAATAGGATTCTGTCATGTATAGTGGACAGCAAATTGCTGTATAAAACGCCACTTATGGCATGATATGGACCCTAATTAAACAGTAAGTAGTCTTATCATGGAAAGACGAGACGACGCTTCGCACTATCTATCGTTATGACAAAAAGAAACCAACACAATCTGCGTGCACATCTCTCCCATTAAATAAAAATAATCATATATACTATATTTCAGCGGTATGTCGTAATTAGCTTATTAATATAGTCTTATCTAGCGGACCCTTTCCAATATTTTATATCAGATAAAGTTTAGTATTGCTTTTTATTATTTTGCTTTACGGTATTGCAGCTCTATAAAAATGATTAAGATATCATCTACATAGATACAACAGCGATTCAAAAAAAAAAAATGCATTTTGATAAGACAATTTTATTTTTTCAGTTATTAAAAGATGATATTAGTTAAACCCGAAAATGATCAATAGCATGTTTTTCCCTGTACTTACCAAATATACTTACATATGACAAAAGCCAGACGAGATATCCAAAAAAAGGAACGAAAAAATTTTTCACGAGAACTCGCCATATCTCTGTAATCGGCGCTCTTAAGGCAATCCTTATCCTATTTACGTGTGTCCCATTACCATTAAAATCTGAACTTATCTCGCTCAATAAAAACGTGAACCGGTCCAATATATAAATAATATACTGAACAATAACGGCTGGTAATTAGGCAATAAATTCTTCAAGCAGATATGAGAGATATTAAGAAAAAGGCAACGTTTGATTTGTTTGTGGCTGACTATGTGCTGTGTGTGTCCGTTTTTTGATGCGATACGATATTGGGAAGAAAAGAAAGACATTTAGGCGTGAGTGGATATGTTATCTAACGGATCGCCTTCCTATGTCTGAAATTCCTTAGTCTTCGGCTATCTTCTGATAACTATCTCACTCATACGCGATCCTCTAATCTCTCCCAACTTCAACAAAGTATTGTCAGATTCTAAGTAGATTTACAGGTGCTACTCTCCTCAACTTTACTGACTAATCTGTTTATTCGAACATGGGTTCACTGAAAATAATTCTATTAGAACTTGTTCTATTTCATTAAATCTGTACAGCTTTACGTAAGGCTGTTTACGTAATGCTTTATAGCTTTATAGCTTTACAGATTCTCAAACAACTAGCTATATAAAAGCTTATAAAAACCGTATCGTATCTCACAATGTACATTCCATCCCGAAATCTCGCGATAAGACCGCATTCAGTTTTATATTTACCGTGAGATAAGGGCTTGCCCGCGAATCGATTAGCTCACTCTAACAAACGATGCCTATCTGTATGTCTGGTCATCCGCTTAGCGTTAAAAATAACCAGCATCATAATCTGGTGGGATATTTTCTTTACATTTGTTGTGAATAGGCACTTTAACAGGTTCTGTTGTATGCTTAGCCATTGTATAAATATTTTGTCTCGCTTTCTCTTTAGTCTATTCTGTCAATGACAAAAATTCAAGGGTGGCATTGCGCGGGAAAACGTTCTTCTCCGAAGGTTGTCCATTGGAAAATGTTCAACTATTGTAAAGGTTTCTTAGTTTGATTGATTCATTATTCGTACTATAAATATAGTCATGTCGCATACAAATTGTTCAACCATTTGGCAAGACCCCTCGCACATCTTTCTTACTTAACGTCCTGAAGTTAAGTGGCTCGCGGGTTGCTAGCCTTAAATAAATAGCCGCGAGTTATCAAGCCGGCCATTTGACCGTCAAATTCACATTCCCTTCAACTTGGCATTTCAGATAGATCGGCCACCCACGTCCGTCAGATAGCACAGGACACTCGGCGATAGGTTCGGGCGCGCTCGGGTCGCGTCGGGCGGCTTCGGCCCCGCTCGTAGATGTTCGCGATTATGCCCACGCGCACACAGATTGAAGTGTGGAAATTTGTTGCTTTGTCATATTCAGAGATTTAGATACTCGATACGGACAAGTTATAGCGAATTGTTTGTGAATATTGTTTTAGAGATAATATTAATAGAGACAATGTTTCTTGAAATGAACTGCGTCGAAACCTATCTGACTGTGGGGTAACATAAGTTAACTACAAATTGATTCGGACTGAGCTTTAGAAGCTACTTGGCTATAAGATATAATTGCTGAGATATGCTGTCTACCTAGATTTTAATGCTGTCCACCTAGATTTTATAACATAAACTAGACGTGGTCTGCGACACTGCCTGTGTTCAAAATGTGTATTTCCCTGAAGCACATGGAAGGTACTTACGCCTTTCCAATGAATCAAAATTACTTTGGCTGTTTTAACTTTAACGTGAGAACTATCTTCCATTTTATATGGAACAACATTCCATTTATCCCCAACGTTTACAAGAACATTATCAATGTCCAAAATATCTAGATATTAATTCTCAGCTGCACTACGTGTGCAGGATAACCAAAGCCTCCACCGTAGGGGGTAAAAGGGGGGTGTAAGGGGGATGATAGCGATCGCCTATTGGTCGATACACCAGATTTATGCGGTCTATCTGCACCGTCTTAATTTACGGTTAGCTTTTAGCTTGTGCCTGGATCATAACTTTTGGAAAAAAATAGGAAGTTTATTTTCGTTTGGTTATATGGTCGGTAAATTATTTTTTCATCTTTAGGCAGCTTTAAATAGTGAACTGGAATTGGTGACCTAATTCGGTGCGTTATACTAGGCTGTTACTACTGGGTCTTCTGTATTCTCATGTTGCCCTTCTTATAGAGAGAAGGCACAAGCATTAATCAACATGCTCAAGCAAGATGTCAAACATATATTAATTATAAGCATGGGTCGAGCTAAGTGTTATTGCATTATTTCATCTAGAATTTATCAGCAGCAGCCCGTAGACTGAATTTGTGCCCGATTGATGGCAATCACGCTCGCCCTCTGTTACAAGAGACTTTAAAACATAACTGGCAAAATGTGGGTGTACTATAGCTACACCTGTACCTAACCCTTCGGGGATTGCAAGCGTGATATTATGCTATGTATTTATTACAAGTTCAAATTTTCTATCGATGATTTCCTTCACCGATGTGATTGATCCACCTACATGGGTATTAATTTTTAAAATTTACAATCGATTTGATCAATGCTCGTGCCTTCTCGATAAGAAAAGAAACCTTTACCCTCCAGTGAGACAAGTGAAGGTTAGTATTATATGATTATTAATCTCAAAACGATTTCCTCACAATACATAACAACCCAAAATCGATTCTCTCATCCTACCGTCTAGAAATAAATCAAACATTGCCTAGACATCGAGCAGTCTAGACCAGTGTTATCTGAACACGTGTTGCCCATTCCAGATGCCTTAGATAGGGGGCTTTTAGGACCGGAGATAGGAACCACTCGGCAGCCATCACACTTAATCGTGTACTTGTTAAAAATAAACGCTAGTGGCCGATATTTACAAGCTGTCTGTGCGCTTGCGAGCCGATTGACTGTGAACGATGTAGAATTAGCTGTTGGTAATAGCAATTAGTATCTCCAAAAGATCGTAAATATTTTGCGTTATGATGAATGATGAAATAGTTCGTCTGTTCAAAAAAAGGCCAATACGTACCCGTAATTAAAATCTAGTCGCAGTTAATCTCATCACAAAAATACAGCTGTAAAATGTTGAGAAAATAGTTTGTAGTTTTGACTGATAGAGACTGAGAATGCGAACGTTTTTAAAAATACGTAAATTGGTAAAGGTTTTTGTGTTCGAAATAATAATAATGTTGCACACCATAATTTTTACTTCCAACCAATATGTACGAATTTCCGTAACTTTGCAAGAACTTGAACATAAAGATCATAACTGTTTTACCCTCAGCAATTACCTATAGGACCTGCTCATACCTGCACTCTCATTTTGCCATTTAACTTTAAGTCTTATGAAATAGGGGCCGAGTCTATTGCCATTTAGACGGACATATTCTACAGGCTACTCTCGAGAAATTACTGACTTATAGCAGTGATAGCCTAGTGGTGTGACCGTCGGATTGCCAAATCATAGGTCTCGAGTTCGAACCTCTGACTTTTCGGATTCATGTGCGTATTGTATATTTATCACTTGCTTCAAAAACGGTGAAGGAAAACATCGTGAGGAAACCGGCATGCCTGAGAGATATTTCTCGACGGCATGTGATGCCAAGTCAGAGGCCCATGGGCGGCATTAAAACTCTGACACCAGGTTAGTTACTAACCACACGATAAGAAGAAGATTGACTTCCTTCACCTGATTCAACCCGGAAATTAAACCCTAGGCCCTCTAGCTCAGCAGGAACACTTGAGACCACTAGACCATCGAGGCAGTCAAAGAATTTCATTCCCTATTTAATCCGCTACTGTACAGTACTCAAACATAATTAGAACGTAAACAAAGTAGGCCTGTGTATATATTAATTAAGCATGCATCCATAACGCGTCACGTTATAAACGGGCTTGCCCGGCACTCCCAATACTTATCTGTTTTGATAATAAACTATAGTAACTGTATTACCATATTATGCTGTCACATTTCCAGCTGAGTAACTCTTTGAAAAAATAGGAGTATGAAAATTTCTCGCAGGCCCTAAATAACTTGCTTGTTTTTGTTTACCTACATTAAAAACTTTGATAAGAAAATACATTATCGAGCTCCCTGAAATAGGTTTGAGCTACACGATGATGTCTGAAGCATGCATGCCGTCTGTCGGGGCAGGTCGGCTCAAAGCTGAATTGATTCTTTCTTCAATTGGCTATTTCATACTTTGCCCTGCATCGTCAGACTCGCATAGTAAATGAATATAATCTTATGTCTGGACTTTAAAAGAGACCATGACCCCTGAGTTTCTTTCGGCATTTCTTCTCAGGGATCAGTCACTTTGGAAATGCCATTTAGTTTAGTTTAAAAAAAAGACATGTAAAAGTGTCTGAGAAGATCTACTTACAGTAATAAATATCATTTCATCATTTCATTTCATTAAAAACCACTCTTTATTGGAGGAGTCCGGCTCATTTCGTCTCGTCCCGTCAACTTCACCTGCCTTGCCACGATGTGACTTGAAATATAAATCAACTTAATACATCCTCTCAGTTTACTTATCATTAAATATGTATGAAGCCTATCGATAAAATATAGACTTAAAAGATAGTAGATTGCAATAACTTATCAAGTTTAAATGTAGTGGATAATGGGTGAGCGTTATCATGAAAGATCGGAAAGCATTTCCCTCTAAGAACACGTGCCTAAGTAGAGCCTGAAATAACATGGTAGCAAATGAAATGATTTCCTTTTAGTTCTCATTTTTAGTTTTACGTTTACATAAATGATCTATTTTATGCCAGTTATTTCGATATTAAAACCAAATTAACAGATTTTGATTAAATTCTTATGGAACCAGGCGGGAAATTTATCCCCTTAAGTCTTTGAACGCCACGTCGGTCACACGTTGACCGCGAACAATTGAATTTCTATTGTATCTGGTAGTTGGCAGTCAACGTGTTAAGCAATAAAAAGCATTTTCCAAACTGTTTCATAAAAGGGAGTTCTGAGGTTTTGCACATAAATAAAAACTAAATTATGAACCAAATCCTTTTTTGTAAATTAAACTAGATTATAAATACTACCAATTTCATAAAAAAAAACACTAAAAGCTGTAAAATAGATCCTAATTCGAAAATCGGTGACCAATATTGAATGAAACAAAACCACCGAAGCCACAGACTTCCAAAACTAGAGTAATTAATTACACCTTTTAGGGCTCACTCTATTTTTCAATAATCAGACAACTTTAATCTGTAAAATAAACATGGCGGTTTGACATTCATTGTCTATTCAATAGCTGTCAAAACGCAATTTATATTCCTTGGATAAAAGTTAAAATATCTTAGGTATGAGAAATCGGCGCTTATGGATTTTCATGTTTTCCCCTATTATAGATGCTTATAATTCCCAAGACGTATCAAACAGAGTTCTCACAGCCGAAACATCATTGAATTCGCCCAAAGCTCGTACGTACCTACATATAAATTGGCTGGCCAGGCTGGCTTGATACGCAAATCTATTAACTGAGACCAGGGCCGCAGACGTGGACAATGCCTAGATGTGTATCTAGCACCCACGCCTAGCTTTGTGACCCCTGTGAGGTTTAATACGCTTCTAGATACTAAATATCGTGGAGGAGGCCGTGTGCTTATGTGGATATGTCAAAGAATTGCAGTAGTATAGGTGCAGGGTTATTTGAAAAGCACTAAGAACCTTTTAGAGGTTAAAGCAATCTATAAGTAAATGACGTTCAATATAAGACCAACCTTAAATCCTACTAATCCTACTAATATTATAAACGCGAAAGTTTGTGAGTATGGATAGATGGATGGATGGATGGATGTTTGTTACTCTTTCACGTAAAAACTACTGAATTGATTTTAATAAAATTTGGTATGGAGTTAGCTGATACCCTGTATTAACACATAGGTTTTTTATTCCTTTATTCCCACGGAAACGCGGCTTAAGCAGGTGAAACCGCGGGACGTCTGCCAGGAAATAAAAACATCGTCTGATTATTTTTTAAGGTATTCTTTATTTTAAACTGTAAAATAAAGAATAAAATTTTAAAAAAACATATTTATTTCATATTGTACTTATTTAATACAAATTAAAAGATTTTTTATTCAATGTAAGTACATACATATATAATAATATGATTTTTTACCGGATCAAAATATATGGTAATAACAGTATTGTTTTTGATGATTCTGTAAGTTTTGTTTATAATCTTGATTAGTTTGAATCTTGTATAGTATTCAATGCCTAAAGGGCTGGTTGGTTCCTAGGACATAATATCCGGGGTATCCGCTCCAGGGACCAAACGCCCGCGCCATCGCGCCGTGTCGCAGAAACCAGAAGCATCACACCATCTCCTTACCTCCTCACGGCTGCAACAGTGACATAAAATAACCAAAACAATATCGCAATAAAAACACACATACAAAAATCTGAAAAAATTATTTAAACCCAGTTTTCGAGCCACAACAAAATAAAATACCCTACACACTTTCTGACAACTCAACTCCCATCTGATTGATCGTCACACATACGCATCAAGTATGTAAAAAGCCTGAAAATAAGGTGCGTTGACACGCCACTGGCGTCACGCGTCACGCATGACAACGCGTGTCAGTTGCGTGCTACGATGGCGTGATAAGCGTGATAGTGAGCACGCGATGCGTACAACCTTGTGCTGAGAAGTGATAGTGGGCCCTTTTGGGGGGTGGTTTAAGGGATCAGATGAAGAGAGTAGAAAAAATAAAAACTCTGATAGTCGCAAACCACACCATAGAAGAGAGATAAAAATGATTTTTCTGACTATTGAAAAAACTGCTAGGTAATAGGAAAAAAAACCGAATCGTTTAATCAAACAACTTTTATCTTAAGAATTACATTATTAAGCAGGAGTAGGACATACGATGGACGTCTACACCCGGTTCGATTTACGGTAAACTTGTCGAGAAGTCTTTGAATGCATTTAAATTATGTTGAAAATAAAGCAATGTTTCATAAAAATGATAAATGATATTTATTTTTGTAAATAGGTTTTCACAAACACTTTTACACGTCATTTTTTTTTTTTATTTAACTAAAATAATAATCTCCATTTAAAGTGTTTTCCATTCGGGGCTCATTATTTATTACGCCTCTATAGACCTACATACTTCTAAGTTATTTTGTTGTAACGCTACTAATCCCGTTTCCTAATCTAAATGATTGATTCTCGTGTAAGAAAAGTGTAAGTTAAATTCAATTGAAAAAAATCATTTAATCGCATTTTCTTCTAACTTGCACCACACGGAAAACCGCTCATATTTCTCTGTCATCAAAGAAATCTTACTAAACGAGTTTCAGATGTAAATACGAATAGTTTTTAGTTTCATCACGCTATAACATTAGTTTGGAAACGGCATCAGCAGTCATATATTACTCAGCATCTTATGTATACACGATGACAACTTAATTTGGTAATAAGATTCGTTTTATCGTTTTATTAATATTTAATATTAGTTTTGAATTATTTTTATGGAGGCCAGAGTGTAATAAATTAATGTAAAGCTTGATTTATAAACTGTGTATTTATTGATACTTGACGCGTTATTATATTTAATGTTAGACCTCCCCTGAAGTTTGTTGAAATGTTTTCCTCTTAATTAAAAGCGAATGAGTAATGATCTACATTGATTTTGATAAACACTTTTTATTTAAACTAGTATCGTCGGTGTTTCACTATCAGACTAACTCAGAGATCACACATAGTCTCATTTTAAAGTCATTTTCTTAGTTAGATAACTTGAAAATCATTCAGATTAGTGTCTGAGATGGTCTTCTGGGAAATGAACCACGCAGATATAAGTGAACCTGTCCATTCAAACGTAAGCTGAACAAATTTTCTACATAAATAAAAGAAAATCCCTAAACGCTAGAATCTAACAAATCTGTCCAACTGCCAAACAACTCCGTCGGAATGCATCGAACACACTTTCAAATTCAAATAGCCCCAATTTTCGTACTTTCCCCACCCATGCGTTTGAATATTTCACATAACAACCAATAAAATGTCACGAATAGTGTGCGTTGACAAACGCAGGTACTTTTATTGACACACAGAGGGCGCAGTGCGTGTCGATAAAGATCTATTCCCACTTCCTCATGCCTTAGGGTAAGCCCATAGTGGCAAGCGTGCGCAAATGCTTAAGCGAGCAGGTTTATAAATGAAATTCTAACCGTGCCAATGGTTTTACATGCACCGGAGGGTTATAGTGCGATGTTAAATTGCCTATAATAACCCTTCTCAAAAATTGCATCATAAAATTACGAATCGTACTGGAACTTTTTGAGATAAGGTACCTATACATTTAAACAAAGACTTTTTTCTTTTTGATAAAGTGCAGAAATGGATCCGTCGTAAAATATCCACAGGTAAGTAACTAATTAATCTTTGTTTTACTTCGTATCGAAGGTTGACCCTTTTGTTTCAATCTGTCTGTGACAGGGGTCGAAGGAAAGTTGGCAGGCCCAGTTACCAGTCAAACCTTCTATGTTTTGGTCAGGGCCCTGTTTAATAGGTACACAAAGTAACATGCTTGTAAAACATAAAAATGTCCTGTTTCTCAAAACTTGGTGCTTTTATTAAACAGGCATATAGGTAGATACTTATGATCGCTGTACCTACAAGCGGAGCTTTGCAGTGACCCACTCGCACCCGCTACTGCGCCCTCTTCCGTCACTCACTATGGACAAGGCCTTATGAGTATACGGCTAATGTAAAGGTGACATTATGTGACAGGGTGCAAACTTTGACGTATTTGTGTGTCGTGTTAGTTGTTTTTCGAGGGTAGTTTAAAGTTTTGAAGTGGGTCATGACTTTGGATGGTTATTGTAGTACCCGGTTGTTAGTTGTTCTTTAATAGGTAGGTACATATAATTAAATGCTAAATAAAAACACGGTGTTTCGTAAGATGTAAGGAGTAAAAGTTGATTAATTAGAGGTCTTATATGAGTAGTACCTTTTCATTTACATTAAGTCGTTTTAGCAAAATATCTCTTTTGTGAAAAATCACTTTAGCCTTTGACACTATAAGTGATCTCCCGCAAAAACACTTCACTTTAATTGATCAGTCACCAATGTCAAACCATGAGTGGACTTTTTGTATGGCCGGACACAGCTGAATGCCAGTATTTGACAATTTATGCAGCGACGGCATATTATGACCTCCCAATTTCTAGTTATTGGGTAACTATACCCTGAAGAAAGACTGATTGTCACACCTTCAGGCTTCTAACTACCCCTAGTCTACAAACGCATCAACTATCTTTGGAAACTGTCTATTAGGCGGCTATCACATTACTGCCGCATCCCGCTTATATGGTGTACAGAGAGACCAAATCGGTACCGTTGCGTTCCTCGGAGATGCGGTGTGGGGATGTTATACCCTGCGGTTTTTGTATACAAATCAAGATTCTATAGTGTAAAGTTAAAAACCGTAGCACGTCACACCTGGGGGTCGAGTCTGCTATTGCAATCGTGTCTCAATGACCGGTCAATGATCGATTTTTGACGTATAACGTCGTATATTTCCCATACAAAAACTGTCAAAGTTGTCAAATATTCGATCAATGACCGGTCATTGAGACACTATTGCAATAGCAGACTCGAGCCCCAGATCGATGTCCAGTGCAGTGTGATAACCGCCTAAAAGTTACTAAAACATTGTGCTTACATACATACATACATAAACTCACGCCTTTTTCCCATGGGGGTAGGCAGAAACTACAGAGCGCCATATGCGACGATTCTTACATACTTCTTTTGCTTCGTTTACATTCATACATGTTGTCATACAAACACGCCGGTTGCGAGTACTACGCACCTGACCTTTCTGAAGAACCTCACCAATAAGGTCTACGTATGTCCTTCTAGGGCGTCCCCTCCCGGCGTTCCCACTTACATCTGCCTTGTAAATACCTTTCGTTAGTCGCCTTTCATCAATCCTTTCAACGTGACCAAACCATCTTAGCATAAGTACTCTATTCAATTTTTGTTACTACATCTTTTTTTAAACCACAACGTTGCTTTATCACATCATTCCTCAATCTGTCATTCATTGTGCTTAGACCCTTTAAATCTCTTATAGGTGTTACAAACATATACCTTTCGTTAGTCGCCTTTCATCAATCCTTTCAACGTGACCAAACCATCTTAGCATAAGTACTCTATTCAATTTTTGTTACTACATCTTTTTTTAAACCACAACGTTGCTTTATCACATCATTCCTCAATCTGTCATTCATTGTGCTTAGACCCTTTAAATCTCTTATAGGTGTTACAAACATCAAACTGACCGTGCATTTTGTTTTCAGGTAAGTACACAAACAAACGGACGAGATAAACAACGCCGTGTAAGGTAATGTGCATATTAACCGGCCATTTTGCATAATGCAGCCGAACTGGACAAGTGCCTAACGACTACAAAATGCGTTTTAAATTCACCACAGCCAATAGTCTGGATAACTCCTTACAGCATAATGTAACATTAATCCTTGAGGTCCATTCAATTTTTACAGAGTAACCGACGCATAAAAACACAGGATGGGAAGCCGAAATAAATACCGGTTCATAACTAGGGTTACCAGATCACAAAAAGGTTTTTAAATTCTCGGAAAATTTATTTAAATTAATTTGTTCTTAAGAGATTGTCTTAATTACAATTGGACTAGTAAACAAACAAAATCGAAAGTAAAATTGTAAAATTAAGCTGGCGATTAGCAATTTTTTAACGTCTAAATTTATAAGACAGTCCCTCAAAAAGCCCGCCCTTCACCTCTTCCTAGTGGTCTAAAGGCGTGCGCTTTGGTAATCTTCGTCTTTCCGAATTTAGTTGCACGGACGTAACGTTCTAGAATTTCTAAAATCAAGCCTTTATTCGTAAGGGTACAAGGTTCGTAAGGCAGAGGTGTACCTAGATACATTTCGCTATGTTTTCAGTGGGAGAAATTCCAGATGGAAGCACCTATCCTGAGAATCAAATGTAGGACCTCAAGCTCGGTAGTAATGCTTCCAATCACTAAGCCAACGAGGCTGTCAAAGAGTGGTAACTCTAACACGAACGTCACAGAGTAACTAAACACTTTCTAGTTCTACGACCCTCAGAGACAGAACTTAGATGCATAGTGCCAATGATATTATAAGTAAAAAGGTGAATATAGGGTACCTAAACAACATTCGATCTTCAAAAACGGCACACTAACGCACGCACTTGTCCGTTGAAGGCGCGCCACGGCACTGAGGTAGAATGTGGCTGGTTAGCCACATTTTAACGTGTCGCTTTCTGAGCGCTTATAACCTATCTACACCTTTTTACTTATATCATTGCATAGTGCCCTATACCTAACCATCGCGCTGTCATATTCTCAAGATATCAAGATACTTAGCTAATTAGCAAAACGCTAACTTTTATTGAAAGATCTATTACCTACCTAGAATTAAATCTGAATGAATAAAATTACTAATTGATTTTGTAAAAAATGGTACCTTAGCCAAACGCCTGCACCGCCCGTGGCGGCCGATACTTCGTCTAGTTAAGGGCAATTTGTGAGTAGACTTATTTCCTACTTCTTTCATGAATTCTTCTTTATTTAATTTACTAACAATAGTTTTTAACCAGTTACCTAATTAAACATGTCGGCGTCAGCAATGGCTGAGTGATGAACTGACACCGATGGTGACATTACCAAAACCACATTCGCGCCATTTCAAATGACAAGTAACGTCAAGCTGGTCACCATAGACTCCGTACTAAGTTAATCAACTTCACAACTTATTATTTAAGATTATCGCTTTCCACGACATACACATATCTGATTGTTGATTGAAACATATAAATTACATTTCAAATATTGATTTAAAAAATAAACATTTAAAACATGATAAATGTGGACCACCGGTGGTGGGAGCAGGCTCCAAGCTACCGGTGGTTGGTTAGAGCTCCAGAGACTATTATTATAAACAGTTTTTATTTATGTATAAAATAATTTACATTTAGTGTTCTTATAATTTTTTGATTTCGTGACACAAATCTAAATAAAGCATTGAAAAAAAAGCAATCGCAAACCCTATCCATAACACAATACAATCTGGAATCGAGTAAAAAGTAAGGGTGACCACACATCGAGTATCTCGACGGAATATCGCGCGGCTGTCTGTTTATTGTCATTCGCGATATCGCGGCTACGATCGCGAATTTCGATTCGTAAGCGAAGACAGGTCAACGCGTCGTAATGATACCATCAGTCAAAACTTTGCTTGAAATAGATGGAATGTTGAAGTTGTCGTATTTATAGTAGACAGAGGGTTGAAATTAAACTAGGAATGTACAAAAAATATCTCACAAACAGTTATAACAGAGAAATTTGTTAAAATGTTGAATTGACTTACAGCGGAGTCGACGACTAGAATAAAAAATACGGATAAATACATTTGAAAAAATCTGTATGATAAAGTTTCAGTGCTAGCTTTTTGCCGATCAACTACATCAGTGTACAAAAAGAAAGAAAAAGTATTTGAAGGCTCAGCCAAGCAATTCTAATAAAAAGAAATACAGAAATGAAATTAATGAAAGTTCAATTAGGCATAATGTCGGGCTACGCACTGCGCCAAGCATTTCCAGTTCAGCAAAAACACCATTATTCACTCCTAAACCTTCAATCACAAAGCTAATAAAAATTTATTGACGTCTCATTAAAATTTCCAACAATCTTGTCCGACCTTAAAGACAAAATAAACATAACTTTCTTAAGTAAAATCGACTTAGCATACACTATTAATTCGTTAATAGATTGCCTATAATGTTATAGATGTAATAATGTCACAACCATCAATCAATTAGAGACGAACGACTTAACACGATTATATGATTAAATTGCTCCGTTCTACAAAATCAATTTATTTTACACTAGCTGTGCCTGCGACTTCGTCCACGCAAAATCTTACATTTTTTTTTTTGCACGGAACCCCTGATTTTTACTACTTTGTAAATATTTCATTTTATTTTTCAATTTGCACAATTTGTTACAATAACATTGAGTTGGCATTAAAATGTATTTTGCCGATTAAACGAGTAGTCACACACCCCCTGTGCCATTATTAAAAAAACAGCCTAAATTATTCTTTATCTAACAGGAAAGTCACGTTAAAATCGGTCCAGACATCTAGGAGATTAGACCATACAAATAGACCCAAACAGCTAAAATATTGACGTTTAGTACTAAAATACTGTTATTTTAATAATACAAACAAACACTACAGTTGAAGCTTTTTTGTATACATGTATAGATTGTTTCGTTCTACCAAATTTATATATTATACATTTATCACCAATCAATTACTTTAAAACCAATCGGGGAAATAATATTTTGTCCACATTAACAATGCTATAAAAACTCGAAGCGTTCCAAGTTTAACCTTAATTTCTTGTGTTTAAAATATGTACATAATGATTTAAATTAAATCGTCTCCTATGTGCGATACGATCTGGATAATAAATAGTGGTTTTATATTAATATTTATGGAATTAAATAAATTTGTAATTAAATGCTATAGTGACAATGAATGGCGTATTATATTGATGGATTTTGGTGGGTTGTCTTAAAAAGCTCTAATATTTATTTATAATTAAATCGTGGGTTTATTTAGGCACCGTTTAATTTAATACCTATTAAAGGTAATTGTAACTCGTTCATAATTTCTTAAGCGAATAAAGTGTGTTTGGAGATCTAGAGAGTAAAAAACCCAGTGTGTCCAAACCTTTATGAATAAAAGCATAGTCATATTACTAAGTACCAGTATGATCTCTAGTTTTAATCAAATAATTTTCTGGATTAGGTTTAGCGTAACTTTAATGCACATTAATTTAATAAGGGTTTGAGTGTCTATAAAAATCCAACATACTACCTAAGATTTTCCAGGCAGCGGTAACACCACTATTCTCAAAATTTACTTCAAAATAATCGCCTATCCTAGCATTTTTAAAAGGTATGTTGTAAACGCATCAACTTGCACGCGTACCGCCCAATACATTTGCCAACAATCTCATCCCCACAACTCAGTATGGACACCCCTAATTGCCCTCGCGAAATATCGTTGACATCCCTATACTAAAACAGAAACTCATCCCAAGAGATTTTGAACCTTAAACACTCGAGATAAGGTTGTAATCAACGGCCTTAAAACTTCAAAGTACGTCCACGGGTCTTTCTGGAGATTTATCCGTTGCATGGCCTAAGATATTTATAGTGAGGTGGCATTGTGCAGATTTGTAGTCGATTTGCTAGCTTTGTGCGTTTTTAAACGCCATTCGTTGCGGATTTATTGGATGTTGCGGGTTTTCAACGTGTTTGTAGGTATGTTGGCGGTGTGGTTTATTTAATGTAAGTAATGAAGCTACGGATGTTACAGCTGCTGATAACTATAAAAACAACCTCAATACAATATTTGAGATTTGGCATTTGTGACGATTATAATTTTGGTCTACACTCCAAATTTTTTTTCTCGTCACTTCTGTTCTTTGTTTAAATTATTCAACATTTTTTTTAATCATTCACGGAGGTTGCGGAATGTACCTATTTTGTATTGAATTAATCTCGCTTAGGCAGATAATGCATCTTATCTTTTATAAATATTTCGTAGTTACCTATCTAATAGCTATCTGAGTTAACGAAGATAAAATGATCATTTTAAAATTCGAGATTCCTGATAATAATCTTCTGATACTTTAACGTTCAAGAGTGGGTGAAATATTATGCAAGGATTTAGAAAATGAAAGTTAATGAGATGCATATACTATTAAAACAGCTGCTTTTTTCTAGTAAGTGTATGGAAAAGGTCACGTGTGGGCAAATATGTAGAAAAATTATTACTACATTTTGCGTTATTGTTGCTAGGAAGTTTAGTTGCCACTTTTTGTTCTAGCATAAACACTGGGAAGTGGTAAATAGTGGCAATAGTGGTGGTGGCTTTTTGGAAAGCTGAATTTTAACATTCAAAACCTTTCAAAACAATGATATTTTAAGTAAAAAGGTGTAGATAGGTTATATTGCGCTCAGCAAGCGACACGTTAAAATGTGGCTAACTAGCCACACATTACCTCGGTGTCGCGTCGCGCCGTCAACGGACATGCGTGCGTTTGTTTTTGAAGATCGAATGTTGTTTATGTAACCTATCCACACCTTTTTACTTATAATATCATTGACTCAAAAAGTGTTGATTCGTAGCCTAATGAAAAACAATTATTCTATTTTTAAAAAGGCATAATAAGACTAGCCGACTTGTCTCACAGAGACAATTTTTGTGACCCTTGGATGTTGAATTACATGCGCGATATTTTACTGAATTTTTTTTTACTATCTCACTTATAGCGCTGTTTTTCTGCAAAGCCTGTATCTATAAATTATATCCAATGCCATATCCAATAGATAAACGGAATAATTTTTTTAAAAACCAATGCCATCCCTCATTTTAAAGGCGCGGCGTGCCGTCCTGTTGAAAGAACTCAACGACGGCTAATAAATATTAATGTTAATATATTTTAAATACTTATAGTAAAGATTCAATATTGACATAAACTACAATTATTTCATTAAACATAAATTATCTTATCTTAATATTTAATCCATCGAGATAAGTGTGAAACGGCACAAGTCCGACTTGTCCCCAAACTTATTTGCAAACCATAGACTAGATTTATTGAAGTAGGTATCAAATGTCATGATCCCATTAATATTGGATATTTTTAGACGTAACTTTAAACATTTGTATTCATTAATTGCTAATAATCAGGTGTCGAAGTATTTAATATTAATTAGCGTCTTTTTTAATGATCTTATCAAACTTTTATAGGCTCAATATCTTCGCAGTAAAGGCCAATATAACCCAGGAAACTTAGGACATTAATGCGAACAGCAGGATTTTAATTGCAAATACAAGAAAATATCCAAATAAATAACTAATACAAACAATACTCGAGCAAACAACGCGTGATGAAAACGGTCCATTAAAAATGCAAACGCTAGTGATGGGCGATCGCACAAGAATCGATCGATTACAAATCGCCTATCGATACTCGATACGGCGGATTCCCGCGGAATTGCACAATTTCCCGCGTCGAGTCGACAAGGCTGGCTAATGAGAGCGTGGATACCAGTACCATTGTTTACAGATGCGATCGCGGTGTTATCTCAGCTATTTTTGTACGGTAGCCATGTTTTACTTATCTCTATACATTCGTATACGATGTTCGTCGATTGTTCCCCCTGTTTTTCGTCAGCGAGATCTCGTTATTGTTTCGCGATTCTTTGATATTAATCAATGTAGGATTTGGAGGGCTGTGTAATTATTTGGATTGTTTTAATACGTATGATCGCGATATGAGATTATAAACAAATGATCGTTAGCATAATAAATATGGCGTGGCGATACGTCTACTTTTACTATGGCTTTAACTGACAGAAAACAGACTTTCATATCTATGATTTATTATTATACCATTACGTAAATTCTAATCTGAAAACCAATTTGTTCCCGTAATTAAAAACGTTTAATAATTATCTAGTCGCAATCTCATCGGAGCGACAATCAATATCAGAAGTTGGTCAATAATGCAGGGAAATTTATATATTTTTGACAGATTGAAATAGAGAATAAAATGCGAACGTTCTTAAAAGTACACGTGTAAAAACAAAAATACCCATCCTGTTAGTTGGAGATCAATCCAATTAAATTATCCTATCTCTTGACTTGACTCAACTGTCACACTGAATACTTACCTTATTCTAGTCACGCAAAAACACAGTTATAATAAAACCATAAATTTTAAAATGCAGGCAATAACTAAACAGGTGCTGAATAAAGCACGAAGCAAATTAGGGCGGGCGAGATGACGCGATAAGGCGACGGTCGCGCGTCACAGCGGCGACACAAATCGCGCGTCGATCGCGCGTCAATCGTGTCGCGTAACGAACCGAGTATTGTATGCAAACGCCAGCGTTGATATGTCCTAACTCAGATATAGAATCTTTTACATACGATAATAATGTAACGTTTATTTACTTAGCATCGACGGACGCATTGTTTGCATTATCCTCGTCGATTTTTTGCTCAAGCCACTTGTTGATTCAAAAGGATTATATTGGTGTAAAATGATAAAATATAGGCAGGAGTGTCAAAAACAATACGGGAAAGAAGAAAAAAAGTTGTACAAAATCCACGATTTGCGTACAAAATTCTTATTATCAATTTTTCCGCAATCACCCATATTATAAGTTCCATTGTGCGGCCGCGATAGCCCCAGGCTTCGGCTCAAACTGATCCTTTCCTAAACCGTCCCTCCAGCCTTGTAATCCCGCGCTGACAATTTAAAATCGACTCTACAAGCGTTCATACTTGCGCTCATAATCGCTCGCTCCATTCTAACTTATATGACGTTCCGTCATTACGGCCGGCCGGCTTTTCCCGCATAACCGCCAGATTGACCACCTCTAAACCGGATTTTATGTGCCTTTTTCATAAGGTTCTTATTTGACTAGAAGGTTGAGGTTCTATAAGGCATTTGTTCCGCGGCTATGCTGGCGCTATCGGCATCACCTTAATGATGTCTCGATGGTGGATAGCCATTGTGTTGGATGTAAATTTGTAGCCGTCGGCGCGGGTAATGATGTGAGAACAAACTGAGATCCCGATAGCCAGATCTGGATCGCTTTCGGCCCACTGTGCAAGGGATTGTATTCAACTTTCGGCGCTCAAACTCAGCCCGTGCGATTTCATTGTTGTTTTTTATTTTTTCGAATGTTGAATCAGCATTGTTTTTTTTAATGTCCACTGTCTTGTAAATCATAAACTGTATCGATGTTGCGATCGTTTTGCTTTAGATTTATTTGAACGTGAAAGAAAAAGGTCAACTAAAATTGTTTTATACGTGAAAGAAGTAGGTAGGTACCTATAAAGGATATTTAAACCTTTCAACAAAAACTGTTGTGCACACCCCATTATCTAGGACCCTAAACCTTTTCATACTATTACACACAACGCAACTTAACAAACAAAACGTTACAAATTCAAAATGGCTGCGGGAAAATGGCGACCGTGATGGCGTCATTAGCACATTTATCGCACTATTTTGTCGAATAGACAAAATTTTCAGTCTTTCAACGTGCGTCGGCGTTATGAAAGCGATGTAAATGATGTTTTGAGGAAAACACGATAAATAATAAACCCACTAAAATGAGGTTGATGAAAAACGACACGAGCGATGCGGGTTATTAATTTTGGAGGGAAATTAGACCGCCATTTTGTTAGGGTAGTGATGTGACCTAATACGACAAAGTTAAGTCGACCGATTTAGAAACAAGTCGTTATGAAGGATAACACCATTATACTCAATTATTTTACATCTCGCTCGATTCGCTTTTATCTATAATTCGCTAAGAGCACAGAGCCTCCACCTTGTCGTCGGTGCAGTTAATTTATTCTAGATATTAACTGTTTTACCGTCTTTAGCATTCTGCACTGAAATTGTTTAAATGTCTCATATTGAAACACTGGTAGAACTCTGGACATCGTAAGATTGTAAGTGCAATAAATTATTTTAACCAAAAATGTCCTGTATCAATGGGCATTTCAATTATAATTTTTAAAAATGAGTTGCCAGCGCTGTGATTAAGGCTGACTCATAGGGCTGTTTTCCTATTTCACAATAATACTGTATTTATATTCAATAAACGTTTAGAAGTATTTCGATTTCCAGCATTTTTAATTACACCCATAATGAGTCGATATCTTACTTATAAAAATTAGTAAAACATAAACTATTTTAATAGATACAGAATACCGATCATACCTTCGGCTCCCACTTAACCTACATTATCTAAATATAGTTAACCCAAACATAAAATAGAACCATCTGCTTAAAACATTTTTAATCACAAAATTTATTATCCCACGTAAACATAGCAAAGGAATCCACAATTAAGTCACTCGACTACGAAAACACGCCATAACATCTTTATCGGGGTTGAATCGATTCTTTTTTCTTTTAAATCGACTAAATACAATCTGTATCGAGCATGGCGCCGGCCGATCTGTTTTTATCGTTGTATTATCGAAGACTAATGCACTGGCCGAGATAACACGGACATAAGAGCGGGAGCCGATAAACTCGGTGTGGCCATGTTAAAAATAGTTTACACGCTTAGTTGGTTGTCTGGTAGGGTTATTGGTTTAGTATTGTAATGGATTCTCTTGTTGTTGTAACGTTAAAATTTTATATCGTAAAATATGCTGGTAAAAATTACAATATATTAAATTGTTCACTAGTGCTACTGCTAGTTAAAAATGCGATAAGCTTAAGCTTTTTTTGGACTTAATTAATATAATAAGTCAACTGAAAATATCACCCTAAAAGATATTTAATACAGCCAAACTTAATCAAAAATATGTCTAAAAGATAACAACAACAACATAACAATCCGAATTATCAATGTTTTATAAATACCAATTATACGAAACTATGAGCAGCCCTAGTTCAGAGTTACCACTTACAAATTTTCTAAATTCAAATCCCGGTTATCGTTCGAAACGTATACGTCTTCCTTATTTAAATTGTCATTACGAACTCTTTCGTTCGGCATTTTATCGGCCGCGGCCGCTCGGGGAGATGGCAATAATAAAAATTATCTATACAAATGGGCCCGGATTACTCGGCGACATAAATTTCTACTCGCCCAATGAGAGCTGCTACAAAAGATAAAGGGTCAACGATTTTTAGAGCTGTGTTTTTGCTTCATTTTTAAGTCGGCTGGTTATTGGTGATTCTCGATGGTTGCAAGTCATAGAGCTGGTTATAGATGTGGTCAAACTGAGAAACTCAACTTGTAATGTCTGTCATTACAAGTTGAGTTTCTTAGTTTGACGTATCTTGGGTAAAATTAAAAAATACATAATAATTAGACTACTTACTTGTTACGTTTTGGTGACCGCTTCACAATTTCAGGATAAGAATCGGAAGGAGCAATAGTTATTTAAAAATAAACGGGCTTCAACCTTTCACAACTCTGTCAAACTACTACGTAATAAAAACCATAGAGATATGCACATTTCTATTTGTAGCACGCTAAACAAGTGATTGCCAAAGAATAGAGAAATATTTTAAAGTCCAATCCTGTTAAAAAGTATAAAAAAGCTGAGATTCGGCCAGCTCGTCGGTATCGGGTGCTCACTGTGCTCAGCGAGACACCGCCACAGAGTTATTCGACAAAAATGCTAATTTTCAAATCTCCAACGCGTTCGCCCGCCCGCGATCCAAACGACACCGCACACTTTTTATTTTAAGAAACAAACCGATTTTTATCCCTTTACCCCTTTGCGCTTACAACACTACTCTTTATTTTTTTTAAACGGCAATTTGAGCAGTAATTTGACGCAATCGCCGATAAAAGTCACGTTATTCGATTAACATCGTATAAGTATTCGATCGCAATCGGGAGTTTTCTTTAATTATATAATTTACATTGTGGGGCCCGTATCGATTCCATCTCTCGGGCCTCGCTAGCAATTTCAAAGATACCGGATACCGATTAAAAGTGAATTTACTAAAAAAATAAATACCGACGCGTCCTCGTGCGTCGCTTTCTCGCATTTATGAAACAGCTGTAAAAAATATTATGTCGCCTTGATAACAGTGCGGGACAAGTTTATGCGATTTATTCATGAATTCAATTGATTTCTTTCGATTTATCTGTCATCTGTTATTGTGCGGTTGCGCTTGGATACACAGCCGTATGTTATGAAGGGTGTCAGGTAATAAAGTGTCGTAAAAACTGTGTATAGGTTCATGAAAATTGTAGTAGTGCTAAGAACATCGGTATTAGATTGTGGTGCGATCCATCAAACGCTCGTTAACACGTTCTCGGCGACCGCGACGAGGCTCGGCCGTGCTTTTTTTTTCTTGAAACCAGTCGGGGCTAGTGTTGGGCGCCTGTTTTTGTGAGTGGATCGATTGTCGGTAGTAATTGGTATGGGAGTAGCCGATGTTAAACATGATGTTTGACGGTGGACCGAGTTAATTATTTTCGTGTCGTAGGCGTGCTGCGACTGCTAGATGCTATCGACATCGAGATTGTGCCGTAATACAAAAAGGAAATGGATCGGTTTGACGTGACCGTTTCACTGTAACAATGCTTTGTTAGTTTTTAATTTAATTCGTTCTTTTTTTTATCAAGGGCCCGTCGCACTGTCATGTTCACATGAATAAAATACAGACGGTATACGTCCACGGAATGCAAATATACTAAAATCAAGATCACTCGATGCTAGCAGTTATAAATTGTGCTTTTATTTTTCTCAGTTGGCAATAAGTATCTTCAATCTTTTGCGGAAGACCGTTATCGTGTGCATCTGTTTCGCGGAATGTCGCGGACTCAAATCAAATTACGCATTCGAAATTCGAACGGCGGAATCAAAGGCCAGGCTGTTGATATCACCGCGTGCGCAATCGACATATTAATATTCGATCTATAGGCGTCTCGATGTTCTCGATTCGTATAATTAAAATCGAGATCGATCCGATTGGACGTCGGATTCCGTCACGTTATTCATCATAAGTACCGCCTACTTTTGACGCCTCCAGCGATGCGTGGACGCAACTTTTAAGCTGTTTATTTATGTGTATTATCACTTTATCATCAATTTCGCGGTTTATTACCAGCATTGTGCCAACTATTAGGGATACAATTGTACATTATACAAACTTAATTAAAACAATTATACTATTTGTATGTATAATGAAGATGGTAAGTGGTCCATGGCCATGAACTATTTCACCCGCTTTGCTGTCAATGGGAATATATTCTAAAAGACTGGGAGCGTTGCTGGCAATACGCTATTTTGCCAGCACTCTCGTCACGTCGAGAAGTTAGAAAAAGTCTATTTGCATTAACTAATTTACCCGCTTAGCTGTCAATCGGAAAACATTCTAAAAGACTGGCAGCGTTGCTGGCAATACGTTATTTTGCCAGCACTCTCGTCACGTCGAGAAGTTAGAAGAGGTCTATTTGCATAAACTAATTTACCCGCTTAGCTGTCAATCGGAAAACATTCTAAAAGATTGGCAGCGTTGCTAGCAATACGTTCTTTTGACAGCATTCTACTTACGTCAAAGACTGATTTAGGCCGTCCCGAATAACTCGATTGGCACTCGGACCCATAACCCTAGTGTTCCACCATTGTTTTCAAAAAGTATGTATTCAAATTATATTATAATCTGGTCCGCCGTAATCCTAGGTTATTAATCAAAACGTGGCACACATGGAGTTATGGGGGGGGACGTATTATGAAATCGCATGTGTTTTTACTGAAGCCGTGGTGGGGAGGGGGTTTAGACTCGTGAGCCCGTGCAACGTATCGTCGCGTTTTGCATAGATTTAAAAAGTCGATAGTTATGCAAATGTCGAGACTGCCGTGTTTACTTGTTTCTGAGTTACGGCGTGCCTCGGTAATAGACCCGTGCCTATCAGAATTAGACTTTTTTAGTGTGTTAAAGAGTTTTTCTTTTAATGTTTCTGCGACTGTAGATTGCATGTCGAGAGGATATATAAGTGTTGCAAATTTCCAAATACAAGGGTGTTTGGCAATTGAAATTGTTTACTGCCCTGGGGGCCTAGTCAAAGTCACATTTTCATTGACGATAGCGAAGTTCGATAAATCCGAAATGTATGGAAATGACATATGCCTTCGAAATGTCACGTGATCAATCGTTTTCGATCGCTAAGTGCTAGACAATGTCAAATCGCGTAGCGAAACGATGACGAAGTCGAATGACTGTATCATTATTGTCTAGTGGTCGTCAGTTCTTCTTTTAAGCTTGAGATACTCGATTACCAAGTCACGTAAAGCGTTATTCTATTTTTCGATCTGTAATTTCTTAATTCCAGCCAGGAGTCTGTCCTTTTGTTGGCAATTAGGTCGCTAATTGAAATATCTGACTAACCCTTCGGCGTATTCAGGCGTATGGTGTTATGTATCACTTGTTGTATGATATGGTTTGGTTTACATACACAACCTTGTAAAAAAGTTGTGTTATCGTTGTTAGGATTTCTTTCTAGCTTGATTTTAAGTTTTTCCTCAAAGTGTTAGGTCTTGAAGAGCGTTTCTTTAGATGCTGTACCGCCATATTATATTGTGTAGGTCAAGTTCTTCCAACTTTTTAGACACAATATTAGTTGCTGTGGAGTTCATTGCACCACTTCTTCTTCTTCTAACAAAAACACTAGGAAGTTGAGAAGTGCAGGGGTTTTGGGGGACTGACATGTTGTTATTGATGCTGATTCTCACCCTGATTTGAATAAACAACCGCATTTAACGTCCTCGTGTAACCACTCTTCCCATGATCGTCTAAGGTAATTCAAAAAAAATTAACGATATATTTTATTACAATCCGTAGCCCTACGTCAAAAGAACTCTGTGATATATAACAAAGAAAGCAAAAGAAGCAATTACTTGTGAAATGTTTAATTTCCTCCATCATATCTACATTCGATCTGGGTACTTACCTTCTTGTGTTTTTAAATACGCACACCTCGCGAGGAAGAAGGGAGTGGATGTGGCATTTTGTCAAAACTACTTTGCTCGGGGGTAAGTACACCAAATGGCCGGTATGATGGACAGACTGTATGAGGCTACTAGAGAATAAGAGAGACTTAGTGGTGTCCAGCTGTGTGAAGGTGTGGATGATGGTCTCAAATTCACAGTCAAATTATGACTTACAATAAGACCATTAAAAAGTTATTTCAGAAAAAAATCTGCTGTTTCTAACGCCTGTCGCTGTCGTTGATTCTGTTGGGTGTGTGTGTGTGTGTTTACAGCCGGTCGATTCAGTACAAGTCACGCCGTGAAAACTTGAGTGAAGTGAACTGTCAATGCCTATCATTAGTATGGAATGACAGCTCAATTCTCCCTCACTACGCCTACATTTTCGCGCGGTGATTTGAACAGAATCACACTGCCGTTTTTTACTTTGCGGGTTGTTTTATTTTGATGTGATTTCGTTGTTTTTAAATGTGTGTGTTGTACAAATGGTTTTTTTTCTGAAATCAACTGTTATTATTATTATTATATCATTATTTTGGTCGAGTAGGTAGTAATTAACAACAGCTCATGTTTTTTCCGCAATTTTAGAGTTGTTCATATTCATGGGTAGAACACCCTGTGAAAATTTTGTCCCAGAATACAAAAAATAACACTCTGTATAGTTTCGCTGATGCTATGAAAGGCATTGGTGGCGGTTATAATATTAATACCGATTAATTTTACGGTGTTAATACCAATTACCCGTATTTTATATCAATAAAGTCCTATTTCAAATAACAAAAATTAACTAAACACTAATGAACATCGATATCGTAACTCATTTTCGACAGTGCTTAAATGAGCCCTAAGGGTTTAATATGAGCTCTTAAGGCGAGGCACTTAAAGTCGGTCAGCTGCAATTTTGTATGTAAAGTTATTGCTACCGACTTTTAAATTGACTGGCAATTAGGCCTCATATTATAACCCCTAAGGCACTCTTTTCTAATTAGATGATTAAGTTTCTTTATTTTGTATTACATTGCTAACATAACTCAATCCAGTGCGAGTTGCTTATATCTTCCATTTTGTATGAATTTTTGGGTCCTAGGTCGCTCTTATTGATTCCTTACGACGTTTCAACTTTTGGTTTAGAGGGCGTGCTGTTTCCTCTCACGATGTTACTCTAGTTGAGATTTGTGCTTAAGTAAAGACAGCTGCACTGATAAATCTTCAATGTTAAGCAACGCCTGCCGAGGGCAGTTCGTATATAGGTAAAAATCTGATACAACCAACAGATTTTTACCTATTTACGAACTGCCCTCGGCAGGCGTTGACGACTGTCTTAGTCTTCTGACTGTCATGGTAGATCTTAGACAGTCGTTACAAGTAGTCAGAAGTCTTAAAGTCTGACAACCAGTCTTACTATGACCGGGTACCGAGGTACCCGGGCATTGGGTTGTGTACTTCAGAAAGGTAGTCGCTCCTTGTAAAATACTGGCATTCAACAGCTTTGGTTAGGGAGAAAGCTTAACACAATATATTTAGAAAAGGCTAGGCAGATGTTTGCCTATCTGATGCCTGTCTGGGTGCTTCAGACTCTAAACGGTAACAGCTCACTAAACGCAACGTTTTAAGTTTAACACAACCCAAAGACCTAAGATGTGAAAGCGAGATCAAAGATCGTTCGATCGATAACATGTTAGCTCCAAATCTTGTACACATCATTGTAAATATGTTAAACTTTTATGGCTCGAATACGTGTCGTAACAATGTTGATCCGCTAGATTGTTCTTAATTAAATATTATGATCGTGTATATCAATGCTTAACGCCGTGGAAGAGAATACTGTTAGTAGAGTAGTTTTTAGTAGTGTGAGGAACACGGTGTTAAGTTCCTCATCCCCCATAGAAAAGGAAGAATCCTCCAACCAGACGGATGTTGTGTCTGGTGGGCCCGAAGAAATTATTGGCGGGATCTTGTATACGTTCTGTCGCGTGGATAACTTTAACATCGCAATGTAGAATATCAGTCTTTAGTTCGTATTTGGCGAGATAGACGTCGCCACAGATTATTGGAATCGCAAAAACTTTCTTTTAAAAAAAGAAAATAATGTTGATGTTATTGAATTAATAGTAAATTTATCTTTTTTCCACTTTTGTTATTCACGCGGAGTTTACTAATAAGTGATTGTTACATTATAAAATGTTAGTATGTACATAAAACCAACGAAAACAATAGGACCTAAAATGAAAAGCATAGTTTTGGGAATACCTTTAAACAGTACCTAAGTAAAGGTCGACACTATTAGTGCAACAGAATGCAAAGAGTTATCCCATGACCCAATGTTGCCATGACATACCACATCAAATCTACCAAACTACCACCTCACACATGTGGCAACACCTCATGAATATTAAATCCTACATCAATCATACACGGAGGTTGAGATTCCGCGATACGATTACAACCACTCGTTTGCCGGTAAGGGGTTGCTTTGACGATATTTAGTTAGTACGTAAAACTGGGTTAATTAAAGTGTGTAATTAATATTGTACAAACGTGTACTTTACGTACATAAGTTCCGAGTGTTTATAATCTTTTTTACGAAAGTATTGTGTGTTACTGCCATTAGGAGTGTTTATGGGAAGGTACTTTGACCTCCTTGGAAGTTTACAATCGACTGCTGGATATATTATTGGCTTGTTAGAGTCAAAATAAACGTGTATCTAATTTTATTAATAAATACAACGGTAACTTAATTATATCAACCTAAAGTTTCCCGCTGCTGGAACACAGGCAGGCCTCCTCTATGTGACGAGGTCACATGTCTTGTAACTCGATCTTTTTTACTGCCAGCAAGTAAAATCAATACACAAGTAACATCACAACATTCTCCAAGAAACCCTCAAACAATTTCTACAGTAGAACTTAATATTTTTTTTCCTCAAGCAACACCAAAGATAACGAACTAAGCGTGGCAACATTTATCGCGGTCTCATACCAACATCGCGGCTGTACGTTACTGTTATCGCTGGCCGCGTGGACATCTAGATTTATTCGTCATGAGGTAGGACGTGGACACCACAAGGAAATGTTTATCTACTACGTACTACGCTTACTTACCAACGTTTTTGCTCGACACGTCTCCATTGCAATGCAAAGTCATTTTTTGTGCGGTTCTATGCTTGGGAAAGTTGATTGATGCTAATGATAACACTAAATGAATTAAGCTTGATTTGAGATTGGATACTTTTAAAGTTTAAAAGCAAAGTTAAATTGTGTATTTAACATATTTGGTAAAGACATAGTTAAGATTTTACATTAGGACACTTAATTCTGGCAGCATTTCTAAGTTAAATAGAAATGCATCAATCCATAGATCAAGACTGCTACTAAGAAATTCCAGATGGATAAACTCATTAAAACTTTGGATGATCCGGAATTCGAACCCTCCTTATACGTATACGTAGCGACCAAGAGATCAAAAAGGCAATAAAAATAGTGACATCTACATCGCCACTTACGAACGCATATACAACCCGACAACAACCATCAGGCAGTACCTAAGTAGCCCACACAGCACAGCTCCCGTCCGTCTGGTCAGAAGGTCCTCTCATTTTAATGAAAGATGAGGAACTTCACACCTTGTCCCTCTTACCCCTAAATACAATAATAATAATAAACTCACACTTTCCAATCAGAGTATACAACAACTACAGAAAGGTCCACGCACCTGACCTTTCTGAAGAACAGCACCAATAAGGTCAGTTCTTTTAGGGCGCTCCTAAATTAAATATATCTATCAAAATATAAAAGCATTCCCATTCAACAAACAAAATATCGTATCGTAATGAAACGGACACTTGTCCCACAGTCGGACCCAGCATAGGGCGTAACGATAGCGGAATCGAACCGGCGATATGTTAATGCGCGTCCGATCGTGACGCACGACGCTCATCCTGCCGGACACTTGCTGAAGATCACCACCTTGATATGTACTTGAGAATATTTTTTATGTGTAAATAGCGTGGCTGTGAGTCGTTGGAAACGATATTCAATGGTCTTGTTATGGTTTTGTCAAGTAATGAGATGGAATGAGGTTAGATGCTGCATTGCTTATTATATTGCTTTAGTATCTTACTAAGTGTCGAGGAGTTTAGTTAGTAACTAGCTTCTTCCCGTGACTTTCTTCGTGTTGAAGTCAACTATATACCTATGCTAAGTAGCTTTCTACACCTAGTTGAATGTTTTTTTTTAATTGGAAGTTCAGAGTTCAGAGCCCCTTAAAAGGTAAACAAAAAAATAACTCTGCATAATATTATCTCATTTCATTGTGTAGAATATTCATAAGGTACATAATAATCAAAGAGATTAATACTAAAGAGCGGGCATGTCAAGGAAATGTCATAGAAAAACTTTGATCCCATGTCTCAGTAACGCCATCTAGAATAATATATGAATATTGGAGCGGCAGCGGAGCGTACTACAAAAAACTCATAGACTTGTATCCAGCAGGACACACTTTTTCGGACGAAAATTTTGTTCGTGATGTCCGGTCTATAGGTATTGAATGTCTTTGATAATAATATTACAATAAATTGTCACGTGCAAAACAATTTTATGTCAATCAATTAAAAGAAGTCATAAATAAATGTTGAAAAGTCTGTCAGATATAATGTCAAATGCACTCTATGTCAGATGATTGGCCAATACTAAAATATGTTTAATTTTATTTCCGATTGTTCTTTTATGTTTCACTTTCTGAATAAAGTCTTTTAATTTTGAACTTTTTATTGAATACTTTTCTCTAAGTAAGCTTTAACGCTTTAATATACAAATTTGCACCTGTCAACTCTTAATCAAGTACAAAATTAGAGGTGCCAGGTGATACTATTGTGGTTAAGCATTACAACAAGGTGTCGCCTATCTGCGTTAGTTACGTTAGGAAACACAAAAAATTTTTAAGCAATCAAGATAAAAAGTCCGAAATTCATTTATGGACAAATAAAGGTAATGGCCCATTTAGTGTGAAAGATATACCCACGGCGTACACAAATATAATATGGCGGGAATCAAAGACAAATGATTATGCTTTTCAATGGTATGTGGCGCATTACTGTTTAGGGTTTGCAATTCGAATATTCGAATATTCATTTTATTCGAATATCCGGTACAATTTCAAATTCGAATAATTCATTAAAATTATCTGAATATTCGAATACTTAATTAAGTAATAAAAGCCCTTATATTTTATTGATTCTAAGTTCAACCGTGCCCTTGAGTCCCACCCTATTGTGTCCTTGTACTCAATTGTTCACTCGGGCATCAGTCGTCCCTCGCCACAGAGTACATTACACTATACAGAAATCCCTCGCCCACCGTCAAGGAAGGACAGTATGCATGCGCAAACGCATAATTATTTGAGAGTTATGCGCGTGACGACATTCACGTAAGTATTTCAGACAAACTTAATTAATTACACAAACTGTTATTAAGTAGTGTAGAAACAGGAATTTCAGCTCAATAGTAGTTAGGCATACCGACCTAAAATTTGAAAGTCGAGGCCATTACTACGAAAAAGCACTATTAAATTAAAAATTTAAATATTTTAGAAATTATTAAGAATAAATAAGATAAACCGAGTGCTTACTGTCTTTTTTGCTATAGTTTAGGTTAGTAGATTATAGTATAGAATAATCTAACCTTACTACTGAGCCGAAATTTCTGTTTCTACACTACAACACTAAGGTTGAGATAAATAAACGTTACTAAGCAAGTGCTTTGGCTTAGCTATTCTTCGTCTCTATTTAGCACCTGTAGTTTGCCAGTTGCGTGACAGTGACAACCGATGCTAAGCCAAAGCAAGTGCTTAGTAGCGTTTATTTATTTCGGCCTAAGTGTTTTACTTTGCAACGGTGTTTTGCCTTCCTCTGACGTAGCGTACGTATTAAATACCCACCCATGGTTTGATCAGTTACGATTTTTAAAATATTAGATTGCTGTGTGTGAAATTTTAAAATACTTCAATAAACATACAGTAGGTATTACATTTATAACTATCTTATCTAATTTAATTTTGTTCTGATTTAAGTTCCTGCATTGAAAGCTGTCCTGACTGTCTAAGACAAAATAAATCTTAGTGATGGCGAGTGGAAGTGCTGACAAAGTTGAATTCAAAGAGCACACCAAACGATCTAAAGACAAAAAACAGGGTGGTAACACATTTTACGTGCTGAAGGTTCGCATGCAAAATGCAAAATCTGCAAAGTAGTATTGTAAAACTCTATGTCAACGACTCCTTTGGACATACGTCTGCAAAAGATGCATTCAATATTTGTAAAAGGAAAGATCAATTATTCTGATGAGGTTACAATAACTGCAAGTGGAAGCAAAGAAAATTCCAATGCAGTACAGAAGAAGAAAAGGCGGGTCACAAATTATTTCAAATCTGAAGATAGCTCTGAAGACATGATCTCCATGTTGGCAGCTTTAGATTGTCTGTCGTTATCTCCTAAGCGTCATCACTCATCAGTGTCATGTCATCATATCCCTAAGCTAAGACTTACCTATGTTTACTGTGTGAAACGATAATTAATGTGTTTTTTTTATTATAAAACAATAAAACTAAGTACTATACTTTATTTTATTTGAACAGAATTATGCGGCAATCAAACTTAACCCCCGTATTGCTGCTCATGTTTGTGTTGAATTGATATTGTATTATTTACAAATTTGTTAAAAAAATATTCGAATATCCGAATATTCGAATATTTGGCTGTAGAAGTATTCATTTTATTCGAATAGTAGTATTAAACGAATAGTGCAAACCCTATTACTGTTACTCATGGGGATCATGAAAGAATAATAATAAAAAATAATAATCTACCTAGTATGAAAACTTAACTTATAACTTGTGGTTTTCGAGTTTGCTTTATGTGTGATGATATTTTTATTTAACAAAACAATGGCTAAATAAGTTTGTTTCTTTCATTTTCAAGTCTAAACCACTGAACCGATTTTGATTACCGTGTAGAGATATATTAGATTTGGAGTCGGACATAGTATACTTTTTATCCAAGTGACATGTTTCAATGGATAAAATAATTTACAGATAGGCGAAACCGCTGGTGCAGCTAATTATTATCCAATTTTTATTTATTTATTTCACAACACATCTATCATAACCTAAATCGGTAGTGTGGCATTCTTTTATTGGTCTGCTGCAAGATTTCTCCAACGAATTATTTTTTTCTTTTCACATATTATGAAAAGTGGGTTATACCTGCATTATTTACCACCATTTTCGTTTTTGTACAAAAACATTTTTGAACCGGGTCGGATTATGGGCCATGACCTTTAATGAAACTATAAGCGGACAAGATTTGTTTTATCAATCTCTGACTTCAGTCTTCAATCTAGTGAAGCGCACTTCTATCTCAGCTTCTGATAACAAAAAATCAACAATACATAGTTTGGAAACTTATCTGTACCTAAGTATCGCGAAACGAGTTACTTACAGAACATCAGCTCCATTCAATTCATTCCCACTGTTAGTATTAAACACCTATGATATTATCGTGCAGTCCACACGCATGATAGATGTACACACTCCCTAGCACAACAAACTCAAATAAATCAAGATGTGTGCAACGATAATCTCGTCCGACTTTGTCACTCAACTCTTTGTTAGTAACTTTTTTAGTAGCTTTTTTTATTCTCAATCTGGCAACACTGGTAATGGTGCTCATAATGTTGTGTAGTGACGTTAAGACGACATGTTTAAAAAACATGTAATAGATAAAATAATGTTTTTGGTTTAGATGAAAAGATTGGTTTTGTTAAGATTTTGTCTAAGTTGATTGACATTTTAATCATTTATGGTAGGTAGGTGTTTTGTTCAAAGCTTTTTAATATCGTAGTGCATATGCATTAATCTCTGTATTGAAGGACTTACGAGAAGAAATCACTTCCGTGAGACGTTAAGTAAGTATAAAAAATCAAGTCAAGAAGTAACTTACAAAATGTTACAGGCTCTTTATTAAAATCATTTCGATTTCATTTAAACATTTTCGCTAAACTTAAAACATTTTGTTATCTCTTTCTTCCTCAACAATATGAAAAGTGTTTAGATTTTTAGAAAGGTTTACCATCGTATGAAATACAGTTTGATAAAGATTACCTTGTCATTTAAAATGTTCATTTTAATTCATTTTTTCCGTACGTATTGAAAGCTGAGAAGTTTTCCCAACTTCCACATACGCAACAACTACCGCCATCTAGCGACCCAAAACAAAGTTAACGTCTTATTAAACATTCTTAGGATAAGGACAGTTCGTGATGTACAACAAGATAATAATAATACTTAGACGTACATTAATATTCAATGAATAAGTTTTTATCTCGTGTTATCAGACAATCGGCTCATTTCAAGGCGTATGTCGGTCGCAAGGCGTATGGTGACCACTACCATTGGTTGACGTTCGAGTTTTGATGGTGGGTGGAATGTGATTATTTTTAGGGTTACCAGGTTAAAAAAGTGATTTCTGTTCTGTTCGCAGTGTTCATGTAAGCTGCAATGTAGTAAAGAAGCAGTGATTGACTTTACAAACTTTCGTTAACGATTTGGAAAATTCGTGAAACGCGATTCCATGAACATCGTTTTTTTTTCATTATTTTTTCTTTCTTCCTTTATTCATTTTCTTCCTAGTACAGATATCAAACTTTGTAATATTTTTTTCAAGGAATTTTACTGTATCCACATTTAAATTTTGAAAAAAATATTTATTAAGTAAGTATTCATATTTACTTTTATTATATTCTTTTTTGTTAGATGTTATAGCAAGTAATAAACGAAGCATTTGAAGAAAAAATCAAAAAAGGTAGACAAGTACCTACCTAAATGTTTTTAAAAAGCTGTTTTAAGATCCGTTTCAGGTCGTGGCTAAAATAACATTTCAAACTCAAAATGCCGGATCTATTCGGTAGCTAGTTAATAAATGTTGGTACTTAATAAGTTATGCCAAGTTACTTGATGAACTTTTCAATGTGAAGATTAAACGCGACACGTGAAGGACTCGACAAAGTCAGAACGTAAATTATTCTACCGTTCACTTAGGTACTTCATATTTACACAAGTACCTAAACAAATATTTAATGAACGTCCATATTTATTTATTTGGCTATCTTGAGATAGTTTTAAGTGCACAGTGATTGTGGTGAGTTATCAATCGAGATAATGGTTGTGGCCTGTGGTAGCGCGCTCCTAGGTGATCGCTCACAAGCGTCACAATCACAGATTTGTATCAATGCGATTGTGACGCCACTGATGCACGACTATTTTAATTGGACCCTGATCTTATACCAGATAAAACCTCAACAAGATGGCCGCTTTGTTTTTTTCCCTACATGTGTAGGCACGTGTGTGACGCTTGTCAGCCTTGTTACAACCAAACATTTAATTAATTTAATTCTATGAATTTCCATACAAGAAAACGCAACATGTATTGTTCTCCTGCATTCGTGAGGCAACTTTGCAGTCAAAGGGTACACCTAATCTAACCAGCTCATTGTGAACTTCTAGTCGAAACTATGCGGGCTAGCTTTCAACGAATACATGAGTCGCATGTTTCTCTCTTGTACAAACGCAATGACATGTTTATAAAGACAAAGGGCACAGATGTATATCATTTAACGAATCGACGTTCAGTTCGCGAGCGCTGCATAAACGACACCGAGTCACGCCATCTATCTGATTGTCCGGACAACCTTTCGCCAAGCCAACAATCACAAGCTTATAACTTATTTAGCGAAAAACAGAAGCTGGAGCGCGACTAACGAACCACGATAAGCTCGCGTTCGGTATGACGCTAACATTAAGCTGCCAGATAAAGGCAGCATTAGTCGGCCAATCGCGCGTCACCGAGCAATCGTAATGACCAATCGGAACGCGCGCACACTAGGATAGCGTGACCCGAACGCAATCCGATCCGAGCAGTGTTCGTTACCGCGAGATGGCGGTCGGTGCGCGGCCGCACCAATCGTCGCGTCCATCTCGCTGTCGTGCCCATATAATGATCTTCACAGGGCCAGGAGAATGAAGTTGAGCCTCTCATTAATTGGCGTTTTGAGTCGAGATCGCTGCGCGAAAGATAGGTTAATTCCTCGCTCGGTAGAGATCGTTGTCGCTCAAAAAGGAAGGTGAGCGAGCGTTTTCTGGAAATCAGATCCAATTACAACGGGGTCCGTTAAGTTTTTGTTCTGTTTGGCCGCGGGCCCGCTCACGATATTGATGGACGAGCATCGGCCGTAATGACGGATCAACCGTCCCGGGTGCGCGAACTTAATCTCGTCCACATTTCTCGCATTTGTTAAGACGAGTGGCCGGTGCGCGCGGCCCCACCCACGCGGCGACATTTACATAGCGCGACCACGTCTCAATTAGGAGCGCTAATGTATGCCTCGACTCGCGAGGCTCCATCTGACTGACGTCGACAGATACGGGACGAAACGTGACGAGTGACAACTATCGCGGGACGTCGCTGCCAACTCACCATCGCACAGCTATTAACAACACTAATAGGAGCCGATATGGCATGTATTCTTTTTGCTTCAACATTTTTCGCATAGGTGCGCAGTGAATAGTTTCTGACTTGTATTGTTTTTGTTTTCAGGTGAGGACGAGGAATGGGGAAACGAGAGCGAGGCGATGCCGGGAGAACCTCGCACGCCGAGCTCAGAGGGCGAGAGGGCAGCGTCCAGTGGGGGCGTATCGCCCGCGTCTGCGGGTTCGCCAGCCGCCTCGCCACCTCGTCTACGCCTCAACACCAGTCTTGCCACAGACCCCGCGCTGGCCCCGCAAGCAACTACAATCAAACATGAGCCACCCTCTCCGTCTCCACCGCCGCCACCTGCAGCGCCGCAACCAAGAGACTATCTCGCTCTAACTGCGGCTGCCTTTCCTGGATTTTTTCCTCAGTCTGGCCCACCCAGCTACATATGCAAGCCATGCGGCATTCGCTACTCGTCTCTCAGTACACTACAAGCTCATCAAGAACATTACTGTACAAACAGACTGCCGAAACCAGTAGAGCCGAATGCTGGAGCCGATCCAGCTGTAGATGAGTCCAGCAGTGAGGCGAAAACCCCGCGCCCTGCAGGCAAGCAATATGCCTGCACTTACTGCTCGTATAGTGCCGACAAGAAAGTTAGCTTGAACCGCCACATGAGGATGCACTCTTCCTCTCCGGTAAGCAGCGGTACCCCAGCACCGACGCCAACCTCAAACGGAGAAGTCGCGGAGGGGCCACCGGTACAGGACCGCTACTGCGCCGATTGCGACATTCGCTTTAGCTCCATCAAAACTTACCGGGCTCACAAACAACACTACTGCAGCACAAGACAAGTTGTAAAACAGGCCTTAGCTGCAGCCCGGGGCGGCTCTGCTACGTCAGGGTCCGCGCCACCTTCTCCTGGAGCCACGCCTCCAGCACAAAACCAGAACCAGTACGCACTCGCGTTACCCACGAATCCCATTCTCATAGTGCCCTACTCGTTATTACGGGGTGCCAGTACACTACCAGGCACGACACTGCCTGACCCAGATACGCCATGCTTTCTGTTACCAAACGGAACATTCCAACCAATTAGTCGGGCATTGACGAACATGAACACGGAAGGAAAAGAAAATGAAGTTTTAAAATCTGCAAATCGGCCTCGAGAGCCTTCAAGAGATGGTGCGACCCCCCTGGATCTCAGCGTACGACGGTCCCCGGAGTCTGTGGTGACTGATGAGCATGAAAAAGAGAATAGACTACGGTCTACGACTCCCGAGCAAATCGTATGCGCTCCTTCCTTACCAGGATCTCCTGGAACACCATCTCCCTCACGGCGATCTTCATCACCAAGTGCAGAAAGTTCACCAAAGCGACGGAGATTCAACTCTAGAGGGCCAACTCCAAAACCCCCAAGCGTGCCGTCACCTCCTGAAGAGAAGTTCACGCCAATAGCTCCTCCTGCGATTCTGCCTCCCGCTCTAGCATTGCGTCTCGCATCAGAACTGCCAGTTACTGCGGCATCACCTCAAGTGCTTGTGAAACAGGGAGTGTCTAAATGCAAAGAGTGTAATATCGTATTTTGCAAGTATGAGAACTACCGCATACACAAGCGGCACTACTGCTCAGCGGGCGGTGGGGAAGAGCGCGCGAGCCCTGCACCTCCGGAGCCTGGCCCACCACCGCAGTACCGCCAGTTGATCTGCCTAGCGTGTGGGATACACTTCAGTTCGCTAGACAACCTGACGACTCATCAATCGTTCTACTGCACAAAGCGGGAGACACGGTCTCCTCGAAGCGTGCCTGAGGCTCCACGACCGACGTCCGGGTCAGAGGGTGGGTGGAAGTGCCCTTGCTGCGACGTGGTGTCACCGACGGCGGCGGCGGCGCAGCGTCACATGGACGCGCACGCCGGAGTGAAGGCGTTCCGCTGCACTATCTGCCGGTACAGAGGCAACACGCTGCGTGGCATGCGCACTCATATACGCATGCACTTCAACAACAAGAAACCTGCCGATTTACAGGTAAGTTTGTATCATGCATGAAATACCTTTCTTTGTTAAAAGGCTGATTACCATGTCAACGAACAACAAAATAATGGTCACATGTCCCAGTAAATCTACATAGTAAAAAGAAATAAGTACAAAACCCTAATGTTTCCTCATATGCAATTATTTTCTCATAGACCTGATACCACCAGATAACGACGATCCCAGCATGTATAAAATTAACCAATAATCATGACTTTTCAGGAGGAGAGCTACATCGCGTGCGTTTTAGAAGAGGACAGTCGTGAGGCGACCTCCCCTAGCCCAGCAGTGGGTGGTGAGCGTGTGCACCGCTGCGGCAGCTGCGCTTACACCTCCACGTACCGGGGGAATGTAGTGCGACACGCGCGGCTGGTCCACGCCACCGATGAGCCCGAAGAGGAACAGACTTCTCCTGTTCCTCCCCCAGCCACCATCGATATAAAAAAAGAACCTGATACAGAACCCGAAGAGACCCCAAACTACTGCAAGTCTTGCGATATTTCGTTCAAGTACGTAAACACTTACAAGGCTCACAAGCAGTTCTACTGTACTGCTAATAACCAGGACGCGACGGCTAACAACAACGTGCCCACTCCTGCCAGGGTTACGGACACGCCTGTGCTATGAATTGGAGTCTAAGATAGTTGGCGTACTGATCCGCTACACGCGTGCGTTGCAGGAACTGTTATGACCCATAGTCGCTGATATTTCATCAAACATCTTTAAAAAAACTCTAAAATTCAAACTATAACTAGCGCCATCTGTTATTTGGAAACGAAATGAGAGCGTCATAGACATAATTCGGTCCAGCCGTTTCAAAGTGTTTTTGTTTTTAAAGTTTCTATCGTACCTACAGAAGATTTTTGATGAAGTCTCAAGTCATGGGAGTTATTAACTAAAAATCCTGTTGATATCAAAATGTACTTTGAAAATATTGCTCGCAAAAACATAAATGCTTCAGTTGCTTCACCGGAATTTCTTGTAATTATTCTAGAATAAGAATGTAACCTCTCGTTTTGAAATAAAATTAAATTAAATGTGCAATAAATTAATGATTAATAAAAATTAAACTTGTACTGCATATCAATGCCAAATCGATGTTTGAAATTTTCGATTCAATGTTATATTATAAAACTATAAAAACAAGATAAAATATCGGCTTACGTTGCGCCACGAAATATCTTGTAAAATATTAGGACTATGTATATTTGTCCTGTTGTATGTTATTAACGTACAATAATGGCGTAACTAAAGCAAATTATATGTTTATTCTTAACCCTTCGAAACTTTGTGTACTCATTATGAGTACAAAGTGTTAAAAATCCTTAATAATATATTGGCTAATGTACATACAAGCCCTCAATACAATACTATAAGATTTTTGTTATTCTGTTATTGTAAATTTCCTAGTTAAAAGTTAAACTTCGTCTTTGTATTAGTATACGGTTAAAAATATTACCAAAATTGTAAATATATATTGTAAAGATATTACTAAATATTATTACCATTTGTTCTAAGTGATTGTTCGATTTTTGTTGTTAATTTTTGTTTTAATATTAATTAATTATTAGGCGAATTTATGTACTCCCTAAAGCAGGTGCTGATTCAATATTAACTGTTTAATTTACCAGTGTCATTTTTACACCTTTGTATGGAAACTTCTGTAATGTTCAATTTTCTTTAGCGAGCTTGTCACTCGAAAGTATATTACTGTTCTGACATCATTAAATACGATTAAAATGGAGAAGGTTTTCTATTTGAAATTGAACTGATCTATTCTTTCTATAGTAAAGAATCAAGAGCATGATATAATTAAAAAAAAATTACCTACTTGCAAAGGTCTTCTCCATATGCTTAGCATCCGAACTAGCTAGATTTAGTTTTCATATTCAAAAATTTGTAACATTTTTCCTTATAACATTTACAACAAATTTCACAATTTTGAATGATATTTTTTTCTCTTTCTTAAACAGTGTAAAACTGGTTATTCACAGTATTTATCATTCCCCGAACTAAAAGTATCAAAACGTAAGTGTTAATAAAAAAATACGATGTGCCCAGTATGTCTTGGTAATTAACAAAAAAGTGAATTAAAAATAAAACAATTTCCAGCCTGGACAGTTGACACTTGCCGTTGGATACAGCGCCCCTATAGGAAGTCAAAACATACTGGGCACATTGTGAAATACCATGTTTTGTCAATGCCAAAGCATCGCTAGATTAATCGTAATTTGCATTTATAGTTATCTCATTAATATAGTTGTAGATTAAGTGACTACAAGACTTGTTCCCTACGTATAATTATTGTAATTTGTGTAACTTTTATGTTTTGTCTGTCTGTAAAGGAATGAGTCTCGAATCAGTGTTGCGAATAAAAATATAGGTACAAAACAAAAATGTTTTCGATCTTCCATTATGACGTATTAAGTGGACAGTCGTTGACAGAAGTGACTTACATTTGAAATGAGAACACAAGTCCCGTTTATTAAGAAGTTTTACTATGAAGATTTAAAAATCTGTGTTTGTAATTCTGCTCGAATTAGTTTATTTAGCACCTCGCTCGAAAGCAGCGGTATTCGCAGAGTCATTTACAAAACTAGGTTATGTTTTTCTCGTATTTAAGTACACTAGCACAACAATTAGTACATTTTTCTTTAACAAAAGTTACTTCTGCAAACGACTTAACAATCAGTAGAATAAACGTAAAAATAATATCATGACATTTTATGTAAAAAGTAAATAACGAAACACAGCATCTGATGTTATGTGCCATAACTGTGTTCTCAGTAAAAAAACATAGTTTTTAATGTAGGGGCGTCATCTCGAATAAAATCCTTATTTGTTTCGTATGTTTAGTGGATGTCTTAAATTATTTTAATTTTACGTTAATTACTAAGCTTTTTCGACAAGTAAAAAGATTTAGGTACTCTTCAACAAATTGAACTAGTTTACTTCATCCAATGTTTCTTTCACATATCTTTTTAAATACCTACTACTCGAAGCATTTCTTAATCTTTTGAAGTCTTGACTGAGTATAGACATTTAGCACAACCATAAATTAACTGTAAATGTCAACTATTCTATGAAAATAAACGCAATAGTACTTAGACCCTTCCTAAATAATATAAGACATCCATTGTGTACCTACCAATGTTTAAATGCAACATTATTATATTAAGACGTTGAATTAAAGTGATAATAACAATTAATGAAAAGTAAACTGATGTAGGCATACAATGATATTGTAAAAATACCGCCAGACAATAAATTATTTATCACATATTATTCATTCTTTTTTATTTAGCCCTACTAATTTATTAACTATGTTTATTATATATATTGATCTATTATAAGTATGTTTATCAGCTGTTTAGTACCCTTAACACAAGCTCTCAAGCTTAACTTGGGACTAAATGGCGTTGTGTGAAAAGTTGTGGAATATATATATTTTTTTTTTTTACTTTTTAATCGTGACAACTAGAGACAGAATAGAAAGACAATGACAGTGCGGAAGTCGAAGTCGCCGCGCCCGGTGTCCTCTTGGGGTTTAATTGAATGAATACAATTTATCTTAAAATATACCGGCTAGCGCCATCTCTAATGTCAGTTACGAACTACTTGCACTTAGGTTTGTTCATTCCGTCTTTATTTGCTTTGCAGATCCACTGTAGATGGCGGTGTTTAATATGTTTAACACTGCCATCTGTTGGGTTGCGTGACTACTATTTTACTCGCACAGAACACGAGGATTTTCTCAGTGCAGCATTTTCTTCTCTATGCATATTACAAATAGGTACAATAAACCAGTGCCTTATATATAAGAAACACAAAATGCTTATTATTAAATTATAGTTATTTCTGTGAATAGATGATACCAACACTTTTACTACGGTCATCATTTTTTATCAAAGACATTCAATACCTATAGACCGGACACCACGAACAAAATTTTCGTCCGAAAAAGTATGTCCTGCTGGTCTATGAGTTTTTTGTAGTAGGCTCCACTGCCGCGTCAATATTCATATATTATTCTAGATGGCGTTACTGAGACATGGAATCAAAGTTTTTCTATGACATTTCCTTGACAAGCCCGCTTTATAGTATTTTAAATCTCTTTGGTGTTTCACTTTCTGACTACCCTACTCTAAAAAGAAAAACCGAAAGAATAGCAGACGTCGCAGTCTCTTTTTAAAGTACAGACATTATCTTTGTCAGCAGTGCTATTGCGTATCGCGTTGACAATTCATAGTGATGATCACTGGGCAAAGTGTTCAACCATAGTATAATGTGCTCTGTGTGTTCAACGAACAACACTGTCAAACTGCTAGTTCCAAAATGAATCTAAGTAAAAAGGTGTAGATCATAGGTTATAAGCGCTCAGAAAGCGAGACGTTAAAAAGCACACTTTACCTCAGTGCCGCGTCGCGCCGTCAACAAACACGTGCGTGCGTTAGTGTGCCGTTTTTGAAAATCGAATTGTGGAATATTTATTTTATTTATATATATCTATAAAAATCTTATGTTGGTTTGTGTACGCTTCAAAAACTCAAAAAGTTCTGCACCGATCGAGCTGAAATTTTAGCATGATATACCTATATAATCCGCATCAAGGATTGTTTAAGTAGGTACTTATATCTAATTATTATTTTTTTCTATTTTTTTTAACCATTCAATCACAATGTGCCACAGCGAAGCGTGGCAGGGTACAGCTAGTTACTTATAATATAATTAGCTAGTTCCTTAATGGCTATCATCAATGTGTATCTAGGATGATGTCAAGCGCACTCGCAGAGATGAGACGAAGCGCACAGGGAGTATTCCCGTTTGAGCACCTATTTATTGAGCACCTATGCATTAACCTATGGGAAATGGGAATACCTTTGGTGCTAAATGCATAGGTGCTCAAAAAATAGGTGCTCACACGGGAATACTCCGCGCACAGTCAGTCTGATACTCACCGTAACTTGTAAGTCTACTTTGAGTTCAACACCATTTTTTTTTTTGTAAATTCTCAGTTGTCATCAGAGTTCGGTGTCACTGGCAATGAAAGATAACCTGCAATAGCCCTGCAGATCATGTAAGAACCTTGAATGGACACTTTCAAAGAGGTGCAAGCGTTCAACTAATAATAAATTCTTTGACAACTAATCCGCAACTAACTACCGCTTTTCTTTCTTGTCCTCTGCTGGCCGGGTAGATGTTTTACTTCTCAGTTTTGTTTGTTTGAGTGCAGTGATAAAAAATAAATTGTACAAAGTAAAGTGCCTGCTTGGGTTCGAACCCACGATTTAGCGGAAGTAGGAGCCTCAGCGTCTATCAGTAAGTAATCCTTTGGTAATTTTATAATTTTTCCGATTTAGATTAATTCTAATTAGGTACGTTTCGTTTACGACTACTTTGAAATAAAAATTTTTTCAAATAAAAACAATAGAGCGAGAATAAAAAGCGCACGGAATAATTTTAACTAGATCACAAATTGGCGATGCGCGCATAATTTTTTTTTCGTACCACTTGCTCAAAAAAGTGACATTCTATGCCACAAAAAGCCAACATAACAATAGTCATTTTTAATCTGTTAAAAACAGGGAAAGAAAATTGTACTGGATTTCATTCATCCCCTAGGGAGAGAATGTGATTTAAATTTGGAATACCTAACTTACCGAAATTTATACTGAACTACATCTGTGTCACGTACACCATTGAGTTTGTATTTATAGCATTATACATCTTTATAAAAAAGGAATACGCGTTTATTATGCAGTTATGATTATTAATTAAATAAAATTACGAAAACTGACGAGGCCGTATGAGCTTAATGCCTTTGCTTTTCCGACAAAAAAATATAAATCTAGGAATTTGCCGCGTTTTTGTTTTCTTCAAATATTTAAACGTTAAGTTTATTTTAATTTATTTTTATAAATAAGTTAATGTTCTAAAAATACGTCTACTTTTAATTGTCATTATCTATATCTATTCTATACTTATAATAAATCTGTAGAAGTAAAATTTCTGTACATTGAAAATATCAAAAAAATAAATAGCAGGGGGTGTTACTAGACTGACACCGAACCCAAAAATATGATTAAAAAAATTTTTGTCTGTCTGTCTGTCTGTCTGTCTGTCTGTCTGTATGTTCAGGTATCACGCAAAAACTACCGGTTCGATTACGATGAAACTTGGTATACTTATTCTTTGATATCCTGGGCACCACACTGGGTACTTTTTATCCCAGAAAAGTACATACAATAAAAAACAAACTTAATTTTGCGGTTCGATCTCTAGACCCGACTACTGTAACAACCGCAAATAAAAAGTTTGTCGTAGGTTACGTCACCCGCAGTGGGGTTCACCAAGGGGCGCTGCACACGGCTAAGATAGTATAATATTTTATCTTAAGATACAATATCGCTCGCCATACAATTCAATGGACTATCACACACTACGAAGACAATTATGTACATTGAATATATATTCAAAATTAATATTGGAGGATGATTTGTGATCGATACTGATGCCAAAAATGCAATCAGTAAATGTTTTGTCTATCTGTCTGTCTCTATGTGCACGCATAGTTCAAAAACTATTATAGGGATTTTAACCAAACTTGGTACTGTTGTAATCAATACGCCTGGGCAGGTTGATCTTAGTCTCAGTTGTTTTACACATGATCAGTTGTACGGCGCTCTTTCCTGGGTCAGTAGTTCCAGAAATCTTTATGCATACATACCGGAAGGATCAACTTTGAAAGTAGTCTATCCGGAAGTATTATGCTAAAATTATTACGTTTATATATCAACGCTCGGCCCAAACCGCTGGTATTAGAGACATGTAACTTAAAGGGGTGTTCTTAGTGATGTAAGTATCCACTAAAAACGATTTTTGGAAATTCAACCCTTAATGGGAAAACATAGGGGACGGAAGTTCGACATCCACGCGGGCGAAGCCGCGGGCAAAAGCTAGTTTTTAATAAATGCTTATCTCATATTATTATTGTGTTATTTTTTTCGCAAATGGTACGAAAAGTAGAGTATTTTCCTCGGTGATAAAGCTGTCTTAGTCTTGGGTGAAATTAAATCCCTCGCTACACTCAGGACTCGTCTTAAATCCCTCGCTTCGCTCGTGATTTAAGTTTTTAAAACCCTCGCTACGCTCGGGAGTAAACCTCGAGTCCTTCATTACGCTCGCGATTTAAATCGTCACCCGCGACAGAAGACACTGCTTTATCCCCTTGGTGAATAATCTACTATTTCATCCCACCATCTCGGAAAGAGTATTTTTAACCGACTTCAAAAAAAGGAGGAGGTTCTATGTTCGTGTGTATGTATTTTTTTTTTTTTTTTTTTTTTTATGTATGTTACCTGATTTCTCCGCCATTTGTGGACCGATTCTCGAAATTCTTTTTTTGTTTGAAAGAGTAGACTCCTGAGGTGGTCCCATTTTAATTTGGTGAAGATCTGGTGCTGATCTTCGGAGATATACAACGGAACTCTTCAAAAATAGACGGCAAATCTATCGTGATTGCTGGAATCGCTTGGATATTTATTGTTTATACAACATCATGACGTATCATCAAGCCTGTATGCTCAGAGGGGTAGGCAGATGTGTTCAATATACCTAGATTTCGACAGTTAGGTTTGTTAAGTTTCATTTATTAGGGTTAGGTGGATAACCCTATTATAATGACATGTATTGTTAACAATTAACAATATAAAATGAATTCATGGCAAATGTTTGTATGGGAACAACTAAAAATGGAAAAATAAAAAACTTTTTTACAAAAAATAAAACCGACTTCAAATAAAAATAACACTTAACGGTGTAAAATAACTCTAAATTCGGAAGTCGGTGGCCCATCAAGAATAAGACAAAAGTACCAAAGCCACAGACTTCCTAATTTAGAGTTATTTTACACCGTTAAGTGTTATTTTTGAAGTCGGTTTTATTTTTTGTAAAAAAGTTTTTTTTAATCTTCTTATATCTGAGTGGAAAAGCCGTTTTTATTCTCTAGAGGATAAAGTAAATTGAATTTAGAACATCGTGTGCACTAAGTTTGTGAATTAAAAAAAAACATTAAACCTATTTACTGCTACCTCTATGGTGCCGAATATATCATACAACTTTTTTTTAATTTGTTAAAAACTCAGACTCGGAACCTTCTTGGTGTTTTTTTTTCAATTTGCTTTGTACGCGGTTCTTTACGCGGTATTTTTTCACGTCATTGTTAAACCTTCTAATAAAATCAAGAAACTGGAAAACAAGTGAAAAAACTAAAATGAGTGATTGTTTGACGCCAACAGAATTGACTGAAACTGTTAATAATGCGCAAATGAGCTTTCTCCCTCAACAATCACGCGAGAAGTATTTAAAACAGTACGATATGTTCAACACGTGGCAACTAGCAAAAGGAGCCAAAACTTTCTCAGAAAACGTTTTTTTTTTTTGCATTTAGTCATTTCCTCGCTCAGGTGGAATGAAAAGTTACGTGTTGCACTCGAGTGCAAAGATTTTTCACCTCGTGCTCTTTTGATTCCCTCGTTAACGCTCAGGATTCTAATTTTGAATCACTCGCTGCGCTCGTGATTCAATTTTAGAATCCTTCGCTTGCTCGGTCATCAAAATTGAACACGCGGTTAAAAAGCAACTTTGCACTCTTGTAGGTATAACAAATAACTATTAAGTCAAAGGCACAAAAACAGCCAGTATTACTAATAATGTAAATTCATTAATATTTTTTTGTTTTGGTTACTAATCGTCGTAATTTATTGTCAAAATTAATGTACAGACGCCAGCACATCAAGTTACCCCAATGTGTCAAACTTTCCCAATTGAATATGAACCTTATTCAGTTTGACATTAAGTTGAAAAACGATCAAAGAAATTTGACATATTGGGGTAACTAGACGTGCTGGCGTCTGTACTTAAATAACGAATTAAATGTTTATTTTTTATATTTTATCTCCCAAAGTTAATTTTATTCATAAAATGTAGACCTCTTTTCTGACATAGAAACTCATTGCTATAATTTAAAAAAAGGAACTGTTCGTATTAAGTCGGAGCAACTTGCAAACCGCGCGTTTTACTTTACCATTACGCACTAGTGCGTAATGAGATACATTACGATACTGAATTTGGCGGAATAAGAGACCCTTTACGAGCAAATGTGTTATAACTTATAAATGATAATTATTTCTTTAAGTACAGCTTGGCAAAAAAGAGTAGAAACGGAACTAAATTTTTGTTTGTTGGCAACATTTCAAAATAATGACATCTCATAATAAACAAAGTTCATAATTTCGTAAAATTTTAATTTCGACCACCAAACGTTGATTAATAAAGGTAAAAAGTGAAGAATAATGAATAAAACCATTCGGAGTGCTGGCAGGGAGGTTATTTATAAGGTGTACAGGCGATGTCTGGCGGAAAATGAGGCCCAAACTATTCTTTATGAACTTCACAATGTTTACCAAAGAACCGCTGATAAGACAGGTATGTAAGAGTATGTTTTGTAAATTTTAGTTGAATCAAATGTTAATTGATAAATACAAAGCGATTTTAATTTGCTTGTATAAGGAATAACAAGAAATTTGAAACAATAAATGTCGAGCACATAGGTTATGTTTACATTTTTTCTGCATTACTCTGGTATAGCGCGCTGAGACAAATTGATACTTTGGTGACTTGACTTTTAATTTTAGAAAATTAAATTTCTACGTAAATTATACTTTAAGTGCGATATCAAGGGAGAGAATTATTTGTTCTACCGTTTGCATTAGAAATGTAAAAGAAATTGTCGTGCCATAGTCTAAATCTATTATTTAATTCAGGGAAATCTGATATCGTTCTAAGCAAAATCGTGCTGGAAGGATATAAACAAAAGGGTATTTTCTACATCCGGCTTATTAACAGTATGTGATATTTTTTTTTTACTTTTAATATTGTTAGGGATAAATGAAATATTTCGTCTTTACAGGAAGCAGCTGGACGTATATTCCAAGCTATTACTGAGGAGGATTGGAAGAACTCGTGCTAACATGTAATAAAAATAGAAAAGGATTACTGGAAAAAAAATAACTATGAACGAGGAAATAGAGTGATTAGTAATAAATCTAGAAGCAGATTAGCAGATAGCAGCATCACCTCTAAACCCGAACATGACCCAGATGAGTTTGCGGCTTGCGTGTTCGGGGTAGAATATTTAGAGGAAGATTTACTAGAATAAAATATAGAAATTATGTCATACAATGTTTTCTTTTATTATAACAATGTTGTGAACTCAGGAATAGTTACCCAATTTGTTATTTTTAGGTTAGTAATCAGTTGCGTGTCAAAAACAAGTCCTTGTTAAATTACTTACTGATTTAAAAAAATAATACATAAATAGAATAATTTGTCTAAAATACAGCTAAGTATCAAGACTAGGTTGGTACGCTATGCAGTGGCCACGGGTTGCCATACGAAGAGCACAGTGGCGCCTCCATTATTTTCTACTCTTTTTTGCCATGCTGTAGGTTCATACAAACACATTTACGCGTAATATTATTAATAATAAATAATTTATTTGCATAAGATCCGTATTTGACTATCTGACGAGGTATTCTGAGAAACAACACCAAAACAAACTTAGAGGTCCAGACATTATCTTGGTCAGATCATGTAAGATCCGTGTAGATTAGTGTCTGAAATGGTATTTTTAGGAAAGAACCCCAAGATCATGGGGTGACCAAATCAGTCAGTCCAAGCATTTGTCAGTAATCGTGAGCTCAACTCAGAAGTTGAGGAACTCCACGGGGAGAACTGTGCAATCGCGTAAAACCTCTAAAATCTAATAAACGTCTCGATGCAATTTACGTACGAACGCACATGGTACCATATAATTACTATTATGAGCTCTGTCTGGTGCCTACACGATATCGATCGCAATAAACATATCTATACTTAGGTAAATTTAACAAAATTACTCGTCCTGTCTGGTTTCTGATGACCAGGGGGGCAGGGGGAGCACGCACTGAAGTGCAGTACAGCCCATTCCGGTCAACATGTGTTTTATACTTAACAATCAACAAGTTATAAACAACGTCTAGACCTAACCCCAAACCCTCTAATGCCTGAAATAGGTAAAAACAAAAATGATACGGTTAATTTAATATTTTTGACAGTTAATTTCCATATTTTACGCATGCATTGTCGATGTACCTATTTTATTGCGCTGCACTGCACTTCGCGAAACGTGTGCACCGGCCGCACCCGGCGACAGCGCGCCTGCGCGAACAGTTCATTGATTAATGGTCCCTCCATAGTCTCTCGTCCTCGAAGTAACGTGACTAAAGAGAAAATTGGTCTAAATAAGAATATTCTTGAATAACCGAGTTGATTCGTTCGTTCTTGGGCGTCTTATTGCGACTTGTGTCAGTGCTAGTGTTTGTGGATTACGAGCAATGGCGATTGAAAAGATAAAGTCAACAACGGCGTCTTCGCCTTACTTTGAGCCTGATAATTGGAAGACTCCGGCCTTCAGGCAGACCATGGTGGACAAGCTGTAAGTAGAACTTAATTAGCTTCTTAATGGGTTGCTTTTTTGCCTACAAAGCCTTTCTTTAAAATTATATCTACTTACATTCTTATGTATCAACAAAGACTTATAGCCAAAACATGTTTGTGATGAAAACAAAGTCGGTTATAGAACCTAGGTAGGTATGTCTAGTATGTTTAGATTTAAGGATGTGGCCCGCACGTGATTCGTATCAAACCGTAGGTACCTACCTACATACCTAAATGAAGTTTAAGCTGACCATTGTCTTTCCTGAGGTCACTCGGCGGTGGGCGGGCGGAGCCCCCAGTAACCGCTTGCTACCTCTAGGTCCCTGTATTAGTGTGGGTAACTACCAACCGATCCTTATAATGCAGGATAGTTTAAATTCCTTTCTTTTTACTCGACTGCCCTAGAAAGAGAGTCATGTTTTTTAAGGGTATGTTTGTACCTACCCTAAACGATTTGATGGGTTGTAACAAATGAACGAATGTAATTAAAATACTATTCGCTTTTAGACCCTGATGAAAAATGGCGGCACTTAAAAAAAACAAAATGGCGGCCCTCATTCAGTATTTGAGATTGATCGAAAATAACTAGGTACCAATAACTTCAATAACTGCCTCAGATTGTTTAAAAAAGGAACTTGTTATTTCTAAGAACCCACTAAACACATTCTAACATAAGTATATTTTTCCTTTACAGCAACACCGTGATTGAGGAGTCAGGAGTGAACCTTCAGTGCACTGGTGTCGAGCTTGAGAACGGTGTGTTCCAAAAGGTCATCACCAAGCCGATGTACATGATCCTGATCATCTGCATCATCGAAAATATAAAGGAGATGGGTAAGCAGTCACATCGTGCATATTAAAATGGCTACACTTGTTACCAGAACGTTGCCTACGAACCAAGATCTGGGGGACAGTCACCTCATGGGAAGCCACTATTTGCCAAGCTGGCCTAAATTGGCGTTCATTCAAATGTTGTCTCTCGAAAGGAAGGTAAATTCTATGGTGAAACGTGGAAACGCCCGAAAGGGACGCCTACGTCACTGAGGCGATTAGTTGTAAACCAAATTCTGTAGATGGACCACAGACTACTCGAGTTTCTATAAGAATCTCTATGAAATTGATTCTGTGCGTGGCAACACCGCGGCCGCACGCTGAGCACCGCGGTTGCGAATTCACAAAGGCGATGTTTTGCCGCACTCGAGGATTGAAACACGCCTAGCGCTTTATCCGCATTGGCGTATTGTTGTTTCCGATTATCCGTTACGACTGTGCGGCTCTCGCAGCAGGTGTGCGGCCGACCGCACTGGCGCGTGGCGGCTTGGCGTAAGCTATAGCGCCCGCAGTCAAGGTGGCTTTCAAATCATTCCCACCTATAGAGCTATGATTACCAGGAGCCCATGAGGTGTTTTTTTACTGAGGTGACGAATAACGTCATTAGCGGTCGCCTAGTAGTCCAAATGCCACCATGGTTAACTTGTAATGCCAAATATCAGACACCTCCGTGTCCACAGTATTCTTAAAGACTGCCTCGTTGTCTAGTTCTCGCAAGCAGTACTGCTGAGCATGAGGTACCAGGCTCGACCCCTAGGTCGGGCAAAGTGTTATTGACTTTCTTAATTTAGAATTTCTCAGTAGCAGCCCGGAGCAACCGTGCTCGACTGACGGCAATAAGCTCGCTCCCTATTACGTGGGACTAAAACATAACCGACTGTGTATGTAGGTACTCACTACAGATACCTACTCCTCTGTCTAACCCTTTGGAGATTGCTAGCGTAATGTTATGAATCCAAAGATTAGGTTACCCTATTAATGACGTTTATTAATTAGGTATGAGAAATTTGTTCCACCACTTCTTCCCAGCAAAAACAGTAGGAAGTGTCGGAGGGCGGGCTTTTTGGGGGACTGTCTTATGTAATTTATATACTTACACTCACACACGTGCGTACATACTACTCTGCTTTACGTCCGTGACACCTCACAACTTCAGGTCCAATTGAAAACCAGCGTCAGGCACTAGTTGTCTGGCATTTTTGCTAAACTGGACCTATTTGGCGTAACCACAAGGCACATAATTCTTTGTTTTATTATTTATATAATCAGAAGAAGACACATGGCATAGAACGCAAGACACCGAGACAAAGTAGAATTAAGAAAACCTAGAACTAACTTATTTCTATTGTTTAATTTTATTCCTTTCTTTCGTGTTTTTATTTATTAACGTGTGCCTGTGTTGTGCCGAATAAATGCTGTTTCATTCTCATTTCTTTCTTATTTTATTACAGAGATATACTTATGTTGAAAAATGTGAAAGCGTGCTTAAAAAGTGCTGCCCGCACGTAGCCAGTCCAGGGGGTCGAGTCTGATATTGCAATCGTGTCTCAATGACCGGTCAATGATCGATTTTTGACGTATAACGTCAAACTTATGACACATTTCCCATACAAAAACTGTCAAAGTTGTCAAATATTCGATCAATGACCGGTCATTGAGACACGATTGAAATAGCAGACTCGAGCCCCAGCATAGAAACGGTTTTTATTTTGAGAAAAAAATGCCAGCGACAAATTGTAGAAACATTTATTTTGTATTGAACACGACAATGCCAAAAGTCAGAGACATTCAATACTTTTATCACGACGGGTCATCACGAACAAAATTTTCATCCAAACCTTGTGTCCTAGAGTCCTAGTGGACACAAGTCTATGAGTTTTTTTTAGTACGCTCCGCTGCCGCTGCAATATTCATATATTATTCTAGATGGCGTTAATGAGACATGGGATCAAAGTTTTTCTATGACATTTCCTTGACATGCCCGCTCTATAGGTAGTATTTTAAATCTCTTCGCCTCAGCCTAATTATTTTTTTTATGATTTCAGCTGAAGACACTAAGGCTGTGGGCCTGGATCTCATCATGCCTAACCACCAGGAGAACATGAGCGATTTCGATCACTTGCTCATGTACTAGGGAGAAAGTAAAACTATAACAATTATCATCATTATTATTTTATCAGTCATACTTAACAACTGAACAGAAGCCTGCATTTAGTTTTTTCAACACTTTTTCTAAGGTTTTCGCCCCATCACTCTAAAAATAAATGGCGAAATGTGTAAAAACACCTCTGCCTGCCCTATTGGGGAATAGCGTCGTGATGTATATTTTCTAAGGATGTTTATTGTGGAAACAACTAATAAATGCAGGTTTCTTCAACTCATTATAATCATTATACGTAGAATAGATTTTTGAAAAAACGAAACATTGAAATTCAAAATTTCAAATATCACCCAATTTGTATAATCAATTATGGAATTACTTTACAACAATAAAAAACCACATAAAATGTATAAACATTTATTTACTTAACCCCTAATATTCTCCAACAACATTCTATAGTAGCAGCAACCACAATATTTGTCCAGCGTAGGGATGCTTACGCCTACGCTCCACCTTGACTGCGGGCGCTATCGCCTACGCCAAGCCGCCCGTGCGGACGGCCGCACACCTGCTGCGAGAGCCGCACAGTCGTATCGGATGTGGTCGAAAACAATACGCCAGTGCGGATATAGCGCTGGGTGTGTTTTAATCCTCCAGTGCGGCAAAACACAGGCTATTGTGTTTTTTTACGAATGTAACAAGTTACTTAGAAAATGACCATCCTACACAATAGGACCCTCAAATTAACACAATAGGGTTTAAAATCCTTTGTGAACACCTGGCATCTTAATTGCTAAAGTGAAATAAAACAACATTGCGAATATCAACTTAAGCTCTAACACAATAGGGTTTAGGATCCTTTGTAGACACCAGGCATACCGGTCATAAAAAGCTTAATTATACAATTTTCAACTTTATGATTTTTGTAATTTTATAAGAAATTCTAGTGAAACCCTTACTGGTTCTGAATTTTAAATAATAATTTCTCATAGACTTGAAACTTGAAATTATCAAACGTCTAAACAGACGTGAAAACTCACAGCAGTTGCGAGAACCGCACTCGCGGCATAATTAAATTTTACACGCTGGGCGTGATTTGCCGCACAGCCGTATTGGAAAATATGAAATCACAACCGGTGTGCGCGAGCCGCACTGGCGTTCCGGCGGCGAGAACACAGCGTATGTGAGTCCCGCAGTCAAGGTGTTATCGGGCACAAACGGACGCACACGTATTTTATACAAAACTGGTGTTTTATACATATGCACAAAGATTAATAAAAATAAATAAATAAAATAAAATAGCATTTATTGCTGTTTACGTTTACAAATAGTGAATGCCTACTTACTAAAAACTAACTTAATTAAACCTCTATTTTAATTATCGGCAACTGGATGTTTCTGTACCACAGCTTGTCTTTCGACAAAGGCCTCCTCTAAAGATTTCCACGTATCCCTGTCTCTCGCTAAACGGGTCCATACCGGACCTGCTATTTTCTTAAGGTCATCTTCCCATCTTTTGATCTGTCTACCTCTACTTCTTTTACTATCTCTTGGGTACCATTCTGTTACTAACTTTGTCCACTTCTCTTTACCTTCTCGTAGCATATGTCCCGTCCAACGCCATTTAAGTTGTCTATATGCTGTGTGCGCATTTATGAATTTTGTTTTCTTTTTAATTTCTTGTAATTTTGTTCTATCCTTTCTTCTTATACCTAAAACACTCCTTTCTATTGAATTTTGACAGACTTTTAATTTACTTTCTTGTAGTTCTGTTAACGCCCATGTCTGGCACCCGTATAGTAAGCATGGCATAATGCATATTTCATACACTTTCTTTTTTCCTTTCATTGGCATATTTTTATCCTTCATTATTTCCCTAAGAGACCAAAACCGTTTCCAAGTCTTAGTAATTCTCCGATCTATTTCTTTATTCATGCAATCATCTGTAGATACAAGTTGACCCAAATATACATATTCATTTACATATTCTATTGGCTCATTATTAACTGTTATTTGTTCGTTGTTTACTGTTTGATGGGAATTTGTCATAATTTTGGTTTTTGTTAGGTTCATAGTTAAGCCGGCCTCAACACTTTCATCGGATAATTGTTGTAACATTAGTGCCAGAGTTTCTGCGTTCTCTGAGAACAAAATCAGGTCATCCGCGAAGCGTAGATGGTTGAGATTTTCGCCATTTATATTGAGGCCGTTTTTGGACCAGTTTAAATTCCTGAAGATCATCTCCAGCACAGCAGAAAATAATTTAGGTGATATAGGATCTCCTTGGCGTACACCTCTTTTAATAGGAAATTCGTTACCGGTAGATTCAAGTTTAACTTGGGCTGTGCTCGCTGTGTATACGTTTTTAATTATTCGTATGTATTTTTCTTGCACCCCTTATCTTTTTAGAGCCTCCCATATATACCCATGTTCCAATGTATCAAATGCTTTGTTAAAGTCAACGAACCCTATGTAATACGTTTTATTATATTCTTTATATTTCTGTAGAATTTGTCTTAGGGTGTGTATATGGTCTATAGTTGAGAATTTGCTTCTGAAACCAGCTTGTTCTTTTGGTTGGTTTTCTTCTAGAGTATTGCTAATTCTGTTCAGTATTATTTTTGAAAATATTTTATAAATATTAGACATTAGACTGATCGGTCTATAGTTTCCTATATCACCCTTGTCACCTTTTTTATGCAGAAGTATGATTGTTGATTTAGTCCAGTCTTCCGGGATAATTTCCGTTTCCAGGATGTCATTGAACAATTCTGTAAGTTTTGGTGCTATCACTGGTAACGTAGTTTTAAGTAGTTCATTTGTGACTAAATCTGATCCAGGTGCCTTATCTAGTTTTTGTGTTTCGATAGATTTTATTGTTTCTTCCTTTAAAATTGGTTTTATCTCCTCTTTGTTTCCCGTATTATATTCCCTTATTACTTGTTCCCCTTTGTGACTTTGGTAAAGATTTTGGTAATATTCCGTAGCAATTCCTAGTATTTCTGGTCGTTTGCAGGTCTTTCCACCATATTTATTTTTCATATTTGGAATCCAGTCCTTTTTGTAGTTCATTTCTTTTAGCGCCTTTTTTAATCCACCTGTTTTTTGTATGTGTTTTTTTAATGTCATTAACCTTTTTGTTTTTCGTTCTCTTCTAAGTTGTTCGCTGATCTTTTTGCTTAATTCTGCTATCTTTTGGCCATTATTATTATTGTTTCGTCCATGTTGTATGAGTTCTTTCTGTTCTTGTAATAATTGCTTACTTTGAAATGATATCGCTGTCTTACTAATCATGTTTACTTTTTTAGTTTCTGTTTTTAATTGTTTAATCAATCTGTTGTACTTTTCATGAGTCAATATACATTCTTTATCTCCATCTTGTAGGGATATTTCGAGGTTTTTCAGAAGTAAATCCGGGCTGCCGGTACGGTGAAATTGTCGGGCTCTTTTAGCACGTATCCCTGATAATTTTGCTCTAACCATTCTGTGATCTGAGTTAAAATTGAAATTGTTTAAAATAGACAAATCTTTAAAAACTTTAACGTTGCTAGACATAATATAGTCGATCTCGTTTTTATATCGAAATCAAAGATTGAATTAAGCTAAATAAATGTGGTCAAAGTTGTGACCACCTATGAACGTACTTCATAGGTGGTCACAAGTTTGACCACATTTGTCAGCTTTCAAAATACTTAGTGAAGTAAGAAGAAAAGTAAACAGGTTGCTATAAAATTCGATTCTTGAGACATATCGATTTAAAATAGTCAAGAGATTGTAATCGACTATTGTATTAAGATGTCTTAAAACTGGTTTATGAGGAATATTGTTTTGTTATTGTTATTTATTCATCAACAATGAATTCGTGTTTTTAGGGACATGTTTTGAATATAAAGTTAAACTGAAAGGGTACTAATGATACTAGTCATTATAATGTATGGGTATCATAGTAATTAATTATGATTATGAATTTGATTTTTCGATTTCATAAGGAGATGTGCAGACGCCAGCACATCAAGTTACACCAATACCAATGTGTCAAATTTTCCCAATTCCATATTCTGTTTGACATAAAGTTAAAAAACGAGCAAAGAAATTTGACACATTGGGGTAACTTGATGTGCTAGCGTCTGTACATAGATACAAAGATATCGCGACACAAACAGAGAGAAAGATCATAACATATCATACTACTTAGATTATCTCAAAGACAGTCTTTAAGCCTTTATATGACTAGTAAACAAGATTAAACCGGTTCAATCGAGACTATTGTCATCTGATGACTCCTCTTCTCTGTATTGTTCTTTAAACTGTTCTGTATCTTCATCTTCTCCATAGTAAAATCCATCATCACTGTCATTTTTATAGCCTGGATCATTATCCATCTTTGTACAGTGTACTAGGCTTCTACTGTCAGATAGGTCAGGGTTTTCGGAGAGCACTTTAGCTTTGTACTTTGCGTATGCTTCACCATATCTCTGGACATCCTCATTGAATAAGTCCGGTGGGTCATCGTATATTTTGTCTTCACCAGTATCACTGGAGAGATCGTCATCTGAAAATTTAAATACAAACTAAATATTGAAAAGTCGAGATTAATGGTGGGCAAAAGGAGTATTCCCGCTTGAGCATGTACGTTTATAACAAAAGTATTATAATGATTGGTGCTAAATGCAAACATGCTCATTCCGGAATACTCTGGACTGAATTATAACAGCCAGTAACAAATATCAAAATAGAAAATGTTATAACAAATCTAGAACTGTTAATGGATAAGCAACAGTTTTTTTTTTTAATTTCCTTTAACAGTTTGACTGCCAGACTACCAGACACAATAGAAATTTAATTGTTCGCGGCTCACCGGTGACCGGCGGCTTGACGTTCTCAGTGTTAAGAAGTTTTAACATATCCTAACAACAATACCGTAAAATAAAAACTACTTTTATTAATTTGACTTCTTGGTTCGACTTTATTCTTCTCACAAGTAACTCATTCAAGGCAACATGATAAATGATATTATGTATTCCTGTAAATTGGTTTTTACTAACAATTTTACACCTCGTTTTTTAACTAATAAGGTGAGGTTGGTGTTGGTCGTAATTGGTTTCAATATCTGACTACTCTGAGAAGAAACACTGAAAGAACTCATTCACAGAAAAAAGTAGTTTTTTTTAAACTTTTATCTGCAATCAGCCGTTGAGCTTTAATCAGATAGGTTGACATTAAAGAAAGAAAAAAAAAAAAAAAAAAAAAGTAGTGACGATAAATAAACTGGGTGCTGGGGGTACACCAACTAATTCATAATCAGGCTGTTAATTTACCATACCATATTTTTCAGTAAAAACTAGTTAATTCAGTGTATTCCATTTTCACTTACCAATGTCAACTCTCTCCATGGCTCTTACAATATCTTCTAGCTCAATACTGCTAGGCTCGGAGTCAGGATATTCATTCCTCCAGTTGTTCTCATCATTCGAATCATCATCATCGTCGGCTGCATTGTCCGAATCTTGTGATGGGTCATAGGACTCTAGGACTAGGCCTGTTTCTACACTGTAATGGAAAAATCAAGGATGAGAACAACAATGGACTACAACTTAATACTGCAGAACTGGAGAATTGAGAATATAAAGGAGTTTTAAACAAGGTGACTTCTTCATCTGTAATGGATTAAGTACAATTTGAGCACATCTTTGAGATACAGACTGACTAAGTTCCCCTTTGCCTCGGCAGCTTTAGAATTAAAACTACAGATGACGCTGCAGGAAGAAGAGCTTAGGGTGGCTATTAATTATATTATTATAATGGGCTACGCAAAATACGCGCTTGGTCGTGGAGTTGCAGAAACCTCCACAAGCATCACTGTCAGTACATATTAAAGTCCTCCATCACGTCTGTCTGTTTTTTCACAATAAACCCAAAAACTACTACACCGTTCTTGATACTACTTTCACCAATGGATAGAGTGGTTCTCAAGGAAGGTTTTAGTATATTATAATTTGTCAAGTTTTTGTATAAGTACATTTGCTACAATATTATAGTATTTGTTGAAGTTGTCGGAAAAAAATAAGCAATCAGGGAGCTGGGCATGCTAACTGACGTCTGCACAGGTGTAGTCACTGGAATCACCTAGTCGTTGATAAAATAAAATACTTACCCAACAAAGTTGTCAATCATGTTAATATCAAACTCGTGTTTCAAACTTGTATACAGGTCATAGGCATATTGTACATCCCCATCGTTATCATCAGTCTTCTGCAGATCAATTAAATTTAGTACTTTTTCATCACTCTCTTCATCTTCACCATCTTTCAGCCCTCTACTGCAGTTTACAATTTCATAACGACTTTTAGCTACAACCTCTTTTCGTTCTTTCTTTAATTTTTCAATTATAGACTCTACATTTGGCAAAGACTGCTGTTTTAAGCCTGTCTTTGGCAGTAAGTTTTTCACATGTGTGGTTTCCTGTAAATATTAAAAGGATATTTATTTCATAAATCCATGTCCATGTTCTTTAGTTCATTATTAACATGGATAAGGATTGTCCATAATTTGACCTACACCCAATATTACCATGGCCGGTCCGAGGGTCCCCACCATACCAGTCCAAATACATTTGGACTGAATTTAACTGTTATAGAGCACTAACGATATTAATATTAGTGATTCTAAACAAGATAATCTTGAAGATGTGATCAGCACACGAACTAGAGCCTCTAAAGAACAAAACTTGTCAGGATATTCAAAAACTAACCAAGTAAACATTTGATAGTAAACATGGTGTATTGGTGTGGGTTAATTATCGCCAAACGTTTATTATCAATGTAACTTAATCATAACAAAGGTTATAAGCTATTCCTAAGGTCCTGGTCAATAGTTTTCGAGTTCAAGTCTGATAACTCAAATAATAAGTTTTACCTGATCATCAACGGTTCCCCGAAACACGAAGAGTGAAGGGGATATTTCTTCCTTGTCGGTTTTAATTCTTTTGCACATCAGCACCAATGTATCCTGTGGGTTTTCCTCGAGCCTCCGCTTCACTCTTAAGACTGTTGATGAAGCCATTATGGAATATTTAGTTTTAGATGCCGAAATGTGCACCCTTCGCGGGCTAACCACCAGTTCAATTTTTAACTTATGAAACCACAAACAACCAATAGCTAAACATTCTTTTAAAATTAGACAGAATAATAATATTTGACAATGACATTCACCGCTACTGATGTGTTTTTCCCATAGACATAATAAAAATATGGACTGCAAATACCCACGAAAAAAAGGTGCAGACCTTCAATATTTATGTTAGCATGGGCACATAAAATGGCTGCCAATGCTAGGGTTGTGTCAACTAAGGAATATAAGTGTTATTTTAACGAGTATCGATACTAGGTAGGTAGGAGTCATTCTTTCCTGCACCACACTTCACAATACAACACATAAGGATGTAGAAATTGATGTTTTCCAACAATTTCACGCAGTTTCAAAGACATATTCCTCGTATATTTTATCAAAATTTAAATAATACAAATAATAAACAAACATTCGACAGCTAAACTTCCTCAAAACTTGTGAATTATTATGGCGGATATGGCACTTACCTGCAACTTTCACTACGTCTCGACAACATTTTACTTTAGCAACAACATACTTCACACCTGGTCAGCTTCTAATGTTATACAAAGCACAGGTCCGTTCGTGTGTGGAGTACTGCAGCCACATATGGGCTGGTGCTGCCAGATGTCATCTAGCAGCTTTGGACTCAGTGGAGAGGCGTGCGAAGAGGCTTATTGGTGACCCAGATTTGGTTAGAACCAATCTGCAAAGCCTTGGGCATAGGCGTAGGATAGCTAGCTTTTCGATTTTCTATAGGATACATTTTGGAGAGTGTACACGGGAATTACATGACTTGATTCCGCCACCACCTTTCTACCATCGGACAACTGAGGCAGAGGCATACGGCGAGTGTCCACCCTTACATCGTTGGCACTCCCACGATTCGGACAAAGCGTTTCGCTTCGTCGTTCATACCGCGTACATCGAAGGACTGGAAAAACTTGCCTGCTGCGGTCTTCCCGTCCGATTATAATTTAGGTGTCTTCAAGGCTAGAGTGAATAGGCTCTTAATAAACTAGTGCGCTTCACCATCACTGATTGCATCACTGCTTACCATCAGGTGGGATTGCAGTCAAGCACTGGTTTATAATATTAAAAAAAAAACCTAAATTACACAGCAAAGAAAAGACACACACATTACATTGCAAAGCATATAAATTACTAACAAAAATGGTTCCTTTATTGTCCTGATAAAACAGTTTTTTTATTATTATAAATATTGATGTCTCCTTTATCAAATACGATTACTGCCTTAGAAAGAATGAGACACAACGATATTTCATTTTCTGTAACTTAATTCACTCATATTTGTATAAGCAAATATTCATGTATAGAATAACGCGGTGTCTCCATGTTTTCCTAACTCAATGTTTTTTCCGCACCGCTGTCAATGTGGGGAAGTTGTCAACAGCCTCGGACATCACGTTCTGTCATGCAGCCATAGTGCGGGTTGAACATCATTAACATCATCCAACGTGCTCTTGTCACCGTCGGCGTTTCAGCTGTTTTGGAATGCAATGGCTTGGCACGCGATGATGGCAAGAGACCGGACGATATGTCATTGTTCCCTTGGAAGATGGGTTGACTTTGAGTATGGGACGCAACTTGCGTCGATTCTCTTGCGACATCCTGATCCAATCTTCCCGGTCCGCATTGCTGTCAACGGGAATAGTGCCCAAAAGACTTGCTGTATTGCCACGTTGAATGGCAATGCTGATTTTTTGACCAAAATAAAGGCCAGCCTTCTGGTAAAAAAGAGCATATAAGAAATACAGGGTGAAAAATACCCTTAACATAAACGAAAACTACAACGACCCCATTATTCTCGATCGATTAAATTATTCTACCTATTACTGAGATAGTTTTTTTTTAGAACATACCTGTGAATTCACAGGTTCTGGAGATAACGAAGGTCAAAGTGAAATATTATTGTTCGTCTTTTTTTCAACATCGTATTCCAAGTTCGTCCGAACAAACTTTATTAAAATTATCGATTTTTAAAAACAAATGCCACATTTGAAATTACAAAAATGCACTAAATACTAAACACAAGCATGCAGTCGGTTCAACGACCAAGCGCGAGCGGCCGCGGTTTATTGTACAGACGCCAGCACATCAAGTTACCCCAATGTGTCAAATTTCTTTGATCGTTTTTCAACTTTATGCCAAACAGAATAAGGTTCATATTCAATTAGGAAAATTTTAGACATTGGGGTAGCTTGATGTGCTGGCGTCTGTACGTTTAGCTGACCGAAAGTGGCGAGCTTTTCATTGCGCGCAAAAAAAATATATCGTTTTCAAAGACAGAAAACAAAGTTTTTTCCCAGCAATAATTTTTGGTCAAAGGTACTTAATTATATGTACAGAATGTGTAGTTATCGGCTACGTGATCGGTCTTTTTACACCCTGTTTAAGTAAATAATTCATATTCGAAAACTAGAAAAAAACATTACATTCCTAGAAGTTATTGGTACACTCTGCAAGGAAGCTACTAATGCTAACAACAAAAATAGTCAGTAAAATCGAAATTATCGAGATCAAAACATGGTGTCTATTCACCATCCGTCCCTCTCCCTAGTAAATAAATGGCGTCTCTATGGTAAAAAGCAGTGCTGCCACCTCTCTGAAGCCAGTAAGCGCTAAAAGTGCTTGAAAAAAAGCGCTAGATTCCGCTAGATTGCATAAAAAAAAACACATACACAAGTAATACCTACCAAAAAATTGTTTTAATCATTTTAAATCTAAATTAATAAAGAGCCTAATCGCTTTCGCTGTCTGAGCAGGTTCTGTAGACTGAATTTTTGTAGGTCCAGGTTGCAGTTTTTGAGGCTTTTGTAATTTCCATTTATATTTTTGGTTTGACGTGACGTGTGTTTGAACATTTTCGGGAAAATCGTAGTTTTAACAACGATTTTCCCGACGGTAGCCGTCCCGACATGTAGCCTTTTTGTAAGATAATCCCAATCGTTTATGTAAATTTGCGTTTATCGTGTCTGTGCCAGGTCTGCCAAAAAAGCGCTATATTTTCCGCTAGGAGTTAAAATTGAAATTTCAGCGCTAAGTGTTCCAAAAAAGCGCTAGATCTAACTCCGAACGCGCTAAGGTGGCAGCACTGGTAAAAAGTTTCCTCCTTATACTATATACTAAGGTTTCCTGCCTAAACTATATACCTATTTGTATCTAAGGTTTCCTGTATAAAGTCTTATCTAAGTAGTCTAAGGTTTCCTCCCTTGGGAAAACGTCACAGTGCGTCAGAGGCGTCAGACTATATAGTCTATGGCGTCAGACAGACAGAAATTATTGTCTGTGAGTCGTTTGTGTCTGTCTCTCTCCTCTCTCTACTTTCCGTGTATTTGGAAAAAACAAAGCGCTCGTTTTCTGTTACCGAGCGCTTTGTAAATTGTATTTTGTGAATTCTTATTGTTTTTTTTAATTATACACAAAATATGTGTCGTTAAAAGCGGCATCATATACCTACTTTTAGTGGTTGTATTACAGCGTATGGATAATTTGAAACAATTCAACACCATGGCTTCAGACGAAAATAATAATTGGAGAACTCAGACCTTCCGGCAGAGTGTGGTGTCTAAAATGTAAGTTACTTTTTAAATACTTAACAATGTTATGTGCACCATTATTGTTCTGCACCCCGAAGTGTGCCTATAGAGCGGTTTATCGTAGCGGCACACTAGATTCTCGTAAAAGGCTACCTATATTTTTCTATTTTTCGCCCTTAAAACTTACATCTTCTCATCAGAATCCTGATTATAAGCGTTTTTTAAGATGATTATCACTGACTATGCAAATGTATGATAACAGGAAAATGGGCATGTATTGCTGTTGTATTCAATGACTCACACTTTTACATTTAAAATTCCCATGCGTAAACCCAGACGCTCTCGGTCCATGACCCCAATTTGACAGTCCTTTCAGTATGCTATTTAGGATCTTTGTTAACACCAGATTAAAAAAAAAACAGAGATTGATGTTTATGAATGTGATTGTTTTTTTTTATTTGACAAAAGCCATTATTCCACATTGTCTTTTGTTTGAAGGTGGAAAATTAACTGCACCTTAGTAACAACAAATGATGTCCATTGATGTTGTACTGTGGTATGATGGTGTGTTCATTTCGCTCAGGGGCCAGCACATCACGATACCTGGATGTGTCAAATTTATTTGATAGTTTTTCAGCTTTGTTGCAAACAAAATAAGGATCATGTTCAATTGGAATATTTTGATAGTTCTGGGTATCTTGATGTGCTGGCGTCTGTAGATTTTTATTTTTTTTGGGTTTTAAATATAATGTGTCTACTCTTTACCTCAATCTTGACCTGTGGTCAGAGATGAGGTTGACGAAGGAACAAGCTTACCCAAGAGAAGTCTATTAACTTGTGACATATTAATGAAGAGTCAGATAAAAAATATATAATGAATTATATGCCTTGTTGGTGTATTATACCACTATAGATAGGTATGTTCACCTCTGCCAAACTCTTTGAGGAATACAGGTAATGTGTTACGTATTGTCTTATAATTGTGTATGTTATCTTAGTGAGGAGGTCATCCAGCGCTCCGGCGTCCAAGTGGCTAGAAACAGCAGTGAGATGGAAAACCATGTATTCATGAAGGCCAAGACCCGTGAGGAGTACATGAATATGGTCGCCAAGCTTATACTCCATGTCAGAGAAATGTGTAAGTCATGTCATATATAAATTGACTAGGATCTAAATTGCAAAATAAATACATACCCACAAAAAAAAAAAAAAAAAACCACGCCAAATAAATTCACGCCTTTTTCCCATGGGGGTGGCAAAATAAATCTGCTGTTGCATAGGTACATTTTGGTTGAATACCAAGGTATTAAACTTCAGTATGTAACAGCTCATTTTTTTCCCGATCCAAGATAGCATCATAATGGAAGTTGTTCATATTCAATGTTGATTTCCAAAAACACCCAGTAGAAATTGAATAATCCATATTTATAGACACCAATTCTTCTTAGTCCCTCAAATTTCTTAGTCCTAAAAATTTTGGTTGCTCTTTAAATTGTTAATGTGAAGAAAAAATATTCTGAAAGTTGTGAATTATTTTCATATTTCAGCTCAATCCAAACAAAATCAAGGTCAGCAGCAAATGCAGGGCCCCAATCAAGGCCAATCTGGCCCCAATGCCCAGGTTCAGGCCCCACAAGGCCAACAACAACAGGGGCCCAACAACCAAGGAGGGCTAACACCAGATCCAATCAATGCCCTCCAAAACTTAGCATCACAAGGATCAAGGAATCAAATGATGAACATGGGCCCACAAGGTCAAATGCAGCAGCAAATGGGACCAAACCCTGGAATGGGGGGCATGCAAGGCCAAATGGGTCAACAGGGATCAATTGTTTCTCAGGGACCACAAGCCCAGACTGCCACAAATCTACTTCAAACACTGAATCAAAGGCCACAGATGAACATGCAGTTGCAAAACAAATTGGGTGGACCAATGGGAATGGTGGGCAACCAAGGTCAAATGGGAAACAACATGGTTGGTGGAATGGGCGGTATGGGAAACCCTATGGGTAGTCAGTTGCAGAGCCAATTGGCTGGTGGCATGCAGGGCCAGATGATGCCAAATATGTCCATGCCTAATTCCATGCAGGTCCCCATGACGGGGTCAAATAATATGGGGCAGATGCCCTGTAACCAAGTGGGTATGGGGGGACAGATGGCTCCGAACAATATGCAAGGACAAATGCCTGGACAAATGGGTAAGTTTAGACTGTGTTCTTAATAATATTCTGTACTCATTTTCCTGTTGTTATCGGAACTTTGATGCATGACTCACTGCCAAATCATGTCTCTCTATATTATCTATAAATAAATGGTATGCTTTATGAGTGCGTAGCTTTAACCACTTCTCAGATTTTTGATTAGTGGTTACTAATATGATGATTTTCAGGACTCAATATTCCATGCTGTACACAAATTACAAATCATTTTTATGCAGTGATTACAGTGAGCTAGCTCTTAGTATATCTCGCTATGCTAATAAGTTGTGAAATACCATTAAGTTTATATCCAAAACTTACAATTTCATGAGTGCTGGGAGGGGTGCAAAGAGGTGCTTTAAAACTGACTAACTGGTTTAAAATAAGTAAAAGCAAACTTTTCAGAACTATACTAATATTGTTGGTCAGGTTGTATGTATGTAGACGGTTCTTTCTAAGACCTATTCTTTTGAAAAAAAAACTCTTTCTTTGCTCTTTCTTTGGGTGCTAAAAAATTCGAGCTCATATTGCTTAGCTGAAAATACACCCCCATGAAAATAGTTCTGCTGCCGCCAATGTAAAATTTTCTTTCGATTTTGCAGTAGGAGGTATGGGCAATAGCCAGATAGTGGGTTTAAACATGCTCCATATGGGGCGTGTGGGAGTTGGCAACAAGCAAGAAGTAGGCGGGATGCTGGGCGGGGCCTACCAGGGTGCGCGCGCGCCGCCACCCGCGCAGTTCTTGAGACAAAGCCCTTCGCCATCTGCGCCCTCGCCTAACATGGGTGGGCCGAGCCCTATGGGTAAGTGCTATTATATTTTAAATACAAGGTAGAAGAGACATTCATGCATATCCTGATATCATAAGTTCAGAACACTATCTTGGACTCCCCAGCATTGAAACTATTACTTGGTTCCTATTATTATTTCTACGTTTTTTCTTTAGTTCTATTTGCTTAATTGTTCAACCATGATTTTTTTATAAATGAATGAGTTTTCTTATTCAAAGGAGTGATTAAATTACTCCTTTTAGGAAAAATCTTATAGAGTTTGATGGAAATGATAACTTTCTTGACGCTTTTTATAGTTTCAACGAAAAAAATTGGAAACATAGAAAAAAAAATAACAAAATGGGGAGAATCATAGTCAAAGTCAAATCATTTATTTCAATTAGACCATGAAAAGGCATTTTTAAACTTCATACTTAAAAGTAAGAAAAATAAGTTCAGAAAATGATTCTAGTTGCCCCTTCCAAAAGGTAGTTTTGTATGGATCATGTAAGAATAATAATAATACCAGCCTGTTACTGTCTGACTGCAGGGCAAAGGCCTCTTCCCATACAGAGAAGTCATGCGGAGAACCATGAATGACCAGAATTATGTCCTCAACTCATGATATCAGTGCAACTATGTCCCTTCCAACCTATCTTTCATTAAAGCTTATAATTGTATGACTGGCTTTCGTTTTTAAAACGGTTAACTGACTGAATAGCTGATACTAATTTTCAACTAAATAATAATGGGGTGACAGTTGCGTATTATCTATCGGGGCGCCATTTTTTTGTGTCGTTGCGTTACGGTGACGATTTAGTGGCCAATGTATGCTAAGTGCAGATACATGAAAGAAATCAGTTTTCAAGCCATCAGTGTGCGTGCCAAGTTGTTTACCTCTCCTGTTTTACTTTTTCTCTTTGGCTTAGCAAGTTAATCTTGTTAATTAACTACTACCATCCATTATTTACGTCACACAAATTTTATGTCTTTTTTGACAACCCCCCCTCATCCTTGTCACACTTTAGAAACCTCTCCCCCTGTTGTGGCGTCGCATATATTTAGAAATAATTAAATATGATGTTAGTAAAAAATTTGGCGTTATAATATTTCATTTTAACACGTGACGTCTCATAGCTTTCACTCTCCCTGTCCCTTGTCACACAATGTCACATTTTTTTGGGGAGGAGACAAAAAAAATCATTTTATTCATTTTTATTTTATTTTATGGGGAAAACAAACAGTAACAAACTAGTAAGTATATTCAAAATTCACAAAGTGTCTTAACCATAATATTATGCCTTAACTTACTTCAAGCACACAAATTTTCATAGGCGGACTTAATGCTTTAGGCATTTTCTACCAGTCAATCAACCAACCAACAATGTTTAACTTGTGACGTAATTTATGGATGGCTACTAATGATTGAACATTGAATGACGTCGAATAGCGAATGCATCCATTTTCGATAGCAGAAACTGTGTCATAATTTACACATTATTCATACTGATTAAAAAACAAACAAACGCAACGATATCATTGACTACTATTACATGTTTTTCAGACCTTTCGGATCGACACCGCAATGCAATGACACATAGATTTAGAAAACTAGTCAGCGCTGTTCCCGATGAAAAGCTATCAGCTATGTGGAAGCAGGTTGAATTTATGGTCAAACTGTACACGCCTGTCAAGTTGAACCCATAGTTAATTTAACTGAGTTATACTTACTATTTGATCTGAATGAATTGGTGAAACCGAAATGATGTATGAGGTAGAAAAGGGTGGATTGTGAAACACACTTTTGCTGACAATCGGTTTTATTTTTACTTGTTACCCTTCCTGAGGCTGATTCGTGGATGGGTGATCATACACACACTGACACCCCAGCAGTGCTATTCTGTAAATGGTAAATCACTTTGAAAGTCATTTCGCAAATCATCTCGAAAGTCATACTACGCTTCTCATGTCGCCTGTACAAGTTTCGGTATTCACATGTCAACGTCAAAATACTCTCCCGTTTTAGTTCGTTTCACTTTGGTCATCACTTGGTGGCGCCAGTGTTGAAATCTCTCCATTTAAGAATACGTTGTAATTTCACATGATTTCAGTCAGAAAAGTCAGTACTTTACTGGACCAGTGGTCCAGTTAGACTGGAAGCTAAACCTAACATAGTTGGGAATAGGCTAGGCAGATGATGTTATCGTATTGAATTTTCTTCACTTCTGTCAACAATTAATTCTAAATACTAGATTTAAAACGGCTGAAAAAATAAGACCACAAATAATGTTGTTGTAACATAGTTTTCGCAACAACAACGATTTATTTTTCCCATAAATATTTGTGTTATCATTTAAAAATATGATTTGTTAAAAGTAACAAATCATATCACAATTGTTTGCAATATTTATCGTTTGCATAAACTTCTTCAATAGAAAAGTCTATTGAAGAAGTTTATGCAAACGATAGATATTGCAAACAATAATAAGCTTTATGTTTGAGTGTTAAGGTTTATAATTAAAGGTCTTCTTTATCCTGAATGTTGATCGAAGATTCTTACTCATTTAGAAATTGACGTTTAAAACTTCTTTATTTTTTACTTTCTTGGGCCCAATTCTGGCGTGTGTTTGTACTATAACTTATAGGTATGCCCCTTATGGACACTGATAATGAAAGGAACAAAAAATAACAACAAAGTATATCGAACATGTTATAGTTAAAAATCTTTTTTGCAAAAAATAAAACCGACTTAAAAAAAACCACTAACCGATGTAAAATAACTCTAAATTAGGAAGTCTGTGGCTTTGGTGGTTTTGTCTTATTCATGATGGGCCACCGACTTCCGAATTTAGAGTTATTTTACATCGGTTAGTGGTTTTTTTTAAGTCGGTTTTATTTTTTGCAAAAAAGATTTTTATTTTTCCATTTTTAGTTGTTTCCATACAAATATTTGCCATGAATTTATTTTTACATTGTCATTTGTTAACAATACATAATGGTAATAGGGTTATCCACTTATCCCTAATAAATGAAACTTAACATACCTAACTGTCGAAATCTAGGTATATTGTACACATCTGCGTACCCCTCAGAGCGTACAGGCGTGATGATACATCATGATGTTGTATAAACAATAAATATCCAAGCGATTCCAGCAATCACGACAGATTTGCCGTCAATTTTTGAAGAGTTCCATTGTATATCTCCGAAGATCAGCACCAGATCTTCACCAAATTAAAATGGGACCACCTCGGAAATATACTCTTTCAAATAAAAAAAGAATTTTGAGAATCGGTCTACAAATGGGGGAGAAATCGCGTAACAAACACACAAAAAAAAAAAAAAAAAAACATACCGTCGAATTGAGAACCTCCTTTTTTTGAAGTCGGTTAAAAATAAAAGACAAGGCCAAAAGCCCGCTATCTCAACACTATGAACAGACCATTGCATCGATTTTCATTACAAGTGTGTTTCGCAATTTATAAAAGTTTGAGCAGACAGGTGAATCCAGCGCAGGACGAACTATCTTCGTAGCATTATTGTATTTCGATTCTCACATCCTGCGCGGAATACACACGTGTGAGATGAGCTTAAGAGTGCAGGGCACAAATAAAAGAACATAATTATATTGTTTAAAGATTGTTTTTTTAAGATTATAATGTGACAAAGATCTCAAAGATAAGTCAGCATTTGTGATATAAGTACTCTCATTGTAGTGACAATTAGTGCCAAGTAGTATCTAGTTTTTTTTTATAAATGATTATTTCAATATGTTCTTTAGAATATATTTTTTCTTATCATTTACTTGATTTATGTAGACCAATCAGTGCATTTTTATTACGCTAGTTGTATTAGTAGTAGTAATTTTTATTATAATGATTATATAGTTTTTTTTTGTACATAATGTAAATTAAAATAATCACTTATTTTTTTTAACTTTTATTTTTCTTTTCCTTTTTTTTCTTCAAATTTTTACTTTATACAGGGAACAACTCATAACATTGATTCACTAATAATTTAACGAGTATGTTAATATAAAATACTTCCATTTTATAAAGCATATCTGGCAAAGTTAATGTTTACGTTGTAGTTTTTTACTATAATCTTTTGCTACTTTTCCCTGTATGAGAAAAACTTACACAAATTATTCTTAAATTGCTAATTAAATTTCATTTCATACAGCGCTGTTGAAAAAATAATTTTTAAAGTGTTTTATATCAGTTGAAATACACTGCCTAAAATGAATATTTCAAAGAGCACAACCATGGAGCTAACAATTCAAACCTATTAAAATTACTATTGTCTACGCCAAAAATGGCTGCGCAAAACAGTTCTAACAACCATAATATCTACATATTGCTAATGCCAGGTGTAATGGGCGCGACAATGACGTCACCAATGTCGTCACTAGGCGGGCTTGGCGCCTGCGGCAGCGTCGGGAGTCCTTCGCCCTCCAACCCGCAGCATCTGGCCCACCATGTGCAACAACCACAGAGGTATGTATGATATAAAGTGAGAAGTGGCTGATGACAAACTTAGCGTACATAAGGACCAACAATTTTGGATCAATGGTGGAAGGACCAGTAAAAAAGGTTCGATATTCAAATGAGGATTGAATGACTGATAATTTAAAATAGGAATGCTGTGTGACAGATACAAAGTAAGCAAGTAGTTTAGATTGTTTACGAAAATTGCAATTAAAGAAAAGGAATTCAACACTTGATTATTTTAATAAAGTCGTAAGAAGTTTCTAGCACCTGCAATTTTCAGGTGCTTATTACCTGCTTTTTGACCCATTATTTCAATCGAACGCAGTCCGTTATTATTACTGTTATTCCACAATCAAATGTATCATATTTGCCATACATACATACTCGTTCAACGACATTACATTTTTCGTCTTTTTGCAAAATAAAGTCCATTTTAAGTTCAAACTTAAACCTTCGAGACAGCTATTGTATAGTCCTTGACGTTTACATTAATCGGAATCATCGATTGCTATGATAGGAGTATAAAAAAAAGAATAATGGTAAGGTTTGGGTCTTATTACTAAACAAGGTCTCGATTAATCTCTAGAAAGAGTAAGAACATAATCGAGAGATTTTTAGATTTAGAACTCTATTAACATTCTAATTACAAATACTGAAGCCATACACTTGTCTACGTGGTATGTATCCGGCTCGAAGGACTAACAGAATAATGCATTTCTGAATGAGACAGTTTGAGTTATACGCTCAGGCTTTCTTCAACTTCGCTTTCAATTTCAAGAAAAGGTTCTGTTTTGTAATTCTTTATAACAATTCCGCCTATTATTGTCTGAATACTGGTCGCCTAGGGGCGTCGGTATGGGTATGGTAGCGTCCCCATCTTCGTCGCTCAACACGCCGGTGGGGGCCAGCGTGGCCTCGCCAGGAGGTGAGGAGGCGGCCTATAGAGAGAAGGTCCGACAGCTCTCGAAGTACATAGAGCCTCTCAGACGGATGGTGCATCGGATGGTCAGCGAAGGAGAGAGTGAGTATACTTACATTTTTTTTTGTGGTTAAATTAGAAATTCCGACTCGGTTCCATCGGTCTGGTGACCGGCGCAGTTGAAATTTTTCGTCTATTATGTCCATTTATTGTTACTTCTCCCCCCAATATGCTTAACCTCTTGGCTGCCACGCCAAAACAGCAGAAACGCTAAGCTTAGATATAATTCTATGAATTTGTCATGTGATCATGACGCGTGGCGTCCTCGGCACGTTTGTTTGACATCTATACATGACTGCCAGTCAAAGGGTTAAAAAGACCTATAAAGATTTCTTTCAATATATCAAGAAGATGCTAATTTAATTGAGTAGTAATAGTTCTTGTCTGACTGTGTCAAATCCTCTAATTACAGACGTTGAAAAGCTAACAAAAATGAAGAATCTACTGGACATACTTTCGAACCCAAACAAACGCATGCCTTTGGAGACACTTATCAAATGCGAGGTGGTGTTGGAAAAGCTGGATTTCAAACGTAGTGAGGGAGTCGTTGTACCTAGTGCTGGAAAGGTAAATTGAATATATTGGGGAATAAGAGAAAAAAAATAAGCCTTGAAGCAGCTATATTTTTTTATTTTTTTTATTTACCATTTTACAAAAGAATCTTATAATCTATCTTAGTTTAAATAGCAACCAAAAACCACTAAGGTTTAAACTAGTGCTATTATCTATCTCAATATCGCCTTATGTCTAGGCACATATAGCTGCTTCAAGGCTTGAAACGACGAAGATTGAAACGACGTTTAATGTTAACAAAAAACTTGTTTACAAAAAAAAACAAACTTGTTTACAAAAAAAAAACAACTTCTTAAAAAAAACACTAACAGGTGAAAAATAACTCCAGCTTTGGAAGTCTGTGGCTTTGGTGGTTTTGTTTCGTTCACTATTGGCCACCGACTTCCGAAACTGGAGTTATTTCTCACCTGTTAGCTTCGATCATTAATGGCACTAGATACAAGATCAGGAACAAAAATACCTCGCAAAAGTGTCCACGTTCAGACACGCATAAACAACTGCATTTCTTACTATGAATATAGAAAAATGTTTTATAATATTATCAAGTTCAGTTCATTTGAAAACCTTGACACTCAAGCATAAAGTTTAATTACAATTGCAAAATATTTATGCCTAAGTCCATCTGTCGTCGGAGAAAAGTAAAAGGAATAAATTTGAAATGTGACCTAAAAATAAAAGCCATTTTTATAATAAGTACAAAAATATTTTTTCTAAAATGAAACTTAAATCCTAAAAAATAAGGTTAAAAACGTTTTGTTCACAATTTCGTTTTTACTCTATTTTGGAACTAGACGTAGTTTTTGGTATGACATTTCAATGCTCAGAACACAGTAAGAATTGAGACGTAGAGTTGCAGAATAATCATTTATATTTCTTATGCGAGCGAAGGTTTGTTTTATAATGGTAGCAAATAATTACATTTGACCCATTTTAAAAAAGTAAAAGGCCTATATTAGTACAATAGTTATTTTATTAAGACATTGCTAATTAATTGTCTGCGGGTTGGCTCATTATAATCAAATCAACCCACAAAAAAAATTAATGCGTCTACTTTTGCATGCGATTTAGAAGTTTTCACATTAATATTATAAAGGCAAAAGTTTCTGAGTGTGAGTGTGAGAGTGTGTGTTTGTATGTTTGTTACTTCTTCACGCTCAAACGGCTGAACAGATTTGGATGAAGTTTAGTGTAAATAGCTTATATCCTGGATTAACACATAGGCTAAGGCTACTTTTAACTACTCCTGGTTTACGCGGGTTAAACCACGGGGCTGGTTAAAAATCATTGAATGAAATCAAATTATTTTAATCGACATCTAAAAAAGGAGGAGGTTATCAATTCGGTGGTATTTTTTTTAGGTTTTGTGACCTCAGTACTCCGTTGTTTAAAAACGATTTTCAAAATTCTTTTTTTATTTGATAGGGTATATAAACAGATTGGTCCCATTTGTAAAAAAACTCATATCTAATGAGGGTCCCTTGAGGAATTGAGGGAACTCTTCAAAAAATATAGTACACACGTACCGATTTTTACATTTTTAGTAACAAATCAAGCATTTTCATTTAAAAAGTAACATTTTGTGAAAAAAAAACTGATGAAAAAGAAAGGCGACGGAACTCTTCAAGACATAACAGCAAATTGTTCGCGATTGCTACAGTGAGATTTCTATGCAGAGTTCTTATATTTGCATAACATAACATTACGCCTGTCTATTTTAAAAGGGGCCCGGCAGAGATGTACAGATTAATGTTTAGATAGAACTTCTTTCGCAATATTGTTAAGCGATTTCAATGATTGTTTGAAGTTTTGAAAATAACTCCAGTTTCGAAAGTCGGTGGCCAATAATGAACGAAACAAAACTAAAGTAGCATTAACCGAATTTAACCAACAAATTTTTAAGTATTAGTAACAAATTATTAAAATGATTACAATACAAATCTACTCCATGCATCTGCTGTTCAGTTAAACAAAAGTTTGTGCAAATGTTGGCGAGCATTGGTCAAACATTTGTAGCGGTGGTTTAAAATCGGTAATTTTGTTAAAAAAATTATATTATTTGTTAAATTATAGCTTAAAATATAACTTATTCTTCATGTCCTTACTGAAAGAAAAATACTCCGGCCGAATAATTACGTTTTCGGGGATTATTTTTGCAACTGTTGAATACACACTGCGGCATTGTGGGACGTGTTTACATTGGCCGTGTTTCAAGCAAACAAAACAAAATACCAACCCCGGTTTCTATTGAGCTTATATTTACCGAGACGGATTTTTGACGCCGACCCGACATCTAGTGCTATTATTGATCGAAGCCTGTTAGTGTTTTTTAAGCGTCGGACTCGGTTGTTTTGTTTGTAAAAAAGTTTTTATTTTTAAATTTTTAGTTTCTTCGTATGTGAATAAAGTCTTTCAAAGCTTGAAAGAATCATTGAAATTGGTTAAAAATTGCTAAAGAAGAGTTCTATCTAAAAATTAATCTGTACATCTACATCTCTGACGGGCCCCTTTTAAAATAGAAGGACGTAATGTTATGTTATGGAAGTACAAAAGCTCAGCATAGACATCTGACTATAGCAATCGCGAATAATTTGCTGTTATGCGTTGAAGAGTTCCGTTGACTGTCTTCTTCATCAGTTTTACTTCACCAAATGATACTTTCTAAATGAAAATCATGCTTGATTTGTGACTAAAAATGTTAAAATAGTTCCCTTAATTCCTCGAAGATCCCTCATCACATATGAGTTTTGATACAAATGGGACCAATCTGTTAGTATACCCTATCAAATAAAAAAAGAATTTTGAAAATATCGGATTGGGTTGCCTAAACTGAAAACGGGCAGCTCACTTGATAATAATTACGATTTAGAGGGTATGAGGAACAGGGTGCATAGTTGCACATCTTTCATGTAGAACCAGCCCTAAGTTCCTCCTTTACTTATCATTCTGTCACACTTGATTTGTATATATTTTTGGCTGGAGATCTTAAATAAATAAATCTTTACAGGAACAAATTTTCAACCCCTTACTGGAAGTGGTGAACAATTGCCTACAATCACCGCTGGCTAACCATACACTCAAGCGCACATTCGGATCAGCTCTCGACCAACTGAATGGGCCAGAAATGAGGTAAGAAGATAATATTTGTTGACAAAAGAAATAAAGAATGAAAGATTAAACTTTTATTGGCAACAGGTTAAATATTAACGCACTAGCACGCCACCTAGCAATATTGGAGCGGCAGCGATGCGTACTAAACTAGACTAATAGACTTGTGTCCACCCTATTGGACTAATCCGAAACTTTTGTCCTAACAAAAGTTTTGGATGTCAATTTTGTTCGTGAAGTTCTGTCTATAGTAAGAATTGAATGAATTTAAGAAAGAAAGAAAGAAAGAAGAAAGAAAATACGTTTATTGGCAACAGCTGGATACACGCACAGTAAAAACACAATAACACAAAAAAAAGAGACAAAAAATGGCATGTCTCACGGCTGCGCCAAAAGGTTCATTTCAGCCGTAATGCCAGACAGATGCTGAGATCCTGCCTGACGCTGATAAAAAATGATAAAAAATAATAATGAGTAAAATGATATACTTAGGGACTAAACACTATTGGCGAAAAGTGGGTGTACTTGTGAACGTTTCCTGTTTTAGACTAAGAGCGTAAAAGCATATAAATCTAACTCTTCGGGACGTACAGGTGTAATTTTTTTTGTTATTTCATGGAGAATATAATATATTTTTCCAGAAATCTACCGACACCGCAAAAGATACCTAAATTGGAAGAGTCACCTTTGGAGATCCCAGATGTCCTACAAGGGGAAATAGCCAGACTAGATTCCAGGTTCAAGGTAAGGTGTTCATACGTTTAACTTCTCTTATTTTTAACTAAGTTGACGTTACATTTTTAGATTTTATTTAGTTCAAATACGATTAGTGAAAAAATACACTGACTATGTAAGAAAAAAACACCTAATTATTTATTTTCTGTATCATTATATAAAAAAAAAACATTTAGATAACTTGGATCTATAAATTACAATTAAAATAATATAAAATTTACATAAATCAGATTCATAAATAAGATAAATTGACATTGAACCCAATAATATAAATCCGACTGTTCATTTGTGTGCTTGAAATAAATAAATTAGCTTCTAATTTAATTATCGATTCTTGATTCGTGATGATGATTCCATTGAAACTCGAAAGATGGCGCGAATTAAAGTTAAAAGGATTTTGTTTTTAATGTACGAGTAATAAAACAAGATTATAAATAATATTCATCTGAGTTTATGGGATAGGTGGGGCAGTCAATGTCTAAACGTCTCTATGCAATGCACGGGCCTGGTCTTATAAACCCCGTAATTTTTGAAGCTCTCAACGCAATCTTTTTACGCAGTTCAAGATGTCACTGTAATATTTATTCTTTTCCTGTGATTAACAATTAAAAACAGGTCTGTCTCTGTCTCCCCCAGGTGTCTCTAGAGCCGATGTCGTGTGGTGGAGGCGGTGGTGGCGGTGCCATCACGCTAGTGGCCGCGCTGGACGAGCCGCGCCTGCCGTGCGTGGCGGGCGTGCACGTGGCCGTCCCGCGCGACTATCCGCGTCGCCCGCCCGTGCGACTGAAGCCACGTTCCGCCAAGCAACATGCGCCCGACTCCTTCCTCGCCAGGCTGGAGAGGGCTATGGACGCCAGATGTGCCAGGTGAGAGAATCGTTGGTCAAATAGTCGCAAGCGCTACCGCATCAGGACCAGTTGAAATCCAAGGTCAGCCACTAGTTGTCTGGCATTTTTGCTGAACTGGACCTATTTAGCGCATCTTCAAGGCACATAATTCTCTGTTCATTATCGTGTACCTATGTTGTGCCAAATAAGTGCTTTTTCTTACTTAGTTTCTGGGTTATTTTGTTCAAATTTATCAGTAAAACTGGATTTATGCCAGATTGGTAGCAATATCTCTAGGACACAGACGTAGTATATGTTATGTTGAAAATTGAAATTATTCTCAACGTCTTATTCAATATTATTTGCAGATTACCGAAAAGCTGCTCAGTGGGCCAACTCCTGGACGCATGGGAGATGAGCGTACGACAGGCTTGCGCACCCACTCCTGTCACATACACACCTGTGCCCGCACTCGGTTTGTAGAAATAATATACGACAAACCCGAGTAACACATATCTATTCGAAATACCAATTAAATGTATACAAAATACAACTGAAATAACTTAAAACCTCTAAAGGGGTCAATGTATTCACACACAGTTTTAGTTCTGTAATCTAAGTTTTTAACACTGATGACTATGTAGCGACATCTATGTTGCCACATACGAACTAAACTGACGTATCCTACATCGCGATGTTAAAGTTATCCGGACATTTAAATATGGAACAACATGAAAACGGCAACGACCGTCGGACGTTATACTATCAGATCCGTCGGGTCGGAGGATCCTCCCGTTTCTATTCTGGATCAGGAATCTTCCAACCAGTTTTATATACTTCTAGAAGTACAATGACCCAAAAAGAGGTCTTTCGTATACAATCGTATGAAATAGACGTTTGTGCATCAAAATTATTGCATGTATTTTTAACTGTAGCCAGTCGCAATGAGGCCTACTGATGTATGAACATTAAAATGGTTTAAACTTTGTAAAATAGTGTTAAGTATAAATTAATTATTAAATGTAATCCAGGGATCTTCTCATTTTAAAAACATATATTTTGCAGATGTGATATTTATCTGTGATAATTTGATAAATACAGTAATACAAATATAATATACTCGTGCAGTGTGCAAAATCTAAAGACTGCCTTCTTGGTGTAATGGTAGCAAGTCTCCAATCGGGCAAAACGATATTGAGTTTTTCATCATTTCCTCAATAACAGCCTGGAATCTGAATATGAGCCCAATTGATGGCAATAGGCTTGCCCCCATTTACGTGGGACTTAAACATAACTGGCGAAATGTGGGGGTAAGTTCTACAGGTTTTCTGCCTAGCCCTGCTGGGATTACAGGCGTAATGTTATGTTTTACGTAGATACCTATGTATCAAAACTATTTGTTTACCGTCCATCCAGTGTATTTGAAAATAACATTGTTAAGAACTTGTATACTCAGTTACTGTATATTTAACCATATTACTGTGTAGCGTATGTGTTAATTTTCAATTGGGATAGAAATATACTTAACACCTTGACTGCGGGCGCTATCGCCTACGCCAAGCCGCCCGTGCGGACGGCCGCACACCTGCTGCGAGAGCCGCACAGTCGTAACGGATGGTCGAAAACAATACGCCAGTGCGGATATAGCGCTGGGTGTGTTTTAATCCTCCAGTGCGGCAAAACACAGGCTATTGTGTTTTTTTACGAATGTAACAAGTTATTTCGAAAATGACCATCCTACACAATAGGACCCACAAACTAACACAATAGGGTTTAAAATCCTTTGTGAACACCTGGCATCTTAATTGCTAAAGTGAAATAAAACAACATTGCGAATATCAACTTAAGCTCTAACACAATAGGGTTTAGGATCCTTTGTAGACACCTGGCATACCGGTCATAAAAAACTTAATTATACAATTTTCAACTTTATGATTTTTGTAATTTTATAAGAAATTTTAGTGAAACCCTTACTGGTTCTGTATTTTAAATAATAATTTCTCGAATATATAATAATAAATAAAATAAGACGTGAAAACTCACAGCAGTTGCGAGAACCGCACTCGCGGCATAATTAAATTTTACACGCTGGGCGTGATTTGCCGCACAGCCGTATTGGAAAATATGAAATCACAACCGGTGTGCGCGAGCCGCACTGGCGTTCCGGCGGCGAGAACACAGCGTATGTGAGTCCCGCAGTCAAGGTGTTAAATGTTACAACCTTAAATATTGTTACACACCTACTAAACTTAACCCATGAAAATGAAATAAACGAATTGACGAGATATTACAAAATGTTCCCTACATAATCAAACTTAAGGTAAGGGATCAATTTTTTTACCAGAATTGTAATAAATCAAATATGCAACAATAGGCCAATTTAACAATCTCCGGACAGGCACTATTCAACAGTTAATTAAAATTATAATTTTTGCATGAAATTGTATGTGGGATAAGCCAATTCGGATTTATCCGGAGAGTGCTAAGTTGGCCATAAATATTTATATTTTTGTCACGGAGGTCCCTTTTTGATGGAGTTATATCAATGTAATTGTTGTAAAAGTGTATGAGATAAGCAATAATTTTCTTGTTTGTAATTTTAAATAAATTGTAATTTAACTTTACTTTTTGTTTTATTTCATGACATTTTCTAAGAAGCGTAATCTAAGAGCTCTTATATATGGCATGTTGCCAACGGCAAAAGCAACTGCTGCCGTCAATACGACTCGGCGGCAGCCCAACTTATCCTTTAAGCACCGTTAGCAACATGCCGCTCGTGTAAGACCAAGAAGTCCTATTGTTTTCGCTTTGATCTTTAAGCCCTAAGTGTGAGTTGTTTTTACGCTAACGCGATCAAAACGTTCACCGCGTTTGGCTCTCTGATTGGTTAAAAGCTTAGAGCGGGCCAATCGGAGCGCCGAACGTCATTAACGTGTCGATCGCGTTAACGTAAAACAAACTCGCACTAGGCACTCTGTTTCTATTTTGAAACTGTCACTTCACCTTGCCAGTCGACTGCCACGAATTAGGTATACACATCCAATTTTGTAAGAATTTTATATTTTACGCAAAGAATATTTTGAGTTTGGCTCCATTGTGTCAGCGAAGATTTCACAAGAATTGTGTCCTGATGCAAAGTAAATTTCTGTAAATTGTCAGTGTACCTAAGTATAATAAACATACTTACTGTATTTTTTATAAAAAAAAGTCCGCCAACTATATACTATACTATAGTTTGATAACCAAAGACGTTAGTTTTTCAGCAATTTCGGCTGATTTAAGAAATCCGCTTTTCAGTATACCTACATCTCAGAAACGGGACGTCCTAGGTGAAAACCAATGACATTTTGGGTTCCCCCTTGTGTGACAACCCCCAGGGAATCTCTGTTTCCTATTTTATAGCTGGCCTTTAATTGGCCTTGGCCTTGATTTTGTCTTAACGTTTGCTTGAACACTACGCGAAGCCATGTTGGTTCCAGAAATTCGCTTTTCAGGGTATATCTCTGAAACGGGACGTCCTAGGTGAAAAACAATGAAATTTTGGGTTCCCCCTTGTGTGCCAACCCCCAGGGAATCACTGTTTCCTATTTTGTGGATGGCCTTTGATTGGCCTTGGCCTTGATTTTGACTTACCGCTTACTTGAACACCACGCGAGGCCATGTTAGTATCGGAAACCGCTTTTCAGTGAATATCTCTGAAACGGGACGTCCTAGGTGAAAAACAATGAAATTTTGGGTTCCCCCTTTGTGCCAACCCCTCGGAAACAATGTTTCCTATTTTGTGCATGGCCTTTGATTGGCCTTGGCCTTGATTTTGTCTTAACGTTTGTTTGAACACTACGCAAAGCCATGTTGGTTCCAGAAATTCGCTTTTTAGGGTATATCTCTGAAACGGGACGTCCTAGGTGAAAAACGATGAAATTTTGGGTTCCCCCTTGAGTGCCAACCCCCCGGGAAACAATGTTTCCTATTTTGTGAATGACCTTTGATTGGCCTTGGCCTTGATTTTGTCTTAACGTTAGTTTGAACACCACGCAAAGCCATGTTGGTTCCAGAAATTCGCTTTTTAGGGTATATCTCTGAAACGGGACGTCCTAGGTAAAAAACGATGAAATTTTGGGTTCCCCCTTGAGTGCCAACCCCCCGGGAAACAATGTTTCCTATTTTGTGGATGGCCTTTGATTGGCCTTGGCCTTGATTTTGACTTAACGTTTGTTTAAACACTACGCAAAGCCATGTTGGTTCCAGAAATTCGCTTTTAGGGTATATCTCTGAAACGGGACGTCCTAGGTGAAAAACAATGAAATTTTGGGTTCCCCTTGTGTGACAACCCTCAGGGAATCACTGTTTCCTATTTTGTGGATGGCCTTTGATTGGCCTTGGCCTTGATTTTGAATTACCGCTTACTTGAACACCACGCGAGGCCATGTTAGTATTGGAAACCGCTTTTCAGTGAATATCTCTGAAACGGGACGTCCTAGGTGAAAAACGATGAAATTTTGGGTTCCCCCTTGAGTGCCAACCCCCCGGGAAACAATGTTTCCTATTTTGTGGATGGCCTTTGATGGGCCTTGGCCTTGATTTTGACTTACCGCTTACTTGAACACCACGCGAGGCCATCTTCTTCTTCTTATCGTGTGGTTAGTAACTAACCTGGTGTCAGAGTTTTAATGCCGCCCATGGGCCTCTGACTTGGCATCACATGCCCTTGAGAAATATCTCTCAGGCATGCCGGTTTCCTCACGATGTTTTCCTTCACCGTGTTTGAAGCATGTGATAATTATACAATACGCACATGAATCCGAAAAGTCAGAGGTGCGTGCCTTGGGTTCGAACTCGAGACCTATAATTTGGCAATCCGCCGGTCACACCACTAGGCTATCACTGCTAGTTACGCGAGGCCATGTTAGTATTGGAAACCGCTTTTCAGTGAATATCTCTGAAACAGGACGTCCTAGGTGAAAAACGATGAAATTTTGGGTTCCCCCTTGAGTGCCAACCCCCCGGGAAACAATGTTTCCTATTTTGTGGATGGCCTTTGATTGGCCTTGGCCTTGATTTTGACTTACCGCTTACTTGAACACCACGCGAGGCCATGTTAGTATTGGAAACCGCTTTTCAGTGAATATCTCTGAAACGGGACGTCCTAGGTGAAAAACGATGAAATTTTGGGTTCCCCCTTGAGTGCCAACCCCCCGGGAAACAATGTTTCCTATTTTGTGGATGGCCTTTGATTGGCCTTGGCCTTGATTTTGACTTACCGCTTACTTGAACACCACGCGTGGCCATGTTAGTATTGGAAACCGCTTTTCAGTGAATATCTCTGAAACGGGACGTCCTAGGTGAAAAACAATGAAATTTTGGGTTCCCCCTTGAGTGCCAACCCCCCGGGAAACAATGTTTCCTATTTTGTGGATGGCCTTTGATTGGCCTTGGCCTTGATTTTGACTTACCGCTTACTTGAACACCACGCGAGGCCATGTTAGTATTGGAAACCGCTTTTCAGTGAATATCTCTGAAACGGGACGTCCTAGGTGAAAAACGATGAAATTTTGGGTTCCCCCTTGAGTGCCAACCCCCCGGGAAACAATGTTTCCTATTTTGTGGATGGCCTTTGATTGGCCTTGGCCTTGATTTTGACTTACCGCTTACTTGAACACCACGCGTGGCCATGTTAGTATTGGAAACCGCTTTTCAGTGAATATCTCTGAAACGGGACGTCCTAGGTGAAAAACGATGAAATTTTGGGTTCCCCCTTGAGTGACAACCCCCTGGGAAACAATGTTTCCTATTTTGTGAATGACCTTTGATTGGCCTTGGCCTTGATTTTGTTTTAACGTTTGTTTGAACACTACGCAAAGCCATGTTGGTTCCAGAAATTCGCTTTGAGGGTATATCTCTGAAACGGGACGTCCTAGGTGAAAAACAATGAAATTTTGGGTTCCCCCTTGAGTGCCAACCCCCCGGGAAAAAATGTTTCCTATTTTGTGAATGACCTTTGATTGGCCTTGGCCTTGATTTTGTCTTAACGTTTGTTTGAACACTACGCAAAGCCATGTTGGTTCCAGAAATTCGCTTTTAGGGTATATCTCTGAAACGGGACGTCCTAGGTGAAAAACAATGAAATTTTGGGTTCCCCCTCGAGTGACAACCCCCTGGGAAACAATGTTTCCTATTTTGTGAATGACCTTTGATTGGCCTTGGCCTTGATTTTGTCTTAACGTTTGTTTGAACACTACGCAAAGCCATGTTGGTTCCAGAAATTCGCTTTTAGGGTATATCTCTGAAACGGGACGTCCTAGGTGAAAAACAATGAAATTTTGGGTTCCCCCTTGTGTGACAACCCTCAGGGAATCACTGTTTCCTATTTTGTGGATGGCCTTTGATTGGCCTTGGCCTTGATTTTGAATTACCGCTTACTTGAACACCACGCGTGGCCATGTTAGTATTGTAAACCGCTTTTCAGTGAATATCTCTGAAACGGGACGTCCTAGGTGAAAAACGATGAAATTTTGGGTTCCCCCTCGAGTGACAACCCCCTGGGAAACAATGTTTCCTATTTTGTGAATGACCTTTGATTGGCCTTGGCCTTGATTTTGTCTTAACGTTTGTTTGAACACTACGCAAAGCCATGTTGGTTCCAGAAATTCGCTTTTAGGGTATATCTCTGAAACGGGACGTCCTAGGTGAAAAACAATGAAATTTTGGGTTCCCCCTTGTGTGACAACCCTCAGGGAATCACTGTTTCCTATTTTGTGGATGGCCTTTGATTGGCCTTGGCCTTGATTTTGAATTACCGCTTACTTGAACACCACGCGTGGCCATGTTAGTATTGTAAACCGCTTTTCAGTGAATATCTCTGAAACGGGACGTCCTAGGTGAAAAACGATGAAATTTTGGGTTCCCCCTTGAGTGCCAACCCCCCGGGAAACAATGTTTTCTATTTTGTGGATGGCCTTTGATTGGCCTTGGCCTTGATTTTGACTTACCGCTTACTTGAACACCACGCGAGGCCATGTTAGTATTGGAAACCGCTTTTCAGTGAATATCTCTGAAACGGGACGTCCTAGGTGAAAAACGATGAAATTTTGGGTTCCCCCTTGAGTGCCAACCCCCCGGGAAACAATGTTTCCTATTTTGTGGATGGCCTTTGATTGGCCTTGGCCTTGATTTTGACTTACCGCTTACTTGAACACCACGCGTGGCCATGTTAGTATTGGAAACCGCTTTTCAGTGAATATCTCTGAAACGGGACGTCCTAGGTGAAAAACGATGAAATTTTGGGTTCCCCCTTGAGTGACAACGCCCTGGGAAACAATGTTTCCTATTTTGTGAATGACCTTTGATTGGCCTTGGCCTTGATTTTGTCTTAACGTTTGTTTGAACACTACGCAAAGCCATGTTGGTTCCAGAAATTCGCTTTGAGGGTATATCTCTGAAACGGGACGTCCTAGGTGAAAAACAATGAAATTTTGGGTTCCCCCTTGAGTGCCAACCCCCCGGGAAACAATGTTTCCTATTTTGTGGATGGCCTTTGATTGGCCTTGGCCTTGATTTTGACTTACCGCTTACTTGAACACCACGCGTGGCCATGTTAGTATTGGAAACCGCTTTTCAGTGAATATCTCTGAAACGGGACGTCCTAGGTGAAAAACGATGAAATTTTGGGTTCCCCCTTGAGTGCCAACCCCCCGGGAAACAATGTTTCCTATTTTGTGGATGGCCTTTGATTGGCCTTGGCCTTGATTTTGACTTACCGCTTACTTGAACACCACGCGTGGCCATGTTAGTATTGGAAACCGCTTTTCAGTGAATATCTCTGAAACGGGACGTCCTAGGTGAAAAACGATGAAATTTTGGGTTCCCCTTGAGTGACAACCCCCTGGGAAACAATGTTTCCTATTTTGTGAATGACCTTTGATTGGCCTTGGCCTTGATTTTGTCTTAACGTTTGTTTGAACACTACGCAAAGCCATGTTGGTTCCAGAAATTCGCTTTGAGGGTATATCTCTGAAACGGGACGTCCTAGGTGAAAAACAATGAAATTTTGGGTTCCCCCTTGAGTGCCAACCCCCCGGGAAACAATGTTTCCTATTTTGTGGATGGCCTTTGATTGGCCTTGGCCTTGATTTTGACTTACCGCTTACTTGAACACCACGCGAGGCCATGTTAGTTTTGGAAACCGCTTTTCAGTGAATATCTCTGAAACGGGACGTCCTAGGTGAAAAACGATGAAATTTTGGGTTCCCCCTTGAGTGCCAACCCCCCGGGAAACAGTGTTTCCTATTTTGTGGATGGCCATTGATTGGCCTTGGCCTTGATTTTGACTTACCGCTTACTTGAACACCACGCGTGGCCATGTTAGTATTGGAAACCGCTTTTCAGTGAATATCTCTGAAACGGGACGTCCTAGGTGAAAAACGATGAAATTTTGGGTTCCCCCTTGAGTGCCAACCCCCCGGGAAACAATGTTTTCTATTTTGTGGATGGCCTTTGATTGGCCTTGGCCTTGATTTTGACTTACCGCTTACTTGAACACCACGCGAGGCCATGTTAGTATTGGAAACCGCTTTTCAGTGAATATCTCTGAAACGGGACGTCCTAGGTGAAAAACGATGAAATTTTGGGTTCCCCCTTGAGTGCCAACCCCCCGGGAAACAATGTTTCCTATTTTGTGGATGGCCTTTGATTGGCCTTGGCCTTGATTTTGACTTACCGCTTACTCGAACACCACGCGTGGCCATGTTAGTATTGGAAACCGCTTTTCAGTGAATATCTCTGAAACGGGACGTCCTAGGTGAAAAACGATGAAATTTTGGGTTCCCCCTTGAGTGACAACCCCCTGGGAAACAATGTTTCCTATTTTGTGAATGACCTTTGATTGGCCTTGGCCTTGATTTTGTCTTAACGTTTGTTTGAACACTACGCAAAGCCATGTTGGTTCCAGAAATTCGCTTTGAGGGTATATCTCTGAAACGGGACGTCCTAGGTGAAAAATAATGAAATTTTGGGTTCCCCCTTGAGTGCCAACCCTCCGGGAAACAATGTTTCCTATTTTGTGGATGGCCTTTGATTGGCCTTGGCCTTGATTTTGACTTACCGCTTACTTGAACACCACGCGAGGCCATGTTAGTATTGGAAACCGCTTTTCAGTGAATATCTCTGAAACGGGACGTCCTAGGTGAAAAACAATGAAATTTTGGGTTCCCTCTTGAGTGCCAACCCCCCGGGAAACAATGTTTCCTATTTTGTGGATGGCCTTTGATTGGCCTTGGCCTTGATTTTGACTTACCGCTTACTTGAACACCACGCGAGGCCATGTTAGTATTGGAAACCGCTTTTCAGTGAATATCTCTGAAACGGGACGTCCTAGGTGAAAAACGATGAAATTTTGGGTTCCCCCTTGAGTGACAACGCCCTGGGAAACAATGTTTCCTATTTTGTGAATGACCTTTGATTGGCCTTGGCCTTGATTTTGTCTTAACGTTTGTTTGAACACTACGCAAAGCCATGTTGGTTCCAGAAATTCGCTTTGAGGGTATATCTCTGAAACGGGACGTCCTAGGTGAAAAACGATGAAATTTTGGGTTCCCCTTGAGTGACAACCCCCTGGGAAACAATGTTTCCTATTTTGTGAATGACCTTTGATTGGCCTTGGCCTTGATTTTGTCTTAACGTTTGTTTGAACACTACGCAAAGCCATGTTGGTTCCAGAAATTCGCTTTGAGGGTATATCTCTGAAACGGGACGTCCTAGGTGAAAAACAATGAAATTTTGGGTTCCCCCTTGAGTGCCAACCCCCCGGGAAACAATGTTTCCTATTTTGTGGATGGCCTTTGATTGGCCTTGGCCTTGATTTTGACTTACCGCTTACTTGAACACCACGCGAGGCCATGTTAGTTTTGGAAACCGCTTTTCAGTGAATATCTCTGAAACGGGACGTCCTAGGTGAAAAACGATGAAATTTTGGGTTCCCCCTTGAGTGCCAACCCCCCGGGAAACAGTGTTTCCTATTTTGTGGATGGCCATTGATTGGCCTTGGCCTTGATTTTGACTTACCGCTTACTTGAACACCACGCGTGGCCATGTTAGTATTGGAAACCGCTTTTCAGTGAATATCTCTGAAACGGGACGTCCTAGGTGAAAAACGATGAAATTTTGGGTTCCCCCTTGAGTGCCAACCCCCCGGGAAACAATGTTTTCTATTTTGTGGATGGCCTTTGATTGGCCTTGGCCTTGATTTTGACTTACCGCTTACTTGAACACCACGCGAGGCCATGTTAGTATTGAAAACCGCTTTTCAGTGAATATCTCTGAAACGGGACGTCCTAGGTGAAAAACGATGAAATTTTGGGTTCCCCCTTGAGTGCCAACCCCCCGGGAAACAATGTTTCCTATTTTGTGGATGGCCTTTGATTGGCCTTGGCCTTGATTTTGACTTACCGCTTACTCGAACACCACGCGTGGCCATGTTAGTATTGGAAACCGCTTTTCAGTGAATATCTCTGAAACGGGACGTCCTAGGTGAAAAACGATGAAATTTTGGGTTCCCCCTTGAGTGACAACCCCCTGGGAAACAATGTTTCCTATTTTGTGAATGACCTTTGATTGGCCTTGGCCTTGATTTTGTCTTAACGTTTGTTTGAACACTACGCAAAGCCATGTTGGTTCCAGAAATTCGCTTTGAGGGTATATCTCTGAAACGGGACGTCCTAGGTGAAAAATAATGAAATTTTGGGTTCCCCCTTGAGTGCCAACCCTCCGGGAAACAATGTTTCCTATTTTGTGGATGGCCTTTGATTGGCCTTGGCCTTGATTTTGACTTACCGCTTACTTGAACACCACGCGAGGCCATGTTAGTATTGGAAACCGCTTTTCAGTGAATATCTCTGAAACGGGACGTCCTAGGTGAAAAACAATGAAATTTTGGGTTCCCTCTTGAGTGCCAACCCCCCGGGAAACAATGTTTCCTATTTTGTGGATGGCCTTTGATTGGCCTTGGCCTTGATTTTGACTTACCGCTTACTTGAACACCACGCGAGGCCATGTTAGTATTGGAAACCGCTTTTCAGTGAATATCTCTGAAACGGGACGTCCTAGGTGAAAAACGATGAAATTTTGGGTTCCCCCTTGAGTGACAACGCCCTGGGAAACAATGTTTCCTATTTTGTGAATGACCTTTGATTGGCCTTGGCCTTGATTTTGTCTTAACGTTTGTTTGAACACTACGCAAAGCCATGTTGGTTCCAGAAATTCGCTTTGAGGGTATATCTCTGAAACGGGACGTCCTAGGTGAAAAACAATGAAATTTTGGGTTCCCCCTTGAGTGCCAACCCCCCGGGAAACAATGTTTCCTATTTTGTGGATGGCCTTTGATTGGCCTTGGCCTTGATTTTGACTTACCGCTTACTTGAACACCACGCGTGGCCATGTTAGTATTGGAAACCGCTTTTCAGTGAATATCTCTGAAACGGGACGTCCTAGGTGAAAAACGATGAAATTTTGGGTTCCCCCTTGAGTGCCAACCCCCCGGGAAACAATGTTTCCTATTTTGTGGATGGCCTTTGATTGGCCTTGGCCTTGATTTTGACTTACCGCTTACTTGAACACCACGCGTGGCCATGTTAGTATTGGAAACCGCTTTTCAGTGAATATCTCTGAAACGGGACGTCCTAGGTGAAAAACGATGAAATTTTGGGTTCCCCTTGAGTGACAACCCCCTGGGAAACAATGTTTCCTATTTTGTGAATGACCTTTGATTGGCCTTGGCCTTGATTTTGTCTTAACGTTTGTTTGAACACTACGCAAAGCCATGTTGGTTCCAGAAATTCGCTTTGAGGGTATATCTCTGAAACGGGACGTCCTAGGTGAAAAACAATGAAATTTTGGGTTCCCCCTTGAGTGCCAACCCCCCGGGAAACAATGTTTCCTATTTTGTGGATGGCCTTTGATTGGCCTTGGCCTTGATTTTGACTTACCGCTTACTTGAACACCACGCGAGGCCATGTTAGTTTTGGAAACCGCTTTTCAGTGAATATCTCTGAAACGGGACGTCCTAGGTGAAAAACGATGAAATTTTGGGTTCCCCCTTGAGTGCCAACCCCCCGGGAAACAGTGTTTCCTATTTTGTGGATGGCCATTGATTGGCCTTGGCCTTGATTTTGACTTACCGCTTACTTGAACACCACGCGTGGCCATGTTAGTATTGGAAACCGCTTTTCAGTGAATATCTCTGAAACGGGACGTCCTAGGTGAAAAACGATGAAATTTTGGGTTCCCCCTTGAGTGCCAACCCCCCGGGAAACAATGTTTTCTATTTTGTGGATGGCCTTTGATTGGCCTTGGCCTTGATTTTGACTTACCGCTTACTTGAACACCACGCGAGGCCATGTTAGTATTGGAAACCGCTTTTCAGTGAATATCTCTGAAACGGGACGTCCTAGGTGAAAAACAATGAAATTTTGGGTTCCCTCTTGAGTGCCAACCCCCCGGGAAACAATGTTTCCTATTTTGTGGATGGCCTTTGATTGGCCTTGGCCTTGATTTTGACTTACCGCTTACTTGAACACCACGCGAGGCCATGTTAGTATTGGAAACCGCTTTTCAGTGAATATCTCTGAAACGGGACGTCCTAGGTGAAAAACGATGAAATTTTGGGTTCCCCCTTGAGTGACAACGCCCTGGGAAACAATGTTTCCTATTTTGTGAATGACCTTTGATTGGCCTTGGCCTTGATTTTGTCTTAACGTTTGTTTGAACACTACGCAAAGCCATGTTGGTTCCAGAAATTCGCTTTGAGGGTATATCTCTGAAACGGGACGTCCTAGGTGAAAAACAATGAAATTTTGGGTTCCCCCTTGAGTGCCAACCCCCCGGGAAACAATGTTTCCTATTTTGTGGATGGCCTTTGATTGGCCTTGGCCTTGATTTTGACTTACCGCTTACTTGAACACCACGCGTGGCCATGTTAGTATTGGAAACCGCTTTTCAGTGAATATCTCTGAAACGGGACGTCCTAGGTGAAAAACGATGAAATTTTGGGTTCCCCCTTGAGTGCCAACCCCCCGGGAAACAATGTTTCCTATTTTGTGGATGGCCTTTGATTGGCCTTGGCCTTGATTTTGACTTACCGCTTACTTGAACACCACGCGTGGCCATGTTAGTATTGGAAACCGCTTTTCAGTGAATATCTCTGAAACGGGACGTCCTAGGTGAAAAACGATGAAATTTTGGGTTCCCCTTGAGTGACAACCCCCTGGGAAACAATGTTTCCTATTTTGTGAATGACCTTTGATTGGCCTTGGCCTTGATTTTGTCTTAACGTTTGTTTGAACACTACGCAAAGCCATGTTGGTTCCAGAAATTCGCTTTGAGGGTATATCTCTGAAACGGGACGTCCTAGGTGAAAAACAATGAAATTTTGGGTTCCCCCTTGAGTGCCAACCCCCCGGGAAACAATGTTTCCTATTTTGTGGATGGCCTTTGATTGGCCTTGGCCTTGATTTTGACTTACCGCTTACTTGAACACCACGCGAGGCCATGTTAGTTTTGGAAACCGCTTTTCAGTGAATATCTCTGAAACGGGACGTCCTAGGTGAAAAACGATGAAATTTTGGGTTCCCCCTTGAGTGCCAACCCCCCGGGAAACAGTGTTTCCTATTTTGTGGATGGCCATTGATTGGCCTTGGCCTTGATTTTGACTTACCGCTTACTTGAACACCACGCGTGGCCATGTTAGTATTGGAAACCGCTTTTCAGTGAATATCTCTGAAACGGGACGTCCTAGGTGAAAAACGATGAAATTTTGGGTTCCCCCTTGAGTGCCAACCCCCCGGGAAACAATGTTTTCTATTTTGTGGATGGCCTTTGATTGGCCTTGGCCTTGATTTTGACTTACCGCTTACTTGAACACCACGCGAGGCCATGTTAGTATTGGAAACCGCTTTTCAGTGAATATCTCTGAAACGGGACGTCCTAGGTGAAAAACGATGAAATTTTGGGTTCCCCCTTGAGTGCCAACCCCCCGGGAAACAATGTTTCCTATTTTGTGGATGGCCTTTGATTGGCCTTGGCCTTGATTTTGACTTACCGCTTACTCGAACACCACGCGTGGCCATGTTAGTATTGGAAACCGCTTTTCAGTGAATATCTCTGAAACGGGACGTCCTAGGTGAAAAACGATGAAATTTTGGGTTCCCCCTTGAGTGACAACCCCCTGGGAAACAATGTTTCCTATTTTGTGAATGACCTTTGATTGGCCTTGGCCTTGATTTTGTCTTAACGTTTGTTTGAACACTACGCAAAGCCATGTTGGTTCCAGAAATTCGCTTTGAGGGTATATCTCTGAAACGGGACGTCCTAGGTGAAAAATAATGAAATTTTGGGTTCCCCCTTGAGTGCCAACCCTCCGGGAAACAATGTTTCCTATTTTGTGGATGGCCTTTGATTGGCCTTGGCCTTGATTTTGACTTACCGCTTACTTGAACACCACGCGAGGCCATGTTAGTATTGGAAACCGCTTTTCAGTGAATATCTCTGAAACGGGACGTCCTAGGTGAAAAACAATGAAATTTTGGGTTCCCTCTTGAGTGCCAACCCCCCGGGAAACAATGTTACCTATTTTGTGGATGGCCTTTGATTGGCCTTGGCCTTGATTTTGACTTACCGCTTACTTGAACACCACGCGAGGCCATGTTAGTATTGGAAACCGCTTTTCAGTGAATATCTCTGAAACGGGACGTCCTAGGTGAAAAACGATGAAATTTTGGGTTCCCCCTTGAGTGCCAACCCCCCGGGAAACAATGTTTCCTATTTTGTGGATGGCCTTTGATTGGCCTTGGCCTTGATTTTGACTTACCGCTTACTTGAACACCACGCGTGGCCATGTTAGTATTGGAAACCGCTTTTCAGTGAATATCTCTGAAACGGGACGTCCTAGGTGAAAAACGATGAAATTTTGGGTTCCCCCTTGAGTGACAACCCCCCGGGAAACAATGTTTCCTATTTTGTGAATGACCTTTGATTGGCCTTGGCCTTGATTTTGTCTTAACGTTAGTTTGAACACCACGCAAAGCCATGTTGGTTCCAGAAATTCGCTTTGAGGGTATATCTCTGAAACGGGACGTCCTAGGTGAAAAACAATGAAATTTTGGGTTCCCCCTTGAGTGCCAACCCCCCGGGAAACAATGTTTCCTATTTTGTGGATGGCCTTTGATTGGCCTTGGCCTTGATTTTGTCTTAACGTTTGTTTGAACACTACGCTAAGCCATGTTGGTTCCAGAAATTCGCTTTGAGGGTATATCTCTGAAACGGGACGTCTTAGGTGAAAAACAATGAAATTTGGGTTCCCCCTTGAGTGCCAACCCCCAGGGAATCACTGTTTCCTATTTTGTGGATGGCCTTTGATTGGCCTTGGCCTTGATTTTGACTTACCGCTTACTTGAACACCACGTGAGGCCATGTTAGTATCGGAAACCGCTTTTCAGTGAATATCTCTGAAACGGGACGTCCTAGGTGAAAAACGATGAAATTTTGGGTTCCCCCTCGAGTGACAACCCCCTGGGAAACAATGTTTCCTATTTTGTGAATGACCTTTGATTGGCCTTGGCCTTGATTTTGTCTTAACGTTTGTTTGAACACTACGCAAAGCCATGTTGGTTCCAGAAATTCGCTTTTAGGGTATATCTCTGAAACGGGACGTCCTAGGTGAAAAACAATGAAATTTTGGGTTCCCCCTTGTGTGACAACCCTCAGGGAATCACTGTTTCCTATTTTGTGGATAGCTTTTGATTGGCCTTGGCCTTGATTTTGAATTACCGCTTACTTGAACACCACGCGAGGCCATGTTAGTATTGGAAACCGCTTTTCAGTGAATATCTCTGAAACGGGACGTCCTAGGTGAAAAACGATGAAATTTTGGGTTCCCCCTTGAGTGCCAACCCCCCGGGAAACAATGTTTCCTATTTTGTGGATGGCCTTTGATTGGCCTTGGCCTTTATTTTGACTTACCGCTTACTTGAACACCACGCGAGGCCATGTTAGTATCGGAAACCGCTTTTCAGTGAATATCTCTGAAACGGGACGTCCTAGGTGAAAAACGATGAAATTTTGGGTTCCCCCTCGAGTGACAACCCCCTGGGAAACAATGTTTCCTATTTTGTGAATGACCTTTGATTGGCCTTGGCCTTGATTTTGTCTTAACGTTTGTTTGAACACTACGCAAAACCATGTTGGTTCCAGAAATTCGCTTTTCAGTGAATATCTCTGAAACGGGACGTCCTAGGTGAAAAACGATGAAATTTTGGGTTCCCCCTTGAGTGCCAACCCCCCGGGAAACAATGTTTCCAATTTTGTGGATGGCCTTTGATTGGCCTTGGCCTTGATTTTGACTTACCGCTTACTTGAACACCACGCGAGGCCATGTTAGTATTGGAAACCGCTTTTCAGTGAATATCTCTGAAACAGGACGTCCTAGGTGAAAAACGATGAAATTTTGGGTTCCCCCTTGAGTGCCAACCCCCCGGGAAACAATGTTTCCTATTTTGTGGATGGCCTTTGAATGGCCTTGGCCTTGATTTTGACTTACCGCTTACTTGAACACCACGCGAGGCCATGTTAGTATTGGAAACCGCTTTTCAGTGAATATCTCTGACACGGGACGTCCTAGGTGAAAAACGATGAAATTTTGGGTTCCCCCTTGAGTGCCAACCCCCCGGGAAACAATGTTTCCTATTTTGTGGATGGCCTTTGATTGGCCTTGGCCTTGATTTTGACTTACCGCTTACTTGAACACCACGCGAGGCCATGTTAGTATTGGAAACCGCTTTTCAGTGAATATCTCTGAAACGGGACGTCCTAGGTGAAAAACGATGAAATTTTGGGTTCCCCCTTGAGTGACAACCCCCTGGGAAACAATGTTTCCTATTTTGTGAATGACCTTTGATTGGCCTTGGCCTTGATTTTGTTTTAACGTTTGTTTGAACACTACGCAAAGCCATGTTGGTTCCAGAAATTCGCTTTGAGGGTATATCTCTGAAACGGGACGTCCTAGGTGAAAAACAATGAAATTTTGGGTTCCCCCTTGAGTGCCAACCCCCCGGGAAAAAATGTTTCCTATTTTGTGAATGACCTTTGATTGGCCTTGGCCTTGATTTTGTCTTAACGTTAGTTTGAACACCACGCAAAGCCATGTTGGTTCCAGAAATTCGCTTTTTAGGGTATATCTCTGAAACGGGACGTCCTAGGTGAAAAACGATGAAATTTTGGGTTCCCCCTTGAGTGCCAACCCCCCGGGAAACAATGTTTTCTATTTTGTGGATGGCCTTTGATTGGCCTTGGCCTTGATTTTGACTTACCGCTTACTTGAACACCACGCGAGGCCATGTTAGTATTGGAAACCGCTTTTCAGTGAATATCTCTGAAACGGGACGTCCTAGGTGAAAAACGATGAAATTTTGGGTTCCCCCTCGAGTGACAACCCCCTGGGAAACAATGTTTCCTATTTTGTGAATGACCTTTGATTGGCCTTGGCCTTGATTTTGTCTTAACGTTTGTTTGAACACTACGCAAAGCCATGTTGGTTCCAGAAATTCGCTTTTAGGGTATATCTCTGAAACGGGACGTCCTAGGTGAAAAACAATGTAATTTTGGGTTCCCCCTTGTGTGACAACCCTCAGGGAATCACTGTTTCCTATTTTGTGGATGGCCTTTGATTGGCCTTGGCCTTGATTTTGAATTACCGCTTACTTGAACACCACGCGTGGCCATGTTAGTATTGTAAACCGCTTTTCAGTGAATATCTCTGAAACGGGACGTCCTAGGTGAAAAACGATGAAATTTTGGGTTCCCCCTTGAGTGCCAACCCCCCGGGAAACAATGTTTTCTATTTTGTGGATGGCCTTTGATTGGCCTTGGCCTTGATTTTGACTTACCGCTTACTTGAACACCACGCGAGGCCATGTTAGTATTGGAAACCGCTTTTCAGTGAATATCTCTGAAACGGGACGTCCTAGGTGAAAAACGATGAAATTTTGGGTTCCCCCTTGAGTGCCAACCCCCCGGGAAACAATGTTTCCTATTTTGTGAATGACCTTTGATTGGCCTTGGCCTTGATTTTGTCTTAACGTTAGTTTGAACACCACGCAAAGCCATGTTGGTTCCAGAAATTCGCTTTGAGGGTATATCTCTGAAACGGGACGTCCTAGGTGAAAAACAATGAAATTTTGGGTTCCCCCTTGAGTGCCAACCCCCCGGGAAACAATGTTTCCTATTTTGTGGATGGCCTTTGATTGGCCTTGGCCTTGATTTTGTCTTAACGTTTGTTTGAACACTACGCTAAGCCATGTTGGTTCCAGAAATTCGCTTTGAGGGTATATCTCTGAAACGGGACGTCTTAGGTGAAAAACAATGAAATTTGGGTTCCCCCTTGAGTGCCAACCCCCAGGGAATCACTGTTTCCTATTTTGTGGATGGCCTTTGATTGGCCTTGGCCTTGATTTTGACTTACCGCTTACTTGAACACCACGTGAGGCCATGTTAGTATCGGAAACCGCTTTTCAGTGAATATCTCTGAAACGGGACGTCCTAGGTGAAAAACGATGAAATTTTGGGTTCCCCCTCGAGTGACAACCCCCTGGGAAACAATGTTTCCTATTTTGTGGATGGCCTTTGATTGGCCTTGGCCTTGATTTTGTCTTAACGTTTGTTTGAACACTACGCTAAGCCATGTTGGTTCCAGAAATTCGCTTTGAGGGTATATCTCTGAAACGGGACGTCTTAGGTGAAAAACAATGAAATTTGGGTTCCCCCTTGAGTGCCAACCCCCAGGGAATCACTGTTTCCTATTTTGTGGATGGCCTTTGATTGGCCTTGGCCTTGATTTTGACTTACCGCTTACTTGAACACCACGTGAGGCCATGTTAGTATCGGAAACCGCTTTTCAGTGAATATCTCTGAAACGGGACGTCCTAGGTGAAAAACGATGAAATTTTGGGTTCCCCCTCGAGTGACAACCCCCTGGGAAACAATGTTTCCTATTTTGTGAATGACCTTTGATTGGCCTTGGCCTTGATTTTGTCTTAACGTTTGTTTGAACACTACGCAAAGCCATGTTGGTTCCAGAAATTCGCTTTTAGGGTATATCTCTGAAACGGGACGTCCTAGGTGAAAAACAATGAAATTTTGGGTTCCCCCTTGTGTGACAACCCTCAGGGAATCACTGTTTCCTATTTTGTGGATAGCTTTTGATTGGCCTTGGCCTTGATTTTGAATTACCGCTTACTTGAACACCACGCGAGGCCATGTTAGTATTGGAAACCGCTTTTCAGTGAATATCTCTGAAACGGGACGTCCTAGGTGAAAAACGATGAAATTTTGGGTTCCCCCTTGAGTGCCAACCCCCCGGGAAACAATGTTTCCTATTTTGTGGATGGCCTTTGATTGGCCTTGGCCTTTATTTTGACTTACCGCTTACTTGAACACCACGCGAGGCCATGTTAGTATCGGAAACCGCTTTTCAGTGAATATCTCTGAAACGGGACGTCCTAGGTGAAAAACGATGAAATTTTGGGTTCCCCCTCGAGTGACAACCCCCTGGGAAACAATGTTTCCTATTTTGTGAATGACCTTTGATTGGCCTTGGCCTTGATTTTGTCTTAACGTTTGTTTGAACACTACGCAAAACCATGTTGGTTCCAGAAATTCGCTTTTCAGTGAATATCTCTGAAACGGGACGTCCTAGGTGAAAAACGATGAAATTTTGGGTTACCCCTTGAGTGCCAACCCCCCGGGAAACAATGTTTCCAATTTTGTGGATGGCCTTTGATTGGCCTTGGCCTTGATTTTGACTTACCGCTTACTTGAACACCACGCGAGGCCATGTTAGTATTGGAAACCGCTTTTCAGTGAATATCTCTGAAACAGGACGTCCTAGGTGAAAAACGATGAAATTTTGGGTTCCCCCTTGAGTGCCAACCCCCCGGGAAACAATGTTTCCTATTTTGTGGATGGCCTTTGAATGGCCTTGGCCTTGATTTTGACTTACCGCTTACTTGAACACCACGCGAGGCCATGTTAGTATTGGAAACCGCTTTTCAGTGAATATCTCTGACACGGGACGTCCTAGGTGAAAAACGATGAAATTTTGGGTTCCCCCTTGAGTGCCAACCCCCCGGGAAACAATGTTTCCTATTTTGTGAATGACCTTTGATTGGCCTTGGCCTTGATTTTGTCTTAACGTTAGTTTGAACACCACGCAAAGCCATGTTGGTTCCAGAAATTCGCTTTGAGGGTATATCTCTGAAACGGGACGTCCTAGGTGAAAAACAATGAAATTTTGGGTTCCCCCTTGAGTGCCAACCCCCCGGGAAACAATGTTTCCTATTTTGTGGATGGCCTTTGATTGGCCTTGGCCTTGATTTTGTCTTAACGTTTGTTTGAACACTACGCTAAGCCATGTTGGTTCCAGAAATTCGCTTTGAGGGTATATCTCTGAAACGGGACGTCTTAGGTGAAAAACGATGAAATTTTGGGTTCCCCCTTGAGTGACAACCCCCTGGGAAACAATGTTTCCTATTTTGTGGATGGCCTTTGAATGGCCTTGGCCTTGATTTTGACTTACCGCTTACTTGAACACCACGCGAGGCCATGTTAGTATTGGAAACCGCTTTTCAGTGAATATCTCTGAAACGGGACGTCCTAGGTGAAAAACGATGAAATTTTGGGTTCCCCCTTGAGTGCCAACCCCCCGGGAAACAATGTTTCCTATTTTGTGGATGGCCTTTGATTGGCCTTGGCCTTTATTTTGACTTACCGCTTACTTGAACACCACGCGAGGCCATGTTAGTATCGGAAACCGCTTTTCAGTGAATATCTCTGAAACGGGACGTCCTAGGTGAAAAACGATGAAATTTTGGGTTCCCCCTCGAGTGACAACCCCCTGGGAAACAATGTTTCCTATTTTGTGAATGACCTTTGATTGGCCTTGGCCTTGATTTTGTCTTAACGTTTGTTTGAACACTACGCAAAACCATGTTGGTTCCAGAAATTCGCTTTGAGGGTATATGTCTGAAACGGGACGTCCTAGGTGAAAAACAATGAAATTTTGGGTTCCCCCTTGAGTGCCAACCCCCCGGGAAACAATGTTTCCTATTTTGTGGATGGCCTTTGATTGGCCTTGGCCTTGATTTTGACTTACCGCTTACTTGAACACCACGCGAGGCCATGTTAGTTTTGGAAACCGCTTTTCAGTGAATATCTCTGAAACGGGACGTCCTAGGTGAAAAACGATGAAATTTTGGGTTCCCCCTTGAGTGCCAACCCCCCGGGAAACAGTGTTTCCTATTTTGTGGATGGCCATTGATTGGCCTTGGCCTTGATTTTGACTTACCGCTTACTTGAACACCACGCGTGGCCATGTTAGTATTGGAAACCGCTTTTCAGTGAATATCTCTGAAACGGGACGTCCTAGGTGAAAAACGATGAAATTTTGGGTTCCCCCTTGAGTGCCAACCCCCCGGGAAACAATGTTTTCTATTTTGTGGATGGCCTTTGATTGGCCTTGGCCTTGATTTTGACTTACCGCTTACTTGAACACCACGCGAGGCCATGTTAGTATTGGAAACCGCTTTTCAGTGAATATCTCTGAAACGGGACGTCCTAGGTGAAAAACAATGAAATTTTGGGTTCCCTCTTGAGTGCCAACCCCCCGGGAAACAATGTTTCCTATTTTGTGGATGGCCTTTGATTGGCCTTGGCCTTGATTTTGACTTACCGCTTACTTGAACACCACGCGAGGCCATGTTAGTATTGGAAACCGCTTTTCAGTGAATATCTCTGAAACGGGACGTCCTAGGTGAAAAACGATGAAATTTTGGGTTCCCCCTTGAGTGACAACGCCCTGGGAAACAATGTTTCCTATTTTGTGAATGACCTTTGATTGGCCTTGGCCTTGATTTTGTCTTAACGTTTGTTTGAACACTACGCAAAGCCATGTTGGTTCCAGAAATTCGCTTTGAGGGTATATCTCTGAAACGGGACGTCCTAGGTGAAAAACAATGAAATTTTGGGTTCCCCCTTGAGTGCCAACCCCCCGGGAAACAATGTTTCCTATTTTGTGGATGGCCTTTGATTGGCCTTGGCCTTGATTTTGACTTACCGCTTACTTGAACACCACGCGTGGCCATGTTAGTATTGGAAACCGCTTTTCAGTGAATATCTCTGAAACGGGACGTCCTAGGTGAAAAACGATGAAATTTTGGGTTCCCCCTTGAGTGCCAACCCCCCGGGAAACAATGTTTCCTATTTTGTGGATGGCCTTTGATTGGCCTTGGCCTTGATTTTGACTTACCGCTTACTTGAACACCACGCGTGGCCATGTTAGTATTGGAAACCGCTTTTCAGTGAATATCTCTGAAACGGGACGTCCTAGGTGAAAAACGATGAAATTTTGGGTTCCCCTTGAGTGACAACCCCCTGGGAAACAATGTTTCCTATTTTGTGAATGACCTTTGATTGGCCTTGGCCTTGATTTTGTCTTAACGTTTGTTTGAACACTACGCAAAGCCATGTTGGTTCCAGAAATTCGCTTTGAGGGTATATCTCTGAAACGGGACGTCCTAGGTGAAAAACAATGAAATTTTGGGTTCCCCCTTGAGTGCCAACCCCCCGGGAAACAATGTTTCCTATTTTGTGGATGGCCTTTGATTGGCCTTGGCCTTGATTTTGACTTACCGCTTACTTGAACACCACGCGAGGCCATGTTAGTTTTGGAAACCGCTTTTCAGTGAATATCTCTGAAACGGGACGTCCTAGGTGAAAAACGATGAAATTTTGGGTTCCCCCTTGAGTGCCAACCCCCCGGGAAACAGTGTTTCCTATTTTGTGGATGGCCATTGATTGGCCTTGGCCTTGATTTTGACTTACCGCTTACTTGAACACCACGCGTGGCCATGTTAGTATTGGAAACCGCTTTTCAGTGAATATCTCTGAAACGGGACGTCCTAGGTGAAAAACGATGAAATTTTGGGTTCCCCCTTGAGTGCCAACCCCCCGGGAAACAATGTTTTCTATTTTGTGGATGGCCTTTGATTGGCCTTGGCCTTGATTTTGACTTACCGCTTACTTGAACACCACGCGAGGCCATGTTAGTATTGGAAACCGCTTTTCAGTGAATATCTCTGAAACGGGACGTCCTAGGTGAAAAACGATGAAATTTTGGGTTCCCCCTTGAGTGCCAACCCCCCGGGAAACAATGTTTCCTATTTTGTGGATGGCCTTTGATTGGCCTTGGCCTTGATTTTGACTTACCGCTTACTCGAACACCACGCGTGGCCATGTTAGTATTGGAAACCGCTTTTCAGTGAATATCTCTGAAACGGGACGTCCTAGGTGAAAAACGATGAAATTTTGGGTTCCCCCTTGAGTGACAACCCCCTGGGAAACAATGTTTCCTATTTTGTGAATGACCTTTGATTGGCCTTGGCCTTGATTTTGTCTTAACGTTTGTTTGAACACTACGCAAAGCCATGTTGGTTCCAGAAATTCGCTTTGAGGGTATATCTCTGAAACGGGACGTCCTAGGTGAAAAATAATGAAATTTTGGGTTCCCCCTTGAGTGCCAACCCTCCGGGAAACAATGTTTCCTATTTTGTGGATGGCCTTTGATTGGCCTTGGCCTTGATTTTGACTTACCGCTTACTTGAACACCACGCGAGGCCATGTTAGTATTGGAAACCGCTTTTCAGTGAATATCTCTGAAACGGGACGTCCTAGGTGAAAAACAATGAAATTTTGGGTTCCCTCTTGAGTGCCAACCCCCCGGGAAACAATGTTACCTATTTTGTGGATGGCCTTTGATTGGCCTTGGCCTTGATTTTGACTTACCGCTTACTTGAACACCACGCGAGGCCATGTTAGTATTGGAAACCGCTTTTCAGTGAATATCTCTGAAACGGGACGTCCTAGGTGAAAAACGATGAAATTTTGGGTTCCCCCTTGAGTGCCAACCCCCCGGGAAACAATGTTTCCTATTTTGTGGATGGCCTTTGATTGGCCTTGGCCTTGATTTTGACTTACCGCTTACTTGAACACCACGCGTGGCCATGTTAGTATTGGAAACCGCTTTTCAGTGAATATCTCTGAAACGGGACGTCCTAGGTGAAAAACGATGAAATTTTGGGTTCCCCCTTGAGTGACAACCCCCCGGGAAACAATGTTTCCTATTTTGTGAATGACCTTTGATTGGCCTTGGCCTTGATTTTGTCTTAACGTTAGTTTGAACACCACGCAAAGCCATGTTGGTTCCAGAAATTCGCTTTGAGGGTATATCTCTGAAACGGGACGTCCTAGGTGAAAAACAATGAAATTTTGGGTTCCCCCTTGAGTGCCAACCCCCCGGGAAACAATGTTTCCTATTTTGTGGATGGCCTTTGATTGGCCTTGGCCTTGATTTTGTCTTAACGTTTGTTTGAACACTACGCTAAGCCATGTTGGTTCCAGAAATTCGCTTTGAGGGTATATCTCTGAAACGGGACGTCTTAGGTGAAAAACAATGAAATTTGGGTTCCCCCTTGAGTGCCAACCCCCAGGGAATCACTGTTTCCTATTTTGTGGATGGCCTTTGATTGGCCTTGGCCTTGATTTTGACTTACCGCTTACTTGAACACCACGTGAGGCCATGTTAGTATCGGAAACCGCTTTTCAGTGAATATCTCTGAAACGGGACGTCCTAGGTGAAAAACGATGAAATTTTGGGTTCCCCCTCGAGTGACAACCCCCTGGGAAACAATGTTTCCTATTTTGTGAATGACCTTTGATTGGCCTTGGCCTTGATTTTGTCTTAACGTTTGTTTGAACACTACGCAAAGCCATGTTGGTTCCAGAAATTCGCTTTTAGGGTATATCTCTGAAACGGGACGTCCTAGGTGAAAAACAATGAAATTTTGGGTTCCCCCTTGTGTGACAACCCTCAGGGAATCACTGTTTCCTATTTTGTGGATAGCTTTTGATTGGCCTTGGCCTTGATTTTGAATTACCGCTTACTTGAACACCACGCGAGGCCATGTTAGTATTGGAAACCGCTTTTCAGTGAATATCTCTGAAACGGGACGTCCTAGGTGAAAAACGATGAAATTTTGGGTTCCCCCTTGAGTGCCAACCCCCCGGGAAACAATGTTTCCTATTTTGTGGATGGCCTTTGATTGGCCTTGGCCTTTATTTTGACTTACCGCTTACTTGAACACCACGCGAGGCCATGTTAGTATCGGAAACCGCTTTTCAGTGAATATCTCTGAAACGGGACGTCCTAGGTGAAAAACGATGAAATTTTGGGTTCCCCCTCGAGTGACAACCCCCTGGGAAACAATGTTTCCTATTTTGTGAATGACCTTTGATTGGCCTTGGCCTTGATTTTGTCTTAACGTTTGTTTGAACACTACGCAAAACCATGTTGGTTCCAGAAATTCGCTTTTCAGTGAATATCTCTGAAACGGGACGTCCTAGGTGAAAAACGATGAAATTTTGGGTTCCCCCTTGAGTGCCAACCCCCCGGGAAACAATGTTTCCAATTTTGTGGATGGCCTTTGATTGGCCTTGGCCTTGATTTTGACTTACCGCTTACTTGAACACCACGCGAGGCCATGTTAGTATTGGAAACCGCTTTTCAGTGAATATCTCTGAAACAGGACGTCCTAGGTGAAAAACGATGAAATTTTGGGTTCCCCCTTGAGTGCCAACCCCCCGGGAAACAATGTTTCCTATTTTGTGGATGGCCTTTGAATGGCCTTGGCCTTGATTTTGACTTACCGCTTACTTGAACACCACGCGAGGCCATGTTAGTATTGGAAACCGCTTTTCAGTGAATATCTCTGACACGGGACGTCCTAGGTGAAAAACGATGAAATTTTGGGTTCCCCCTTGAGTGCCAACCCCCCGGGAAACAATGTTTCCTATTTTGTGGATGGCCTTTGATTGGCCTTGGCCTTGATTTTGACTTACCGCTTACTTGAACACCACGCGTGGCCATGTTAGTATTGGAAACCGCTTTTCAGTGAATATCTCTGAAACGGGACGTCCTAGGTGAAAAACGATGAAATTTTGGGTTCCCCCTTGAGTGACAACCCCCTGGGAAACAATGTTTCCTATTTTGTGAATGACCTTTGATTGGCCTTGGCCTTGATTTTGTTTTAACGTTTGTTTGAACACTACGCAAAGCCATGTTGGTTCCAGAAATTCGCTTTGAGGGTATATCTCTGAAACGGGACGTCCTAGGTGAAAAACAATGAAATTTTGGGTTCCCCCTTGAGTGCCAACCCCCCGGGAAAAAATGTTTCCTATTTTGTGAATGACCTTTGATTGGCCTTGGCCTTGATTTTGTCTTAACGTTAGTTTGAACACCACGCAAAGCCATGTTGGTTCCAGAAATTCGCTTTTTAGGGTATATCTCTGAAACGGGACGTCCTAGGTGAAAAACGATGAAATTTTGGGTTCCCCCTTGAGTGCCAACCCCCCGGGAAACAATGTTTTCTATTTTGTGGATGGCCTTTGATTGGCCTTGGCCTTGATTTTGACTTACCGCTTACTTGAACACCACGCGAGGCCATGTTAGTATTGGAAACCGCTTTTCAGTGAATATCTCTGAAACGGGACGTCCTAGGTGAAAAACGATGAAATTTTGGGTTCCCCCTCGAGTGACAACCCCCTGGGAAACAATGTTTCCTATTTTGTGAATGACCTTTGATTGGCCTTGGCCTTGATTTTGTCTTAACGTTTGTTTGAACACTACGCAAAGCCATGTTGGTTCCAGAAATTCGCTTTTAGGGTATATCTCTGAAACGGGACGTCCTAGGTGAAAAACAATGTAATTTTGGGTTCCCCCTTGTGTGACAACCCTCAGGGAATCACTGTTTCCTATTTTGTGGATGGCCTTTGATTGGCCTTGGCCTTGATTTTGAATTACCGCTTACTTGAACACCACGCGTGGCCATGTTAGTATTGTAAACCGCTTTTCAGTGAATATCTCTGAAACGGGACGTCCTAGGTGAAAAACGATGAAATTTTGGGTTCCCCCTTGAGTGCCAACCCCCCGGGAAACAATGTTTTCTATTTTGTGGATGGCCTTTGATTGGCCTTGGCCTTGATTTTGACTTACCGCTTACTTGAACACCACGCGAGGCCATGTTAGTATTGGAAACCGCTTTTCAGTGAATATCTCTGAAACGGGACGTCCTAGGTGAAAAACGATGAAATTTTGGGTTCCCCCTTGAGTGCCAACCCCCCGGGAAACAATGTTTCCTATTTTGTGAATGACCTTTGATTGGCCTTGGCCTTGATTTTGTCTTAACGTTAGTTTGAACACCACGCAAAGCCATGTTGGTTCCAGAAATTCGCTTTGAGGGTATATCTCTGAAACGGGACGTCCTAGGTGAAAAACAATGAAATTTTGGGTTCCCCCTTGAGTGCCAACCCCCCGGGAAACAATGTTTCCTATTTTGTGGATGGCCTTTGATTGGCCTTGGCCTTGATTTTGTCTTAACGTTTGTTTGAACACTACGCTAAGCCATGTTGGTTCCAGAAATTCGCTTTGAGGGTATATCTCTGAAACGGGACGTCTTAGGTGAAAAACAATGAAATTTGGGTTCCCCCTTGAGTGCCAACCCCCAGGGAATCACTGTTTCCTATTTTGTGGATGGCCTTTGATTGGCCTTGGCCTTGATTTTGACTTACCGCTTACTTGAACACCACGTGAGGCCATGTTAGTATCGGAAACCGCTTTTCAGTGAATATCTCTGAAACGGGACGTCCTAGGTGAAAAACGATGAAATTTTGGGTTCCCCCTCGAGTGACAACCCCCTGGGAAACAATGTTTCCTATTTTGTGGATGGCCTTTGATTGGCCTTGGCCTTGATTTTGTCTTAACGTTTGTTTGAACACTACGCTAAGCCATGTTGGTTCCAGAAATTCGCTTTGAGGGTATATCTCTGAAACGGGACGTCTTAGGTGAAAAACAATGAAATTTGGGTTCCCCCTTGAGTGCCAACCCCCAGGGAATCACTGTTTCCTATTTTGTGGATGGCCTTTGATTGGCCTTGGCCTTGATTTTGACTTACCGCTTACTTGAACACCACGTGAGGCCATGTTAGTATCGGAAACCGCTTTTCAGTGAATATCTCTGAAACGGGACGTCCTAGGTGAAAAACGATGAAATTTTGGGTTCCCCCTCGAGTGACAACCCCCTGGGAAACAATGTTTCCTATTTTGTGAATGACCTTTGATTGGCCTTGGCCTTGATTTTGTCTTAACGTTTGTTTGAACACTACGCAAAGCCATGTTGGTTCCAGAAATTCGCTTTTAGGGTATATCTCTGAAACGGGACGTCCTAGGTGAAAAACAATGAAATTTTGGGTTCCCCCTTGTGTGACAACCCTCAGGGAATCACTGTTTCCTATTTTGTGGATAGCTTTTGATTGGCCTTGGCCTTGATTTTGAATTACCGCTTACTTGAACACCACGCGAGGCCATGTTAGTATTGGAAACCGCTTTTCAGTGAATATCTCTGAAACGGGACGTCCTAGGTGAAAAACGATGAAATTTTGGGTTCCCCCTTGAGTGCCAACCCCCCGGGAAACAATGTTTCCTATTTTGTGGATGGCCTTTGATTGGCCTTGGCCTTTATTTTGACTTACCGCTTACTTGAACACCACGCGAGGCCATGTTAGTATCGGAAACCGCTTTTCAGTGAATATCTCTGAAACGGGACGTCCTAGGTGAAAAACGATGAAATTTTGGGTTCCCCCTCGAGTGACAACCCCCTGGGAAACAATGTTTCCTATTTTGTGAATGACCTTTGATTGGCCTTGGCCTTGATTTTGTCTTAACGTTTGTTTGAACACTACGCAAAACCATGTTGGTTCCAGAAATTCGCTTTTCAGTGAATATCTCTGAAACGGGACGTCCTAGGTGAAAAACGATGAAATTTTGGGTTACCCCTTGAGTGCCAACCCCCCGGGAAACAATGTTTCCAATTTTGTGGATGGCCTTTGATTGGCCTTGGCCTTGATTTTGACTTACCGCTTACTTGAACACCACGCGAGGCCATGTTAGTATTGGAAACCGCTTTTCAGTGAATATCTCTGAAACAGGACGTCCTAGGTGAAAAACGATGAAATTTTGGGTTCCCCCTTGAGTGCCAACCCCCCGGGAAACAATGTTTCCTATTTTGTGGATGGCCTTTGAATGGCCTTGGCCTTGATTTTGACTTACCGCTTACTTGAACACCACGCGAGGCCATGTTAGTATTGGAAACCGCTTTTCAGTGAATATCTCTGACACGGGACGTCCTAGGTGAAAAACGATGAAATTTTGGGTTCCCCCTTGAGTGCCAACCCCCCGGGAAACAATGTTTCCTATTTTGTGAATGACCTTTGATTGGCCTTGGCCTTGATTTTGTCTTAACGTTAGTTTGAACACCACGCAAAGCCATGTTGGTTCCAGAAATTCGCTTTGAGGGTATATCTCTGAAACGGGACGTCCTAGGTGAAAAACAATGAAATTTTGGGTTCCCCCTTGAGTGCCAACCCCCCGGGAAACAATGTTTCCTATTTTGTGGATGGCCTTTGATTGGCCTTGGCCTTGATTTTGTCTTAACGTTTGTTTGAACACTACGCTAAGCCATGTTGGTTCCAGAAATTCGCTTTGAGGGTATATCTCTGAAACGGGACGTCTTAGGTGAAAAACGATGAAATTTTGGGTTCCCCCTTGAGTGACAACCCCCTGGGAAACAATGTTTCCTATTTTGTGAATGACCTTTGATTGGCCTTGGCCTTGATTTTGTCTTAACGTTTGTTTGAACACTACGCAAAACCATGTTGGTTCCAGAAATTCGCTTTTCAGTGAATATCTCTGACACGGGACGTCCTAGGTGAAAAACAATGTAATTTTGGGTTCCCCCTTGTGTGACAACCCTCAGGGAATCACTGTTTCCTATTTTGTGGATGGCCTTTGATTGGCCTTGGCCTTGATTTTGAATTACCGCTTACTTGAACACCACGCGTGGCCATGTTAGTATTGTAAACCGCTTTTCAGTGAATATCTCTGAAACGGGACGTCCTAGGTGAAAAACGATGAAATTTTGGGTTCCCCCTTGAGTGCCAACCCCCCGGGAAACAATGTTTTCTATTTTGTGGATGGCCTTTGATTGGCCTTGGCCTTGATTTTGACTTACCGCTTACTTGAACACCACGCGAGGCCATGTTAGTATTGGAAACCGCTTTTCAGTGAATATCTCTGAAACGGGACGTCCTAGGTGAAAAACGATGAAATTTTGGGTTCCCCCTTGAGTGCCAACCCCCCGGGAAACAATGTTTCCTATTTTGTGAATGACCTTTGATTGGCCTTGGCCTTGATTTTGTCTTAACGTTAGTTTGAACACCACGCAAAGCCATGTTGGTTCCAGAAATTCGCTTTGAGGGTATATCTCTGAAACGGGACGTCCTAGGTGAAAAACAATGAAATTTTGGGTTCCCCCTTGAGTGCCAACCCCCCGGGAAACAATGTTTCCTATTTTGTGGATGGCCTTTGATTGGCCTTGGCCTTGATTTTGTCTTAACGTTTGTTTGAACACTACGCTAAGCCATGTTGGTTCCAGAAATTCGCTTTGAGGGTATATCTCTGAAACGGGACGTCTTAGGTGAAAAACGATGAAATTTTGGGTTCCCCCTTGAGTGCCAACCCCCCGGGAAACAATGTTTTCTATTTTGTGGATGGCCTTTGATTGGCCTTGGCCTTGATTTTGACTTACCGCTTACTTGAACACCACGCGAGGCCATGTTAGTATTGGAAACCGCTTTTCAGTGAATATCTCTGAAACGGGACGTCCTAGGTGAAAAACGATGAAATTTTGGGTTCCCCCTTGAGTGCCAACCCCCCGGGAAACAATGTTTCCTATTTTGTGAATGACCTTTGATTGGCCTTGGCCTTGATTTTGTCTTAACGTTAGTTTGAACACCACGCAAAGCCATGTTGGTTCCAGAAATTCGCTTTGAGGGTATATCTCTGAAACGGGACGTCCTAGGTGAAAAACAATGAAATTTTGGGTTCCCCCTTGAGTGCCAACCCCCCGGGAAACAATGTTTCCTATTTTGTGGATGGCCTTTGATTGGCCTTGGCCTTGATTTTGTCTTAACGTTTGTTTGAACACTACGCTAAGCCATGTTGGTTCCAGAAATTCGCTTTGAGGGTATATCTCTGAAACGGGACGTCTTAGGTGAAAAACAATGAAATTTGGGTTCCCCCTTGAGTGCCAACCCCCAGGGAATCACTGTTTCCTATTTTGTGGATGGCCTTTGATTGGCCTTGGCCTTGATTTTGACTTACCGCTTACTTGAACACCACGTGAGGCCATGTTAGTATCGGAAACCGCTTTTCAGTGAATATCTCTGAAACGGGACGTCCTAGGTGAAAAACGATGAAATTTTGGGTTCCCCCTCGAGTGACAACCCCCTGGGAAACAATGTTTCCTATTTTGTGAATGACCTTTGATTGGCCTTGGCCTTGATTTTGTCTTAACGTTTGTTTGAACACTACGCAAAGCCATGTTGGTTCCAGAAATTCGCTTTTAGGGTATATCTCTGAAACGGGACGTCCTAGGTGAAAAACAATGAAATTTTGGGTTCCCCCTTGTGTGACAACCCTCAGGGAATCACTGTTTCCTATTTTGTGGATAGCTTTTGATTGGCCTTGGCCTTGATTTTGAATTACCGCTTACTTGAACACCACGCGAGGCCATGTTAGTATTGGAAACCGCTTTTCAGTGAATATCTCTGAAACGGGACGTCCTAGGTGAAAAACGATGAAATTTTGGGTTCCCCCTTGAGTGCCAACCCCCCGGGAAACAATGTTTCCAATTTTGTGGATGGCCTTTGATTGGCCTTGGCCTTGATTTTGACTTACCGCTTACTTGAACACCACGCGAGGCCATGTTAGTATTGGAAACCGCTTTTCAGTGAATATCTCTGAAACAGGACGTCCTAGGTGAAAAACGATGAAATTTTGGGTTCCCCCTTGAGTGCCAACCCCCCGGGAAACAATGTTTCCTATTTTGTGGATGGCCTTTGAATGGCCTTGGCCTTGATTTTGACTTACCGCTTACTTGAACACCACGCGAGGCCATGTTAGTATTGGAAACCGCTTTTCAGTGAATATCTCTGACACGGGACGTCCTAGGTGAAAAACGATGAAATTTTGGGTTCCCCCTTGAGTGCCAACCCCCCGGGAAACAATGTTTCCTATTTTGTGGATGGCCTTTGATTGGCCTTGGCCTTGATTTTGACTTACCGCTTACTTGAACACCACGCGTGGCCATGTTAGTATTGGAAACCGCTTTTCAGTGAATATCTCTGAAACGGGACGTCCTAGGTGAAAAACGATGAAATTTTGGGTTCCCCCTTGAGTGACAACCCCCTGGGAAACAATGTTTCCTATTTTGTGAATGACCTTTGATTGGCCTTGGCCTTGATTTTGTTTTAACGTTTGTTTGAACACTACGCAAAGCCATGTTGGTTCCAGAAATTCGCTTTGAGGGTATATCTCTGAAACGGGACGTCCTAGGTGAAAAACAATGAAATTTTGGGTTCCCCCTTGAGTGCCAACCCCCCGGGAAAAAATGTTTCCTATTTTGTGAATGACCTTTGATTGGCCTTGGCCTTGATTTTGTCTTAACGTTTGTTTGAACACTACGCAAAGCCATGTTGGTTCCAGAAATTCGCTTTTAGGGTATATCTCTGAAACGGGACGTCCTAGGTGAAAAACAATGTAATTTTGGGTTCCCCCTTGTGTGACAACCCTCAGGGAATCACTGTTTCCTATTTTGTGGATGGCCTTTGATTGGCCTTGGCCTTGATTTTGAATTACCGCTTACTTGAACACCACGCGTGGCCATGTTAGTATTGTAAACCGCTTTTCAGTGAATATCTCTGAAACGGGACGTCCTAGGTGAAAAACGATGAAATTTTGGGTTCCCCCTTGAGTGCCAACCCCCCGGGAAACAATGTTTTCTATTTTGTGGATGGCCTTTGATTGGCCTTGGCCTTGATTTTGACTTACCGCTTACTTGAACACCACGCGAGGCCATGTTAGTATTGGAAACCGCTTTTCAGTGAATATCTCTGAAACGGGACGTCCTAGGTGAAAAACGATGAAATTTTGGGTTCCCCCTTGAGTGCCAACCCCCCGGGAAACAATGTTTCCTATTTTGTGGATGGCCTTTGATTGGCCTTGGCCTTGATTTTGACTTACCGCTTACTTGAACACCACGCGTGGCCATGTTAGTATTGGAAACCGCTTTTCAGTGAATATCTCTGAAACGGGACGTCCTAGGTGAAAAACGATGAAATTTTGGGTTCCCCCTTGAGTGACAACGCCCTGGGAAACAATGTTTCCTATTTTGTGAATGACCTTTGATTGGCCTTGGCCTTGATTTTGTCTTAACGTTTGTTTGAACACTACGCAAAGCCATGTTGGTTCCAGAAATTCGCTTTGAGGGTATATCTCTGAAACGGGACGTCCTAGGTGAAAGACAATGAAATTTTGGGTTCCCCCTTGAGTGCCAACCCCCCGGGAAACAATGTTTCCTATTTTGTGGATGGCCTTTGATTGGCCTTGGCCTTGATTTTGACTTACCGCTTACTTGAACACCACGCGTGGCCATGTTAGTATTGGAAACCGCTTTTCAGTGAATATCTCTGAAACGGGACGTCCTAGGTGAAAAACGATGAAATTTTGGGTTCCCCCTTGAGTGCCAACCCCCCGGGAAACAATGTTTCCTATTTTGTGGATGGCCTTTGATTGGCCTTGGCCTTGATTTTGACTTACCGCTTACTTGAACACCACGCGTGGCCATGTTAGTATTGGAAACCGCTTTTCAGTGAATATCTCTGAAACGGGACGTCCTAGGTGAAAAACGATGAAATTTTGGGTTCCCCTTGAGTGACAACCCCCTGGGAAACAATGTTTCCTATTTTGTGAATGACCTTTGATTGGCCTTGGCCTTGATTTTGTCTTAACGTTTGTTTGAACACTACGCAAAGCCATGTTGGTTCCAGAAATTCGCTTTGAGGGTATATCTCTGAAACGGGACGTCCTAGGTGAAAAACAATGAAATTTTGGGTTCCCCCTTGAGTGCCAACCCCCCGGGAAACAATGTTTTCTATTTTGTGGATGGCCTTTGATTGGCCTTGGCCTTGATTTTGACTTACCGCTTACTTGAACACCACGCGAGGCCATGTTAGTTTTGGAAACCGCTTTTCAGTGAATATCTCTGAAACGGGACGTCCTAGGTGAAAAACGATGAAATTTTGGGTTCCCCCTTGAGTGCCAACCCCCCGGGAAACAGTGTTTCCTATTTTGTGGATGGCCATTGATTGGCCTTGGCCTTGATTTTGACTTACCGCTTACTTGAACACCACGCGTGGCCATGTTAGTATTGGAAACCGCTTTTCAGTGAATATCTCTGAAACGGGACGTCCTAGGTGAAAAACGATGAAATTTTGGGTTCCCCCTTGAGTGCCAACCCCCCGGGAAACAATGTTTTCTATTTTGTGAATGGCCTTTGATTGGCCTTGGCCTTGATTTTGACTTACCGCTTACTTGAACACCACGCGAGGCCATGTTAGTATTGGAAACCGCTTTTCAGTGAATATCTCTGAAACGGGACGTCCTAGGTGAAAAACGATGAAATTTTGGGTTCCCCCTTGAGTGCCAACCCCCCGGGAAACAATGTTTCCTATTTTGTGGATGGCCTTTGATTGGCCTTGGCCTTGATTTTGACTTACCGCTTACTCGAACACCACGCGTGGCCATGTTAGTATTGGAAACCGCTTTTCAGTGAATATCTCTGAAACGGGACGTCCTAGGTGAAAAACGATGAAATTTTGGGTTCCCCCTTGAGTGACAACCCCCTGGGAAACAATGTTTCCTATTTTGTGAATGACCTTTGATTGGCCTTGGCCTTGATTTTGTCTTAACGTTTGTTTGAACACTACGCAAAGCCATGTTGGTTCCAGAAATTCGCTTTGAGGGTATATCTCTGAAACGGGACGTCCTAGGTGAAAAATAATGAAATTTTGGGTTCCCCCTTGAGTGCCAACCCTCCGGGAAACAATGTTTCCTATTTTGTGGATGGCCTTTGATTGGCCTTGGCCTTGATTTTGACTTACCGCTTACTTGAACACCACGCGAGGCCATGTTAGTATTGGAAACCGCTTTTCAGTGAATATCTCTGAAACGGGACGTCCTAGGTGAAAAACAATGAAATTTTGGGTTCCCTCTTGAGTGCCAACCCCCCGGGAAACAATGTTTCCTATTTTGTGGATGGCCTTTGATTGGCCTTGGCCTTTATTTTGACTTACCGCTTACTTGAACACCACGCGAGGCCATGTTAGTATCGGAAACCGCTTTTCAGTGAATATCTCTGAAACGGGACGTCCTAGGTGAAAAACGATGAAATTTTGGGTTCCCCCTCGAGTGACAACCCCCTGGGAAACAATGTTTCCTATTTTGTGAATGACCTTTGATTGGCCTTGGCCTTGATTTTGTCTTAACGTTTGTTTGAACACTACGCAAAACCATGTTGGTTCCAGAAATTCGCTTTTCAGTGAATATCTCTGAAACGGGACGTCCTAGGTGAAAAACGATGAAATTTTGGGTTCCCCCTTGAGTGCCAACCCCCCGGGAAACAATGTTTCCAATTTTGTGGATGGCCTTTGATTGGCCTTGGCCTTGATTTTGACTTACCGCTTACTTGAACACCACGCGAGGCCATGTTAGTATTGGAAACCGCTTTTCAGTGAATATCTCTGAAACAGGACGTCCTAGGTGAAAAACGATGAAATTTTGGGTTCCCCCTTGAGTGCCAACCCCCCGGGAAACAATGTTTCCTATTTTGTGGATGGCCTTTGAATGGCCTTGGCCTTGATTTTGACTTACCGCTTACTTGAACACCACGCGAGGCCATGTTAGTATTGGAAACCGCTTTTCAGTGAATATCTCTGACACGGGACGTCCTAGGTGAAAAACGATGAAATTTTGGATTCCCCCTTGAGTACCAACCCCCCGGGAAACAATGTTTCCTATTTTGTGAATGACCTTTGATTGGCCTTGGCCTTGATTTTGTCTTAACGTTTGTTTGAACACTACGCGAAGCCATGTTGGTTCCAGAAATTCGCTTTTTAGGGTATATCTCTGAAACGGGACATCCTAGGTGAAAAATAATGAAATTTTGGGTTCCCTCCTGTGTGACAACCCTCAGGGAATCACTGTTTCCTATTTTGTGGATGGCCTTTGATTGGCCTTGGCCTTGATTTTGACTTACCGCTTACTTGAACACCACGCGAGGCCATGTTAGTATTGGAAACCGCTTTTCAGTGAATATCTCTGAAACGGGACGTCCTAGGTGAAAAACGATGAAATTTTGGGTTCCCCCTTGAGTACCAACCCCCCGGAAAACAATGTTTCCTATTTTGTGAATGACCGTTGATTGGCCTTGGCCTTGATTTTGTCTTATCGTTTGTTTGAACACTACGCAAAGTTATGTTGGTTCCAGAAATTCGCTTTTTATTGTATATCTCTGAAACGGGACGTCCTAGGTGAAAAACAATGAAATTTTGGGTTCCCCCTTGTGCGCCAACCCCCCGGGAAACAATGTTTCTTATTTTGTGGATGGCCTTTGATTGGCCTTGGCCTTGATTTTGTCTTAACGTTTGCTTGAATACTACGCGTAGCCATGTTGGTTCCAGAAATTTGCTTTTCATGGTATATCTCTGAAACGGGACATCCTAGAAGAAAAGTAATGAAATTTTGGGTTCCCCCCTGTTTGACAACCCTCAGGGAATCACTGTTTCCTATTTTGTGGATGGCCTTTGATTGGCCTTGGCCTTGATTTTGACTTACCGCTTACTTGAACACCACGCGAGGCCATGTTAGTATTGGAAACCGCTTTTCAATGGATTTTGTCTTAACATTTGCTTGAACACTAGCCGAAGCCATGTTGGCAAAAATCCGCTATGCCAGAGGTCGTAGGTTTGATTTCCACCCAGGACAAATGTTTGTGTGATGAGTATGACCATTTGTTCTGTGTCTGGGTGTAATTTATCTGTAATAGGTATGTATTTAGAAATATGTAAGTATGTTTATCAGTTGTGTTGTAGGTACCCCTAACAAGCTCTGTTTAGCTTAAGACTAGATGGCGTTGTACGAAAGTTGTCGAATATTTATATTATTATGTAGCTATTATGTTTATTGTTACAGGTAATCCCTGTAATCAAACTATTAACTGTTTAATTCCTAACAATCTTACGGTTAGACTGCTCTCGAGGGCATGATTATATCTGTCTGTGTATACCTAATGCATCACTTTCGTGCAAGGCTTCAGTGCCCACTATAACATACATAGGTACAGACGCCAGCACATCAAGTTACTCCAATGTGTCCTATTTTCCCAATTGAATATGAACCTTATCGTGTTTGACATAAAGATGAAAAACGATCAAAGAAATTTGACACATTGGGGTAACTTGATGTGCTGGCGTCTGTACATTAACTCACGCCTTTTTCCCACGCTGTTAGGCAGAAACTAGAGAGCGCCATATGCTACGATGCTTACATACTTACTTCTTTTGCTTCGTAAACATTTTTGCATGTTGTTATACACATTTGCCCACTATTAATAGTGATAATACTGGACATTGAAGCCTTCCATGGTGTTTGCGTAATATCCGACAGACAGAACCAACCACTTACAGCTTGGCAAAAAAGAGTAGAAAATAATGGAGGCGCCACTGTGCTCTTCGTATGGCAACCCGTGGCAACCGCATAGCGTACCAACCTAGTCTTGATACTTAGCTGTTTTTAGACAAATTAATCTAATTATGTATTATTTTTTCAAATCAGTAATTAATTCAACAAGGACGTGTTCTTGACACGCAACTGATTACGTACCTACCTAAAAATAACAAATTGGGTAAATACTCCTGAGTTCACAACATTGTTTAGGAATTATAAAAAAAGAAAACATTACATTGTATAACATAATTTTCATATTTTATTCTAGTAAATCTTCCTCTAAATATTCTACCCCGAACGCGTAGGCCGCAAACTTATCTGAGTCATGTTCAGGTTCAGAGGTGATGCTGCTATCATCTTCTAGATTTATTAGTAATCGCTCTATTTCCTCGTTCATGGTTATTTTTTTTCTCCAGTAATCCTTTTCTATTTTTATTACATGTTAGCACGAGTTCCTCCAATCCTCCTCGGTAATAGCTTGGAATGCACGTTTAGCTGCTTCCTGTAAAGACGAAATATTTCATTTATCCCTAACATTAAAAGTAAAACATTTTTATCACATACTGTTAATAAGCCGGATGTAGAAAATACCCTGTTGTTTATCTCCTTCCAGCACGATTTTGCTTAGAACGATTTCCCTGAATTAAATAATAGATTTAGACTATGGTACGACAGTTTCTTTTACATTTCTAATGTAAACGCTAGAACAAATAATTCTCTCCCTTGATATCGCACTTAAAGCATAATTTACGTAGAAATTGAATTTTCATTCAGTTAAAAGTCAAGTCACCAAAGTATCAATTTATCTCAACGCGCTATACCAGAGTAATGCAGAAAAAATGTAAACATAACCTATGTGCTCGACATATTTTGTTTCAAATCTCTAGTTATTCCTAATGCAATCAAATTAATATAGCTTTGTATTCATCACTTGATTCAACTAAAATCAACAAAACAAACTGTTACTTACCTGTCTTATCAGCGGTTCTTTGGTAAACATTGTGAAATTCAGAAAGAATAGTTTGGGCGTCATGTTCCGCCAGATATCGCCTGTACACTTTATAAATAACCTCCCTGCCAGCACTCCGAATGGTTTTATTCATTATTCTTCACTTTTTACCTTTATTAATCAACGTTTGGTGGTCGAAATTAAAATTTTACGAAATCATGAACTTTGTTTATTATGAGATGTCATTATTTTGAGAATGTTGCCAACAGACAAAAATTTAGTTCCGTTTCTACACTTTTTTGCCAAGCTGTAGCTTTGGGAAAAAATAACAAGTATCAAACCTGTTAAGTCGTATTATTCAGGGTGGCCACATGCGCGATACTAGCGACCTCATTTATTCCACACTCTTTTTTGCCAAGCTGTAGGTATATAATAGAATAAAACTGCATTATGCACTTCAACATATAATTTAATGAACAACATTACAAAGAGAACTGGTACAGTTGTGTCTGCGGGCGCGTGCAGGCGGCCCCCCGGCGCGCGGCCCCGCAGCACGACCAGTGGCGCGTGCCCGGCCAGCCCGCGTGCCCGTGCCCGCAACCTGGGAAGGATACAAACAAATTCAATACTATTCTATTCAATATTTTTCTGATAGCAAAATGAGGCATTCGGAAAATTAAGAATTAGCAGAAAAAAACATTTTCGTAAAGAAGAATTTGTTTGGATAACAATTGACCTGGAAAATTAAGAAATAGGAACCAATCGTTGACATCCTATAAGACGGGACATCACGAACATAATTTTTATCTGCCTACTTATGTCCTAGTGGTCACAAATCGATTAGTCAAGTTTAGAACAATCTGCTTCCGTTTATATTATACTGAATGGCGTTACTGGGAAGACAGTTTTTCTATGACATTTATTTGCGTGTCTAATAATGTCTTACATCTCTTTGGAACAGCAGACATCTGACGAGATGCAGACAAGTCGCGGTTTTGACTAGTAAACTATTATCAACCTTGTCTTGGTTGGAATGGAGTTCAAAATAAATAAACTTCCATTAATCCGTAAGCATCAATTCCGATAGAAACAAGCGGTTTATTTTCGACTTCAAAGAGGCAAGGGTGATATCTACTCATTTGTGGTCAATGGCCGACACAACAGTAAGACAATAGACAAAAATCTCCTGGAGATTTATCGGCAGATGGGGGGATATCCCCCCATCTGCCGATAAATCTCCTGGATGACTTGGAAAATCTGCGCCGGTCCTTAAAAAAGAGAATCTCAAACGTTTAAAGCCAATCTTACATAAAGATGTGTGTAGCCTCATCAAAACCATTACCCTTGCTGGCTAGCAGCCGGTCAGACTGATGCAGATCCTACGCATTAAAAACGTTTACTATAAATTCATCCGTAAACAAACGCCTATAGAGCGTAAAACAGAACGAATGTGTACTTAAGAGCTGCCTTCTCTGTATGAGAAGAGGTGTTCTGCAATGGGACAGAAACGAGCTAGAAAAGAAATAAGTATGATGGCGGTGTATGAATATCAAAATACTATTAAGTAATTGAGATTGATAATAAAAAATAATATACAAGTATTTACTGCTTTTTCAAATTGATGAAAAACTACTTAAGGAGAGGGGGCTTGTGACGTCATAATTCAGTGTAAACTTTACGAAATCGACGTACGAAAGTGATTTCATGCAAAATTTTGACTAAATGTAACGCCATTTTTTTATTACGTAAAAATATAAAAATGTGTTGGTACCTAATATTTTCTAGTAATCTAGATGAGGGACGAAAAACGTTTTTTTTTTCATCTATCCTATTGTTTTAAATAACAAACATATATATAACATCACGCCAGTAATCCCCGAAGGGTAAGACAGAGGTGTAACTGGAAGTGCACCAAGATTTCGCCAGTTATGCTTAAGTCCCATGTAATAGGGGTTGAGCCTATTGCCATCAATCGGGCACAGATCCAGACTCCAGGCTGCTGCTGAGAAAATCCAGATAAAAAACTCAATAACACATTGCCCGACCTGCATGCGTAGCATGAACACATTGAACACCGAAGAAACGGCCTTTGTCTACAGACAAATCGGCAAAGTGACAGATTATATAGACTGGAACCTCAATCTGTCAAATTTCTTTCAATACACCTGCCTGCGTAGCATGAACACTTAATTTCTTTTCTTCCGAGACACGACAAAGACCGTTTCTTCGGTGATCATGCTACGCGTGCTGGAGATCGAACTCGGTATCTCATGCTCAGCAGTAGCGGTTAATTGCGACCACTGGACCCACAAGACAGTCCTATTATTATCAATATTAATTCCATGAAACCTTTGTATCCTCCGGGCATGCGAGCTCCACAGCCGCAGGTCGCGTCCCGCCTGCCGCCCGACGAACAGAACGCGCAGCAGTGGAACGTGCCCCAGTGAGCCGAACCGGCGCGTGCGCAACAGGCGAAAGGACTGCCCTGGAAACAGAACAGCACAGAGTTTTTAACAGTGGAAGAAAGAAAAACATTAATTTGGATGCACAGGAACATATTTAAAACAAAAATACAAACAATAATTTAAAAAAAAATGAAAAATCTAAAGAAAAAAAAAACTACTGCTACTCGATGCTGGAATTGCACATTTGTGGGTTCACAGAACTCTTCTAAATAGGTATTACAGCTACTTATATATTAATAGCTACTTATTACGATCAAAGGTTAGCTACCAGAGACCATGAATTTTATATCGAGACCGTTCCGACTGCGTGCTTCGAAAAGAACGCTAGGCCATTAGCCCTGGATGTCATTTGTACATTATTTATCTTAGGTAAGTCCAGAATTCTAACAACCAATCTTACCGAGCCCTATCGTGTTTTCTACTAACTGCAGGTTGTGTGATCAGATAGGCAGTAACTCCATGTAAAACAGTATTCAGCTGCATTCTGTCCGAACCTATAGTTAGGGAAAAGGCTAGGTAAATGATGCGTAGACAGAATTCAATCAAGAAATAAGGCCAGTACCTACTTTGGGAACCTGCTCCACCAATTTCTGCCAAGATCATAGCTTAAACAGGGTGCGCACGGCAACACGAAAGTCCCGTTAAGAGGTGCCTTAAATTGTACGTTAATACGGGCGCCTGTCCTGTGGTGATTGCGTACCAGCCACGCCACTGGGATGTGGGCTGATTTCTGGTGATGAAAATATTGTTTACTAACCTTTATTGGCTTGTTGTTGATAGTGACAGCCAGCAGATAAGCCCCAGGGGAGCGAGGAGTGACGCTGAGTGTGTAGCTACCATCAGTGCTGTCCTCCACGCGAGCCACGCTCGGTCTGGCGCTAGAATCGCGACGTCTGAAGTAACCGGCCACCTGAAATATAAGCGACAAATGGATAGTCATTTTTCTTTCCAACATTTTTGTTAGAACTATAACTACAAATGGTTTAATTTCCAACCAGCAGCAAAGGTAATCGACAAGAAACTGTTCAGCACTTTGAGCAGTTTTTATCTTGCTTACTAACTTAAGTACCTTTGCTTTACTTCATTATGTTTGTATGCCTATGACAGGCTTGTCTCAGCGCAACTTCTACCTACCTAAATTATGACAAATACTTATGTTTCTTATGTAAAAGAATTCTGATTCTGAAAGCCAAAACAAAGAGGCAAAGCCTTCCTTATTTTAATTCGTCCTCTCTTTATCTATTGCAAACCAGCTCATCCCGCCTTCTCCGTCCGGACCTGCGGCGATGTCGCTTGTCATATAGAGGAACTCATTGGGTCACGCGTTTGGCGTTTGTTTTGATCATCTGACATGTGGTAGATGTGTCCCTATATTCAGTACTTCCTAAAACAAATTTAAGTCCTCACCTGCTCTCCTCCACACCAGATTCGTTCACCATTGGAGTCTCGCAACTCCAAGGTCACTTCATGCTCACAGTCCACTCGGAGATCTTGTAGACCTACAAATAAAAGAAAGTAATTTCAAAAATTAAAAGCCAACTCTTGAAAAACACGCTCTAAAAAGTATGAAACTAGATATTTATGATTTCAGTTTTGCGGATACTTAAGACGTTTCCTACGACACTTCATTTGTTTTAAAGTAATGAGGGAACAAATGAACATACATAAAATCATTATGAAATCTTTCGGGTTTTCGTAATCGGGTAAATAAGTAAATAAATAAACATTCTACAACTTTCTCACAAGTGAAAGTTGTAGAATATTTATTTATGTCCTGCGAGGTTGTTGGTTTTTTACAAATAACCCTGAATACATGTTTAAATACATATTATACATATTGTCTAGACACGCGGTAGCGTGTCAAGCTAAGGCCAAGCTAAGGCCAAGCTAACAGAACTGACGAGCAGCACCGTGTGTAATTTTACTCGAACCATTTAGCCCCTTTGTAACTCAAAAACTATTTCACATAATATAAGTAGTTACACCCAGATATAGAAAAAATGATCGTGCATCACATACTAAAACATTTGTTTTAGATGGGATTCCAACAGGCATAGGTGTCAGGGCCACTAAGCACTATAGACCAACTGACAGGCCAGTCAAAAAGTGAACGTTAATCACATGCTAACTTGTATTACTACAGATTTGTAAGACCCCTCACCTTCAGTATTAACCACACACATATCTAGATCAGGTGCATGCGCCAGCAGTCTCCCGAAGATGGTGGGGTCGTGCGTGGCGGGCGCGCGCGGCGCGAAGCGCAGCTCCAGGCGCGGCGCCTCCCACAGCGGCTGCAGCTCCGTCAGCCGCTCCAGCCGGCGCAGCACCGAGCCCGACAGGGACAGCACCTCGTCTTCCTTGCCTTCTGATAGCAGCTGACAATTTCAAGGACAGTGTTAGGGCGAGGCTGCAGTCATTTTAAACCTTAAAGCTCTTTTCAGACTACGCTATAGTATAAAAGCATAGCACAACTATATCGCGCACCATTCATTATTATGGACACATTCACACTAGACTCTACGACATATTATTGGCTTACTATACGCTATAAAATTGAGCGTGTGCTCAGTTCATGCTGTGCTATAATGTGCTATATCCTCCCTCACTTAGTAAAATGCTTGCGATTATATCGCGTAATATGAACGCCATGCAAAGGCCCAACCAGTTAAAATATTTTATTAAAATTGAACATACGGTAAAGTTTCATAAAGATGATATTAATTCTATTGCTGGTTGCTCTTGCTACGATTTTATTATATCAGCTAATTCATCAGTCCCTGTAGGGAAATTCGACTAATCGTTCAATATTTTTCTCGTAAGTTATCCACAATATATATATGTTTACCGGTGTTGTTTATTGGTGAAGTTCTTCAGAAAGGTCCGGTGCGTAGTACTTGCTACCAGCGTGTGAGTATGACAACATTCATAACATAACGTATGAATGTAAATGTAGCAAAAATGTATGTAAGAGTCGTATTATAGGGCGCTCTGCAGTTTCTGCCTACTCCTATAAACACCATTAAATAAAACCGTCGATTTAATGTTGTTTTTTCTTTAAACAAAAGGACAATATTGACTCTCTGATAGATTAACCAATACTTTACACAAACCTCTTCAGCGAACCTCACAGCATCCACTGCGTGTCTGACTCTGTCTTCTAACGCTCGACTTTTCTGATCCAGCCGCTGCTGATGCCTCTCTCTCGCACGCGCTGCGCTCGCGCATAGCGTGCGTGTGTGCGTGTCAACTGCGCGACGATACTGAACCGCCCATTCTTGGACTTCGCTTTCTACGCGGGCTGCTTGGCACTGAAGAAAGAAACAGCAACCCTCGTATTAGTAAACCTGGATTAAAGTTAAATAAGTAAAAATAATAATAATAATTATATTCCACAACTTTCACATAAGGCCATCTAGTCCCAAGTTAAGCAGAGCTTGTGTTATGGGTACTATACGGCTGATTTATGCAATGCGTTTCATATAAGAATAGGAACGTCAATTACGTCGTGACCGTCAGAATGACTGGACCAAGTAATATGTCCTTAAGACCATGTGCACTATTTAATACCTATTTGCTACTATGTAGTACCTAAAGTGAAATATTTGGTACCCTTGCACAAAGAAATATACCAATGAAATAAAGTGGCCAGCCATCTTGACGTCAGGTTGGCTGGCCACTTCCGAATTGTCATAGTTTTAGAGTTGTATTAACCGGGTTTGTAATGTTAATATTTACTACCTATTTGCTACCTTAACATATATTTTTTACACAACTTTAAGAAGCTCCTATCAAAAGTTATGAAAACTTTAAAGTTAAATTTAGAGAGTGCCTGAAAAACCATTATTAGCAATGTTACGTAATAAGGCGTTATTAATATAAGTGCAGGCGTTTTAATGTCTTTGATTATAATAACTTTTTATTTTTAATGAAACTTTTTAAAGTTGTGTGAAAAAATATATGTTAAGGTAGCAAATAGGTAGTAAATATTAACATTAACAGCACGGTTAATATAACTCTAAAACTACGAGAACTTGGAAGTGGCCAGCCAACCTGACGTCAGGATGGCTGGCCACTTTATTTCATTGATATATATTTGTGCAAAGGTACCAAATATTTCACTTTAGGTACTAAATAGTAGCAAATAGGTATTAAATTGTGCACATGGTCTTAAGGACATATCTCACTTGGTCCAGTCATTCTGACGGTCATAATTACCTCTATCTGTCAGATGTCACTTGAAAAGTACGGTCTGCAACGAAACTTTATTGGCGTATCAATAATGTTTGTTTTTGTTTTACCGAGTCGCAGTTATTCAAAATGTCTTAAATTAATTTATTAGTCTTGTGGCGAGCTTATGTTTTATTTATTACTAGCTGCCCCGGCAAACTTCGTTGTGCCTTAGAGTCAATTCATTGCTCTTATTTTTTTTTTATATTAGATATACATACGTTGAATAAGACGACAACAAATAAATCCAAACCAATAATAACTACTACTACTTTTAAATTACAACATGTATATATACCCTAACCTAACTGACCATACCTATCCTATAGCTAACCCAACTATCTAACCTAACTACCTTACTAAAAAATACTAAATTCATAATTTTAATCTGAACTATTGCCTCTATGTTACATACAATAATTTATGCCTATAGTTTTCCCGGTCTACTTTAATTAAAGTCCTAACAGTAAAATAAGTTCTATTTGCAAAGAATTATTAAATTTCGTCTCTGTCATCATTGCTAGTTACGTAAATTGATTTCTGAAATATAAGACTTTTTTATGCTACATAAAACCTCTAAGTTTAGTAACAACATAAATTTCAGAACGTAGGTGCGTATTATAAATTGACAACCTTACCTTCTTGGGTTTAGCTTAAGACTTGTCAATTTCAAATTGTCACCTGATAATGAACTGGGAAGTTTGACTCCTGTCATGTCATCCAAGATGGCGCTGCGTTTGAAAAATGTTTGAGACAACCGATATTCTTGATATTTATTTTTATGATGTCGAACGGGATAAAAAGTATCCTATGTCCTTCTCCTGGCTCTAAACTACCTCCCTGCCAATTTTCAGCTAAATCGGTTCAGCCGTTCTTGAGTTATAAGCGAAGTAACTAACACGACTTTCTTTTATATATATAGATTAATTCTGTTTTTTACGCGGTTGTTATTGTTGTAATATGTTTTGTTTTTGCTACTGCTATTAAATGAGTAAGCGAGGCGCTGTTTTGCATGGGAGGGCTTGAGAGATTATCTCCGAATGTAGACAAATACCTACTTTCGGAGCGGAAAAGGAGCAGAGATGTACAAATACACAACGTTCTTCGTTTCAGTTTTATTCTTCTAAAAACAATATTGATTAAAATGTTCTGCATTCCTGCTTCCATGAGCTTCTCTTTTCACAAATGGAGTATACTCACATCAATCTCGTAGGCATGTGCGCTAAGGTTCCTGGTGGCTCGTTCAACGTTTTCCGGCACGAGCTTGGCGCGCTCAGCCGCGTCGCGCAGCAGCCGAGCGCGCTCAGCGGCAGCACGCGACGCGTTGGCTAACGCGTGCCCACTGTGGGAGACCAGGCAGCAGTCGCGGCATACCACCTGAAGAAAAAGAACAATGCGCTCAGACGTCAGTACATCAAGCTATTCCAAACTGACACATTTTGAACATGAACCTTATTCGTTTGTGCTAAAGTTGAAAAACTACCAAAGTAGCTTGATGTGCTGGCCTCGTACATCATCTGCCTAGCCTTTTCCCAACTATGTCGGGGTCAGCTTCCAGATTAACCGGATGCAGCTGAATACCAGTGTTTTACATGGAGCGACTGCCTGTCAGACCTCCACAACCCAGTAACTGGGTAACATGATACCCCTTGGTTAAACTGGTTGTCAGACTTTCAAGCTTCTGACTACAAGTAACGACTGTCAAAGATCTACAAATGAGAGCTGGGACCAACGGCTTAACGTGCTTTCCGAGGCACGGAGGAGTCTTGGTATGTAATAAATGGTCACCCATCCTCGGACCGACCTTGTCAAGCGTAGCTTAACCTTCGATCGACCCATGCGGCTGTTATAATTAACCCACAAGCTGCTTAGTTTTTAGAAAGTATTCCTATACGATGGGACGAACTTTGAAATCGCGGAAATAATATCAGCTGTTTCTAGACTAATAGTAAAATAACTTACGTATAGTACTACGGGTAGTGGTAGAACTACGGGTAGTGGTAGAATTTGTGAAGTTAGGGTTGGTAGGTTAGGCCGAGTATATTCAGAAGCTTGGCTCTACATGAGATCTGATATCTTTTTCACAGGGCTAACTTTATGTGGTCGTCTTGGCAACATTTTACATGAAATGTTTTGGTGGGATGTTACCTTTCTTGGTAGTCATCATTATTTGTTTAATTGTGTGCGGGTGGCGTCACTGGTCGCTGTACAGTATAGGTCGTTCCATCGTTGACATCGATCGTAGTTCTACCACTACCCGTAGTACTATACGTAAGTTATTTTACTATTAGTCTAGAAACAGCTGATATTATTTCCGCAATTTCAGAGTACGTCCCATCGAATAGGAATATACTTACTAAAAACTACCTTAGAGACAATAAGAAATAACTTTAAAAAATAGTGTCAACAAAATACAAAGAGCACTTTAGGTACAGTGCATTTATTTTGAACTAATCCTACTAATATTATAAACGCGAAAGTTTACGAGGATGTTTGTTACTCTTTCACGTAAAACTACGGAATGGATTTTAATAAAATTTAGTATGGAGTTAGTCGAGACCCTGGATTAACACATAGGCATACATTTTATCCCTGTATTCCCACGGGAACGGGACCTACGAGGGGTGAAACCGCGGGACGTATGCTTGTTTTGATATAAATTCAACTGTCACAGGAAGCCTACCGGTCAATTCAGTAAAAGTCACCACACAACCTGAGTGAAGTGTAGGTACTGTCAATGCCTAGCATTAGTATGGAATGACAGCTCTATTCACCTTCACTTCACCTACATTTTCACGTGGTGAGTTTAACAGAATCGACCAGCTACGTACGCGGAAAACTGACATCAGATAAGTCAGCAATGATTACAAAACAAATTATATTCGAATCTAAAATTCCTATAGTGTGTGTACGTGAACTTAGCAGATCATTTCCCAGCAGAGTATAGAACAATGTGAGTTCTGCTCGCATGCCAACCGAGAGAGAGAGAGAGAGAGAGAGAGAGAGAGAGAGAAGAGTAGTAACCGTATAGGGAACTCTCCCTAGAGTTCCCTATACGGTTAAGGAATAGTTCTGACGCATTTCTCTAAAAAAAAAGTAAAATTATGATCTGCTGACTTCCAGTAGCAGACAATTTTTCCCAAAACTAAAATTTCAAAATCGCTTAATTGATTAAACCCCAAGAGGACATCGGTGTCCGCGCCGTCATTGTCTTTCTATTGTGTCTCTAATCGACACGATTGAAGGGTAAAGGAGCACAAAAGCGACTTAATTAATTCATGATAGGTATGTTAAAGAAATAGTTCTGTATATATTTGCCCAAAAAAAAACCGAATAAATACCGATTCTTAAAACTTTAGTAAAAACATCACGTGACTCTCGATGGTCGACTTGAATATTAATTAGTCATTTACTGAATAATGGTGGGCTGTCAAACATCCGTCGACCATAATTCTGTGGCCCTAGTGAAAAGGGGTATAAGTCCAATTTTGTCGAAAATGATTTAAGTGTACCAAAGTGATTAGAAAAAAATGCTCTATCGTTTGGTGAAGACAGATCTAAGCTATCTCTAAAAATAAGAAAGTTACTTTGTATAAAAGGGTCCAACTGACACAAAAAAAACTATAAAAGTCGGTTTTCTGATCACTTTGGTACACTTAACTCATTTTCGACAAAATTGGACTTATACCCCTTTTCACTAGGGCCACAGAATTTAACATGTGTTAACCAACTAGTTACTAAGATCCATTTTCCTGTTTAATTTTAGGACGTGAGTTTTGCTGTTTTGGTTCTGGTGACCGTGAGTTCTAACAGCAGGAAAATAATAAAAAGAATTGCCTTGCCAATTAATTAAACATTTTCCTGTTGTTTGAATAGTGTGCAACCTATCAAAGAAATTTAACACATTGGGGTAGGTTGATGTTGTACAAAACTTGTTATAGCAATTGTAAAAATAAAAAAAGCAGTAAGTTGGTACATTTGTTGCAATCAGTTTATTTGTAACAATAATATGGCACAATAGTTGGTTACAATATTGGTTAAAGCATATCCTGCCATTACATGGCTGACAAATATTTCCTTAAATAACAAAGAGAATAAAATAACAGTCTTTAGTAGTTAAATTATGAGGTTTGAACAATAATACCATGTAATACCATGTCCCCATAACAATAATGTTCACTGCGTTACCAAAACATTGTTTTTCTTTACTTACTCTCAGCCTTACATTGCGACAAAAGTGATCGAGTTAAAAATAATTTTCGAAAGTCATTAAATGTATGAATTCAGTCGCCGCATTAGGGGCGTTTTGGTAGGCGTCGAAAAGAAATTTGTAGTTAGGTAAAATACTGTCCCAATTATTCATATTTCCAAAATCTCTAACGAAACAGAATAATATTCTCATTGCATGTTTATCTAACTCACGGTCGGGTGTTGCACCAGCTAATGCACATACTTTCAATGCCTTTAAAGTAAATACTTCCAGCATTAACATCCGTAACAAATTTTCACCGTTTCTTGCTTCACGCTTACAATAGGCAAATCTTTTAGCATCGATATACACACAACTTCGCGGTAACACTTCAACAGTTCCTGGCGTGGGTTCTTTATGTTTTAATGTCCATCTTGTAATACTTGTATCGTATTCCGGCAGGAAAAACGAACCTACATTATTTTTAGTTTTAATATCTTTACTATTGACATCATTATTGCTATGAGCATTGTGTTGGTTATTATTTCTTATCGCTCTAGTGTCTTCCGGTGGCCGATTGATCCCTGGGGACTCTTTAGTTATCGACTTGCCACTATCATTAACCCTCTCTATTGCTTTTTGGTACATGTGGGCGTATTCATACGTGAGCTTATTGGCTAAGCTAGTTATATCTGCCAAGAGAGATTTATATTCTTTTATCATTATTTGTTCCTTAACAGTGAATGATGTAAGCTCTGTATAATATTCAGGACTATTGCTGTTTTCGTTTGACTCATTCAATATATCAACAGGTGTTTCTTCTGTTAGTATCTCTTGGTTTAAGGAATTAATATTATTATTAGGTAAACATTGTTCCTCAGGTGGGGAAGTGACTGATTGATTTGATACAGTTTTTGAAATCTGTTTGTATGTGCGTTGCCAATAGTGGAGGCCAAGGGGAGCAGCAGCGGCCTTAGGAGATATCGAGCCTGGTGTTTCTGCCACAGATGGAGTATTATGTGAACTAGTTTGTGGACGATTTCGGTCAGGATTTATTTTGCTAGTTGTTTGTGCTATGCTTGCTTGAGTTGGAAGATTTGGTACAGCAGAATATGAATCTTCAGTGGTATCTTGAATGGTGGTTGGTTGTTTTTGACTTTGTACTCTGGTTGGTCTTCTGTCATATACTGCTCCCGTTCTTGGATCGTGTAGTAAACCATTCCTTTTAAGTCGTGGATCACAAGTCTGCGTAAATTGGTTTGATCGGAGGCGAACTCTCTCAGTCACTTGATGACTAAGTAATATTTTTGAACGTAGATCTCTTAAATTCGAATTGTTTGATGATACTGTTGGAAGTCCCGAAGAGTGGTTAGTTTGTTCTGCAATTTCAGGTAAACATTTCGCAGGAGGTGCCGTGTTCCTTGGATTTTCTACAGAAATTTCGCCAGTCCTGGGTGGTTTAAATATTTTCTTAGGTACATTATTGCACGGAGATGATGTCCTTTTAAAGGGTCTTCGGCCACTTTGAGAGTGTGGGAGTTTTGCACCAGGTTGCATGTCAATTTTATTCGTCACTACGATATTACGCGATTCTGGATGCACTTGAATATCATAATTATCCTGATATAATTCTTTACTATGTTCGGAAACATGTTCCAGTAAGTTAGATGAATGTTGTCCAGTAGATTGTGAGTTATTGATACTTTGTGTGAATACTTTTTCATCGTTTTGGCATCGAGAATTATTGTTCCCTGAATTTGCAGGTGATGAATTTTGAGCACTAGACGTTAACTTAACAGTAGTAATTACACTTGGTCTTCTATTAGTAAAATCTCGCAACTGTGGTAAACGGTCTCCATTTACCTTTAAATTCTGGCTCTCAGTAGCCAGAGGGTCTGAGCATGATGAAATATTCAAACTCGTTTGTGGAGAACTCTTCATATTTTTATTGTAAAGCAAATGATCTATTGAAGTTACTGGTAAATGCCGTTTATTAAATTTCTTATGTAAGAAGCAGCTCTCGGTTGAAGAGTCAACATGTCTAATATTCTCTTTATTACGTGGATTTACAATCACATTCTCTTGCTGCGGTTCCCGTTTTGAATATTCAGTTTTTGATAATAATCCACTATCGATTGGACTTGCAGATGATGTTTTTGGAGAACTTGAAACTTCATTAGCAGATCTCATATTGTTAATTTTTCTTTTCCAATATTTTGTGCTGGGGTTCAACATGTTTAGATCAATTGAAACTTTTACTGATTGAGTGTTTTTCTGAAGTTTGTTCTCATTAACCCTTTCTGTTTGCTTAACGGCTGATTTGGCTGGATTATTATAAGTTTCAGTATTTGTATGTATATTTCTACTTGATGCATTATTATTCACTGTAGCTACTTTATTTTTGGAGTTTCCCGTTGAGTCTACAAAAAAAAAACATAATTTAGAATAAAAAGCAAAGCAAATATGACCAAAAATAATACAAAGATACAGCAAAAGTGTAATAATTATATTTTTTTCAGCTTAAATAAATGCATTTAAACTCGCTTAAAACAAAATCAATTCAAACACGATGTCTGTTAAATTCAGTTTTTTAAGTTCAGTAATTTGTGTATTTTTTTGGTTCGGTAGGTCAATTGTGAGATTTTGTATTCGATAGAATACAATTTAAACAAATACTTTTTCTCAATGATATTAAATTAAACAGATACGCTATAAGCACTATTGAAGACTCCAAAATGTCCTAATTGGGACCTATTTATTACCTATCGTCTGCGTCATGGCGACGAGTGTTACGCTTCGTTGAAACAACAAACAATAACAATAATCCCTGTTATATTTCCGTGTTGGTTTAATAAGACATCCCTGTTCTATCATTTTGACTTGTAGTGAAATGTAAATTGAATGAATACACCTTTATCTTGCAGCTGCACTGCATTCTTACTGCATTTTTAACGCGAACGAACTAATAGTATTTTGACTACTTTCTATGACATGTAGCATACAGTTAGAAAGGGTATCAACTAAAGAACTTTTTAAAATAAAGCTAAGTTCAAAATGGCTTTTAGTTTTTTTTTTATAATTAATTTAGAAGTTATAAATTTCATTCATTAAATAAAAAAAATAACTTTGGAAGCTTGTAAGGAATTTTCTTGAAACCAGTTGTATAAAAAAAATATTTTTTTAGATTTAAGACTTTGGAGAATGCAACAAAATTTGTTTTGTGCCACTACCCACAAACAAAAAAGTTATTTCGAATTAAAGGAAACATTTTAGCATTTTTTCATTTAAAAAAAAATTCATATCTAACCAACCGTCACATTTGGGACAAAGGGTGTATGGATAGAACCTAGCTAATGACCTCCCAAATCCCTGAAAAAATTGTGTCGGTCCATGCGCCAAACACCCTGTATACTAGATAAATTACACCCAGACACAAAGAACAAATGATCGTGCTCATCACATAAACATTTGTCCTCGGTGGGAATCGAACTCACGACCTTCCTCATAGCAGTCAGGGCCACAAAAATCATAGACCAACAGACAGTCAAAGGCAATAATTAGGTATCCCATTTAGGTTCTAATCCCAAAATAAAAATCGAAACTTTCATCACTAAGTACCTATAACAATTAAATGATTAATAGGTACTCACATTTATTTTCTTTCCCTTCAAACACAAAACGTCTATTTTCATTATCTGCTATATTTCTAGCTGTAATCCAACTGGCTGCGTCTTTTACATCACCTGGAAAAATCAAAATAAAAAATAAGTTTACTAATCTTTGGGTAAACCTACAAAAACATGAATAACATAACACTATGATTTATACCCTGAAGGGTAAACCAAAGGCGTACCTAAAGTAAGTATACCCGCCATGGTCATATTTTTACAATACCTAATTGTAAAATATACATAATATCCCAGTTCTATTTAACATAACATAATATAACATACTTAACATAACATCACGCCTGTTATCCCCGAAGGGTTAGGCTGTGGTATACCAGTAGTACACCCACATTTCGCTAGTTATGTTTAAGTCCCATGTAAAAGGCGAGCCTATTGCCATCAATCGGGCACGAATCCAGACTCCGGGTTGCTACTGAGAAATTTCTGATGGAAAAACTCGATAACGCTTTGCCCGACCCGGGGATCGAACCCGAGACCTCATGCTTAGCAGTAGCGCTTGCGACCACTAGACCATCTATTTAGTCCGTCCGTCCGTCAAGATAATAAAAAAACTAATAGACAATATAAACTGCACAAAATCGTGACTGCATGCGATTTTAACTGAATGTATCGCAGTTTTTATTTGATTACGTGAAAAAAGAATATGTCTAGTACTTTCAAGTTATCTAGATGAGGGACAAGAATCTTAAATTTAGTCATCTAGCCTATTTAATTGGGGGCGGGCCATTTGTCACCGACCGGTTTCAGATCTTTATTCAACTTTATTGGGGGCGGGTACCGGTAGAACCGCACGCAGCTAGAATAGAATACCAGCTTATAGAATACCAATGTTTTACATGGAGCGACTGCCTGTCTGACTTCCACAACCATTGTTGGGTAACACGATACCCATTGGTTAATCTGGTTGTCAGAATTTCAGAATTCTGACTACCCTTAACACCTGTCAAATATCTACCAAAAGACAGCCGGAACAACCCCTTAACGTGTTTTCCTAGGCACGGAGAAGTCTTGATTGTTATGCATGGTCACCCATCCAAGAACTGACCTCGGGAAGCGTAGCTTAACCTTCGATCAGTCCGTGCGGCTTCAATTAATTAGCCACAAGCTCCCCATTTTCTTTCTTAAGTATAAAAGACAAGAAAAAGATAATTGTAGTAAATTGTTAACTTACGGGTTGTGTATTTGATAAATCCCTCATACATTTTCCAATGTTTTATAAATCCTTCATAAAATTTCCTACGTTGTTTTTCATTGCGTTGTCTTATACTCTTGAGACTTTCTTCAGGATAAACCACTAAACCGGTTCCATCTGATCTGCTTACTCTTACCCAAGAATACGGTACAATAACATATTTTTCAATATCATTATAAGGCAACTCCACAAATTGAATCACAGAATATTTATTTGGATCCGTCTTCTCGTTCATCTGAAAGTATGTAAATACATGTTAAACTCACAGTACCAAACTATATACTTGTTGTTAAACAGTTTTAAGTACCTACTAATATAAACTTTAACCTCAATTATTATTATTATTATAGCCTCTTTATTTCCATAATGAATGATTTACAAAAAAAAAAAAAAATAGTATTACAGAAGATTTAAATTACATGTGCATGCGTAAAATAATTATTATTAAAATTTATAACATGCAGCAAATTATTCAATTAATATTCAATTTTTTTTTTTTTTTGTTTTTAGAAAATTGCACTATCATTTATTTTAATTCAATATGGACCCCTCATCGGGTGAAGGCCTCCTCTATTTTGCTCCACGTCTGTCTGTCCTTTGCTTTTGTGATCCAATTTTCACCAGCTTTTTTTATTATTTCATCAACCCATTTTTCTTTTGTTGGTTAGACCTAACCAGGTAGTTACTCTCTGTGTCCATTTATCTTTGTCCATCCGTGCGATATGACCAGCCCATTTCCATTTTAGTTTTTGAGAATGTTCCAAAGCATCTATTATTTTTGTTGTTTTTCTTATTTCTATGTTTCCTCAATAACAACCATAAAAAAACAAAAAAGACTTACCTTTAAACTCAATGACAACTGTTACTACAACTGCAACCACATCAAAATACTTTTTTTTTAACACACTTAAAACAATAAGCAAAGTTCAAACGTCACTTTTGATTTACCCAACACAGTAAAGCAGCACGGAATGTCTCTTGTCTATGTCAGAAACTGACTGGTGAACGAGCGATTTGTATAAGCAAATTTATACATAGGAGCCGGCCTATTTGAAATCTACGTCATCTGTGTCGCGTGGCGGTCGACACGTGTCAAACTACTATTAATACTCGCTATAGGCCGATTTTGTTTGTCATGATGAGTCACCGTCGTTACATAACAGGTTAAAAAATACTGCGCAGTAGATCATAAATACCTACACGATAGAGTTCCTAAAGTATTATTAGAATATGACGCAATTAGAATAGAATTCGCCGCGTTGGTGTAGTGGACGCAAGCGCTACTGCTAAACGTGAGGGTTTGGGTTCGATCTCCGGGTGGGGCAAATTTCTTAGTCTAGAATTTGGAATTGTGCACGTTTGATGTCAATAGGGTTGTCCCTATTACATGACACTTAGTCATAACTGGCGATATGTGAGTGTAATTCAGGTACAGCTCTGCCTAACGCTACAGGGAATAATAGGCGTGAAGTTTTATTATTTATTGATTTGTTTTGGTGTATTACATTTAATTAAATATTCCACAACTAAACACATAAGTACATTTTTTATTACTTATACATATAGGTATATTAAGTATGGGGTATAGATAAATTACACCCAAACACAACAAATAATCGAGCTCGTCACACGAATATTTGTCTTGGGTGGGAATCGAACCCACGACCTTCGGCATAGCAGTCAAGACAGCTAACCACTGAGCCAACAGGCCGATTTTGTTTGTCATGAGACACTAATATTACATAACAGGTTAAAAAATACTGCGCAGTAGATCATATATACCTACACGATAGAGTTCCTCAAGTATTATTAGAATATGACGCAATTAGAATAGAATTCTCCACGTTGGTGTAGTGGACGCAAGCGCTAATGCTGAACGTGAGGTTTGGGGTTCGATCTCCGGGTGGGGCCAATGTCTTAGTCTAGAGTCTGGAATTGTGCAAGTTTGATGGCAATAGGGTTGTCCCTATTACATGACACTTAATCATAACTGGCGATATGTGAGTGTAATTCAGGTACAGCTCTGCCTAACGCTACAGGGAATAATAGGCGTGAAGTTTTATTATTTATTGATTTGTTTTGGTGTATTACATTTAATTAAATATTCCACAACTAAACACATAAGTAAGTACATTTTTTATTACTTATACATATATATTAAGTATGGGGTATAGATAAATTACACCCAAACACAACAAATAATCGAGCTCGTCACACAAATATTTGTCTTGGGTGGGAATCGAACCCACGACCTCCGGCATAGCAGCCAAGACAGCTAACCACTGAACCAACAGGCCGATTTTGTTTGTCATGAGTCACTAATATTACATAACAGGTTAAAAAATACTGCGCAGTAGATCATAAATACCTACACGATAGAGTTCCTAAAGTATTATTAGAATATGACGCAATTAGAATAGAATTCTCCACGTTGGTGTAGTGGACGCAAGCGCTAATGCTGAACGTGAGGTCTCGGGTTCGATCTCCGGGTCGGGCCAATTTATCAAAGTATCAGCAATCGACGTGTGTGTATGACTGTATGACTACAAGTATGTGAAAATCGTAGCTGATAGCGCTCTTTAGTTTCTGCTTACCCCCATGGGACAAAGGTGTGAGTTTATGAATGTTGTACGCATCTAAATGTGCCCGATTGACAGCAATTGGCTCTCCTCTTATGACATAGGACTTAAACTTAACTAGCGAGAAGTGTGTATAATACAGAAACACCTCGGCTGAATCCTTTGAGGATTGCAGGCGTGATGCGATGATTTAACTGTTTTATCCCTGTAAAAGAAACAATTTGTACGCCTTGCGAGGCAGCGCATAGCAATACTTTTTATATTTAACACCATGTACAGACGCCAGCACATCAACCTACCCCAAAATGAAAAAAAAATCCCAATGAAACATGAACCTTATTACGTTAAGAATAAAGTTGAAAACCTATCAAAGAAATACTTATGAACTTATGACATATTATTTAAACGTAGGTTGATGTGCTGGCGTAAGAACATACATTATACCTATGTGTCACAAATAAATTAATTTGAATTCGGATTTGAATGTTGTTTTGTTATGCTAAAATAAGTTTAACCAACTAGTAACTAAGATCCATTTTCCTGTTTACTTTTAGGACGTTAGTTTTGCTGTTTTGGTTCTGGTGACCGTGAGTTCTAACAACAGGAAAATAATAAAAAGAATTGCCTTGCCAATTAATTAAACATTGTCCTGTTGTTTGAATAGTGTGCAAAACAACAGGAAAAAAATTAATAAATTGGCAGCACTGTTGGCGCAGTGGCTGAGTGGTTAGCTGCGGCGCTGCGGGTAGTGGGTTCGATGCCCACTCGAAACAAAATCTTTGTATGGCTTACAGGTAGTTAGAAAAATATCTTCTTCTAATGTAGTGGTGGTATATGTCGTGGTGGCCCAGTGGTTAATGCCTGTCATGCATGAAGTTGTGGGTTCGAATTTGGGTAAAACAATGTGCCATGTTTTCTTTCTTTCTTCTTCTTCTTTCTTACAATGTTACGTGCTTACGATGGTACCTACTTCGTTTGTATTTTATGCGATTTGTAGGCTCTTAAGTTAAGTTTTTTTTATTTTTTTATTCTATGTTCAATATCGCTTATTCTACATTACATAACTTTAAATGCTAAAAACCACAGAAGCCTTTAATGGCTTTTATGTGGCTAGTGAGTTCGGAATACATACATACATATCGTCACGCCTGTAATCCCCGAAGGGCTAGGCAGAGGTTTACCTGGTAGTACACCCACATTTCGCCATTATGTTTAAGTCCCATGTAATAGGGGGCGAGCCTATTGCCATCCATCGGGCACAAATCCAGACTCCGGGCTGTTACTGAGAAATCCCAGATTGAAAAACTCAATGACACTTTGCCCGACCCGGGGATCGAACCCGGGACCTCATGATCAGCAGTAGCGCTTGCGACCACTAGACCAACGAGGCAGTCATACATATAGAATACATATAGTAATTCGGAATACATATAGTTTACATAATTAGTACTTATGTTTATAAAAGTTTAACATTACAGATTAGATTATAGAAATAATTGATTGATTTGATTAAGTTGAAATGTATTAATGAAGCCCAACTTACATATTAATGTAAGTTGGGTTTTATTAATCATTATTGTGACGTAGAAGTAAAATGCGCCAATGGCGAGTAGCGACGTGTCAGTTCACTACTCGCCAATATGCAGATTTTGTTTGTGATGAGTCACCATCGTTACATAACAGGTTAAAAAATACTGCGCAGTAGATCATATATACCTACACGATAGAGTTACTCAAGTATTATTAGAATATGACGCAATTAGAATAGAATTGGCCGCGTTGGTGTAGTGGATGTAAGCGCTACTGCTGAACGTGAGGGTTCGGGTTCGATCTCCGGGTGGGTCAATTTCTTAGTCTAGAGTTTGGAATTGTGCACGTTTGATGGCATTAGGGTTGTCCCCTATTACATGACACTTAATCATAACTGGCGATATGTGAGTGTAATTCAGGCACAGCTCTGCCTAACGCTACAGGGAATAATAGGCGTGAAGTTTTATTATTTATTGATTTGTTTTGGTGTATTACATTTAATTAAATATTCCACAACTAAACACATAAGTAAATTCTTACTACTTATATATATTATTGGTATAGATAAATTACACCCAAACACAACAAATAATCGAGCTCGTCACACAAATATTTGTCTTGAGTGGGAATCGAACCCACGACCTCCGGCATAGCAGCCAAGACAGCTAACCACTGAACCAACAGGCCGACTTTGTATGTCATGAGTCACTATTATTACATAACAGATTAAAAAATACTGCGCAGTAGATCATATATACCTTCACGATAGAGTTCCTCAAGTATTATTAGAATATGACGCAATTAGAATAGAATTCTCCACGTCGGTGTAGTGGACGCAAGCGCTAATGCTGAACGTGAGGTCTCGGGTTCGATCTCCGGGTCGGGCCAATTTATCAAAGTATCAGCAATCGACGTGTGTGTATGACTGTATGACTACAAGTATGTGAAAATCGTAGCTGATAGCGCGATTTAGTTTCTGCTTACCCCCATGGGACAAAGGTGTGAGTTTATGAATGTTGTACGCATCTAAATGTGCCCGATTGACGGCAATTGGCTCTCCTCTTATGACATAGGACTTAAACTTAACTAGCGAGATGTGTGTATAATACAGAAACAGCTCTGCTGAACCCTTTGAGGATTGCAGGCGTGATGCGATGATTAAACTGTTTTATTCCTGTAAAAGAAACAATTTGTTCGCCTTGCAAGGCAGCGCATAGCAATACTTTTTATATTTAACACCATGTACAGAGGCCAGCACATCAACCTACCCCAAAATGAAAAAAAAATCCCAATGAAACATGAACCTTATTACGTTAAGAATAAAGTTGAAAACCTATCAAAGAAATACTTATGAACTTATGACATATTATATATACGTAGGTTGATGTGCTAGAGTCTGTACATAAATTATACCTATGTGTCACAAATAAATTAATTTGAATTCGGATTTGAATGTTGTGTTTTGTTTTGCTAAAATAAGTTTAACCAACTAGTTACTAAGGTCCATTTTCCTGTTTACTTTAAGGACGTGAGTTTTGCTGTTTTGGTTCTGGGGATTGTGAGTTCTACAGCAGGAAAAAATAAAAAGAATTGCCTTGCCAATTAATTAAACATTGTCCTGTTGTTTGAATAGTGTGCGAAACAACAGGTAAAATTTTAATAAATTGGCAGCACTGTTGGCGCAGTGGCTGAGTGGTTAGCTGCGGCGCTGCGGGTAGTGGGTTCGATGCCCACTCGAAACAAAATCTTTGTATGGATTACAGGTAGTTATTCCGGGTCAGACTGTTTGTGTAAATGGGTTTAAATGTTTACTAAACGCACCTACAATACTGGAAAAATATTTTCTTCTAATGTAGTGGTGGTATATGTCGTGGTGGCCCAGTGGTTAATGCCTGTAATGCATGAAGTTGTGGGTTCGAATTCGGGTAAGACAATGTGGAAATGAAATAAAGAAAGAAAACATGGCACATTTGCCATGTTTTCTTTCTTTATTTCTTCTTCTTCTTTCTTACAATGTTACGTGCTTACGATGGTACCTACTTCGTTTGTATTATATGCGATTTGTAGGCTCTTAAGTTAAGTTTTTTTTTTTTTTATTCATTGTTCAAGATCGCTTATTCTACATTACATAACTTTAAATGCTAAAAACCACAGAAGCCTTTAATGGCTTTTATATGGCTAGTGAGTTCGGAATACATACATACATATCGTCACGCCTGTAATCCCCGAAGGGCTAGGCAGAGGTGTACCTGGTAGTACACCCACATTTCGCCATTATGTTTAAGTCCCATGTAATAGGGGGCGAGCCTATTGCCATCCATCGGGCACAAATCCAGACTCCGGGCTGTTACTGAGAAATCCCAGATTGAAAAACTCAATGACACTTTGCGCGACCCGGGGATCGAACCCGGGACCTCATGATCAGCAGTAGCGCTTGCGACCACTAGACCAACGAGGCAGTCATACATATAGAATACATATAGTAATTCGGAATACATATAGTTTACATAATTAGTACTTATGTTCATAAAAGTTTTACATTACAGATTAGATTAAATAAATAATTGATTGATTTGATTAAGTTGAATATGTAATAATGAAGCCCGAATGTAAGTTGGGTTTTATTAATAATGATTGTGACGTAGAAGTAAAACGAGCCAATGGCGAGTGGCGACGTGTTAGTTCACTACTCGCCAATATGCAGATTTTGTTTGTGGTGAGTCACAAAAAATACTGCGCAGTAGATGATATATACCTACATGATAGAGTTACTCTAGTATTATTAGAATATGACGTAATTAGAATAGAATTCACCGCGTTGGTGTAGTGGATGCAAGCGCTACTGCTGAACATGAGAGTTCGGGTTCGATTTTCGGGTTGGGCCAATTTCTCAGTCTGGAGTCTGGAATCGTGCCCGTTTGCTGGCAATAGGGTCGTCCACTATTAGATAACTCTTAATCATATCTGGCGAAACGTGGGTGTAATTCAGGTACAGCTCTGCCTAACGCAACAATATAGGCGTGATGTTTTGGTATTTATTGATATGTTGTGGTGTATTACATTTGATTAAAATATTCCACAACTAAATACATAAGTACATTTTTATTACTTATACATATATGTATATTATGGGGTATAGATAAATTACACCCAGACAAAATAAATAATCGTCCTCGTCACACAAACAGTCTTAAGTGGGAATCGAATCCACGACCTCCAGCATAGCAGCCAAGACCGCTAACCACTGTACCAACAGGCCGATTTTCACTAATGTTACATAACAGGTTAAAAATTAGAATAGAATTCGCCGCGTTGGTGTAGTGGATGCGAGCGCTACTGCTGAATGTGAGGGTACGGGTTCAATCACCGGGTTGGGCCAATTTCTCAGTCTGGAGTCTGGAATCGTGCCCGTTTGCTGGCAATATAGGGTCATCCCCTAATATGACACTTAAACATAACTGATGAAATGTGGGTGTAATTCAGGTACAGCTCTGCCTAACTCCATAAATAGGCGAGATGTTTTGGTATTTATTGATATGTTGTGGTGTATTACATTTGATTTAAATATTCCACAGCTAAATACATAAGTACATTTTCATTACTTGTACATATATATTATGGGGTATAGATAAATTACACTCAGACAAAATAAATAATCGTCCTCGTCACACAAACAGTCTTGGGTGGGAATGGAATCCACGACCTCCAGCATAGCAGTCAAGACCGCTAACCACTGAACCAACAGGCCGATTTTCACTAATGTTACATAACAGGTTAAAAAATACTGCGCAGTAGATCATATATACCTACACCATAGAGTTCCTCAAGTATTATTAGAATATGACGCAATTAGAATAGAATTCACCGCGTTGGTGTAGTGGATGTAAGCGCTACTGCTGAACGTGAGGGTTCGGGTTCGATCTCCGGGTTGGGCCAATTTCTCAGTCTGGAGTCTGGAATCGTGCCCGTTTGATGACAATAGGGTCGTCCCCTATTACATGACATAACTGACGAAATGTGGGTTTAATTCTAGTACACAACTAAATACATATTTTTCTATAATATCTACCTAAATATATCTATTGTTTGCTATAATAAATTACATCCAGACACAAAATATAATCGTGCCCGTCACACAAATATTTGTCTTGGGTGGGAATCGAATCCAAGACCTCCGGCATAGCAGCCAAGACCGCTAACCACTGAACCAACAGGCCTATTTTGTTTGTGGTGAGTCACTAATATTACATAACAGATTAAAAAATAATGCGCAGTAGATCATTTATACCTACACGATAGAGTTCCTAAAGTATTATTATAATATGACGCCATTACAATAGAATTCGCCTTGTTGGTGTAGTGGACGCAAGCGCTACAGCTGAACTTGAAGTCTCCGGTTCGATCTCCGGGTCGGGCCAATTTCTCAGTCTGGAGTGTAGTAATCGCAATCACCTGCAGCGCGGCGGCGCGTCGCGTGTTTGATTCCAGCTTGGGACAATTATTTGTATGGCTTACAAATAGTTGATCCGGATCTGGCAGTTTGTGTATGTGAGTTTCAATGTTTGTAAATGCATTCACGATAGAGGAGAAATTCCTAGTGTGTTAACTTGTAACTTGTGGCTACGATAACGAATTTCACCTTTTTATGTATTTACACACGGCTACACCGCTGCGCCGCGGCTTTTTGATGTGAAATCTATTAGCTGCACGTAAAACCGATTCCTGGCGTGGCGACGCATGCCTTGGCGACGCGTCGCCACGCTATATGATGGTATATTTATACAGTCTATATGCAGTAGTGTGTACGGTGTGGCGACGCGAAAAAAAAACAAAAAGATCATAAACAATAAATTTAAAAAAATTGGTATTTACGTCATGGGTGTCATTTTTGTAGTTTTCAGGGTCGCTGATTACGAAAATTAGGTTAAAATGAAAATCAAAGATGGCACCAAGGAAAATTTTTGGTTTTTTCCGTCATGGGTGTCATTTTCGTAGTTTAGGTGGGAGAATAAAAATTCAACAAAATTAGTTCATTAGAACGGTGCGGCGCCTAGTATTTTAAAATCGCAAAACGCAACATATACACTGCACACTTCCATACTTAAGTCAGGCGTTAAGAGTTTGCGAACCAGTATAAATTATCGTCCAACATGCCTCGTGTGTAAGAGCTCCACTTTAACTGTCCATAAAGTAGACACAATAGTTAAACAATCAACATGAACCTTAAGTGGCTCATGTTACTGGCAATAGTGGCAATGGGTTAAATAAATAAGTAGTGATACAATTTGGATACAATTCAATTTTTCCCAATACGCGGTGTCCTGCGTGAGCGACGAACACGACGCGACGTGACGAAACACGACGCGACGTAATGCGACGCGATGCTACACGCGACTAATGTCCTATGTGATTTTGGTCATTACTTCTCGAATCATGGAGAAGTACAGTACAATTTTGCTTAAATGTTCATATTTAATGTGGTGTCGCATCTGGTCGCCCTCAAAACAAGTCCGCGTTACGTTGCGTCTCGCCGCAGACTGTCATATAGGCCGCAAGTAGGGTATGCCGATGAGTTGATCGTGTTCGTGGCGTTCCCAGCGTCGCATCGCGTTGCGTTCGTCGCTCACGCAGGACACCGCGTTAGATATTGTAGGTACGTACTATAATAAATTTACAATAGTTAGTAAGTTTAAGGTTACAATAGTAAGCTGGAATTTAAATATTGGAAACTACTAATCATGGAAAAACCAGCCTGTTACTTCCCACTGCAAGGCAAAGGACTCTTCTCATACAGAGAAGGCACGAGCATTGATCACCACGCTTGCTCAAGGTACATTGGCTATTTAAAACTATTACTGAAAATAGGTTTAGGTTTCTTTACGATGTTTTCCTTCACTGATGTCAATGGTGCCTAAGATAAACTAAGAAAGTAAATAGGAATTGAAAAATCACATTGAGACTTTTGTCTTGCCCGGATTTAAACCACAACTTCGTGCATTAGAGGTAGGCGCCTTAACGTCTGGGCCATAACGAAATTAAAAGCACCAAGAAAACTTAAAGTTGATTTAAAAAGCATCGGATAACTTAAAGAAAACCACATCCAATAAACAAACCAAATTATCTAAATCTTATTTTAAACGCTTTATTAAAATAATTTCTGGACTAAGTTTGTAGTATAATCGTATATGCAAGCATTTTTTTAAACTTCGTTTACATATTCTACGGAACCCTACACTGAGCGTGGCCCGACATGCTCTTGGCCGGTTTTTTATTTAGGAAAAAGAAATAGCAATATGTTACGTGTTTTTGTGTTACGTGTATTGTTAGGAGTGAAATTATTACAGGCGTTAACTCAAAAGCGTTAGGTTTGTTTATCTACAAAACATCAGTACCTTGCGCAACTTTCACTTTGAATGAAGAACGTATTTAACAAAAAAATACAACTGACTTCACAAAAACACGGGTGTAAAATAACTCTAGTTTCGGATGTCTGCGACTTTTAAAAGGTTTGTATTTTGATGTTTTTAGCTGACCACGCATTGTAAGAAAATCCTAACAATGCGAGCTCAGGTTATACTGGAAATGTAAAGCTTTATGTGTAGCCGTGTGTACTTATTACTATTTTCCATATCGATGCCCCCAAGCAAAAAGTCGGTAATCGTAAAATCCAAATTTTACAGGAGAAATGTTTAACTGTTTTTGTTAAATATATTTCCAACGAATCGGAGTACTGTGGTCATTGATATATGAAATGAAAGCTAATTTTTTGTGAAATGTAATTGTTTTATCAACATGGAATGATATCTGCGCTATACCGAGCAATCTAAGAAAATAAATATTACCGGGAATGTGACAGGCAAAGAGATTTAAAAACTAATTGAATGTCTTTGGTGACAGGTTATTTATTTTAGTAATCTTACTTACGGGATTATTGCAGTAAGTTTATCAACATTGTTAGTAAGTAATAATATTTTACGGACCTCTACAACGTTATTTTTTATAGTAGAGGTGATGCGTAATGTATTAATACAGTGTTATTGTGGTATTTTTTTATAAAGATAGTAACAGTGTTGTTACCTAACATTGTTTTTCCAGGATAAATTCATCTTAATAATTTTGTGTAACCATCCGGTACCATAAAAATATTCGGCATGTTTAGAATGCTATATGTCAAGGTTTATTAGAAAAAAAAGCAATTAATAACAATCACTTTAGGTTTTAGGAAAATTTAGATAGGTAATAACAATCACAGGGAACCCCGAGTGTTTCACTGCGATTGTTGTTGATAGATTTAACGCCGAATCTCAGTATTCATCCGTATTACTGATATTATCGTTCGTGGCTTTAGTATTAAACATCAAAGACTCAAAAAAGGGAGGGTAACTTTTCGGGATGGCTGCACTTTTACACAAACTAAGGAGGTCTGCTAAGCTTTAGTTACCGGAACGACTTGATTGTTGCATGTTTCAACTCTACATTATCTAGGCTTAAAGATACAGGTAGAGTACGCTTTCGTTCGCTTCTTCTACCACTCAATGTAGAAAAATGTGGATTATTTATTTAATCTAGCTCCTTATTATTTTATCTTATTTATTTTATCTTCGAAATTGCTCAACGAAAGCTACATCTAAAAGCTGGTCGAGAGTTGTTGCGAGCATAACCTTCTTCCACATTCCCGTTTACTTGTTACCCAACTGAACTGATAGGTAGTCCGGTTTCTGGTATTTACCACTCCGAACAGAAGACAAACTAGGTGTAGTTTGCGTCGGGACTTCATTTTCAGAATGAAGTGCTTGTTTAAAAAGGGCGTCATATGGCTTCTCCTAGGAATATTGTAGTAAAACCGAGCACAGGCCCTTTGAACCCTTTGGATTCATTCTTTCGTTCATTTATTTATCTTTAATCATAGAGGCTAAGTAACTTTAAACTAAGCCCCACAAAACCGTTGCTATGGTTTGACTCTAGACTGTGGATGAGGCGATCTCTGCGAGCTAAAAGGCGCAGCGGTATACCGTGTCCGCGTAGTTCAGCCTAGATAGCACAAGGGTTTCTACTAACTGTTCCCGTAGAGTTTTGGATAAATAGGATATAAAATGTTTCATTTTGTATACAACCTTCGAGTGATAGAAACAGTTGCGTATTGAGTCTGCAATATGTTTCTAAAAACGAAGGTTTTTGTCCATAACTAGACCTAGATTCCGAGCTTCAAGCACTTGGTCAACTGGCTCACACATAAGTTTTACGTCAAAAGTCTCAGGAAGTCTTGCTAACTGCTGTCTCGTGCCGAACCCAATATATTTGGTTTTTATTGAGTTCAGTGGCAAACTATGCTCCTCAGACTAAATATCGTTAATGGCCCTATTATATTGGTCCACTATTATCGAAACCAAACCCAAATAAGGGTTGTCGTAGCCGACTGCTTTACTATTAAAGTTAAACATAATACGCGAAATCTCTGCCTGGTTTACTTGAGTACCTAAGTGAAGAAATGGCTTCACTATGTCTATGATCAACAAAAAATGTCATAAGATATACAAAAAAAAAATACAAATAAGGTCAGGGTATGTGAACTATGGAAGGTCTTGTCTAGACTTTGTGGGTATTAACGTGGACTTAATATTTTTCCATAGTAATTTAGGGTTTTTATTATTATTTATATTGTGCTTATAGTAGGCTGTCCCCTCGTTGTGTAATGAGCTTTCTACCACGGATTTTAATTATTTGTAGTACTCTTTCTTTGAATCGGACCTAGTATAACGAAACATTGTCAATGCCTCATCCCTCAAGCGCATCATAAGAATGATATAGTATCAGTAATACAAGGATACGACTTTTCATTTCTAAATAATATCAAAAAGGGAACTTTTTGTTGGTTCAAAACATAAACCATTACATTTACATGATCAAGTGAAGAAATGTTGTCAGGGCATAAAGCAACGGGTCCGAGTTATAGTAATTCATGCAAACAGTTATAAGTAGCCTGAATTGTACCACGTATGACGTAAAGTAATAATCGTCACATCAAATCAAACGATAATTTGCAACTGTTTGAGTAATTATTTACTTCGGAAACATTGTAAGTGTTTATTACTTATTAGGTATATTTAAAATATTTCGACAACAAATCTGTGTCAACGTTTACCAAAAACTCTTAAGTTGAAGTTTATTTACGCCAATAATCCGGTAACCGCTGCTTACCAAAATAAAATACAAAAGAAACTTTTGTAATGATGTGTAACAATACTATTCCCGTCATAATTTTGTTGGACATTTCCCTACAATAAAAATGTATGTCATTATAACTTCGTTAATATCACTAGGAAAAATCTGAAAAAAAATACCAAGATGTGTTCCAACCCATTAATGCCGAATTTGACATAACAGCAAAAAGTCCATAATAGCACATTACCGACTTATTGCTTGGGGGCATCGATATGTTTTCATATTACAACTAGACTACTGAACCGATATCAATGAAATTTATATAGGACCATTCGGGAAGAATGCCCTCTCAAACAAAAAAAGGGTTTTTTTTAAAATCAGTTCATAAATGATGGAGTTACCTATGCGGCAACACATAAACAAAAATTCTCACTGAACAGAATTGAGAACCTCCTCCTTTTTTGTAAGTCGGTTAAAGAGTAGCAGCAGTAGCCTTGTGCCCACCAGAATGCTAAGTCAGTTCAGTTCAAACAAATAAACTGTTCAATACATTATGTCACATGGCGCTAACATTGCATATGAGTAGCTACTTCAAAAGTTTCCGTAAAATTAACGCTCATACAGGGTTATTTTTCCCCTTTAAACCCTGTATTTAACTATTTCCTAATCATTCTTTCGTGGACATTAATGTGGGTTACTCTTTCACTTAGTTATAAATAAATAAATATTATACCTACTGAACAGGCTGAATAGAATAGCTGATTTATTTACCGCAATAACAAGTTGCGTTCATCGAAAACGGAAAAACATGTGACGAAATATTTTCTAGTTACCTAGATGAGGGGCTAAAAACTAAAGTTTAGTCTACTAACCTAAATATGTTCATACGACACTTTTACATGTCATTTTTAACCGACTTCAAAAAAAGGAGGAGGTTCTCAATTCGGTTGTATTTTTTTTTTTTTTTTAGGGTGTGTTACCTCAGTACTCCGTCATTTATGGACCGATTTTCAAAATTATTATATATTATGTTTCGTTTGATAGGGTATACTAACAGATTGGTCCCATTTGTATCAAAACTCATACCTGATGAGGGATCTTCGAGGAATTGAGGGAACTCCTCAAAAAATATAGGCACACATGCACCGATTTCAACATTTTTAGTAACAAATCAAGCATTTTTATTTAGAAAGTATCATTTGGTGAAGAAAAATTGATGAAGAAGACAGGCAACGGAACTCTTCAACGCATAACAGCAAATTATTCGCGATTGCTATAGTCAAATGTCTATGCTGAGCTTTTGTTTTTCCACAACATAACATTATTGCCATTCTATTTTAAAAGGGGCCGGCAGAGATGTACAGATTAATGTTTAGACAGAACTTCTTTAGCAATTGTTATCCAATTTCAATGATTATTTCAAGTTTTGATAGACTTTCTCTACATACAAAGAAACTAAAAATTACAAAATAAAAACTTTTTTACAAAAAATACAACCGACTTCTTAAAAAAAACTTACAGGTGAAAAATAACTCCAGTTTCGGAAGTCGGTGGCCAATAATGAACAAAACAAAACCACCAAAGCCACAGACTTTGGTGTTTTTTTGTAAAAATGGTTTTACTTAAAGGTGCGGTCGGTGTTTCACTATTTGACTACTCTGAGAAGAAACACTGAAAGAAACTCAAAGGTCACTGTCTCTTTTAAAGTCCAGACATTATCTTGGTCAGATCGTGTAAGAACCATGCAAATTAGTGTCTGAAATGGTTTTTTTGAGGAAAGAACCACACAGATATGAGGGTACCAGATCAGTCAGTGCAAGCATTTGTCAGAAATTGTGAGCTGTAAAAGGACATAAATAAATAATCCGCATACTTAGAACATAGAATGGTGTCTCCGTCGAAGATGGTGCAACGGACGCCTTAGGTATTTGTGTCTTCAAAGTATACGCTCTCGTGCCGTTTTGTGGAAAAAAACTACTTTAGAATAGAATAGAATAGAATAGAATAGAATAGAATAGAATAGAATAGAATAGAATACTCTTTATTGTACTCTTTATAGCCCTATGTAGCCCTTAAAGTTATAATTTGTAAGTTTTATGGTGTACAATATGTATGTATATGTCATTAAAATCAAGTCATTTTACAAAGTACGTTTACTAATTTCAGCTCGATATACGCCCGATATTAATATTCTATCTCAATCCAAATCCCGATCCTTTGTTTTTGACGGCTGCTTCTGATTGGACATCTTTAAGACTCGGATAGGCAAACTCGGTCGTTGATTGGTTACAGACAATGAAGATCGGGATCAAGATAGCAACCGAGATCAGCGATAGGGATAACAAATACGTAAGATTAAATACATTTTTTGTCAAATTTTATGTATTTAAGTAGGATTATGGACTTTTTTACCTGAAAAAGTGTAAAACTTATGTGAGGCGACAAATTTTATGTCTTTTTTGGTAGGTATTATAGGTACCTACCAAAAAAGACATGGCTTAATTTTTCATCAGATCGTAACGGAAAAATTAAGAATTGCATATCTGCGCTATGCGAAACTGCATTTAAAAAAAAAATACGTACTTATTTACGCCTTTATCGCACTGGGGGTGCGAAATAAACTCCACGTACCTGCTGACAGGTCGCGCAGTAGACACTGAGATCAGCCTTCGGGTGCTGGCTGCAGTACTTCACAGGTGCGGGGTCTAGGGGTTTCAGCGAGTGACGAGCAGTGGCCTTCTGTCTGCCGTGAGCGTCCCCGCAGGATGTACAGATGCTCACCAGGCATTGACTGCAGCGGGTTTCTGCCTGTGAAACAAGTTTAGATTTAGTTTTATTTTTTAACGCTTAGTGATCGAAATTCAACATTTCTGGTTTTTTTTTTCCACATCACCTTTAATTTTTTAACCGACTTCAAAAAAAGGAGGAGGTTCTCAATTCGGTTGTATATTTTTTTTTCTACAACATAACATTACGCCATTCTATTTTAAAAGAGGCTGGCAGAGATGTACAGATTAATGTTTAGAGATAGAACTTCTTTAGCAATTGTTATCCAATTTCAATGATTCTTTCAAGTTTTGAAAGACTTTCTTTACATACAAAGAAACTAAAAATTACAAAATAAAAACTTTTTTACAAAAAAAACAACCGACTTCTAAAAAAAAAACTAACAGGTGAAAAATAACTCCAGTTTCGGAAGTCGGTGGCCAATAATGAACAAAACAAAACCACCAAAGCCACATACTTCCGAAACTGGAGTTATTTTTCACCTGTTAGTTTGGACTAATTTCACCTGTTAGGAGGGGACGCTCTAGAAGGACATACTTAGTTGTGTTCTTCAGAAAGGTCAGGTCCGTAGTACTCGCAAGCGGCGCGTGCGTGTGTGACAAGTAACCAAAGACATTCAATACCTATAGACCAGACATCACGAACAAAATTTTTATCTGAAACTTGTGTCGTGCTGGACACAAGTCTATGAGTTTTTTTTAGTACGCTCCGCTGCCGCTCCAATATTCATATATTATTCTAGATGGCGTTACTGAGACATGGGATCAAAGTTTTTCTGTGACATTTCCTTGACATGCCCGCTCTAAAGTATTTTAAATCTCTTCGCAAGTTATATGAATGTAAATGAAGCAAAAAGAAGTACCTATGTAAGAATTGTAGCATATGGCGCTCTGTAGTTTCTACTTGCCCCCATAGGAAAAAGTCGTGAGTTTAAATATCTATGTGGTCGAAATTCAACAGTTGTCTTCATTGCATTTATTTTCTACTCTACCTACTCTCTAAGTGAATATAGAACTACGATGACCTGGAGCCATTTATGAGAATAATCAGATTTATTCAGCTCTATTAACTAAGACCTAAGAATTAATTGAATCAATATAGGTACAATTGGTGAAGGAAAACATCGTGAGGAAACCTGGGGCTCGAGTCTACTATTGCAATCGTGTCTCAATGACCGGTCAAGGATCGATTTTTGACGTATAACGTAAAACTTATGACACATTTCTCATACAAAAACTGTCAAAGTTGTGAAATATTCGATCAATGACCGGTCATTGAGACACGATTGCAATAGCAGACTCGAGCCCCAGGACTCATAATAAAAAATTGTAAGTTTGAAATCGCCAATCCGGCTTGAGCAAACGTGGTGATCAATGCTCGAGCCTTCTCTGTATGAGAAGAGGCCTTTGCCCTGCAATGGGACAGTAACAGGCAGGTTATTATTATATTATTAAATATACAAATTATAGTCATAACATTACTTATATGCTCCAATCGACTGAGCATTATATCTGCAACACACCATAATTGCATTACTTAATATTCATGCCGAGTACTGCCTCAGATATGACGTTATGAGTCAGTTCCGTTTCACTAGCTACTCGTATCAAACTGGTACTTCCCCTGCAAAGCGCGCCGCTATTGGTCGGCATAAATACGAATATCGAATGGAATTAAACGTGAAAATCTTCTATTTACTGACTGAAATCTTAGTAAATAATTTCACAAATTAAAAGAGATAAAAAAACTCAATGTTTTGACATGAAACAATGTGTTGAAATGTTTATAGTATTTAAGAAAACACGGTTTTAAAGTTGCAGTCCTACATCGCGCAAGCAAAGTTTTCTTGCGTCGGAGCATATATACGGCCGGCGATGACTAACCGTCGGTCTTCCCCTGGGGTCGCTTCATCGACCGACCCACTAGCCGTGGCCCACCTGATATGGGTTGACCTGGTTGGCCTCGGACGTCTAATCATATCCTTGTACGACTTTAAGATATGATAGATGTTCAAACAAGCTAAATATCGTCCTCTCTCTGGGTATAGTTGAACATCCGAGGCACTTCTCGGTCACCTGCTTGGCGGGGGCTGTAGAGTGGCTAGCGGGGGCTGACAAGCCCGCAGTGCCGCAAGCGGGGGGCTAGCTTCACCACGAGTGAACCCACCGCTTGCGACGCCGCGCTTGGAAGACGAAGACCCCCAGGGGAGGCATCCGCTGAAGAACTATTCGAACAGCGTTAATAAATACTAAGTTCAAATCCAAAAAACTCAAACAACCTTTTGTTTTTTTTAACTATTTTATGTTTAGTGAATTATTCTCTGTATCGTAAGCAAGAAGTTATTTTACCTTTCACTTGAATCCTCAAATAATATTAAGCAATTTGCATCCCAAATTATTCATAGACAACTTCCCTGTCTCATGAGTGAGTCCCTACCATTATGAGTCATGTTGATTTAGTTAGTGGAACTGACTGCAATGCCGGAGGTCGTGGGTTCAATTCTTTCCCAAGACAAAATAATGTTTGTGTGATTGGCACGATCATTTGTTCTGGGTCTGGGTGTAATTTATCTATACCCATATAATGCATGTATTTAGAAATATGTACCTATATTAGTATGTATGTTTATGTATCTATCGTTTAGTAGGTACCCATAACACAAGCTCTGCTTGGCGTAAATTGGGACTAGATGGCGTTGTGTGAATGTTGTGGAATATTATATTATCTATTATTGAAAGTGTTAATCAAAAGTGAACATTAGACAAACTTCGAAAGTGTTTACTTATGAATTGAATTGTACCTATATTGGTATTTTTCAATTCACAAGGCTCAATGCTGTACACAGCATTGCGTTGCCAGCGTTGAGCCATGCCTACAGGCATGGGGTTAACCACATTACAACATTTCGCGAAAATAAGGAATCATAACCACAAGTTCATCACAATTTTCATTCACTTTGAAGACTTAGTCAGTTTGTATTATCTATATAATGTTTTAAGTACCAGAAATAGCTTAACATTGCACTGGGCCCGCGTGATATTATAGCCCATACGCAAAATACGCGCTTTGACGTGGAGTTGCGGATACCAGTCCAGTATCTTCAATCTTTAATAGCTGAACTTCCTTTGTATAGTTCAATTTCGAGTTTCATCACGTTCAATGATGCGTAAAGACGTTCACCAAATGTTCACAAATAAAGTAACACACAAGCATTCCGTAAGTCAAATGTTACTGAACGAAACGAATGGTAAGTAATTTTGTTGAAATCCCGCATTTGAAGCGTACCGCTCACGGTTGAGATCCTTCACGTGCGTTTCAATATCTTAAAATACTTTTGGAAGGAGTGTTTTTTATTTATTTAAGAAAACAAAGGACTTTACAGGGTATAGAAAAGACCAGTTGCGTAACTGACAGATAGTCGAAACATTTCTGCCTATTATAGAAAAAAAATGCTCGACATTGTAGACTATTCATCATCATCATCATCATCATTTCAGCCATAGGAAGTCCACTGCGAAACATAGACCAGCAGTGGTCTGATGAGCGATGGGGTCGAAAGGTTCTCGAGTGGAGGCCACGTATCGGCAAGCGCAGCGTAGGACGTCCACCTACAAGGTGGACAGACGACCTCATTAAGGCCGCGGGAACGCGCTGGATGCGAGCCGCTTCCAACCGGTCTTATTGGAGATATATATGGGAGGCCTTTGTAGACTATTGTCGACTGAAGAATCTATACATTTCTTATCTTCATTATAGACATTGTTGAACCCGGAACCCTCGGGCTCCGTGAGGGTTCTGTTGATGCTCGCTCACGTTGCGAGCATGTAGATAGACTGCTGAAACTAGCTCAATGCGAACCCCCGGGCTTAGTGAGGGTTGCAAAGACACTATGGTTCCCTATACGGCGCTAGGTTGTGGAAAAAGGAAACATAGGGTATCAATCACCTCCAATGTTTAATCTACCATGTTGATTGGTAACATTATAAAAATGCACGAATTACATTATTTTTTTTTTTTGATAGAGGTCGTCTCGCAGTGCACCCTACTGAGGGGTGGCGCTGCTATCTGCTCAACCGGTCAAAACACAAATTACAATTCTTCAACCCAGATATCTTATAGTATTCGCGGAGAATCTTAACACCGCGATCTAATTTTTGTTCTCAAATAAAAAGCGACATCTATCGGTCCCGAAAATTACTAAAATTACAAAGGCTGTTGGAGCGCGACATTGATTGGCCGATAGATGGTTGTACAGACATTGTCGTGCTCAAAACAAAAGAAATGTTTCTACAATCTCTCAGTTTGTTTATTCTTCTGTAGACAGAATCCGTTTCTACGATGGTCCTGCTACGCGTGCTGGTTAGACTGGGAGCTGACCTCAACATAGTTGGGAAAAGGCTAGGCAGATGATGATCCTAAGAGGCCGTGCATAAAATTAAGAAGGCCCGTTCGCTACTGACGGGATAGGTTTTGCACGGTCGTAAAATGGTACGAAAATATAATAAACTTAAATTTCTAGTGTTAAAAGGTAGAAGTAATTTGAAGAATATAAACAAAATACTGATTAATCTTGAAATTTCCGGAACGTAACGACATTGAATTTTTTTTCCCATATGTTGTAGTAAAAATTAAAAAAATTGTTTACGTACATGCAAGTAAACTACATACTGATGTTCGCAAGATTTTTCAATTTTCAAAATCTATTGTAGTTTCTTTTAATTAAATGATCAAACGACAGTCTCGAGTCATTTTTTGGAAAACTTGTGGTGAATTTTAGTGATTTTCCATGAATACCTACGTAATTTATTTCCAAAACTTTATTCCTCAACATGCAAAACAAGGAACTCGTTCGTCTTTTTAAATCACAAATAGGATTGTTTAAATTCTTCTTCCCTTTCTCACAAATAATGATTAAAGTTGATCAAAATCAGTCGATTTCAGGCACGGCCTCTTAGGATACGTTAGTTTATACTTTAGTTCGTATTTGGCGAGAGATTTCGCTACACACATCATCACCCAATTTGTCATGCAATTCCCTACCTTATTATCACTGTTGCAAAGATCACAGAGCACGTTGACACCCTCTTTGTCCTGAGACGCCGCCATCTTCCGAAGCAGCACATAGTTGAGGGGTAATGCTGATATACCTCCGAGGGGCAGCTGGGTCTCGAAACCACAAGTGGGGCATAGGAGGAACTGGACACTTTTGCCTGATACCTGGAAAAAATGGAGATGGTTTTAAAGAGGGTCAGCAATAAAAACGTTTTTTCGGACTAATTGCATCAAGTATAACGATGATGGCTGCATAGTAGAAGTAGTAGTATAGTATGCTATTAACAAAATTTCTTGGGCTTACTCTGGATTATAAGTTAAATTGGAAATCCCAGATTGAAACATTGTGCAAAAGATTAAATAAATCAGTATATGCCCTACATGAACTTAAAAAGGTTTCAAATATAAATACGTTGTTAGCGGATTATCATCGTTTAGTTGCTTCAGTACTGAGGTCTGAGGTATGGTGTAATTTTCTGGGGAAATTCGACGGATATTGACATAATTTTTAAAGCACAAAAACGGTGCTTAAGGGTTATGTTTTTCCAGGAGTATAAGATTCTGACTCTCCCAAGTCTGTATATTTATGAGGTCTCATTATTTGTGAAAACCAATAAAAACCTATTTAAATTAGCATCAGAAATAAATAATAGGCAACAACGAGACGCACTACGCCTCTATGTACCCCGAACATGTACCTCTTTAATGTACAGGAGTGTGTTCCTGTAATCTTCAATAAATTACCTTAAGAAATAAGGGCAATGAACCTATTCATTGCCCTTATTTCTTTAGGTAATTTACGGCACTATTTAAGAAAAGTAAAAAAAAAATCTGATTAATAAATGCTACTATATGTATAACTTGAATGAGTTCCTCAATGATAATTTTGCCAAACTAAAGACCTCACAGTGACATCAAGTAAAATCAATTATTCATTGAATTATGCATGTATCTCTTAATAACTAATTTTGACATTGACATTGAAATAATCTAAATATTTTTATTATTTAATTTATAAATTTTAAAAATATAAGTTTTATTTTATTATTTAATTTATCATTTATTATTTGACTGCCTCGTTGGTCTAGTGGTCACAAGCGCTACTGCTGATCATGAGGTCCCGGGTTCGATCCCCGGGTCGGGCAAAGTGTCATTGAGTTTTTCAATCTGGGATTTCTCAGTAACAGCCCGGAGTCTGGATTTGTGCCCGATGGATGGCAATAGGCTCGCCCCCTATTACATGGGACTTAAACATAATGGCGAAATGTGGGTGTACTACCAGGTACACCTCTGCTTAGCCCTTCGAGGATTACAGGCGTGACGATATATATATTTATTATAATTTATTATCCACTATGACTTTAACTTATTATAACTATATCGTGCTTATTTCATCTAATTTTATTTATTCCAATGTCTATTTTGATTAATTGATGAATAACTATGACTGTATAAACTTTTGCATGCCTTACGGTAGAATCTCTTGAAACATGTAATTCTTATAACACCATTGTAACAGTGTATTCAGCAAAAATAAATGATTTGATTTGATTTGATTTAGTATAAACTGTAGCTCTGCTATCAACGCCCTTCACCAGATATACGGTATGGAATAATGTTCCATGTAAAAAGCTAAGTTAATTTAGATTAAGCTAATCATCACTAAATAAATACTTATTATAAAACAAAGTCCTCCGCCGCTTCTGTCTGTCTCTGTTCGCAATAAACTCAAAAACTCCGGCATCAATTTTCATGCTGTTTTCACCAATGAATAGAGTGGTTGGTCCTCTAGGAAGGTTTTAGTATACAATTTGTCAAGTTTTATAGTAGATATACATTGGCTAAAATATAATGATATTTATTGGAGACGTCCGCGGACATCGGCTATAGTATAGGATCCCGTTAAGAACGACCTTTACCGAGTTGGTTAATGAGTGAAACCAATTTTATATGTAATATAATATGTTAATATGTATTACATATGGGTTGTCTAAACAATTTCAGTCCAGGATATTTTTTTTTAAATTATTATTTCACTGGTTTGGTTAATAGACAAATTCCTTACCAATCGAAAGTATGAAGTCCAAAGAATATGAAAAAAATACCTCCTACTACTACTATTTAAAACACTACTACCTACCTACTTTAGTATTGTTAGCACCAAAGAGACAAGCGGCATAGTAAGTCACTTTAAAATTATGTAAAAAACATCTTTCAAAATCAATGCATTTCAGTAAGGTAGTTAGGTTTGGTAGTTAGGTTCGCTATAGGATAGGATGAGTTAGGTTAGGTTACATGTATATATAACGTCATTACAAAAAAAGGAAAGGTATTTACAAGGCAGAAGTAAGAGGGAACGCCCCGGGAGGGGACGCCCTAGAAGGACATACATAGACCTTATTGGTGAGGTTCTTCAGGAAGGTCATGTGCGTAGTACTCGCAACCGGCGTGTGTGAGTGACAACATGTATGAATGTAAACGAAGCAAAAGAAGAATGTAAGAATCGTAGCATAATGGCGCTCTGTAGTTTCTGCCTACCCCCATGGGTAAAAGGCGTGAGTTTATGTATGTATGTATGTATGTATGTGTATAACGTCATTCTTATTATATCTAACCCAATAAGACAAAAGGCATTATAGAGACTCGCTCAATAAAAAAGTAGTAGTATGTAGTACACACATCAAAAGTGTCTAGGGATCAACATATATTTTTGCAATAACTTTTCTCCTGATTGATATTAATTAAAATTTTCTTTAAGGATTCATGAAATAAAGTGTTTTCGTTTGTCACAGTAACGATAAACCAAGTCACCTTTGCATTAATAAAGAAATTTGCCATTTTCCTAATAAAGGGATTTTTGACATTTGAACCACTAACATTAAAGTTCGAAAAAAAGACTGAAATAACAGTTTTCTTTAAAATTTTATTGGGTAACTTAAACAATTAATAATCCGTGTTTCTACCGCGAACACTAACAACACAAGAACATCGGTTTGGCATACTCAAAATGAGTTCATCCAAATCACGCTGTGGAATGGCCGCCCATGTTCGTTGCAACAACAAAAAAAGGTCTTCTTGCGACTGGATGCCCTCCATATTCGGCAGAGCTCTTCTCTGTAGCATATCCCATGCATGCTCAATCGGGTTCAAGTCTGGCGACTGAGCAGGCCAGGGCAGGACATTGATGTTAGCTGCGGCGAGAGTCTGTCTTACAACTCGTGAGGCTTCATCACTCTTCAGGGAACTTAATTAGCGACCAAACAGTCAGAAACCGCTTGCATGAAGTGAACCTTCATTCCCGAAGACCGCTACGGGTACCACCTATAGCAATGCACAATCGTAGGATTCGATATCAATGGGCTCTTGAACACAGAAATTGGGCAGAAGAACAATGGCGTTTCGTGTGCTTTTCTGATGAGTCTCGTTTTGGTATGAGACCGGATACAAGACGTATACGACACTGGAGAACCCCTGGACGCCAACAACGATTAAAATCCTGCCAGGAAGTCCATCCTTATAGTGGTGGAACCATCATGGTATGGGCGGGTATTTGGATCGGCGGAAGAACTGAGTTGATTTGGATCAGAGGCAACCACGTCATCGTTCCTCTACAAGTGCAAATCGGTCCCTTATTTCAGTTAATGCATGATAATGCACGACCGCACACCGCAAGAGTTGTAAGACAGACTCTCGCCGCAGCTAACATCAATGTCCTGCCCTGGCCTGCTCAGTCGCCAGACTTGAACCCGATTGAGCATGCATGGGATGTGCTACAGAGAAGTGCTCTGCCGAATATGGAGGGTATCCAGTCGCAAGAAGACCTTTTTTTGTTGTTGCAACGAACATGGGCGGCCATTCCACAGCGTGATTTGGATGAACTCATTTTGAGTATGCCAAACCGATGTTCTTGTGTTGTTAGTGTTCGCGGTAGAAACACGGATTATTAATTGTTTAAGTTACCCAATAAAATTTTAAAGAAAACTGTTATTTCAGTCTTTTTTTCGAACTTTAATGTTAGTGGTTCAAATGTCAAAAATCCCTTTATTAGGAAAATGGCAAATTTCTTTATTAATGCAAAGGTGACTTGGTTTATCGTTACTGTGACAAACGAAAACACTTTATTTCATGAATCCTTAAAGAAAATTTTAATTAATATCAATCAGGAGAAAAGTTATTGCAAAAATATATGTTGATCCCTAGACACTTTTGATGTGTGTAGTTATAAGTATCTAGTATTGGTAGAATGTTACTTATTGTTTTGTATCATAAACAAGTTTTGTTACTTATTATTATTGCTGCGGCTGCTGAGAACCTCAAGCGGCGTAAATATAGCAACCTTGTTGGTAGTTATACTTTCGAGCTTTTTGGGGTTGAAACTCTTGGGCCGTGTGGTCCGAGTTCTCGTCTTCTTTACAAAGACATCTGCTAACGTTTAGTTGACGCTTCCCGTGACCCAAGGGCTGGCCTCTACTTTGGCCAGAGGCTAAGCATTGCCATTCAACGTGGCAATGCCGCCAGTCTTTTGGGCACTTTACCAGCTGGCAGCGATGCAGAAGAATTTTTTGACGCTTTGTAGTTATTTATTGTTAGTTTTAGTTATTTATTTATTTTAAGTTTTTGTTATCTATATCTATATATATAAAAGAAAGTCGTGTTAGTTACACCACTTATAACTCAAGAACGGCTGGATCAATTTGAATGATTTCGGTCTTTTTGGATTTGTCTTTGTCCGAAATTGCATAAAATGTCATGACAGGAGTCAAACTTCCCAGTTCATTATCATTATCAGGTGACAATTTGACATTGACAAGTCTTAAGCTAAACTGAAGGTAAGGTTGTCAATTTATACGTAACTACGTTCTGAAATTTATTTTGTTACTAAACTTAGAGGTTTTATGTCGCATAAAAAAGTCTTATATTTCAGAAATCAATTTACGTAATTAACAATGACGACAGAGACGAACTTTAATAATTCTATGCAAATAGAACCATTTTACTGTTAGGACTTTAATTAAAGTAGACCGGGAAAACTATAGGTATAAATTGTATGTAACATTAAAGGCCAGGTATGTAGGTTCAGTTTAAAATTATGTATTTAGTATTTTTTAAATCAATGCATTTTAGTTAGGTAGTTAGGTTAGGTAGTTAGGTTAGCTCATAGATATTAGATTTCTATGGGTTAGCTATAGAATAGGTATGGTCAGTTAGGTTAGGTTATATATACATGTTGTAATTTTAATTCTATTGAACACAAAATGTTTAAATAAGATCACAGTAGAGACTCGCTACATAAAAAGTAGTAGTAGTTATTATTGGTTTGGATCTATTTGTTGTCGTCTTATTAAACGTATGTATTTCTAATATAAAAAAAAAATTGATAAGAGCAATAAATTGACTCTAAGGCACAACGAAGTTTGCCGGGGCAGCTAGTGATTAAATAAAACTAAGTAAAGGTATTATAGACTATTACAGACTATAGACTAGCTGAACTATAGACTATTTATAATCATCTTATTAAAAGTATGTATTTTTGTATGACTGAATCAAGCCCAATTCCTTATCATTAAGTAATTCAGTAACGCATTAAGTAATTCAGTAACGCTATATGTAGGTATAAATAATATGTACGAAACAGTAGCAGACCAGAGTCTTTATTTATATATATTTACTTTCTTTCTTTCTTTAAAAGCACTTTGACAACGCGCGAACGAACTACCAGTATAAACTATATAAATAGGTACGTTTGTTCTACGACTTTTTGTCTGTTTTCGATAAAGTCGTAGAACAAAATGTTGTTGTTTATGATGTTAGTAATCTACTCCTGCGAGGTTGTTGGTGTTTTACAAATAACCCTGTATAAATCTGCAACGACTTCAATGCAATTAACACTAACCTTCCTAGTCAGTATTCCATATTTATGGTGCTGTTGTTTCTGCTCCCAGGTGCCTTCGGACCCTGAGTGGCGGAGATCGCTTTCATAGCCCGAGCCTGCAGACCCCGCACCAGATCCTGACCTCGATCCACCTGGGTCCAGCTGGATTGAACCTGGAATTAGGAAAAGACATGTTGTTTAGCCAAATCACTTTTCAAAAATGAGGCACCGGCTGGTGGTACTCAAACTCATATGTAACGACATAAAATTGTACGTAAATAAAGCATACCTACAATTTCAACTTTTCGGCTTTAGTTAAGTTTACTGTTATGTTGCAAAATATCTGTGGATGCTTGTTTTTAGCAATAACAGAATTAGAATTAGTATGTTAAATTGTTGTTACCCAATCATGTGTAATTAGTCTGTAAGCCTTCTTTTAAAAGTAATAAATTAAAATAAATAAATAATAAATAAACTTCAACGCCGAGGAAGGAGCCAGTTTCTTGGCGTGGAACTAATTATAGTGAACTGGATATTAGCAGACGTGGCTTACTTAGCAGTTAATACCACCTTGTTACTATCCTACTGCAAAGAGCCAAAGGTAGGTACCTTCTCATACAGAGAAGGCATTGATCACCACGCTTGCTCAAGGGGGATTAGCGATTTCAAATTTATCTACCCTAATATTATAAAGAGCAAAAAATTGTACTTTTGTGTATGTTTGTAATGAATAAACTCAAAAACTACTCGGCCGATTTCAAAAATTCTTTCACCATTAGAGAGCTAAATTCACCCTGAGTAACATAGGCTACTTTTTATTCCCGCGTTCTCACGGGAACGGGAACTACTGGGGTAAAACCGCGTAACGTCTGCTACTCAATTATAAAATCGAGGTTTCTTTTCGTCGTTTTCGTTGACCGATGCAAGTAGTCGCCACATACGAACTAAAATGACATATTAATCAGAGCGAGCGTAGCAAGTTTGAATTCATTTCATTCATTTTTCATTAATGGAGAAATATGATTTTCCAAAGAGCGTACCTCCTCTCGAGCGTACGCCCATGATAGTAATATACCCAAATTGAAAACTAAACTCATGCAAAAGCTTACAAAAAACTGAATAATTAATAGAAGCCTCTCGGTATTAACACTGGCCTGTTGGTCTAGCAGTTAGTGGCCCTGACTGCTATGCCGGAGGTCGTAGGTTCGATTGTGTGATGAGTCATCATTTGTTAAATGTCTGGGTGTCATTTACTTATCTAAAATATGTAGGTACCTATGTATTTAGAAATATATAAGTATGTTTATCAGTTGTTTAGCATCCATAAATCAAGCTTTGCTTTGCTTGGGAGTAGGGCGTTGTTTGAAAGTTGAGAAATTTATTTTATTTATTTATTTAAACCGTTCCCTCTTAAATTACTACACTTCACTTCACTACTATATTTCAGTATCAGTAGAGATACGGCCGGTCGCCAACACGATGGTCTGATCAAGTAAAGGAAGCTATCCCCTCCAGCAAATTTCAACAGGCGGTGATGGCAACTTTGGACCGGAATCGATGGAGACAGCTTGTCCGCTTAAAGAGGTCCAGTGACCACGATCCTCAGTTATGAGGGACCGATTGGAGAAGAAGAAGAGATACGGCTGAAAGCGCGGGCAAAGCTAATATTTTGAAAGCCGAAAAGAAACGAAAATGAAATAAAAAATAATAATGTAAAACAGCATGTCTCAGGTGAAACCCTAAATTTAGCCCGCGTATAAACAAAACGCGGGTAGACAAACAGTCGTGTTGAAAAATTACCAGTGTGTCAGTGAGTCAAAGTATTTGGCAAAGAAATTATTCACTTTGCCGGAAGATGGTGCTTTTGACATTGAGCAGCGTGATTCATTTACTAATAATAATTTAGCTGGTTATTAAAGTGAAGCGAAATGTGTCGATGAACTAGTTCTACAGAGACGGATTATATAGGTAAAATGGAAAATATTTTTTAACTTCGCATATAAAGGTCCAGGTCCACAGGCTCTTTGGAGATAGTTTGGTTACTTAATTCTCTAAGGAATGCTGAATGTTCAGCTTCCAATCTTACCTCTTTTTTTGGATACCTACATGATGAAACATTGAGGCTCACATACACAAACGTCCAGACCGAGACAACCACCTGTACTTAGGCACATCATTGTAGGATCTACAGGGCCTACAATGATGTAAGTTCCGGATAGGAATGTAACCAAAATAGCCTACCAAACACACCTCAATCTTCATCCCACAAACATAATATTCAAGATCTACTTCAAACGATGACGAATCTTAAATAAAACAATCATACGAATCCATACACAACTGAAGAGTTCGTCGAATCATTACTTATTATTACACAATTGGCAACAAATCCTCTTGAGTTACCCAACGTTTGAACCTCCACGATTCATCTTGAAGTTTCAACCATAACAATAAGAAATTAAACAGATGCCAAAAGTTAATATACATAATGTTTATTTGTGTAAGGCTGTTGTCCCACCGCAGGCGGAGAAGCCACTAACTATCGGCTACTTTCTCGCTCAAGAAACGTACTATAGATAAACATTCCGAGTAAACAAAAGAGATGCTTATACAAGAGGTGGATACCCATAGTCATCAGAATTAGCCATTTCTTCAATAAGTGGTAATGTGGGTAAAAACCAAGAAGGAATCGCTTGAATCACAATCAAAAATCATTTACCGCCCAAATTATATTATCTTCCTTACAGAATCTTACTAAAATCTATTCACCAGTGGTTAGTAAATCACTTGGTCCATCACATCTTAGTCATTTTGATTACTTCTTGTAACAAAACAGAGAAAGAGAAGATCACTTGGAACAAAAGCGATATAAGGGATACGTGTGTATGGTGCGCTTGCCGTTGACGTCCAAATCACAATGATGTTCAACCTCCTCGAACGTCAGGCTCCGTTCCGCTTCTAGTTTCTAACTCTACTTGCTTCTCGCTCATCGTTGGCAGTGGGACCAGTGCCTTAACATCATTCACGGAATCATCTTTTATTAAAGGTACTGTATAAAATCAAAGTTGGTGGTGCATTTTAATAACGACCCAGATACACTGTTTTAAGTTTTAAAGTTGTTTACGTTATTATTTAAAGGGTTCTGGTTCGTAATAAAAACAAAAGATTGGTGGTTTTAATATCTTATAACGTGTCAAGATTCCATCAAGTTATTGTGGCGCTATATATGAGGCATATTTTTTATTTCTTCAAGATATTGATGATGACTTTTAACTGCTTGGAACAGATTGTTTTTTGCTAAATTTTCTAGTTTTTCTTACAAGTACGTACTTCTTCTCTGTATGAGACGATACCTTTGCCTTGCAGTAACAGGCTGGTATAGTTACCTAACTGTTTTATCTTTGCTCATATCCTTCTACGTACTTACTGTATATGTATGTGTTTTGTACGTATATTCATCGCAATAAAACTATGAAAAAACTGCAAAACCAAGCAAGCGATACCTTCTTGGGTTAAAGTTTTATGCTCGGCAACTAGTTTTTGCTGCTTTACCCAAGCCTATGTATAATTCTATCCATAGATATTGGATTCTATGAAAACCTTACCTCGCGTGTACCGTATAGCTAATTTTAAACATTTTTTAAACCTTTAATACAATTTATCCTTCTTATAAGTACCTACACCTACAAGGAATATAATCAATTGCTTTTCCAAAGTAGATACATTCTAAGTATTTAAAACTAACTAGTTACCTTACCTAGCCTTTTCGCAATTAATTTAGGTTTAGCTTCCAGTCTCAGCACCCGGCACCCTTCGAAATGGCTTTTATCTTTTTAAAACGTAATCCCCCACCAGGGGGTCGAGTCTGCTATTGCAATCGTGTCTCAATGACCGGTCAATGATCGATTTTTGACGTATAACGTCAAACTTATGACACATTTCCCATACAAAAACTGTCAAAGTTGTCAAATATTCGATCAATGACCGGTCATTGAGACACGATTGCAATAACAGACTGGAGCCCCTGGAATTGCTCCTGTATCGTGAGTGCGATATTCGCGAAATTCTTTAAAACTAATACTAAGTTAAGTTATCTATTCTGATTTATTAATGGATTGACATAGATTTTGGATTTGGTTTTACTTGTTTTGTTTTATTTGTTTGAGTAATTTAATTTAATTATAATTCATTGAGTTGGATTGACCTCATTGTAATGGACTTTAGTTAGTTTTATTTAAAGCATTTATTGATTGTAGTTTTTATTTATTTAAATTAGTTTCATTTAATTTAGTCAAAAATGGTAAAAACTTGATGCAGAGATCGATACATTTCTTACATGGTAGATTTTTAAGCTAAAACAAGAAAGGTGTCGTACCGTATCGATTGAAAGTTGAAATAACATGACCATTGAAAAAGTTTCTGTGCCTATGTTTGTTTGTGAGTCCCTGTCATAGCGCACCGCGCCGGGTGGCATACCTATATATAGAAACACATTAGCTTAGTTCCTGTTTGAATCAATGAGACATAGCCAAGATACATTATGGTTACTTGCTCCCGTGTTGTTTAGCTATTAATCATGTTTAAATAACTACATACATAACCAGGTTTATTTGTTTTCTAAGGTTACTCGAATTTCTCTGTAAAACTAAAATCTTTTTGTTTATTTTGCCTTTGTTACCATAAAACATCACACCTTTATCATATCATGTGATTTATTATATTTAGAATAGAATCAGCACTTTTTAAACTTAAAAATTAGCACGGCTGTCCCCCAAACACCCGCCTTTCACCACTTTTATTGTCTTTGTTGAAAAGAAGTGGCGCAATGTAGAGATCTTTGACAGGGTTTAAAGATCCTCATCCCCCATAGAGAAGGGAGGATTCTTTGATCAGACGGCTGTCTGGTGGGCTACTACTGCCCGACGGTTATTAAATAAATAAATAAATAATAAATATTCTACAAGTTTTCACACAACGCCATTTAGTCCCAAGTTAAGCTTGAGAGCTTGTGTTATGGGTACTAAATAGCTGATTAACATACTTATATATTTCTAAATACATACATATTATACATAAATTATACCCAGACACAGAACAAATGATTGTGCTCATCACACAAACATTTGTCCTGGGTTGGAATTGAACCCACGACCTCCGGCATAGCAGTCAGCGGGTCACTAACTACTAGACCAACAGGCCAGTCATAATATTGTCAGAATCTTGTAAACGTTCAGCCGCGCGCGGTGTACACTGTACACACATCTTACACCGCGATGTTAAAGTTATCCGTTGTTTGTTCAAACATAAGTATGTGTCCAGATATAATTATTTCACTATAAATCTTTCTTTTAGAGTAACCATCTCAACCACCTTGAGGATCTTGTGGCTAAATTATAACAGCCGCATGGGTCGACAATGCGCCTAATATACGTTTTTAAATCCTTTAGAGAATCGGCTGACATAGACACATTGAAAATGGTTTATTTTGCACTGTGGCAGTCGATTATCGGTAATTGCATTCCTGCATGGGGTGGTGCTGTTAAAACAAATTTTCTGAGGGTAGAGCGAGCTCAAAGAGCAGTTCTTAAGGTAATGTATAGGAAGCCATACCTTTATCCGACCAAACAGCTTTATGAGGATTGTGGAGTATTGACAGTTAGACAGCTGTTTATCCTACAGTCCGTCCTCAGAACCTAAAGAGTCATGCCCAGATCCAACCCGAAAAAACGCACAAATGTCCCATCTGGGGCAACACCCAAAACCACATTTGCCAAACGCCAGTTTTACGTGATAAGCAAGTATATATATAAGAAACTACACAAATCATACTTGATCTAAACCGATACTCACTTAAACACAAAATCACTCAATGGCTACTACAACAGGATTATCTCTCAACGGAGAATCTTTTTACGTACATCTCGTAGATACTCACTCATATCCTCGCACATACACATACACACACTCACCCTCACACATATATACTCACACTCACTAACTCACACACACGAACTCTTACACACACACTTAAAAATCGTAGCAACCTTCCTTCCTATTATTTCATTATTCATAATTTACCTTTGTAACATCGACACTGTCTCACTTGTTTTAAAGACACTGTTATTGTAATTACTATGACTGAACCCTATTCCTTATGATACAGGCTAGACCTACTTTAAGGAATAGAGTCAAAAAATTTTGCTTCTGATGACAAATGTTTAAAATTCATATTTACAATGTATCAGTGCAATGTGATTCCTGTTTTTATAAATAAATATTATTATTATTATTATTGAAGGGTAAGCTACGCTTGACGAGGTCGGTCAACCATTCATAACATATTTAAGGTCATGGCACATTATACCGGCACGGCACCGGCACCGGCACCGGCACCGGCACCGCTCCAAACCAGCAATTGACTTGCCATTCAATTTAGAGCCTTAAATCGTGGGTAGTATAACATATTTCACAATGTCAAAGTGAAAAAGCCAACGGCGAGCAGTCAGCGTGCTTGCCACTACCAAACAACTCGACTCGCAGCCCGCGTGCCGATAGCGGGCGGACCATGTGCTTACAGCGCGTCGACCGCACGCTTACAGCACGACGACTCCGGGTCGCCAGCAAAACGTCATTGCGCCGTCGTAAACCTAGACATTATGAAAACGTGCAAGTCATAGGCGTGTTCGATTATTTAATGCCATATAACAATTGTGTTCGCGGTGACAGCTAGCTTGCAGCGAGCTCGCACCCCGCAGGCGGCGAGCTTGCACCTCGCGGGCGGCGTGCGAACTGCAAGCTGGCACCTTACCGACGACGCGTAGTTAGCGCACTGGCAGCTAGCCGTAGCCTAAATTCGAGGCGACGCCATGCGGCTGCTGTGCAGTTGCGGTGCCGTTATAATGTGCCATGACCTTAAGATTCCTCCGCGCCTCGAAAAACACGCCGTTGTTGGTCCCGGCTGACATTTGAGATCAATGACAGTCCTTATAGTCGTGTGTTAAGTGCCACCCAGGAACTGGTCGTGGAGGTCTGACAGGCAGTCGCTCAATGTAAAACACTGATTTGCATGCGGTTAAACTACGACGCTCCTAACACAGTATAGGGTTTCTCATATCTGCGTGGTTATCAGACACAGATCTTCAGACTTTTTATGATCTAACACCACACTGTTCAATGCGAAATAGAAAGACGAAACGAAAATAACTGGCTTTCTTTATATGAGAGAGAGAGAGAGAGAGACAGACAGAGAAACATAAATTTATGTCATAGAAGTTACAACTCCCGGTCTTAATCCTCTCTCTCTCTCTCCCTGCCTCCCTTTCCTCCTCCCTCTCCCCCCCTACCCATCCCTCCCCTCATCCTCTCCTCCTCCCTCTTTCCTTCCCCCTCCTGCCCTCCCTTCCCTCTTCCCCTCCCCCCCCCCCGTCTCGCCTCTCTTCCTCTCCCAACAACAGGCACACACACAACAAACACACACACACACAACAGAGAAACACGCGCACGCCGCACGGCCCACAACTATAGCAAAAAGTGTCGTTACAACTTTTAGACTTCTTTTTTTCCGTCTAGCCCCCTTTCGTAACGCGCGATAAGGAACTTCGTTCCATAACCAACTTACAGAAATAAATATCGTTTAATTGAGAAAAGGCTAAGCAGATGATGACGAAAAGTCCCATTTTCAATTGGCATTGACAGTTAGGTAGCTTGAGTGCTATTGTCGCGTCGGTACAAACCGACACATAACACCTACTTTGACATAGGTAGACACCTAAAACCTTCAATTCGATCACAATGATGGGATTACGTAGCTAGGTCAGAAGTCTGACCATTGTATGGCTTCCCATCGTACGTACGTACTTCAGGCATGAGCGATCTCAAATATACATTGTATAAAAATATATTGTCACTTTAATGTTCGTGTGTGGCAACTATGTCGAATTTTGCAATAGTATTTGTTAACAAAACTGCTTCCCTGGTTGGTCGCGAGCACTAGGTACTGATGAACGTGAGGTGTTGAATGCGATTACTGGGTCAGGACCTAATGGAGTCAGGTTGTGTGCTCAAGCCATGAGTTGTTTACAAGACACTGGTTAAAAATGGTTGCGTTTTTTATTGTTAAATATTTTATATACAGGGTGTCTCATTCAAATCGGTCAGAATGGGAAAGTCTGAAACTGTAAGACATACGAAGATCTGTTCTAAGGAACCATGTCATCGATTTTAGTAACAAGAAAAACTGCATTCATACATTTTAAAAAACATCTGTACTATTGTAGTAATATTGTAAACGACACTTCGAGCACCTACTAAAATAAATTAAAGTATGTGGAAACAATGCATTTTATTCATTTTAGACATAATGTTTCATACAGATATTTACTGCTTAAGACCTACACAATCGATATCTAAATAGAAATAGTGTAGGTTTTTTTTTTTTCAAAATAACCAGGTTCGATTCCCGAACGGAGTACAGATGTTTTTTTTAAAATGTATGAATGCAGTTTTACTTGTTATTAAAATCGATGACATGGTTCCTCAAAACAGATCTTCGTATGTCTTATAGTTTCAGATTTTCCCATACTGACCGATTTGAATGAGACACCCTGTATAATATACGAAAGTCATAGTACTTATCTGGTTGGGCGTCGCTACCACCTTGTCAATTCTCTTTGTTGGCAGAACACAAGCGTGATAAACCTATTTCCCCAGCTCATAACGCGCCAAATGGAATACAAAATAGACATTAACTAGCAAATAGACCGACCTACTCGTATTGATCCATTAATGGGCCATAACACTACTTTGATAGCTTCTTCAGACGCACCACTCATACTTAACTCTGAGCCAGAACCGTTATAATACCGTTTTATTAACGTAACGTAAAAGCTAACGCCAATACAAAATGGCCCCCCGAAAATTGACGAAGAGAAGTTTTTCAAATGAAGAACTTATTTCTTAAGGTTTTTTTGTAAGTGGCCAGCAAAACAGCCGTCCTTTAAATAATGGTTATTTAATGGTTAACGGTTTTGTAAGTAATTATGTGGTTGATAGTATGAGAGAACATATTTATTTAAAAAATATTTTGTTAGGTAAATACATAATTTAACGGGCGTCTTTGTTTACGAAAAGGTAACACTATAAAGAAAATGAAAAAAATCTATATACACCTATACTCGTATCTAACATAACTAACGTTTTTGACCTCGCACCAGGGTCTTTTGGTTATATTTAGTTTTTTGCTGTACAATTCCTGTGCGTGTCCCAAATAAATGTATTTTCTTTCTTTCATTTCAATGAACATCCGTTCTGTAAACTTAGTAATTAAGTACCTACCTAATTTATCACTTCAAAAGTCTAACTGTGTATTTTCTTCGCCTACCATTCACCCTAGATGCGGCCCTGGCAAATTATTCTTCGAACATACGACTTTATTATGGTTAATGTTGCTAAATAGAGCGAAGCAGTTCGCAAATCACATGGGCTCAAGAAAATGGTTCAAACACCGTATAATTCTATTTCGGGATGACATTTATTGGTAACTGTTGTGCTGTTTAATTAGGTCGAAGGCCGAGAACCTGGGTCTTCATAACAAAAGCATTTCTCGCATGCTAGAATAGGTACTTCGCACCTGCAGTAGGTACATAGATAAAGATCAATGAAGACTGCCAACGGCTTTGGCAAGAGGCAAACGTTTGATTAGACTTATGTTAAAGTGGTTACTTTCCCAAAGAATGAAGAGATTAATTATACTATAGAGAAGACATGGACTAGGCACATTTTGATAACAGATAAGGAGAAATGGTCAAAAGATGTAATGGAATCCTAGGAATGGGAAGTGACAAAGAGGACGACAAATTAAAAGATGGGAAGACGACCGTCCAAAAGGATGGCGAAGAATAGCTCGTGACAGGGATGAATGGAAGACGACGTTTTACTCGCGGTTGAGTTACAAACATGCAATCATCTTCACAAACTTTCACATTTATAATATTAGTAGGATTAAGTTCCTATTTAGAGCAACAAGAATAATCAATTAAATAATTGGACACACACGGAAAAAGCTTCCGTGTAAGGCCATTAAGACGGCTGTCTCAGCATGATACTTTGACATTTAAAAACAAAAAATCGTCCCATTGTTTTTTTGATAGGGCCCGCTGTGATGGGCACACACTACGATTACTAATTATTACTAGTTGGATAAAGTCAAGCAGTGTGTAACTTACCCAATCACCTATTTGAAAATCACCATTAAACACACCCGACTTTACCCATTACAGTATTGTACCAATCACATTTAAATTCTCTCTGTGATAGTTTAATTATTTATATATATAGGACCTATTCAATTGACCAACTTTCACAGCCATAGTTATAGGACATGTAAACATACAAGTTTCGAGCCCTATGAGTCAAAAGTTTTGACTCAAACTTGATTATTCATTTAAGTTGCATTGGGTAAAAGAAACTCTACAAATGTTGATACTGAGGTTCGGCAAACCTTGAGCAATCTCACGCGCCGTGCTTGCAACCTTGCCGTTAGACTTATCTCTTTACCACAAAAAGTTATATTATTATGTTGACTGTACTGTACCTGTCTCTGAGGCTTATATGTAGACAAAAGAAAAGGCAAGAGACTTACCACCATCAATTTCACTCCACACCTCCGCTTCGCCTTCTTGATGCAGGCCCTGCAGACATCTGGTGCAGAAGTTGTGCAGACATCCCAAAAGTCTCGGCTCCACGAGCTCCTTCTTGCAAATCCCGCAGTCCCACTCCTTCACCTTACTCTTTCTCCCATCCATGTATGCTGATGTTCTTGGAGCCACATTAAGATTCTGGCTGGCTGGTCTACGGGAACCCTTGGCGTGGAGAGGGCTGTTCCCAGCACTCAGAGAAAGCTGCTCCAGAGATTTCCTCTTGTCTTGCTTCTTGCGCGTAAAGCTGCCGAAAATGTATAGAATACGGTCCACTTCCATATTGTTATCCTCGGTTAATTTGAATTTAGAATTATTTGATTTGAACGCGACATTTAATTACAATAGAACGTTATTTTAAAATTAAGCGGCCATCTTTTTCTGCGATTGTTTTCTTTTTGTTTTGTATTAAAATAAGAGTGATTGTAAACTTGATCTATATTTTGAAAGCGTCCCGAACGTGAAGGGCGGTGTTATTAATAAACGTGCACCCGGCAAGCCGTGCGATATACGACTGGCACACGTAGGTGCGGAACAAACGTAACATATGTAGCGGAGTAAGGCGTTTATCTAATCCTTGCTCTGTTTAATTAATAGACTGAACTTCTGACAGGACATAATAGCTAATAATTTAACGTTTTCAATGTTTCACCGAAAAGTTTTCAATTCAAGATGGGGCCCAAGAAAAGCGGATGCTTTTAGAAATAAGGGGCAATCACAAGCAGGAAAATACTGCCAAATTGCGGTTGCAGTTTGCAACTGTTTGTGAAAAAATGTACCTGCCTACTGTCTCAAAATTCCAAATGGTACAGTGGTAAAGGTACCCGTCAAAATTAATATTGTATCCAAAACTTAGGAAAACTACACCACAAACTTACACCTAAAAGTTATGACAATTAAGTATTTTGGAAAATCGGAGTAATTTTGACTGTGCATTTTTGCAGAACTAAGCTCAATTGTGGCTTCAGTATTGCCTTCATACCTAGGTATTTATGATCAAATTATCATAAAATTGGAGTCCATCTCCATGTTTAAGCTTTTCCTAACTATGAGTTAGGAGTCCTAACTCATAGTACACTTAGTACAAAGCTTAGTTCGTAGTCCTAATTTAGGACTGCGGATTAAGCTTTGTAGGTACCCACGGATGAAAAGGCAGACACAAGATTGGTCCTTACGCTTACCTAACCCATATTCAAACTCAAGCAAACAGTCACTCTATTCCATTAAAAATCCCGTGAATCCGGAGCAAACTGAGCTTTCATCTCACTGTAATGTGACTTGTCAATTCCTAGTGGATTAAAACTCACTTGGACCACATTAACACTGGGAGATTTTTACAAAATACTACTTAGGTATTGCGAAACGCAAGAGAGGAAAGGTGTCGACTCTTCAGTCTTAACAGTATCGAGCATTCGAGCATGATTAATTCTTGTTTTTCTTCTTCTATTTTGTACTTAGTTACGCCGTAAATGGCAAAACACGCAGATCCACCTGTTAAATCTAAGATCTTGCACATAATTGTTTGCTGTACACTTTTGTTTTACAATAAAATACAGGGTGTAAAAAGACCGATCACATAGCCGATAACCACACATTCTGTACATATAATTAAGTAACTTTAACCAATAAGTAATGCTGGGAAAATACTTTTTTTTCATCTTTAAAAAAGAGATGCTTTTTATTGCGCGCATTGCATAGCGCGACAACGCAACGCAACTTTCGATCAGCTTAGCATATGGCCACTCGCGCTTGGTCGATGACCCGACCGGCCTACTTGTTTAGTATCCATTGCATTTTTGTAACTTCAAATGCGTAATTTGTTCTGAAAAATCGATAACTTTGATAATATTTGTTCGGATAAAAGTTTACTAATGATACTTGGAATACAATTTTGAAAAAAAAAATGAAGAAATATATTGCACTTTGACCTTCAATATCTCCAAAACAAGTGACTTCCCAGGTAGAATATGTAGTTTTCGTTTACGTTAAAGGTCTTTTTATAACCTGTACCTATATTCTATTCTATTCTATTATCGGCAGCAATGTTTCTAATATCTGTCACCTTGCCGATTCTTCCATCGACATACCGTTTCTATGGTGATTGGTGATGATGCTGCGCGTGCTAAAGAATTAATATGGCGGTATTTGGGGCTTCCACACATAAGTTCTGCGAATTCGCAACGCATCGCAAATATCTGCGAAGTATGGTCACATTGGTCACCTGGGGCTCGAGTCTGCTATTGCAATCGTGTCTCAATGACCGGTCACTGATCGAATATGTGACAACTTTGACAGTTTTTGTATGGGAAATGTGATTGACGTTATACGTCAAAAATCGATCATTGATCGGTCATTGAGACACGATTGCAATAGCAGACTCGACCCCCTGAACTAACGCTTAACCGGACGAAATCGTATCGCAGCAGTTTGCATCGCGGTTTTGTGTGGGCGAGAAAAACTATCAAACCCAATGATATTAGAAGTAAAAAGGTGTAGATAGGTTATAGGCGCTCAGCAAGTGACACGTTAAAATGTGACTAACCAGCCACACTTCACCTCAGTGTGGCGTCGCGCCCAAAGAGTACCTAGGTACTATAATATACCGGGTAGTCGCGCCCCAACGGACGCATGCGTGCGTTAGTACCGTTGTACAGTTGTACCGTTTTTGAGTATCGAATGTTGTTTATGTAAAATTTTACTTGTAATAAATATCATTGATCAAACCGCCATTTTTATTCCTCAGTTCTCTCTGTTATTTGACCATTGAACCTCTTATTGAATGAGAAGTAAAGTTACATCGATATCCTTATGATTACGTAGTACCTACCTACTTATTTGCGTTTTGATATAAAATAATCCTAATTCCTAACTAACTTTACACCTGCGAAAAACCCTCATCGCACCACCGTACCACCCAAAAAGTAAATTATTTCCAATACATCATCCTCGATTGACTGAAATCTATTATTAACTTTAATAATACCCTCGGCTTCCTTTCATAACTGGCAGTTTCAATCACGCGTGATGCATGTCTTGTCTAATTTCCTTGCTGAGGGATGAGCCTCGTAAGAAGTTATAGTTATTTCTGTTCAACCACCCCTGCTATTTCTCATTTCCTTTGCAAGTTTGTGGTTTCATAGATTCGGTATTTTGTCGTTCAGTCCTACGTTAAGGTGGTCGTACCGGGGTAACCCACGAAAATCAAGTTGTCTAGTGCTTTTAATGTCAGGTTGTATGTTGATTAGAATATGTTTCGCAACCGTAAAAAATATGGCTTATCTGAGTGTTAATAATATAATTATAATCACCAATACAACCCTCTAAATTACTTCAATCCCAACAAATGTATTTTTTATGAAATAATCATTCATTGGGTTGGTGGGATCATATTTACTTAGAGGGTTATCTTAACCACTTCTTTGTCCCATGATGACTAATGTTGATTGTTTGACTTTTGTGTCTACTTTGTGGACAGTGAAAGTTTAAATGATTAAAATTCTGTAAACACATGCGTGTTACTGTCGCATATTATATCATACAGCCTGACACTGAACAGCAAATTGCAAAAAACACAAGGAAAATTGAAATTCACGGGTTACCCAGACACATCCCCCTTAATTAATCGCTAACATCCATAACTAACAAATGGTTTTGTCACTGTATAGTTAATTTTACATAAAAAAAAACGGATATAGGCACTTATATCTCGCCACCGGCGTGTATGACGACATGTATGAATGTAAACGAAGCAAAAGAAGTATGTAAGAATCGTAGCATATGGCGCTCTGTTGTTTCTGCCTACCCCATAGAAAAATGGCGTGAGTTTATGTATGTATGTTTGTGTGATGTACTTATATCTTTGCGACCATTCCACCTTTCCGATATTCAGAATACCTATAGTTTATTATACAAGAAAGAAGTCTTTCAAAAATACGTCACATTTACTTACAGTTTTTGACATTGATTGTCGCTGAAATTTTGTGAGCTTTTTTTTATCAGTCAATTTATACAAAAAAAAATATGCGATTTAGTTAATGTTTTAAATTCCAGAGCTAGAATATACCTATATTATTATCTCGTATAAATAGCTATGCTATTAAACATATAATAGCTATTGAAAGGAGATAATTTTGTTTTGGTCATTGTAAACACAACACGTTACCTACACTGCAAATTTTAATTCCTACCGAGATATTTTGATTTGCTTTTTAAAGCTTACTCAACCCCTTTCAATTCAAACGTTCAACTTCACATTTAGATTATTATCGAAATATAACACCCAAACATTAATAGCACCAATCGATATTGCTTAAAGCACGTGCAAACTCAATCGAGATCCCATTATGACCGGAAAAGGAACCAATAAACTGTTCATTTGTATTACCAAATACACACTTACACTATTTTTGGTATAAAACCCTATTAGGTTTGCGTTAGGTTCAGTTTTGAGTGAGGATATCGGTTGGCCCTTTTCCGGCTTAATTAAATTAAACTCAGATAATTATAAGCGAATTTAAATCCATTCCTTTGAACACGGGAAAACATCCTACATAATAATACATGATAACCGGTGGTACCTATCTCAAGAAGAAAGATTACCATGTTTTTATCTTTTTCATCCCGTGAGCGGCCTTGATTTAAAATTTTTCAATAAAAAAATAACTTATCGTAAATTACCAAAGGCGTGACATCGCGACATACATTAAAATGAACAGTTATATAAAATTCTGAACGTTTTCATTATTTTGCGCAATAATTGGAACGCGACCGTTCGGCGACCCACATTAGGCGGGAAAACTAATGTCAGCGCTATTTTGCGCGCGCACCCGGCTGCGTGGGGCGAAGCGCCATTGGACACTGAGGTAAACTGAGGTGATATGCTAAATGTACGAAGGATTCACCTTGGTGTCTACTGTCCATATTTCACCTGCATGAAATTGACAATAGATCACACGCTTCTACTATGCTTTGACTGAGGGCAATTCTCTGAATTTTATTTGATTAAAGCGAAGCAAAAAAGAGTTCATGATTTTGTTGCTTTATACCACAAGTCTTTGTCAATCCAACAAAATGTTCCTAACTAATTGACTTCTATTAACTATATACTTAAATCTAGATTCCAGGGGCTCGAGTCTGCTATTGCAATAGTGTCCGGTCATTGATCGAATATTTCACAACTTTGACAGTTTTTGTATGGGAAATGTGTCATAAGTTTGACGTTATACCTACGTCAAAAATCGATCATTGACCGGTCATTGAGACACGATTGCAATACTGCCGTCCATTAACAAGAAAGGCGTTAACCCTCAAAGGGTCGATTTTGAGCTTTCAGCGCCATCGTATGTAGAAAAAAATTCTCTATCAATCTGTCTAAGAATGATATTTCTAATATTTATACTTTTTGAAATATTTTTAACGAAAAGGTCGCTAATCACTAAAAAAGTCATAGTATACGCATCTTAAAGTACGTTAACCATCCACACTTAACTAAAAGGGCACATGTAACCCTTAACGCCATAATTTTTAATATTTTTTCCAACTTTTGCTTGGCAAAAAAGACGTTTTTTTGATACTGCTACACTAAAAAGTCCCAAAGATACTTTAACTACTTTTAAGCCAAGAAGCATTTTCGTACTTTGCATCAATATCCCAAGCTAAAAAGGCGTCTAATAAAAATACTACACTAGAAAGACGTTAAAATCTGCTAACGACTTTTTAGCGTAGGACTCGTACAATAATAATCAAGAAGTACTTTTCTTAAATCTCTAACCGCCTTTAGTTATTTATTTTATGGTATAAATCCTCCGCTTAAAAGACACTAGGCCACAATAATTGGCTAAAAAGACGCTATCTGCTCTCGCCTCTCACCCCCGCGCAGTGGCAGTTGTGTCACCAGTCTCTAAGTCATCGCCGTCGCGGGAGAACGAGTGTCGCTCGCGCAGCGAAAGGATTCCCGCCATATTTACAATGACTGACAAAATGCCGAGGTAAGTAAATAGTATTTTACAGTAGTTATTGCAGTAAATAAATAATTTATGGATCTCATAAGCGCAAACCTTCAAAACGGTGCCCGGGAACGAAGATTTTTATAACGTTCCAGTTACCTTGCGCACGGTAATATTATCACACAGTATTTCAACTTCATACAAACGGACAAATGGCGAGTTATACAGTCGGAGCTCGGCATGTAGACAGTCGCGACTGTGCGTCTGTGCCGCAGTGATGGACAGTGTGTTGTATTTGTAACAAAAACCGCTTGATTGTTTCACTAAAAATAAGTTCAAGTACATATTTAATATGACGAGTAGGATATATTGTGTTGTTTTTGCTTGCATGAATTCGTCAATAATGCATCCAGAGACAACATTTTTTAGATTACCTGGAAACTCTGAAAGGTTAGACTATAAAATAAGTTTAAGTAGGTAGGTACCTACATAATGTGTGTCAAACATATACATGGTTTTTAATTAAACCTACCAATCAAAACACAACACGCATTTTTGTTGAAGTAAGTTATATGTATAAAAAATAACCTATATTTACAATCACAAAACTAAATGGAAACAAAGTCGGCAAATGTAATTAAAATGCTGCATGCGGGCAGCCCTATCGCATGTTTACGTACCGCGCGGCTATAGGCATTTATTTCAAAAATACGGCGGAGTTACAAAACTGTATGATAATATTACCGTGCCTTGCGCCATGCCAAATCGTGGGCTTTCCGCTTTAAATTTGTATGCATGGCCTTTGATGTAAGTTAAGTCATTATTTAAGCAGCTTATAGTAGACGGGATTATTCAAATTGGGCTATTTTGTTTTGATGGCTTCTTATGTCGGCGTCCTGATCTATGATGATCTGGTGGTCCAGACTACGTAGAATACCGCAAGGGCAAAACGTGAATATGATACTTTGTACTCTTTTTAATTTGTCTGTCACTTTGTATGTCGATTTACATTTTAGTATGTTTATTTTTTTAACAGATTCAGAAGATCAGTGTTTTCGTCACGAGCAAAAGCAATACTCAATATGCTGAAAAAATATATGTTACCTCAATTCCGACATCAAGCAAAGAAACAATAAACAAAAAGTGTTGAAACCAATAATTATTGAAACTGAACTGCTTGCAGTAGCGTCGAGGAACGGGTTACCCTCTTCCCTCAAATATGGTGAGGGGGGTAATGGCTGATCTTTGCGTTATGCTCGTGAACGGGAGCTGCTTGTGGTGACTGGTCGACTTGCTTACCAATGGTTTTTTTTTTGTTGTTATAATAGTTAACTGCTTATTGGTTTCACTACGATGGTCCTAGATTATCATTTAAAATTTTAAGTCACAGCCTTATGAATATAAGCGAGCATTGCACATGTAAGCGGGTACGCCTTTTATACCTGGAGGCTGTTATTTTTCAGTTTTGTATTCGTGTGCTAGCTAACACGTGACAATCATTCTGAAATGTAATATTTTACAAAGTGTATAAACTTTAGTACTATTTATTGCGCATTTCATTGTATAGATTCTTTGTATAGTTCTTCAAACGAATCAGACAGATGTGTTGCTGGGGAGTTTGTTCCGCCACTTCTTCTTCCCAGCAAAAACACTAGGAAATGGCGAAGGGTGGGCCGTTTTTGAGGGACTGTTGTTCAAAAAGTGCTGATTCTCAGCCTAGTTTGAATAAAGACTTTTGATTTTGAAAAGACAATTAACAAACTTTACGCAAGGCCATACTCCATGACATCACAGGTGTTTGACAAATTCAGCGAGACTTAAACCACATTACGTTCTCACTACCTTCAAGATCTAACAACACATGTAGATAAAGCTACCATCATAGATACTTATCTATGATGGTAGCCATAGATACTTATCTATGATGGTAGATTTATAAGTTAATTGGATTCCCATAACGTTCCTGAAATAATTTCTTGTACCGGTCATCTTAGTAGGTACCTATAATATACTGAATTCACACCATCAGTTTGAAGAGGTCTGTCCCTTTACACCCTGTATTATTAAGTTACTAAAAGACTGATTCAAATGCCGTTTTTATAATTTTAAGTAATAACTAATTTATAATATAGACAGATATATATATGTATGATTTATATATGTTAGATATTAAAAATGACAAATTTTGATAAGAAGTATAATAATTATGTAACTTTGTTTAATTGTTTAGAAAGATTTTGTTAATTTTTATTCAGGTGTTTTAATTTTTCAAGTCAGGGTCTTATTGTAAGTTTTAATTTTTCTAGAAGTTTGTTTTTATTTTCAAGTTCTCTGAAGTTTTAATAAACGAATATAAAATATTATGTTTTTTTTTCGAATTTTCAGTCCTAAGTGCATAACTAAAAAGCCGTTAAGATAAAAGTTTTAACGTTTAACGGCCTTTAAGTGTAGTAAGTATGAAATAAAATATTCCTAAAAAGACACTAAATTCAAAAAACTTACCTAAAAAGACACTAAAACACTATTGTGCTAATATAGCTAAGAATTAATGCTTAATGGAAATCGGCAATACATAAGTATAAAGCCGCTAAGTAACTAAATGCCTTTTTAGCTAAGTAATTTTGAATAGTTTTTGTACTCAAAAATAAAACACTTCAATTATGTCGAAATCATAAGCTATAAAGTCGCTAAGGTGCACTTAGTGACTTTTTAGGTGAGTGTTTATTTTAAAATAGCCAAATTATGCACTGCTAAAAGGAAAAAGGTGTTTTTTTTCTACATAAAATAAATTGTATTTTAACAAAGTTATCGCTATTAGTTTGTAAATTTAACAAGCTATCTTTGAAAGTTTAATTTAATGTTGTACGACCTATGGTTTTTAAGTGGCATATTTTTCAAATATTTACCGCGTTTTTCGCTCATAACTCAAAATTTGACTTTGTGGCTTTGCGCCCTTTATGTTGACGGACGGCAGAATAGCAGACTCGACCCCCAGACTTAGATGATGAAAACCGGCGGGGACTTCATCTATTCCACCTCCAACAATCAGTAATTCTGTCTTGGTTTGCAATGCAAGCAAGCAATGCCCATTCCTGGCCATTTTTTTTCCATAACGTAAAATAAATAAAAATAAATATTAATAAATAATCCACAACTTTTTCACACAACGCCATTTAGTCCCAAGTTAAGCTTGAGAGCTTGTGTTATGGGTACTAAACAGCTGATAAACATATACTTATATATTTCTAAATACATACACATTATAAATAAATTACACCCAGACACAGAACAAATGATCATGCTCATCACACAAATATACCTACTTACTAAAAATACTTACCTATAGGTACTAATTTAGTAGGAAGGTATACCTAACTTAGATATTGCTATTGCCTTCCTGAATCCTGATGAACTGGTGAAAAGGTATCAAAAGCTGGTTTTCTTAACACACTCAATACTGTTTATTGCATTTTAATATTTCCGTTCGGTGTTCAGTACAATTAAAGTAGGGATTGCAATTCTTAGTAAAAAAATCCACCAAGTTCTATGCGAAAAACAGCCGTTATTCCTTTATCTGTGATGTCAATCTTAATGCCTATTATATCATTTCCTTCTTCCATGTGCACCACTTGGCCAAAGTTTCCTCAGCAAATGGGCATTTCGCTTTGCAGAATTCTGGAAATTGAGTTCTTGGATTCGGTCTTACACCACCAAGGAAGTTACTTGGTTAATCTACCAGCTACATTCCTGGAAACAACACATGGTGGTATCGACTACCTACCATATTGCCAGAGTTTATAAAAGACTAGCCTGCCATGTCGCATTAATTGTCATGCAGTGTAACAAAGCTGTATTATTATTTGGGTAAACTTGCCATGGGTACTAAAACTCGCACGGAACTGCGGGTTAGGTACTTCAATACCAATATATTGTAACGATCCGCTTTAAATCGTTTAGTCACCTCTTCTTTCATATTGATTTTGGTAGACCGTAGTAACTACTAGTACCTCAAGTCAATAGGTAGTTAGGTACCTTTAGCATGTTTGTTACTGGCCGATCTAAGGTTAAGCTACGCTTGCCGAGGTCGATCCGTGCATGGGTGAAATTTCACTAAGTATCAGTTAGGGATTTGGCGAAAACAAAAGAGATTTAGGATACTATATTGATCAAAGACATTCAACACCTATAGACCGGACATCACGATCAAAATTTTCGTCCGAAACTTGTGTCCTGCTTGGACACAAGTCTATAAGTTTTTTTTAGTAGGTACGCTCCGCTGCCGCCCCAATATTCATATATTATTCTAGATGGCGTTACTGAGACATAGGATCAAAGTTTTTCTATGACATTTTCTTGACATGCCCGCTCTATAGTATTTTAAATCTCTTCGCTATAGATAGAGGAGATGAGAAGAAATGGCATAGAAAAACTGTGATCCCATATTGTCTCAGTAACGCAGGCTAGCATTCTGTCGTGGTATAACTAAAATGCCGTTATCCAACATCTGGTCGATTTTCAACTTTTGATGCTACATTAATGAGAAAAAAAAAATCTATCGATCTGTGTTTGCGAATTTTCAATATCTTGAATAGTTTTGGAAATAATTATTTTAAAAATGCCGTTAAGTACATATTTCTCACGTGTGAAATAAGCAAAAACAACATTATGTAACTTTGTGAGTCTGAAAATGACTTTAGCAGATAACGGCATTATAGTTATACCACGGCAGCATTGTATTGCAATATAAGAGCGGCAGCGGAACGTACTAGACTAGACTAGTCGACTTGTGTCCAATAAGACACAAAGTGTTGTGATGGTCAGTCTATGGTAAGAATTTTAATTTGATGTCTTTTGGGGAAATCGACTCATTAAATAGATTAGGTAGGTACTTACTTAGGTGATAAATAAAATAAATTGAAAATGTTACAACGTAATGTTCCTTGTTCCCAAGCAGAAAGTAGGAACGAGTAGTAGGTAATCTACTAAGATTACCTACCACTTGACTGACGTCGGCAAAAATAACAATAGTATAGCATAATATATCATTAAAAATACGGCAAAAATAATATCGGTAGGAAAAAAAGTAAAGCATTTCATAGGAGATATTCATTAGTTTATTTTTTAAAGAATAGCTAAAGACATGACGGATTTATGAACTTTAACAGACAGTAACAGCCATAAAATAAAACGTTTCTCCTGTCAGTGTCGAACGTGTTAAAATTATGCCAATTTTATTTTGCGCTTTCTTGAAAAAAAATGCGGGATATTTTATATCACGTAGTAAATTTTACAACTGCAAAATTTATTTTGTATTAGTGACATTCCAATGTTGACATAATACGTCTGTGTTGCGTTTCTTTATGTCTGCATTCAATAGCATCAATTATGGTGTTGTCTCTTACTAACTTATTGAGTGTGAAAAAGAACAGTGTAGAAGTAATGCTAACAATGACATGTTTCTAATAAAGATATGGAATGTCATTACATGGCGTTTGTCGTCCGCGGAACTATTTTTCATTTCTATGTGTCCCAAATAATGTTTATTTATAATGTACGCGAGTTAATTATGCCAGTGCTGATTTCGGCGTGAAGTTGCACGGTCGAAGGCGCATACCGATATGTTCAACGTAAACAAACTATGTCTGTTTTCTTGCCTATGCACTATTGTTGTTATTGTCCTCTATTTTCAATCAGAAATAGCTCGTTTAGAGGAAAGTTATCGAAAACAAGGTGAGCTAGAATGTTTGTGATGTGTATAAAAGTGTTATTGTGGAAATTGGTGTATAAAATTATGTTATAATTTCAGAATTTAGGTTGGTACAAAGTCATTCAGAGTCTCGCCAGTTTTTCCCGAAGAGTATAGAAAAAAGTGACGATGATACTGTGGTGATATACAACAGGGTCCCGAAGACGGGATCGACGAGTTTCGTAGGTGTAGCGTACGATTTGTGTAAGAAAAACAACTTTAAAGTGTTACATATCAACATTACTGCAAACAGACATATCATGTCACTGAATAATCAATATAAGTTTGCTCAGAACGTCTCCAAGTGGGATGAGGTGAAGCCAGCATTGTACCACGGTCATATGGCATTCCTAAACTTTGATCGGTGAGTAATCAAATTATAAATGATAATTATTTCTGTAATGAATGACAGATTGAGGAATGATGTGATAAAGCAACATTGTGGTTTAAAAGAAGATGTAGTAACAAAAATTGAAAAGAGTTTGCTTAGATGGTTTGGTCACGTTGAAAGGATGGATGAAAGGCGACTAACGAAAGGTGTAAATACCTTTCGTTAGTCGCCTTTCATCCATTCAAGGCAGATGTAAGTGGGAACGCCGGGACGGGACGCCCTAGAAGGACATACAGAGACCTTATTGGCGAGGTTCTTCAGAAAGGTCAGGTGCGTAGTACTCGCAACCGGCGTGTGTGTCTTTTGCTTCATTTACATTCATACATGTTGTCAACATGTATGAATGTAAACGAAGCAAAAGAAGTATGTAAGAATTACGATTTGCATATGGCGCTCTGTAGTTTCTGCCTACCCCCATGGGAAAAAGGCGTGAGTTTATGTCTGTATGTACCTATGTAATTATTTCTGTAAATAGGTTCATTCAAACACTTTGCCATGTCATGTTTTAACTAGAAGATGATGTTGGGGTGCCACTACCTGACTACTCTGAGTAGAAACACAGAAAGAAACTCACAGGTCACAGTCTCTTTTAAAGTCCTGACATTATATTGATCAGATCATGTAAGAACTATGCAGATTAGTGTCTGAAATGGTCTCTTGAGAAAAGAACTACACAGATATGAGTTTTTAAGCATTCAAACGCATCACAGACTGTCCATCGTTTCTTAAACAATGAATTTAAGAGACAATGAATGGTTTGTGATGGATTAACTTCAATTAAATAGTGGTCTCAGGGCATGTAGAACCAGATTATTAGTTCTTAAGTATTATAATTCATTGCTCAGGAAAGCATAATATAATATTAACACATTCGTGGACAGTAACGACCACAGGCGTTTAGGTAGCTAAAAATGATACGACAGTACGCCTGTCAACGTCTGAGTTTTTACTTGCATAAAATCAGTACGCTTCTCGACCACTGATATCCATACTATCATAAGGAATGGCATGTTGTACTGTCACCACATGTATGATTAAAACTTTTGTACTGTCATTACACAATTTTCAAAAATTCGTCAAAGAAAGTACCTACCTCCACGCACACATTCACGATTTATGGTCCCCCCTCCCCCCTACACACACTACGCCCGTGGGCGTCGTAGTTACATACAATTAGTCGAGTTCTGTCATATCATATATTTTTTAACCATGCGTTGTGACACTACGTCCGCGGGTAGGGTTGCCAGGTCGCCAAGCCTAATAGCAGGACAGACCTGTCAGTTTGGCCGGACATTTGGGTAAAAAGCCCGGACACCCTACATCAGGTTTTGTGTCTCTCTCATAAAATGTTGTGTCTTAGAATTGCTTTTTTCATTATTACTTACCATAAAAAAATAGGAAAAAGCCGGACACCGTTTATTTTGGCCGGACACGCAATCAAAAAGCCTAACTATGTCCGGCTTTATCCGGACGCCTGGCAACGCTATCCGTGGGCAATGTATGAAAGAAAGTAGTGTCTCAGTAGCTGCAATCTGTGAGATAGTACTGTCCACGAACGTGATAATTTAAGTACATTTTTGTCACACTGAGGCAAAATCCACTTCTCCAATACCACATGCTGACAAATTTTTAATAAGTTCCTAATTTCAATTCCCGGGTTAAGCCAAGTGTTATTGGGTTTTTTTCCTTTTGGAGTAGTTAGTAGCTGCCTGGATTTCTCTACCGTACCCTTTGGGAAATACACCCGTGATGTTATGATGTAATGCTACTAGTTACTGTACACAATAAACACTCATATAGGGCGGTATCTAATAAATTTTTAATGTTCTAACATGGAACCTGTATGATCAGAATACAAATTAATATGTTTGGCCTTGTTATTAAACCTATAGGGGAGTGCTAATTATGCAATAAAGCCTTATAAGCAAACAATTGATAGTAAAATAAGTAACAATTAGTCTCATTAGTTTTAGTATTGTTCTTCTTCTCTTCTTTGTCTTTTGAATGGCTAGCCACCCTAGCCAAGTTACAAACGATTCGTATCTATTCTCTTTCTACAATCGAGAACGCCTCAAATCCCTTTGTTTTGCCCACGTGACTTAGCGAAAGGTGATAAGTAAAGTGAATAGACACGAATCGTTTGTAACTTGGCTTGGGGGGCTGTTGGTCTAGTAGTTAGTGACCCTGACTGCTATGCTGGAGGCTGTGGGTTCGATTCCCACCCAAGACAAATGTTTGTGTGATGAGCATGATCATGTTTTATTCTGTGTCTGGGTGTATTTATCTATATTATGTACATGTATTTAGAAATATATAAGTATGTTTATCAGCTGCTTAGTACCCATAACACAAGCTCTTAGCTTAGCTTGGGACTAGATGGTGTTGTGTGAAAAAGTTGTGGAATATTTATTTATTTTATTATTAGAAACTTAGTGGGTACAGTTGGTGCTGTGGCTGAGCAATTGGCTGCTGTGCTGCATATTGCGGGTTTGATTCTAGCACAGAACAAATATTTGTATGGCCTGCAGGTAGTTGTTCCAGGTTTGGCTGTTTGTGTAAGTGAGTTTAAATGTTTGTAATGCAATCACAATAGTTTTTTTTGGGATTGCTTATTCTTCTGCTTAATTACTTCTGATTGATTACTCTTCTGCTTAATACAATAAATTGACACAATTTAATCCTATATATTAAGTACTACTTACCTATCCTATAAAAATCAATCTAACCAGCCTTTTTCCAACTATGTTGGGGTCCAGTTTAACCGGAAGCAGCTGATACTATGTGTTTCAAATGAGAATAGGAATGACTTTGCGCCATTTTCTGACGTCATAGCTGTCAATTCGAATAAATTGGGTAAGATCAACAAAAAAGGTTTTTTCTAAATATACCTAATTTATTTACGAATTACGAAAGAATAATTTTCTAAATCGTACTCTCAAAGTATTTGTTAACAATTGAGATAATGTCTCGAGCCCTCCCATGGAAAAAAGTGCCTCGTTCACACATTTTCGAGCAGTCAGGGAGATGAAAACAAAAACAACAGCAACCAACCGTGTAACAAACAGAATTAATAAATAAAAAGTAAGCACTCCACAAGACTAATTAATTTAAGACGTTTTTTTCATTTTGAGTAACTTCGACTCTGAAACAAAAAAGAAGAAAATAATTGAACCACGATTAAGGTTTTGTTGCAGGCCGTACTTTTCAAGCGACACTTGACAGATAGAGGTCATTGACGTTCCTATTCTTATTTGAAACGCATAATACTAGTGTTTTACATGGAGCAACTGCCTGTCAGACCTCCACAACCCAGTAACAGGGTAACATGATACCCCTTTGTTAAACTGGTAGTCTGACTTCTGGGCTTCTGACTACAAGTAACGACTGTCAAAGATCTACAAATGACAGTCAGTCAGTGACAGACGGCTTAACGTGCTTTCCGAGACACGGAGGGGTCTTGGTATGTAATAAATGGTCACCCATCCACGGACCGACCTCGTCAAGCGTAGCTTAACCTTCGATCGACCCATGCGGCTGTTATAATTTAGCCACAAGCTCGTTCACTGACCTATCCTATAATAAATAAATCATAAATCGTTTCCGAGTTGGTCTCATAGTGAAAGTTGTTTATATTAAGGGGAATTAAATAGATAGGTAAATAGTTATATAGGGTGACTGGTAATTAGTGACCGATACTTAAACACATGATTGTAGTCATGATTTCAATAAACTTTCCCAAAGAATTTTTTTATACACAATAACTTATCACACATATAACAAAAACGCTGTTTGAAATTCCTGCGCGCGCAGTAGGTACGAATCGGCATGATCTATCAGCCGATAGTCTGAATTCGGGAAGAGCAAAATCTCGTACACGCTCCCCCGCCACCCCCATCGCTCCCGTTCTACAGTACTGACGTAATTGAATTAATTGAAAGTTAATGAGTATAAAAATAGTTTCTTTGGGAAAGTTATTCGTATTCATGATTACAATCACGTGTTTAAGTATCGGTCACTAATTACCAGTCACCCTATATAAATCACCCTGTACAGAATATAATATTTAAGTACCATTCTATTAGTAGTACTTATGAAGTAACTTAGTACTAAATAGATAGGTAGGTATTCATATCAGTATCACACTTTAATAATTGCTTCATTGACTAGATCAATTAGCTAGTTACTGGTTTCTGCAATTCAATCAGTTTGGGCCGGTTTAAAGTTTCACGCCAGGTGTTCTGGTGTCAGTTTCCATTTTCTAGACTAGACTCAATGGTAAAGTAACCATACAACTCGATTCCTATCGGCATCCCTTTGTAGGAAAAGCAACTCTCCCGTCATATGTTTTTATTTAATTAAAAACGTTGCCCCACACTAGGAATTCCACCTACGTTCGTGAGGGCATTTTTTTTTATATATATTATGAGTCTGCTCTTGACCTAAATCTTGTCCTGCGGTCAGAGATGAGGTCGACGATGGAACGAGCTTACCCAAAAGAAGCCTATTAACTCGCGACTTAAACAGATTGGGGTCATATGAACTCGGGAACACTGATGCAGGCAGGGAATTCCACTCCTTGGCTGTGCGCATAATGAAGGAACAGGGCAAAGCACTTCGTGCAATGAATTAATTAATGATTATTTATTAACATTAAAACTCACTTACACAAACTACCAGACCTGGATCAAGTACTTGTTGGCCGTACATTGTTCCGTGAGGGAATTTAACCCGAGACACGCGGCATAGCAGCAAATCACTCAGCCTCTGCGCCAGCAGCAGAAAGTCACCCTGAAAACTTGAAAGAATTGAACTGTCAATGCCTAGCATTGTTATGGAATGGCAGCTCAATTCGGTCTTCGTCACTTTACCTACATTTTCAAAGGGTGATTTCTACAGAATATGGCTGCTGTATGTGCACATGTCAGTGGTAACAAAACTGAACCGAATACCTCTTTATTTTCAGGTTGGGTGCCACAAACAACCCTATATTTATTAACTTAGTAAGGAAACCCCTCGACAGACTGGTGTCATACTATTATTTCTTAAGAAACGGCGATAATTATAGACCACACTTGGTGCGGAAAAAACATGGTGATAAAATGGTAAGTTACTACTTAATATTTTTTAACAGATTCACTTTACATAGTAAACAAAAATATTTACTCATAACCAAATATCCAAATCTATGAAAAAGATTTTTGTTTGTTATATACAAGGTAAAAAGGACATCGCTGCATGTGCATTTGTCTTGTCCTGACAGTATGTAAGTTGTTTCAAGGAAATGTGTGCGCGCACTGCTCTCTATTGCTCCTACAGTGAGATACAGACATTAATTATTATTATGCTTACACTGTGTCTATACGAAACGTAACTGGCTAAGAGATAAAGAGAGAAAGAAGAAGTGTGCTTGCACCTCGCTCTCTTGCCCCTACAGTAATATACGAAACTTAACTCTTTCTCTTTCTATCTTCACTATCTTATATCTCCCTCTCAACTGCCGTTCGCCTCACCCGATCACACTTTTCGTAACCCTCTTGCCACGCATTCACGAGCTTACTCCCCAAGTCATGCGTGCGTAAAGATAAATATATATTACTTCAATAAAAAAACAGCATGATTCGCCTAGCCTTTTCCTAACTATTTTCACCAAGTGAAATACTGGTACTGGTACTTAGTTAGACTGGAAAGCGATCCAGTAGCCTTTCAGGCTTACCAAATGTAAGCACCAACCAGTATTTCATTTGTTGAAATTATAAATCTCGCAACTCTCATTATACATATAGTTTTTTACTATTACTAGTATTGAGGTTAACGAGATGACTAATTAAACTGTAATCTAAATTGCTACAAGCTTTATCAAGAGTAAATTAGAGGCCTACGTCAGTTTCACAATCACCTCTATTATTTTTAGCAGCGAAGTACTGGGCGATTCGCGTAATACTACCAATCATGATGGCAATCAGTTTCATTTAAATAAGTAAACTGTTCAATACACTACAAGTAACGACTGTCAAAGATCTACAAATGACTGCCGGGACCAATAGACTAGGATCTATAATTTTTGAAACCAAAAAAAATTACAGTAGGATGAAACCCATTAGGAAAGGAGGGAAATATGATAAAAATGAAAGGAATAATAAATTACGGTCGATCGGAGTTCGGGAAGTCGGCTGTTTTAATTTAGCCACAAGCTCCTTAAGGTCCCTTGTCATTGTTGTAGGGCACCAATTCTGAGATTGACGCGCCCACGAGTCAAATAAATTAAGGAAATGATTCTAGTTGCACATTCCAAAGGGTAGTTTCATATGGAGAGGAATGATAAAAAAACTGCATATTTAATCTTTATAAATAATTTTATACAATATTTTGCATACATTATTCAGATTTAAATGTGAGGACAATTGACCATAAAACCACAGTTTAAAAACATACCTGAGTCGTCCGACGAAGCCGTATAGACAGGGCAATCGTGCGGAGTGTGAGGGGCGAGACGCGGGAAAGCCGCTCCCGCACTGCGAACAAAACGATGTTCGAAGTGCGGGAGGTATTATTCAAGTCTAACGCGTGTAGAAGTTGTCGGCATTTTTCCAGAGATCAAAGGCGTCGTCCTACTGTATTAATATTTATACTGTGATAAAACTACTAAACTGGCATAGGTACAAAGTGACATAAAATAATCAATGCAGCTGTTAATTAGATTATTGTTTCACTTGGTGCTCACATACCTATATCTCCAAATATTTGAACTATAAACTATTATTATTAAAAAAAAGTAATAACCATGAAATTAATAAAATAAAAATGATAAAATGAGAAATAAGAAAACATTCATTTAATTACTTTAGCAACCCATTTAATTTTGTCAAGACTAAATTGTCCTATATCGATGGGGAGTCCAAAATCATGTAGACGATGTTTCGTGCACCCTATATAAGAGATTCCTACAAATAAATAAAAGACATTTACAGTAATCTAAATTCTTTAAATAGCTCTTATAATAATACTGTTATCTTCACAATGACCTCAGCGATGACGTTATGTCTGAGTACCGAAGAAGAATACATAATGTTCTGTTATCAATTCGCAGACGTTCGACGAGTGTGTGGAGAGGGGTCAGGCAGACTGTGACCCTAATAATATGTGGCTGCAAGTACCCTTCTTTTGTGGACACGCTGCCGAGTGCTGGTATGTACTGTTATCAATCAGAATACTATGTTGTTACGCCCTTTTGGCCTAGGGTTGCCATCTGTCAAATTTAGCTATTTGGACAAGACGAGTCCAAAACCCGGTGATCGTCAGAATGACTGGACCAAGTTAGATATGTCTTTAGGACCATGTGCCAGCCATCCTGACGTCAGGATGGCTGGCCACTTTATTTCATTGATATATTTCTTTGTGCAAAGGTACCAAATATTTCACTTTAGGTACTAAATAGTAGCAAATAGGTATTAAATAGTGCACATGGTCTTAAGGACATATCTCACATGGTCCAGTCATTCTGACGGTCACCAAAACCCGGTTGTGGCAAAAAGTTTTCTTAAAACTTAGGCAGTATAATTATAATAAGACAGTTAAAATTTTCATAAATCGACCACTTATTTATTTTCAAAGTTAACTTTTTGAAATTTTATAAACACGTACTTCAAGTGAAACCCCGCCCGGACGCTCCCCGGACGCCCTCTACTAACTTTCGTGTAGCACTACTCGCGACCGACATGTGTATATGACAAGATGTATGAATGTAAACGAAGCAAAAGAAGTATGTCAAAATCATATCAGATGGCGCTCTGTAGTTTCTGCCTACCCCCATAGGAAAAAGGCGTGAGTTTATGTATATATGTATACTATATCTGTTCCAACCTTACCTAGTTATGAGAATTCGGTTACGAGCATCGATATTTCAAAAGTTTACTTAAAGCAAAGGAAACTGAAACAGACATTTAAATATGTTTTTGTTATTTTCTACTGCAGTGTGTGCGTGTGTGTGCGTGCCTGTGTATGTGTGTGTGTAACTTTACGAAATTGGTCTAAAAACAGTTTCATAGTCAGAATAACAAGCTAATCTAAACGTAATATTTACCTGTTCTGTAATTCACTTAATTCCAAACTAGATAGGACTTCTCAAACTGATAGTAGTTAATGGAAATCCGTTAAAATAGCTCATGAGACTCATTTTAGTTGGAAGTTGAAACTAATTTAGCGGCAATTATGATAAAGATAAAGATACCGGGCTGGTATCCGCAACTCCACGACAAAGCGCGTATTTTGCGTTTTAATTATGATACTATAATAATAAAAAAATAATTACTATAATTTCAACGTTGGTATTATATATTTTCTTTTCAGAAAATATTACTCTGACAGTCATATTGGTGTTTAAAATTATTATAATTAAATATAGTAACTTAGGGCCACAGTAACGAGATCACCCTAAAGCGTATTTTTCTTTTGTAATCTTATTTATCTCAATCTAGTGTCAATACAGTGCACGGTCTTTTTAAGTTAATTGTTTCATCTATAATTATTCTTATCTTTAATTATTCTAGTCTTGTAACAACTAAAGTGTTTTACAAGTGTTTGGCGGAAATAATTGAGGCACACAAAAACAAAGGACGTTTCATCTAATCTAAATAATTGTCTAATAAAAGATTATTCGCGCGTTAATAATTCAAGAGCTCTACTGTTTTCCTGCTAATACTGCTGCATGACTAACCTATCTGGAATACATAAAAACTCGCGCCTTTTTCCATGGAAATAGGCAGAAACTATAATACAGCGTCTTCTGCAACGATTCTTACATCCTCCTTTAATTCATTTCATACACGCAAGCCCGCCGGTTGCGAGTAGGTTAGGTAAGGTAGGCCCCTCTTAGACGTCGCGAGGGGAGTCTAAAACCTCACTCCCCTCGCTGACTTGGCGATGCCCGCGGGGCCGGCACCAGTCGGGGGTCGCGGAAGTATCTTCTGTTCCCGTGACCCCCGGCGCAGGTGTGAGAAGGAACACGGGGTGGTTTTTAGTCAGTAAGAGTCTGACAGACCCCTCCGCCTCCCCGGGCGGGGGACATCCATGAGGATTTTCCACCCCTCAAAAAAAAAAAAAGGTTTAACGGACAGGTGTCCGCAACAAGCTTCCTCGAGGAAGGCCAGCAGCGGTTTAACGCTACTGGCGATCTCTCGGAGGGTACCTGGGTTTCCGAAGAACTTAGCCCTGTATGCGGCAACCACTGGGCAGTTGAGAAGCACGTGCGATGCCGTCTCGTCCACCTCGACACAAGCTCTGCACAGTGGGCTGTCTGTAACTCCGAATACAAAGAGGTGTTTGTAAAATGGCCCGTGGCCTGTTATGGCAGCTATGAGTATTCGCAGCTGACCATTTAGAAGAACATCACTAATAAGTTCCGTGTGTGTGTGTGTGTGGTTGTGTGTGTGCTTTCTAGAGCGTCCCCTCCTGGCGTTTCCACTTAGAGCTAAGACACACGAGCAGCGTGTTGACAACGGCATAGCCATCGACACGCCTTTGCGGCAGCTTATCTGACTTCCTATAATAAGAGAGCTGACTACTGCTGCCACTGATCTTCGAAGTTGGAATGTTGTCGCATCACCCCTGTCATTAGCAACATGCCGCTCGTCTCTAAGACCTTTTACATCTGCCTCAATTATTAAATAAACAATTCTATTCTAGGAAACCCGGCAACCAGTGGGCCTTAGACCAAGCGAAATACAATCTAGTCAACCACTACCTTTTAGTGGGTGTAACAGAACAAATGCTCGACTTCATAACTGTACTAGAGGCTACTCTCCCTCGGTTCTTCAAGGGAGCCACCGAGTACTACATTAACAGCAACAAGTCACATCTAAGACAAACTAGCTCTAAGATAGAACCTAACCTACTTACAATAGACAAAATACAACAGTCTCCAGTCTGGAAAATGGAGAATGAACTCTATGAATTCGCACTAGAACACTTTAATTTTGTTAAAAGAAAATTGTTAGCTAAAGAGGCTAATAATGTCGCACAAACATATTTTTATGAAAAAATACGGCCTAAATAAGCTTTGCAGTGATTTTTATGTATGTTGTTGTTGTTGGGTATGGACACGCTACAGGTACAGGATGTTTTATTCGTAGGCAACATTTTAGTGGATGGCAGTACTCGTGAATGTATACAACCTTTCATAAGGCATTGACCACATACGTAAGGGCGTGTATTCTGTCAAATATTACGTTGTTTTAGCAAATGTTTCATAAATTACTTAACTAGTCAATTACCGCAGTCCAGACACAATTAAATTTCTATTATTTGCGGACACCGGTGTCCACGCGGAGCCTAATGAGTTAATATCGCTCTATGTATATAGGTACTGATTATGGTTTTTAATCATTTTTTATCACAACACGCAATGTTTTGGTTAAGATGTCAGAAAAGCATTTGGAAATTTTCCAAATACTTTTTATGTGATTTTAGGGTTTTGCCCATGGTCAACATGGGCAAAACAAAATCACAATGCAAGTGGCTTACATTAACGAGTACTGTTACCCCCTAAAAAGGTGGCCCATGAACTTAAATCATCCCCAGTAAAGTACCTTTTTGAGGTAATCTTTTACTGACTTAATTTTTTAGTTCCCAAATCTGTCGGCAAGATAGTGTCTACTTAATATTATATTTTGTGTACTAATTGTTATTTTGTTAATAAGTAAATAAGTTTTTTGACGATATTATGTCCGTACTCTTCTTTCAGAATTATGTTACAATGATCATTCCAGAGATAGAGTATATTTGTTAAGACATTGGTTCTAATGACAGGGAATGTAGGACAATTAGTTACATTGTGGGTGCTGTTTGAGCGTGGTATTAAAAATTATGAAGCTAATTGAGTGGCTGAACAATGTGAAACAGAATTGTGCAAAATGGCGAATGTGCGACCTAATTATTTACAATTTAGTAAAGTAGGTATGTTATTGCCATAAAATAAAATTGTAATTGTTTTTTTTTATAATAACAATGCATAAAGACAAGGTGATCCAGAGAAGTTTGGGAATATCCACTTTTATCTTCTATATTTTATTTTTAAATAAAATTAAATTTCTAATGTAGATACGTAATACCCCAACTTAAAAAAAAAACGGATAAGTTGCTAGGAATATTATGGACAGCTACAATTAATATATGTAACGTGTCCAATATTTTTTTACCACGCTCAAAATCTGCAAACAAAATTGTGTTCTAGATAGATAATATTATTATTATTATATTACTAGGTACTAAACTTAGGCCTTTTAATAAAATAGGTAACAAAATTAAAATTTAGTAAGTAGAAGAAGTAGGCCTTAATACTTAATAGACAATCATAGGATTTAGTTCCTTAACTAATCGAATTTAGGTATAATTTCCGACGACACTGTTTACAGCATTGCTCACACTAAAATTATATTAAGAAAAGACATTTTTTGTTAAAATTTATTTTCATTGTATTGCAATGATTTTTAAATCTTATTATTTTAAACGATTCGAACGAAAAACTTAGAACAGTGAGTCAAAACCCCCTAGTTCATAATAATTTGTAGATTAAAAAAAAATGACGATTGTAATTGTTTTTATGTTAAATATTTAAATGAATTATAACATTAGCGTTTATTTGTACACAGATGATATTAAATATTGATTATTTTTACTTAACATTTAAGTTACCTATGAAACTAAGCAAAGCAAACTGTGCACTAAAACATGTTAGTAAAATCACATTTTTATCACAAACATGTCATGTCATGTCATTGAACAAAAGAAAACAGTTGTTTAGGGATCACTGACATTACTCAACACAATGTAAATGCCATGTTTCGACACATAATAAAAGTTGTTAAAATTAATGACTACCAATAATATTGTCAATGTGTTAAAAGTAACATCCTGTATATAAACTTTTTGAGCTTTCATGGTAAACATTTGTTTAGCAACAAAGTTGAATCAACGTGTTGCGGTGTTTACGCTCGATAAGCGTAAACACCGCAACACATCGAGCAAGAGCTTTTATCAACTCTGCAACACACAGTGTTCCCAGCAACATTAATACAGCAACTCCGCAACACGTTGATTCAACTTTGTTGCTAAACGAATGTTTACCATGAATAATGGGCTTAATACTATTTAAATAATTTTGTGTTTTTAATAACTCCTGCTTTTAATAAATACATGAGCTATTTTCATCACTCCCAAGAGTCTATAATTATTTTGTAATCAATATTATTTTTCCTAATTAATTTTTAATCTGTGCCAGTGACGCAATTAGCTCATTTAATACTTTATAATCATACTACTTAATGAACATTGTGATATTTTTAAGTCCATCCAACGACTTGTTATCTCAATTTAATAATGATATAATTTTTTTAATGTTATTATTCAATATGCGCAATTGTTTTATTTGTTATTTGATTGTGTGTTCTTTAAATTTTGTGCAGATGTTTCAGAATTTGTCCTCTAGGTGACGCCACTAATCCTTGGACCAATTTATGTAAGTACTTGTGTACATTAGAACGGTATAATATAAAATATGGTAGAAAGTTGCTAATCCTCTAATCGTGGAATTCTGAAATGAACAGCAATATTTGAATGATTTTAATTTGAAACAGAATAAATTTGAAAATGAATTAAAATGTCAACCAAACGGCACAATAGTCTATCACAAGATCTAGATAAGGCACCGGAATTTTGGTCATAGACTTTTTCTAATTCTACTTATTCTTTTTTTTTTCTGTTGTGATGTTGGAACCTAAGATATGATCAGGCGACTTACAATTTTTTTTTCGTTTGCCGGTATATGAATTATTTCTATTAATCAAGTACGCCAGCACACCAACCTACCCCAAACTTTAAAATTTTGCCAAATAAACATGAACCTTATATCATTTGTAATAAAATTGAAAAACTATCAATGAAATTTGATTAGTTTGGTGTGCTGGTCTATGTAATTTTGTGAATTTTAGTATTTATGTTTTATATTATTATCTAACCATATCAATTAAATGTTTGTGTTAGTCGTGATAATATAGTTATAATAGGCATGGGTTTAAGATAAAGCAATAATTATTGATTAACATGAAATGCACTAACGTATGGAAGTGAATGTTGGGCGTGGCAAAAGAGACATGAAAGTAGAATAAATGCTGTAGAAATGCGTTCCTTGCGAAGTATGTGTGGTGTAACAATGAATGACAGATTGAGGAATGATGTGATAAAGCAACGTTGTGGTTTAAAAGAAGATGTAGTAACAAAAATTGAAAAGAGTATGCTTAGATGGTTTGGTCACGTTGAAAGGATGGATGAAAGGCAACTAACGAAAGGTATTTACAAGGCAGATGTAAGTGGGAACGCCGGGAGGGGACGCCCTAGAAGGACATACAGAGACCTTATTGGTGAGGTTCTTCAGAAAGGTCAGGTGCGTAGTACTCGCAACCGGCGTGTGTGTATGACAACATGTATGAATGTATGCGAAGCAAAAGAAGTATGTAAGAATCGTAGCATATGGCGCTCTGTAGTTTTTGCCTACCCCCATGGGAAAAAGGCGTCAGTTTATGTACGTATGTATGTATGTAACATGAAATGCTTACGTAATAATTCATGAAAACAATGTTAAAAAAACAAGCTTTAGTCAAGCTAGCAATTACTGCAGAGCATGAGGTCCTGGGTTAGATTCCCAGGTTAGGCAGTAATTTATACGTCTGGATCTTTTAGTAGCATTCCGGAATTTAAAAATGTGCCTGGTTGACAGTGATAGGCCCGCCCCTATTACATAGGACTAAAACATAACTGATGACATGTGGTTGTACTACAGGTACACCTTCCATGTATATATGTATATCAATAATAGAACTTGCCATAAAAACAGCTTTTGTAATTTAATTTTTTATTAACAAACTAAACTGTTATTTTGAGTTTTTTTTTACTAATAATTTAAAATAACAACTAAGTAGGTACCTATTTTGTAAAATATTCATTCCTGTTACGAAAATTAAACAGTTTCCCGTAATTAAAAACGTTCCAAATCTAGCCACAATTTTACCTCAGCGACTGTCAATGTCAAAAATGTGTCAAATCTAGACATTTTTGGCAGATTTAAGTCTGAAATTACAATTCTAACGTTCATTAAAAATACGAGAATCACCCATCTGAGGGGCAAACACAACACAAAGAAAAACAAATAAAAATGAAATTCAAAGAACATAAATTGAATTCAAAATGGCGCGTGGTGGCCTTTGTCATGTTTGTTTGAGTTGCATATTCAAAGAAAATTCAATAAATGGAGCGATTATTAAGCGATTACTTGCGCCATGGTTAAGTCGTTAGTCACGAGGTCTCGGCCATGGTTGACTATGATATGTTACCTCGTTGAATTAATGTGGTAAACACTGGGCCTTTGGGGGATGGGCGTGCCCAGCTTTTGGCTAAGGCATATCGACTTAAGGGGAAGCAAATTAACAAATAGGTACTTAGGTACGTAATATAATAGTAATTCGGATGAGGAAAAAAAACTGTTTCATAATACACTTGCAAAAACGTCACCTGTATAAAGGCCTATTCAAACCTGAGCGATATTCGCTGCCGCTGTGGGTAGAGGTACATACCGCGCGGGTTTCGCTCAGGTATTTAGTATCAAGTACCGCGGCTAGAGCGACCTGAGCGATATTCGCTGCCGCTGTGGGTAGAGGTACATACCGCGCGGGTTTCGCTCAGGTATTTAGTATCAAATATATATCAAATACCGCTTAGGTCTGAACAGTAATATTACCGCATACCCACTGGGTTTTCTCTGCCGCAGACGTTAACGAATAACGCTTAGGTCTGAATAGGCCTTAAGAGTCTTTGCTGTATCACATTAATCTATAACCCTCTTTTTGCGACGGGGGTTAAAAATGGCAACGATATAGTGCAATAAAGTTCTGTACCGGGGCTTGTGACGACACTTGTAAGTAAACATTGTACCAAGGCGTCACTCGAATTATCAGATTACTACGGCGTCACCACACATTTTTATTTTATTTTTGTTCCATTTTTAGAAGTAAGTACAGGAAAATGTGCGACGAATATTATTTGATATATTTTTAATACATTTTGAGTTTTCTATTAATATTTTTTTACTGTCGTAATGAAATCCATTTCCCTGTACATTCTTACATTTTATTTTTTTGTAACATTTTTTTTTAAATATTTATGAAACAATGAAATCGCTTTTTTAACCTAGATTATTTTATTAAAGACGTAGTCATATTAGAGAATATTGTAAGAAATTGCATACTCACACGGCAGTAGTATATTATAATTATACATAGGTAATTATTGTAAATAGAAATGCGCATTTATTTAGTATAAGTAAACATGTTCTTCCATTCGTGTTATGTTAGTTAGCTAATCTTGAGATGTACATAATCGTTTAACTATGTAAATGATTTATATAGGTACTAGAAACATTCAGTAACTATCGACCCCAAAATAATTTAGTGGTTTTAGAATTGCTTGTGCGTTGAAACGAAGTAAAAGTTTATTTCAATACTTTAATAGTATTCTAATCTTTCATACAAAAGCTCTCCCATTTGGTGCAGTTTGCTATTGTTATTACTTAATTAGAATCTGCACATTCTACTTCAGAAACCATTAATTAACAGAAGTATTGTAAAATTCGATTAATGTTTTTTACACATTTTTTTAAGTTATATTCAGGCAACATTAAGTTTTTTTTTTCATTTTGTTTTATTAATAATACTTTCGGGTTTTACAATACTTACAAAATAATAGTTACAATTTAATGTAGATGCTTCTAGCACACGGAATGTAAGGTGTATCTCCCCTTATAATAATAAAAACAAATATTGTTAAAACCACAGACCACAGAGTTGCCATAGCAGCAGTGGCGAGAGATGGCAGTATTTAAAAAAAATCCTTGGCACCAAAACTTTACGTCATTCGTGACGTTTCGGGAGTAAATGCTGCCTCTAGCTTTTGCCGCCGAGGTGTCTCCGTTTTCTATGGTTAAAACAATAAAAAATGATTTTACCATGACCTCTTCGGTAAAAATCAGCTCAGTGAAAACCTATGTCCTTATATTTAAATCTAATATCAATTAGAACACACAGAATTATCAACCATTTACTTTAGAATAGAAATCTTTAAAAATTATTAACCTGTTAATTAAGATTTCCAAACTGACTCATGCCAGAGCCTAAGGTTACACCACAAAAACTGTAAATAATATCTGATAATGTTAATAATGTTATACCTACTTGAATAAAATGCTTCACAAAATGTTATTTCTTTAACATAAAAAGTTGTACTTAAATAAAAGCAATCACACAAATGTAGACGCTATTTGCTTTATGTTAAGGTTGATATTTATATAATTTATGAAGAAATGTGATTACAGGATCTGTTATTTTATAATGTCATACTGTTCCGAATCTCTGCACTCACTAGTTTACGGTGCAAAGGTGTTCCAAACGAAATATAAACTTAATGTTTCATAAAAATATGTTTTTTATTTATTTACCTAAGCTAATACCTACCTACTGTAGGATGTAAAAATCACATTTAATAATCTCAATTATTGCTAAAAACTTATTTAGATAAAACTAAAGGCCCGACTTCTAGGTAAAACTGGCAAGACTGGCTGGAGTTAATTCCATCACACAACGAACTAAATACAACATCATTTCCATACACATACATACATACACACATAAAATCACGCCCTTTTCCCATGGGGGTAGGCAGAAACTACAGAGCGCCATAATGCTACGAATCTTACATACTACTTCAGCACACGCCAGTTGCGAGTACTACGCACCTGATCTTTTTGAAAAACCTCACCAATAAGAAATTTACGTATTTTGGAAAACCACTCAAACATTTAAACTTACAAGAAAACAGCGAATCACTATGTAGACAAAACAAACTCACCATATTCATAATCATTTATTTGTTTTCCACAAGAGAAAAACAAGATATTAACAAAACTCCGACACGCTACACACGCCACATATTAATGCCGTGCGGGAATCGAATCTACGACATTTTCATGGCGGCACGGTTGTGCAGTAGTTGAGTGAGCGAATCGCTCAACCACTGCGTCAGCCGGATCATCAATAAAACTGAAAGTTCCAAACAGCTTTGTAATGTTTATTTATAAAAAATCTTACAAGAAACTCTGACTGCCTGACACATCACATTAACAAGAAAAAACTCCAAGAAAACTTTGTTCCCAAAACTAAAACCTGTATACCTACCGACCAGTCGATGAATCTTATCAAATATAAATTTAATAAGGTAATTACAGACCAGCACTAAGTTCTACCATATCGAATATTTACCGACCGTACCCAGTAATTGGTAACATACTTTTCACAGAATTCAAAAGTTTTGAACGTGACAATTATCGTAAATGTAACGGTTTATGAATAAAATACGATCGCCTTGGGGCTGTCGATCTGAAATATTATCGTGACCCTAATCGAACGAGTTTCTTAGTCAGCAAATATCGTCATCAGTCACCTGCAAGAGCATGTCTTGCAGTTTATTCTGTATTTGTTAAGGGGGACGCAGTTTTAATAATTTAGTTGATGATTTGTCCCCGTCACACGACGGCATTAACGTGCGGTAGAACGAGACAGAATGTGTTCTGTCGGTCGCACCGGCGAGGGAAGGTGTTTCTTTCAGTCGTGTGTAAGAGCTGCGACGGAGCGGTTGGCCCGCGATGCCATTAAGATTCAAACCGCTCGCAGAAATGCTATCACGAAGGCACAACTTCCGAATAACTCAAACGAAGTCGATCAGTTAAAAGTTTTGTAAGATGAGATAATTTTCAAGTTAAAGAGTTTTATGTTTAGTTTCGTTTAGAGGTTCGTCCACGAAGGTCGCGTCCTTCAATCGATAAACTATTAATTGCCGCGTGTGATTGCCCGTGGCCGGTAGACAACGGAACTACACGCGTGTTTTGGATGTATACTTTATTTTTAAAGTGCCAATTAAAAACATTAGTTAAGTATCCTTTTTTATTGCGGACATTATGTTGTAAAGTTTGTTGGTGGAAAGACTTTGAATTTAATTCGCATCTTCATGGAATATCATGGGCATCTGTTTAGACACTGGTGAGCAAGTTTATTTTTAAAACTATTATGAATTACTAATGGCCGACGGTCTTGTCTGCACGTGTATTACGGGTAGGTACTATGTTGGGCGCCAATAGCAACTTGCAATTACACTGATAAAATCGAAATGCATGACAAATAAAGAAGACATACCATTTTAATCATCATTATGTACGCACACAGATATTATGGCGCATTATTATTTTAATATTTGTTTATCAACACAAGCGCGGTCCCATTCGGGCGCCATTGTAAACAATGATATGCGTCTAATGTGTCTTTTGTGTTATCCATTTAAAATTAATTGTAGTAACCTCCTCAGTACTCATAACGTACTACGTATAAACAAACTGAATTAATATTAAAAGCTGTCAACTAGACATTGGACATAATTTAAATGATAATTTGGTTTCCAAACATAGGTAGTTGCGGGTAGTCAAAAGTCCGAAAGTTTGAAAACCAGTTCACATTAGTTGTCAGGTCTTAGCAAGCTAAAATACATTTGAATTAAATAAAAAAAAACATATCTGCATCGAAATACTCGTATTACTTACCAACGCAAAATATTATTATCAATTATATAAAATGTACCTATAATTATGTCAAATGACAGCGAAAAAAGTAATTTTAGGTAAGTATCAGAATACGTAGGTTTCAGTATTCCTTATAAATAAGCTTACCGCTTTTACTTACTAGCCTGGACTGTCCAGCACCTGGGTAAAAGCCTTTCTTCATCCCTTTTATCTGTTGCGATTTTGCGCTATCTTGCTTCAAGTCTTAAAGAAGGGGGCGTCCCGCCATCTTGTGCGTGGTCTGCTGCGGCTCCATGACACTATTTTAGAGCAAAAATTTTACGTTATGCGAGGCCAAAGATCTATCGGCATATGGCAGTCATGACCTGCCCAGTCTTTTTAAGCTCTTATGAAGTTATTCATATAAATTAAAACTCCATGCACAAAAAAGCGGTACACAGGCAGTCTTACTTCCAAAGGTATTAAATACCAGCGGTGGTCACGCGGTTCCTGGGTAGTTCCCGTTAAAAAGTATTCAAATCGGTCCTGTAGTTATTAAGTTTAAATTCGTTACGTAGAAAACTCTTTATAAAATTAAATGTAGACGCAGACATCTACTAGTGTAGATATCGTGAATACCTTAGGCAGTCAGCCCTTCTCAAAATATTTAAGCTCTTCTTAAAATATTTATAAAACGAAATAGTACAGACACTATAAAAGATCATATTTAACTTGATAACCTGGATTTACTGGCAACATTATCAGGAAAAAGGTTCATCCACGTTATACAACCAAACATATTTTGCAGACTCATTTAATTTTCTTTGAAACCAAAGTGCAATTCCGAGTATAGCGACTAAAGTAATTTTGCCCATCAATTTAAAACGGAAACTTTATTTGCCTGCCCACGACCAGTAACATTACGTACCTACTTAAGTCAAATGAATGAATATCATACAGGACTAGGACTTCGCTCGCGACTTCGTCCGCGTTTCTCTCAAACTTTAAAATTTTCCCCTTCCCATCGTAATTTTGAATATAAGATATAGCTTAATGTTACTCGTGGATAATGTATAGTTATATACCCAGTAGTGTTGTTTTGTAAAAATCTTCATATGAAAACGTTAGTTAAGTGAGGACAAAGTGATCTGACATCCCATACTGATACTAGGGATTGGCAGTTTATTCCACGCGTACATTATTGAAGGAGTAGTTTTTGTGTTAAATCGCTACAAACAAACAAACATATATAAATCTTTCCTATTTAAAATATTAGTTAAGATAATAACCTTGAATAAACGCGGCATATCAAAATAGGAGGTAATAAAACTGTTATTATATAAACACCCGATCGCAGCGCCTCCAACCGGGTCTAATTGTGAATTTAAACCACCCGGGAACCAACCCAATGACAACACATCAGAATTAACTACGTAGGCGCAGCCATTTTTAAGTTTTCACTAATAAAGTCTAAAGTCTCCACAATTTAAAAAAAATTGAACATGGTTATGAAAACCGTTTTGAAATATTTAAAAATACGAATATTTACTTAAAAAAGAAGTAAGAAAATCATCAAAAAGGTATTGAAAACTTAAGTACACAGTGACACACACGAGTTGGAGAAACTATTTGCAGAAGTAAAGTGACAATCCGTGACAAATAAATAATTAAAGGAAGATACATTATTCTATTTTACTACGAAATAATTTTCTGGCCTCAATGGACAGGAATTAAATACTATAGGTTTTCAAGGGGTAATATAAGCCCTGTGTAATTAGTTTTCAATATAATAGGATGGTATATGAAAATTAAACCAATAAGCCCCATCACCATTTGTTCCCGCTTTTTACAAGGATTAAAAGCAATCCAGCCTATATTTTTTTTATTATGAGAAGAAACTTACTCACGAGTGTCGAATTCTGTAGCTATACGCCAATACGACAAAGGACGGTAATAAGATGTAGCACACAAAATAAACACACATATAACGTAATAAAAATCCGTAACACGCACGAGACAATGATGATTACCGGTAATCTGTTGACAGCTGATTGACAATGACAAGTGACAAGGAGTTATCAACAACTATCGAGTGTTGCACTTTTCAAAAATGCAAATTTATTTTTCTACTTTGTAAAAACCATTGAAATAAGACCGTAAATAAAAAAAATAATAATACAAGAATAAGTTTTATATCGTAATAAGCTCATAAAATATTTTTATAGGAGCTGTGTGTGTGTGTAGTTAACTATAATAGCAGACTTGAGGCCCTTGGGCCCCAGACTTGGCATCCAAGCCGCCGAGAAATATCTCTCAGGCTTGCCGGTTTCCTCACGATGTTTTCCTTCACCATTTTTGAAGCAAGTGATAATTTTACAATACGCAGGTGCGTGTCTTGAGTTCGAACTCGAGACCTATGATCTGGCAATCCGCCGGTCTCACCGCTAGACTATCACTGTTATGGAGCTGGAGATGAAATATAAATAAAAACATATAGTAAATACAAATTTTCACTTCAGTAGCTCAAACATGTAGGTTTTGCTGCCTGAAATCAGTGAGAAAAATGCAAGTTTGCTCACTGAATGTGTTATGATGTTGATCATCATTTAAATAAAAGATATAAGATGGTCTTCAAGTGTTCTTTATTATTATTCAACAGCCTACATAACTGGACCGTGGTACACCATGTTCTTAATTCTAACCATAGTCTAATCCCTATAGAGATGTAGTCCTAACTACCATAGACTATAACCAATCTACTCGACTATCTATACTTATAACATCCTTCCCTTTTACATTATTTACTTGACTTATGTTAAACTGAACTACAGACTTTTAAACTTACAATATGGGCAAAGTTTTACAAATACAATTTCCTTAGAAACTAGTTACATAATTATTATTCAGCAAATATCAAAGTAGTTATAATATAAACAAAGTTTGAAATCCACTATTACCTATATAAACAAGTGATGAAGACTCATATTTTTAAGTTACAATCATACAATGTGAAGATACAACTTCTTATTATTAATTAAACAAAATCTTTAAAATAACTTGGTCTTTTAATCAATCTACCTGATCTTGATACCCTACTCTCAGTTGCATCATTATCAGAAGTCATTTGTCCTGAAGACCCATAATAGTTCTCTTTAGATGTATTATTAGTTTGTATGTCCTGTCCCTGAATTATCTGCTTCTGTACTTCTCGTCCCTCACTAACTTCATAATTTCCTTGATCCCTGCTCCTATCATAATACCTTCCTCCTTTTATTAACATTTTCCTGTTCCTTGTTATAACATTTCCTGACTCATTTTTTACTTGGTATGATCTTGGACCATTTCCTTTTCCTACCACTACTCCGCTTTCATGAGGTTTCTTTAAAGTCTCATCCTGTATTTTAACTATTTCTCCTTCTCTCAATTCCGGTAAATTTCTGCTTCCTTTATTATAATACTTTTTCTGAATTTCCTGTCTATTCAAAAGTTCTTGTTTGTAAGCATCTTTCTTTGTCTGTTTTAAATTTAATTTTGGCAAAATAGTTTTAATATTTCTATTAAATAGCAATTCTGAAGGTGATTTTCCATCCATGGTTGTAGGAGTGTTTCTATACATTAACAAACCTAAGTATATATCTTTTTTATCATAAACTAACTTTTTTAACAATTTCTTAACAGTTTGTATGTATCTTTCTGCTAAGCCATTACCTTGGTGATGTTTTGGACTTATTATCTTATGTTCAAAATTCCATTCTCTAGAAAAACTTTTAAATTCAAAGCTAGTGAATTGAGTTCCTGCATCTGTATAAATTATATTTGGAATACCATGCCTTGCTAGAATTTCTTTAATACTGTCAATTGTACTCTTTGCATATAAATTATCTAGTGGTTGTATTTCCACATACTTACTGTATGCGTCAACAATCAATATGTATGGTTTTGAATATAGAAAAAATATATCTATCGACAAAATTTCCCATGGTATTTGTGGAATTTCCTTTTCAATCATTGTCTCTTTCCTATTTATATTCTGAAAACTTTTACAAGTGTCACAATTTTGTACCAAATCTTCAATCTCTTTACTCATATTTGGCCAAAACACTGAATTTCTTGCTAAGACTTTACTTTTTTCTATTCCTAAGTGAGCATAATGTATGTTTTCTAATATTTCCTTTCTTTTTGATTGTGGTATTACTATATTCCTACCTTTTACAATTAATCCTTTAATATTACTCAACTCATCTCTGTAACTATGAAAAATTTTAGCTTTACTATCTATCTGTGACTTATTTTCCGGCCATCCTTCTATTATATATTTATTTACTGTCACTAATACCTCATCTTTTGCTGTTTCTGATACTAATTCTTTAAGTTTTTCATCTGATATTCTAAAACTTTCCATTATCATGGCTACATGTGTTTCTACTTTTAGATCTGTATTCTCTTCCGTTTCTAATAAATGAGATCTACTCAAATGATCTGCTACTAATAGTTCTCTTCCTGGTTTATAATTTAACTCAAATGAATAGGGTTGTAAAGCCATTCTAATCTTTTGCAATCTTGCTGGACATCTATTTAATGGTTTGGAAAAAATTGACACCAGTGGCTTATGATCTGTCTCTACTTTAAATTGACTTCCATACAAATATTGATGAAACTTAGTTATTCCATATAAAATTGCTAAACATTCTTTTTCAATCTGGCTGTATTGTATTTCTGTTTCGGTCATAGCCCTAGAACCATAAGCTATTGGTTTTCCATCTTGTAAAATTACTGCTCCTAGTCCAGCCTTTGAAGCATCTACACTTAGTACTATCTGTTTATTTAAATCAAAATAACTCAATACCGGTGGTTCAATTAACAATTTTTTCAAAGTATTATAAGCTTTTTCTTGTTCTTTCGACCATACAAAAGGTACATCTTTTTTAATTAATTGTCTCAATGGTGCTGTTACCTCTGACACATTAGGAATAAATCTGGCAACGTAATTAATCATTCCCAAAAATCTCAATAATTCTTTTTGAGTTTTTGGTTCCTTCATCTCTACAATAGCTTTTGTTCTGTTATGGTCTATCTTAATTCCTTCTGTTGTTAGTACATGCCCTAAGTACTTAACTTCTTTCTTTTTAAAATTACACTTTTTCCTATTAAATTTAATATTATATTCCTGAGCTTTCTTAAGCACCTGTTCTAGTATTCTATCATGTTCAGCTTCTGTTTTCGCATGAATTAAAATGTCATCAATATACAGTTCTACTCCATCAATATCTTTAAATATTTCACTAAAAACTCTGTGAAAAACTTCTGGACTTGAAGCTAAACCAAAAGGTAATCTATTAAAATGAAATCTTCCAAATGGAGTATTAAATGTAGTTAAGCTTTTACTATTATTTGTTAATCTTATCATCCAAAAGCCTTTATTTGCATCTAAGGTACTAAAATAATTGCTTCCTTTTAACTTAGCTATTATTTCGTCAACATTAGGAATCATCATTTGTTCTCTTTTTATCTGAGTGTTTAAATATTGTGGATCTAAGCAAATCCTCATAGCCCCATCTGGCTTAGTTGTCATAACCAATGAGCTTACAAAATCAGTTGGACCTTCTGTTCTACTTATTATTCCTAATTTTTCTAATTTACTTAGTTCTGCTTTCAATTTATCTTTCAATTTAAATGGTATGTGTCTACTTCTTTCAATTTTTCCTTGCCAACCTTCTTTTAACTTAATATCATACTCATAATTTTTTATCTCACCTATCCCGTTAAAAACATCCTTATACTTCTTTAAAAAATCTAAATTTTTAGTCTGAACACAGTCAATTTTCTCGTTATTTGTCCTCTGAATTAAATTAAATGTAATCAAAGAAGGCAAACCTAAAATAGAGTCATGTCGTATGTATGTCATAAATATAAGTAGCATAAAGTCAGAAAAGAACTGGTATGAATATGTATATTTTACAGAGTTTGATAGAAACCTAAAATTTAAATTAGACTCAGGTGCACAGTGTAATGTCATATCCGTAAACGATTGTTATAAGTTGGGAATAAGTAATTTTCAAAAATCTAATTGTAAATTGACCAGCTACAGTAATGAGAAAATAGAAACATTAGGTAAAATTAAATTGTCAGTAAAAGTAGGTTGCCAGGTTGAGAAGATAGAATTTCAAGTTTGTAAAGGTAATTATGTACCTATTTTAGGTTTCTATCAAACTCTGTAAAATATACATATTCATACCAGTTCTTTTCTGACTTTATGCTACTTATATTTATGACATACATACGACATGACTCTTCACTATCGCTTGATTCACTCTCTTGAACTGTTTTTACATCTCTTGCTCTACATTTTCTCGCAAAGTGGTTCATCTTACCGCATTTTTTGCATTTCTTTCCATATGCTGGGCATCTTCTCTCGCTGTGATGAAATCCACATCTCGTACAGTCAAACATCTTCTCAGCTCTCGGACCTTCTTGTCTCTTATATTTCTCTGAACTTCTATGTTCTGTATTCTTCTTGTATGATCTGTTTCCTGATTCCCTGTCTTTCTCTGTATGTCTATTCTTATCTGTTGAATTTCTTGTTTCTTTCTCCGTTTCTGTTCCTCTTCCATACTTCTTTTTCACATGATGCACTGTGCTTGTTCCTGTTTCATTCTCTATTTTCTTCATCTGCTCCTCAGCTAGCTCTGCTGCTTTACATATTTTAATGGCTTTATTTAGCGTCAAATCACTTTCTCTTAGAAGTCTGTCTTTCAGCCTCTTGTCTAATATTCCAGTTACTATTTTATCTCTTAGCATTCTTTCTGCTAGGTTCCCAAAATCACATTCTGTACAAAGTTTTTTAATATCAGTGTAAAAACTATCAAAATTTTCACCTTCTCTTTGATTTCTCGTAAAAAATAGGTGTGAATTAACACTTTCATTCTTTCTTGGAATGAAGTATTCATTAAATTTTTCTGTGACCTTATCGTAATTATACGTTTCCTCTTTTTTAAAATCAAAAGTCGCGTGGATATCCTGGGCTTCCTCTCCCATACAGTGCAGTAACAGTGCTGTTTGTACTTCAGTTGGTTCGTTTTTAGCACCCGACGCCAATCTATATATCTCAAATCTTTGCATGAATTTCTTGTATTCTTCCATTGTCAGGTTTTTTAGACCAGTTGGGGGTTTCAATCCCATAATTCCATTTTTTGTAGATTCCGCCATCTTTTTTTTTTTCTTTGTCGTGCGTCGTAGGAGTCAAGCCACCCAATACTTAATTTATGTTTTTAACTGACCTTATCGCAGCGCCATGTTATGATGTTGATCATCATTTAAATAAAAGATATAAGATGGTCTTCAAGTGTTCTTTATTATTATTCAACAGCCTACATAACTGGACCGTGGTACACCATGTTCTTAATTCTAACCATAGTCTAATCCCTATAGAGATGTAGTCCTAACTACCATAGACTATAACCAATCTACTCGACTATCTATACTTATAACAGAATGAGACAAATTAACTTTTAATTTTTTTTATCATAAAGCCGCGAATATAATTTCTTATTCAGCCTTGGGTTAGTCATACAATTCGTAACATTCACACTCTATCTCTTTCCCGACATTATAGAAAGAGAGAGAGACAAAGACCAGCCCTTTCGAAGTTGAATTTTGAATTCGACCTCAAAGACAAAAACGTTCGAAATTTCAAACTAACTAAAGAAATTCCGCGATTGCGAAAGGATAATAATTATGTTTTTTAATGTAATTTATTGAATTATTAAGTTATTGTTGTATTCAAAGGAAAATAAGTATTTATTGCAAATAAAACTGATTTTTAACCTGTTAATATTTATTTCTAGTTTCAAATAGTGTTCTTGCTGCAGAAGTGAAATGTTATGTGTGTTAGATGAGGGCAAAGTTTTTTGCATTTCGTGCCTTTGAATCCCTCGCCACACTTAGGATTTAACTTTTAAACCAATCATTGAAACCTTCGCTTGCTCAGGATTCAAAATCAGCACTCGCAACAAAAAAATATTTTGCTCTCTTGTTGCGCAAATAACTATTTTCGATGGTAAAAACATTTTTTAATGAAAAATAGCATAAAGCGAATCAGTTGTTATAAGTATGCACATACAATTGCAGCGCCGAGAATACATCAACTGACTATTATAATATATTATAAGTGTATTTCATTAATTCTTTATCCCACGTTTATAAGGAAATGATAAATTAAAGTAGGACTTAAATAATAATTATTTAAATATTTCTTCGAATGGTATGCTACTTTCTATCGAGGCCAGGCATGCTGATCTCCTTTGGATTGGCCTGAAATGTCAAAATAGTGTCTATTCCCTTTTTCTAACTTAACTTTTTTTTTTAGAGAATTGACATCTATTACTAAAATATAATAACTAAGTTAGGATGATCTCCAGCTTAGATGAGGTATATAGTCTAAGATCTCCAGCGTTTGATGGTTTATCATAGTACCTACGTGTTATTGGCAAAATTGTGGTGTCTCTCTTCCACAAATGCCATAGAGAAGAGTTGAAGTTAAAGTTAGGATGACAAGTTAATTGAACTTCGCCGAGTTTTTGGTTTTTGAAAACGCTTTGAACGATGCGTTTGAAATGAAAATATGAAAACTTAAGTTCAATGTAATTTGACTGCTCTTGTATACGTCCCTCCTTTTCTTTTAGTATATGAGAGAAAAAGATGAAAATATCTTAAATTTAGTTAAAGTATTTAGACAAGAAGGGAATTTGCACCATTGTCAACAAACAGTCGTTCGATCGAATTAATTTGAATTTTGAGAGTTGTACGTACTGATGACTTTAATAACTATTTTGGTATGTACGGCCAGTGCTCTGCATTTCCTGATCCATCTTAGAAACAAAAATAAGGAAAAGTAATGCAGTTCACTGTACATGATTTTTACGTTGACATTTTAGTAACTTCGAGACTGCCTCGTCGAAGTTGCAAGTGCTACTGCCGAAATCCTGGGTTCAATTCCTGCGTCTGGCATTGTGTTTTTGTGTTTTTCCATCTCAAATTTCTCAGTAGCAGCCCAGAGTCCTCAACAGACAGGCAATGTAGGTATAATGCCCGTGTGTTGATGACAATAAGCTCGTTCTTTATATGGGACTTAAACATAGGTACTCGAATCAATCAAAATGTGGATTTTCTACAGATTCACCTTTGCCTAAATCTTGGAGATTACAGTCGTATTGTAATGTAATGTTCGATTTCCACCAAACGGGTCGCCTTGAAGCGCATCTCACTTCGTGCTAAAGGAAATTCAGATTTCAACACATCAGTTAAGTTTCATATTTGCATTGTCCTGCTTCGAACGTAGCATCTATCTGAATTCTGTATATTTATGAGACCAAAAGGTATTGACTATTGGTGGATATGTTTTTCCCAGCTGAAGCAGCTAAGCAATGAATACTTACTAAAAATATCCTTATATAGTACCTTTCATATTGCTATTAGTTATCAATTTGTAATGAGCGCAAAGGTACCAAAAGCCAACTTTTATATGACACTCAATTATTAATTGCATTCTAATATTTCGTTTTGCTGGTCAGTACTATCAAAGTACAGACGCCAGCACATCAAGTTACCCCAATGTGTCAAATTTCTTTGATCGTTTTTCAACTTTATGTCAAACAGAATAAGGTTCATATTCAATTGGGAAAATTTGACACATTGGGGTAACTTGATGTGCTGGCGTCTGTACTATCCCTACTTGCATATTCTTAATGAAATGTCCCACCAAGTTATGAGTAAAAAAAACAGCCGTTTTTTCTTTATGTGTGAGGTCGATCCTAATGCCTTTCATTTGTTTATTCCTGTGCATCACTTGGATAAAGTTTGCTCAGCAAATGGGCATTTTCCTTTCCTCTAGCACTTTGTGAAATGCGCTTCGGCGCGGCCCGTTAGGCGGAAATCGTACATAAAAGACATACATAACTTTTGATTTAAAAAAAAAACAATCCTGACTGGTAACCAATATCCAGAACAAAAAAATGAAGAGTTGGAGACGACGGGCGGAGAGCGCAGCCGGGGCGAGAGCGCGTGGGCCGACCGAGCGACGCCGCCAGCCGCCGGCTTCCCCATGCAGAACACGAGCCACGTCAAGTTCGAGCCGCCTAGTGTGCCTGTCATATTCGTTTTGGGTAAGTCATCATTATCCTACGACTATTATAAAAGTTTGTTAAGATGTTTGATATACAAGGTGTTTTTTTTTATATACCATAACTCTAGGGTTATATTCTGTAGGTAAAAATAATACTAAAACTCCTAGAATAGATGGTCCAAAAATGCATAGTTTCGGAGATACCATCAATCATAATTAAATTATCAGTTGTTTAGTACCCGTAACACAAGCTCTGCTTAGCTTGGGACTAGATGGCGTTGTGTGAATAGTCGTGGAATATTGTTATTAAGTATTATTACTATTATTTTTATTACCTAACTAGTTCAAAAATTGTCACCAGTATGACGAATCTTCTTTCTAATGTCACTTTTCTTTCACGTAAGGGTGTTTTACATTAATCATCGTGACTTTGTCGAATTATTTTGTATGATAGTAAAAAAAAAAGGATGATTGAAACATAATTCATATGCCAGTTGATTCTTTGATATGGTCTCAATCATACCCTAGAGTTATGGGATATCAAAAAAAACACGTTGTAGATGATAATTGACACGTAGGTAGAACATTTCCTGGATTAACACTTAGGATACTTTTTATCCCGTTAATGTGTTTCCAGCTAGTAATTAATATTTCTTCTATCTTCTATATTAAAAAAATGAATCGCCGAAATGTAAGAATGTACGCGCATAACTTCCGAACGACTGCACCAAATTGGATAATCCTTTTTTTGTTTATTTGTGTCACTCTTTTTTTTAAAAGCTACCATGGATTTTAAAAATAGGATTTAAATACTACCACTAGATTCTTCTTACATTGTCAACAAATTCATAGATAATAATAGCATCATCGTGAAATATCCTAGCTTTTTTTCCAATCTATTGTCCTTGTTACCAGGTGGTCCAGGCAGCGGCAAGGTGACCCACTGCGACAACCTCATGCAGGAGCGTCGCGGAGTTGTGCACATCAACATGATTGACCTCCTGCAACAATACGCCATTGGCAACGGTACTTCCAATCCCGGTTGGCACCTTATGTAGTATAGACTTAGATTACACTGTAGATAGAAGTCGTACATTAGATGACCTGTAGTTTTTAAGGTACGGAAGATGCTGGTACATCACTATGATTGCAAATAAACTAATCCTGGAAAACTGTAATCCAAACTCGCTTTAAATCGGTTCAGTTAGTGTAGAAGTCAAGGCATTAAATCAAGATCAAAAGTATTTTTTTTTTCAAATTAATCCAATGATCAGCACTTTTGCAACGTCAATTTTTTTATTTTTTTATTATTGATAGGCACGCGTTTGACCACTATCTCAACTAATGGTAAGCGATGATGTTGTCGACGATGAAGCACGCTTGCCTAGAAGCAACCTGTTCACTCTTGACTCGAAGACCCAAATTACATGAGACAGTCCCCAAAAGACCTGCCCTCCGCCACTTCCTAGTGTTTTTGCGGGGAAGAAGAAGTGGCGGACCAAACTCTCCAGCAACACATCTGTCTAATAAGTTAGAAGAACTTGAATTTATACAGTACAATTAGTTATTTTTTAAAATCAATTGTATTAAATTAGTAGTTTCAGTAGAGCAGAGCGTGGTGCATGTCGTAAGAAAAATCGAGTCATGCTCAGATATTAGTAGAAAGCGCTTTAATTAGATTACACTGTAGTAAAGTATTAGCTTGCATTGTTAACAGTAACATCGCACGATAGAGAAGTCAAGATAGGATAGACTAGAATAATCTTTTTGTACACCATAAAACTTACAAATAACAACTTTAAGGGCGCCTTCAAATTAGCCGCAAAGAGCCGCTGCCGCCGCGCTGCAACCGCTAGGTTCGAGCATCATAGTGTTGTACATTTAGTTTCAACCTCATCGATAAATTGTTAAAGCTGATTTTCATTCATGTCTGAATAAAAACACGTACGCATCATCGCTATTCGATTGATGAACCGATGCGCAGCCACAGCGCGGGTGTAGCGCTGCAGTCGCTCGTTTTTTATTTGTATGGATAAACAAAGCAGCGCGACGGTAGCGCTGCAGCCGCGCTGGCACCTGGCGGCAAATTTGAAGGCGCCCTAAGGGTGAGTGAAGTGGCTCTGTGGCGCATAGTTGTATGTCCTCGCGTTAGTGACCCGTTTATTATTACTGTTCATTTCAGTCTTGGCCGATTTTTAGTTTTTCGTTTATGTCGATCATTATATATTTTCAGTTATTTTGTTATTAAATTCCATTCCATTAATTTATTCAATAACAATTTTTACACTGTCTCTGAATTCTTATAACCAAAATCAATGTGAGAAACATCGTATTGTATTGTATTTTTTCAATTTTTCAACTTAATTATATAAAAAAAGGACAGGTATGTATGTACCAAATACCCATGTTTGCAAAAAAATATTTGATTTGCATACAGCTCTCACACGAATCGTGCATGCAAAACAAAAACATTTTTTTTGAAATCGGTTCATAAGTGACCGAGGTTTGGTAATACACATTATTAAACAAAAATGCAACCGAAACCACTTCCTCCTTTTTTTAAAGTCGGTTACAAATTAAAACAAACTTAACTTAGTGTCGTTGTAACTGTTTGTCTATCACACAATTTACGATGACATTTAACAACTATTAGCATTAGTTGCGTTATTTCATAATAATGTGTAAACCGCAATATGCTTTTAAAATAAATGTCACAGTCACGAAACCCATGAACTTGCACTTTGTTTGCTTGTTGACTGCATAATTATCCATATATTAATACGAGAAGCGAAAACTTAGGATGCCATTTTAAGAATAAGTTAGTAATTGAGGGACCTATATGGCAAATTCTTTTTTTTTATTTATCTCAATAGTTTGGGTTCAATATTAAAATAACTAGAAAAAAATATTTCATCCACATAAACGAACAACTGAACATTGAAACAAACCTTTTTACAAAAAAATTACAACCAACTTCATGAAAAAAAAACACTAAAAGTTGCAAAATACCCCTCTGCTTTGGAAGTCGGTGATAAATAATTTATAAAACAAAACCAACAAAGCCATTTAAAAAATTAAAAAAATATTTAAGTAAGTAATTCATTGCAAGTAACATGAGTCTGCAATCACCATCCCACCTCAAGCAGACGTGGTGATTCATTCTCGTGCCTTCTCTGCTTGAGAGGAAGCATTTGCCCTGCAGTGGGATAGTAGCAGGGTGGTCATATTAAATACCATCTAACATACCGCACCTTATAAGCTAAGAAAATCTCCTCTACGAAAGTGCTACGCCGCGTAGGTATTGTGCTACGGCTCGTAGCATGGGTCTACGAAGTAGGATGCATCTAGAAGATAATTTTCTTGCGTAAGCTTGCGTCTTCGTCATCAATAAAAAAACAGATAAAAAAATCAGAAATAAATGATTTGATTTGATTTGATCAAAGAAAACAGTCATCGGTTATGTTCTTTACTTTTTATCTTTCTAATATTTTTTCAATTAAATAAAACATTTTATTTTATAAAACACCTCATAATTCATTATTATTCTCAGATAGGATCCCGTTTATTTATTATTTAGGTACCTACTGTTGCCTGCATATTTGTATTAACATTTTGCCTTGAGCTGGCCTAGAGATTCAATCAAATATAAGATAACTTTGATTGGTTTTGCTAGCATTTACAAACTGTACTTACATAAATATCTGTAGAGGCTAAAATCCATAAAATTAATTTTGACTGGCTATAGTTAGTGTAGGAATTGTCAGTCTGATGATGACACCTTGTATTAAATTCTCGAGTTGGGCAAAGTGCTATTGGGTTTTTTCATCTGGAAATGTCTTACATGGGATTTAGACACAACTGGCGAAATGTGGGTGTTTACACCTCTGCCTTAGTCTTCGGAGAGTACAGGCGCCAGCACATCAAGTTACCCCAATGTGTCAAATTTTCACATTTGAATATGAACCTTATCTTGTTTGGTGTAAAGTTGAAAAACGATCAAAGAAATTTGACACATTGGGATAACTTGACGTGCTGGCGTCTGTACAAGCGTGATGTTATGTTTAAATTATTAACGTGCATCGGCCAAAAAACCCAGAAACAATCAGTAATTCACTTGACACTACAAACAAAACATAATCAAAACATATTTCCCATTGTAATAATACTCAATCCCTCGTTGGTTTAGTGAGCATAAGGTCCCAGGTCTGATAGCGCTATTGAGTTTAACATCGTTGGCACTTCCACGATTCGGACAAAGCGTTTCGCTTCGTCGTTTATACCGCATACATCGAAGGACTGGAACAACTTGCCTGCTGCGGTCTTTCCGTCCGACTATAATTTAGGCGTCTTCAAGGCTAAAGTGCATAGGCTCTTAATAAACTAGTGCGCTTCACCATCACTGATTGCGTCACTGCTTACCATCAGGTGGCATTGCAGTCAAGGACTGGTTTATTTAGAATTTCTCAGTATTACTAGTTTCTGTTTTAGTAGAATTCCCTGCCTGCATCAGTGCAGTGTTTCCGAGTTCATATGACCCCAATCTGTTTATGTCACTAGTTAATAGCCTTCTTTTGGGTAAGCTCGTTCCATCGTCGACCTCATCTCTGACCGCAGGACAATTGAGGTCGAGAGTAGACCCATTATATATAAAAAAATAAAATAAAAAAAAACAACCCGGAGTTCGGATTCGTGCCCGATTGATGGCAATAGTCTCGCCCCCTATTACATAGGCCTTGAACATAACTGGCGAAATGTGGGTGTACACAACTGCCTAACCCTTCAGGGATAAGGCGTGGTGTTATGTTTATAATATTAAAAGCTATCAGTGATTCACTCGACATCACAAACTAAACTCATTGGTGACGAAAAGCTGGTGGGTACCAAGCTTCATACCCTGGCCCACCGCCGCAAAGTTGCATGTCTGTCGGTCTTTTTCAACTGTATTTCGGTGAGTGTGCTCCAGAGCTCATTCCACCATCTCCTTCCCTCCATCGAGAATCCAGACGTACTGCAGGTTATGCCCCATTCCTTGTAGATGTTTCACACATTCGCACGAAGAGCTTTGCCTGTTCCTTCATTATGCGCACAGCCAAGGAGTGGAATTCCCTACCTGCTTCAATGTTCCCGAGTTCATATGACCCCAATCTGTTTAAGTCGCGAGTTAATAGGATTCTTTTGGGTAAGCTCGTTCTTTCGTCGACCTCATCTCTGACCGCAGGACAAGATTGAGGTCAAGAGAAGACCCATTATTTATAAAAAACAAAACACAATTAAAACATATTACCCACAAGCAATTCGCTAGCGACTTCGTCCGCGTGTGTTACTTTAAAATTTCCTCCACCCTTCCCCGTCTTAGTTTTGAAAATAAAATATAGCCTATGACATTCACCAATAACGTGGCTTTAAATTCATAAAATAATTTTCAAAATCAGTTCAATAAATTCAGGGATTACAACTGCAATCGTCACAAACGTTACCACTTCTTTCTTTTTTTTTTTAACGTCACATGATTATTTTTATTAATACACAATTAATACTATAACTATACAACAAAACTATTCTAAATTAACTGGTTACATACATAACTAAAAATAAACAAACAAAAGAACAGTAAACCAATTATAGGGCATCAAAAAACTCATCCGCATCGCTATCAACGGGAAAAGTGCCCAGAAGACTGGCCGCATTGCCACGTTGAATGGCAATGCTGATTCCGATTCAACGTTACCACTTAAAATATTAGCAAAGATTGTATAATGACACTCAAATTTTTTTATAAGTTTTAACTTTGTATGCATACTCGATAGCCACTGGATATTAGTAGGAAGTAAATAATAAAATGAATGTTCGTTTTCTGGGAAATATCATGCGATACGATTGTGTGTGAGTATTAGTATTTTGTTTGAAACGATGACTCATTGTGTAAACAGGCAGAAGTGAGGGTCGTGTTTGTATGAAGACTCTGTGATCATTTATTCATATTGCATTGGTAATTTGTTTTAACTGAATCGTTTTTAGGGTTTCGTAGATTAATGGCAGAAACGGAACCTTTGTTATTTCGGGTTCTAGTCCTACTAATATTATAAACGCGGAAGTTTGTGAGGATGGATGGATGTTTGTTACTCTTTAACGTAAAAACTACTGAATGGGTTTTAATAAAATTTGGTATGGAGTTAGCTGACACCCTGGATTAACACATAGGCTACTTTTTATCTCTGTATTCCCACGGGAATGGGACCTACGCGGGTGAAACCTACGGGACGTCTGCAAGTAAATTATAATTTAGTGTATTATTTTATCATGTAACTGCTAAACACACATACTCATACAATTATCTGATAAATAAATACAAAAACTATTTACAAAAGTAAGTTAGTATGGAGTTTTTAGTCCATACTTATCCATACGAAACTATATATTGAAAGAGGCAATTATATATTTAACTAAACCTGCTCCGGCAAACTTTGTTCTGCCTAAGGACTTATTTATTAGTTTATTTAGTCTACACACAAAACTTCATAAGAATCGATCAAGCCGTTTCAGAGGAGTTTTGTTACAACCTGTTTGTCACGAAAATTTTATATATTAGAAGACGATTCATTTAATAGTTTGACGTTTTGAATAGTCTAATTGCCATAAATAATTTGGCTTTGACTTCATACAGTGGTATGGTGAATTCACAAAAAACATAATTAGGGGTGGCAGTCGTGGCAATTCCCATACCTACAATCTACATGTTATTATTTTGAGCACTATTCTATCCACATTTAAGCTGGCACGTGTAAACATTAGCTACTTACATGTTCTGTTCATGACAGTCAACAAATCGAAGCGATAATATTGCTTTTGTCGCAAAATCGCACCAACTTACAATTGGACGATTCTACAATGCTACTTGCGCCGAAAGATGTTATGAAAATCTGACATTTTGACAACTCAATGGGTATTATTGAACTGTCATGGCCTATTAATTCGCATTGCGAGTTTTGAAGAAGGTGTTGTTTGAATGAGATTAGATTAAAAGTGTACCGTTATTGTGAATTGCTTTGATTGTAATCTCAACTTACAACTTTTTAATAACATAACTTGGACTGGCCTGTTGGTTTAGTAGTTAGTGACCCTGACTGCTATACCGGAGGTGTGGGTTCGATTCCCACCCTGGACAAATGTTTGTGTGATGAGCACGATCATTTGTTCTGTGTCTGGGTGTAATTTATCTATAATATGTATGTATTTATAAATATATAAGTATGTTTATCAGCTGTTTAGTACCCATAACACAAGCAGCTCTCAAGCTTAACTTGGGACTAAATGGGGCGTTGTGTGAAAAGTTGTGATTTTTTCTTTTTAATATTTTTTTATGTTTTAAACCCGACTTTACATTTTATTGTGTACATTATACTTCTTCTCTCATCCATCAATATTTATTTATTTATTTTATTTATCGGACAGATGTATTTTGAGAAGTATGTTGTGCCACTTCTTATTCCTAACAATCACACTAGGATGTGGTGAAGGGTTGACGGAGTGGGACTGTCTGATGTAATGCTGATTCTAAGCCTAATTTGAAGATTGATTATGTTTTTTTACTTTTAATTCGATCTACGTAACGCTGTCGGCATAATGTTATTTTGTATTGTCTTTTTGGCTACTTTATTTCATTCCATCGACAATGGCGCTAAATATTTAATTTGAGCCAGTGATCTTGGTTGTATTTTTGGGAGTTACTCTTACTCTGAGTGGGGTAGATTTTATTCAGTGTTTACAATAACATAGTAAGTAATTACATTAGTGTAAAAAAGAAAAGTAATATACCTAATCACATAATGCATAAAAAAACCAATTTTTGTCTACTTCTTTCAAGCGTGTTGATGTACAGATCTTGCTATAAAGGTTGTTCTCATTAAATCAGCCCATTTCAAAAGTCGTCATCAGATTTCTTGCCTTAATTATACTAAATTTGAACTAAGTATATACTCTTTCACTGGTTCCACTCCTATTAAATTCTAACAAGATTCCTCTTCAAACAGACATGCAAGACTTTGGCACTCTATCCAGCACGACGGTAGCCGAGGTGCTGATGCTGGAGATGAAAATGGCGCCCACGGCCAAGACTTACCTCGTGACCGGCTATCCTCGGTCCATGAGGGATGTTGCTGAGTACTCTGATAAGGTAAGCCTAGTTATATAGGGTGTAAAAAGACCCTTAACGTAAACGAAAATTACATATTCTACCCATCACTGGGATAGTTTTTTTCTTCTAGAACATACCTGGGAATTCACTGGTTTTGGAGATATTGAAGGTCAAAGTGCAATATATTTTTTACATTTTTTTTTCAAAATTGTTTTCCAAGTATCATTGGTAAACTTTCTTCCGAACAAACATTATCAAAATTATCGATTTTTCAAAACAAATTACGCATGTGAAGTTACAAAAATGCAATGGGTACCTACTAAACAAGCGGGTCGGTCGGGTCAACAACCAAGCGCGAGTGGCCATACGCTCAGCTGATCGAAAGTTGCGTTGCGATGTCGCGCTATGCAATGCGCGCTATAAAAAGCATCTCTTTTTTAAAGATGAAAGAAAAAGTATTTTCCCAGCATTATTTTTTGGTAAAACTTAATTATATGTACAGAATGTGTGGTTATCGGCTATGTGATCGATCTTTTGACACCCTGTATATTCAGTAAGAGTTGTAAGACTAAAAACTAAAATTTTGTCAAATAGCCCATTAATTGATATTACTTTTGCCATAATATCAACTTTGTTTTAGTCTAAATTTCTATGGTATGGTAAATGAAGTCGACTTCACTATGACCACTATTATTGAAGAACTCATAAAAATGGTGCAGTTATTTAACAGCGTAGACAGAACTCTATGTCTGGGTGTTAAAGTATTTTTTTTAAAACATTATTACATAAATGTTTGTTTGCAATTTTAGTAGGTTATTTGCGAGCGCAGTATACACCGCAGAATCTGTAACGTTTTCAAGTCTTAATAATCTTCATGCACAGACGCCAGCACATCAAATTACCCCAATGTGTCAAATTGTCCCAATGGAATATGTACCTTATTCTGTTTGGCATAAAGTTGAAAAATGATCAAAGAAATTTGACACATTGGGGTAACTTGATGTGCTGGCGTCTGTACTAACACATGTAGAATGAATGGATTGTATGAAAGGTGACATAGCTAAAAGGGGGGCCACCCCCTTTTAGCTATGTCACCTATGTCACCTTTATGATGATGTATGGTAGAAAAGAGTAGAAGAAAGAAGATGGCAAGATTTTGATGAGGACAATTACATGATATGGATTACGTTGTGACTTTTACAAAACAACCGGTTTTTTGTTCCAATGACAGTAATTATAAAGTAAAAATAATCGATGTATGTTATGAAGCCCTAAATTATTTAGAATTACCTGCCGTATCAATCACCATAAAGTTTTATAGAGTTTGTAGTACTTAAATGGTTTTAGAAAACTAATAGGTATTTTGATGGTGTGATTTTATCATTTGTGTTAATGTTATCCATTCGGTTATTATATCCAAGACTAGCTGTAACATGATGATAAACATAGGCATATAACCATCCCGAGAACTATCAAGTGCAAAAAAAAATCTTTAAATCCAACAATTTACTTCCAGAGACGCAACAAACAAAAAAAAAGAAATTGTTTTGCTTCATAATATCTACTATTTATTTATTTAATACTTCAAGCACACTAATGACAACTACAACAACAACTACAACACCAACAACAACAACAACAACTACAACAACACCAACAACCACTGTTTGTCTCTGCATGACCTAAAGGTTGACTGGTAGAGAATGCCTAAGGCATTAAGTCCGCCTATGTACATTTGTGTGCTTGAAGTATTAAATAAATAAATAAACAACAACAACTACAACTATTCATCATCATCTGCCCTAGCCTTTGCCAATTATGTTGACATGAGCTCGGCTTTCAGTTTTTAACCAGATGCAGCTGAATACCAGTGTTTTACATGAACAGACTGTCTGTCTGACCACCACAACCCAGTTACTGGGTAACACGATACCCTTCGTTTAAACTGGTTGTCAGATTTTTTGGCTTCTGTCTATTTGTAGCGACTGTCATAGATCTACAAATGACAGCCGGAACCAACGACTTCACCGGCTTTCCGAGCCACGGAGGAGTCTCCGTGTTTCTGGCAAATAAATAAATTATTATTATTATTATTATTACTGATATGTAATAACTGGTCACCTACCCACGGACCAACCTCGTTAAGCGTAGTTTAACCTCAGATCGAACTAGCTTCATCATACTAGTATCGATAAATTATTAAAATTACCTTTACTTACTGCGTTTATCTTGCTTTAAGTTCTTGCAAACTTTGTGGAATGCAAATAACTGAGGTATTCCTCGGAGCGCTACCATTTTGAGGCGCACCTATTGAGGCGCTCCTTTTTTATTCCTCGGAGCGCACCTTTTTAAACCAATCTATGGTCAAGGAGTACAGAGTTTTGGCAAATTGTTTAAAATAACATGTTTTACTTAGTATCGATAGTTTCAGTTAGTATCCTATCTCTATTTGAAAGTTAATCATAGGTGCGCTTCGAGGAAAAAAAAGTTAATATTTTTAATTGCTATCGGGAGCGCTACTAAAAGGTGCGCTCCAAGGAAAAAAAAAGGAGCGCCTTATTAGGTGCGCCTCAAAATGGCAGCGCTTCGAGGAATACCTCAAATAACTGACTTGATGATGAATATACTGCCGATTCATTCTTTTTTTTTCATTTAATTTTAATTGATAGGAATAACAAACAGCAGTAATTACACCGTAGGCATACAATGGAAACCTTACAGTAAAAGTAACAAATACACTAGGTAATCAAGACATTAGCCACAGATTACAATACAGAATAGCTAGCTGCTAGCAGAACAAATAAAAAAGCACTTATTAACTAATTAGTTAATAAGTGCTTTTTTACTAGGGCTATGATCTCCTAAAATAGTCGTAATTTCACTCTTAAATATAGCTCTGCTAAGAAACATAATATCAGTAGAGCCAAACTGTTTATTATAGGTGTCAACCAATCTATGTAACGGCGAGCGAGCGCCTGAGTTAGTTCGACAAAATGGAGTAGAAAATAGGCTCCTCGAACGATAACAGTACGAGGGATTAGGAAGCACAAACTGTTCACAAGATCAGTTCAATCAAATTTATTGCGAATTTGCGATATATACTAAACAGGGTCATCATTTCAAGTAGGGTGGGACGGGATTGTAGGGGTAGAGGTTCATTCGCATTAAGTCCGCCAAATTAAATTTATACCGTAGGGGATTTAAGATTTAGACTTCGAGTACATGCAAAGTTTCAAAATCATGAATCATAACTAAGTTTCTTTATTGATCGTTGAAACAGGAAATCTACCAGAACCGCGGTAAGCAACACAGTCAACTAAATCGTTTTTTATCATTCTAAAGTCGCAAAAGAGTAATATAAACTTATAAATCAGACATCACATGTTAGTTTACCATCTTGATAAAGTGAGTTATTTAAACTATATTGTCGATCGATGGAGTGAAGACAGCTAGGATAAAAATCGGTATATTCATGTCAAGGACAAACTAACAGCCAAAGTAACAATTTATAAAATCGACAGCCGCCATACATATGTTTTGTATCGATAATTATTTCGTCGGCAGCTCTGATAGCGTTAGGACTGTGATTTTGTGGGAAATAAAGTCAAAAGATTTTGATTTAAATGCTGCAAAATCACGGAGGTCGTGTTTCTTCCGTAACTTTTTACATTCTTTGATTTATGAACACTGAACTAAAGTTCCAAATTGACGTAACGCTTACCTACTGACAAATCCGTACACTGACTGGAGTGGTTCACTCATGTCTGCATGGTTGTTCTCTCGGAAGACCATCTCAGACACTAATCCTCACATGATAAATACTGACTTACGATTACTGATTAATCTTTTGCATAATCATTAAATGACCTGCCCAAAGAATGTCTGGACTTTAAAAGAGACTGTGATGACTCGGAATTTTCTTTTCTCAGAGTAGTCAGATCTTTGAAATATTAAAAACAATAAATATATTGAAACACCGAACTCACCTCACTAGTTAAGTTAAGTTAGATCATTATTTTATGGAAAACAAAAAAAAAAAAGGAATACTCCACAAAACCCTAAAAAATAGTAAGCTCTAAGCTATTTATTTATGTATTTAGTACATGGAGGACTTACAGCTAACAAAAACACAATAAATAAGAAAACAATAGTCACCAGAAAGTCAATTACAAGTCCTCGCGTTTAGAATTACAATAAAAAATCAAATAAGACGCGATCACAGACAGCCGCACACGACTCAAATTGATAAAAGAAAAAAAAACAAAAGTAAAAATAACCGCTGTCATTTAAAAAATTGGAGGACTTAAGCACCTTCTTGCATAGTTCACGCTATTTTTCATAAAACTTTTAAATGGAAATATGATATCATAACCAATATGCGACTGTTGAAAAAGATTTAAACAGTGATTTAATATTTTTTTTTCTATGAACCGTAATTTTACTAATTACGTTTCAACATCAGAAATTCCTTGGCCGCACATTTAGTTTTTCTAAAACAGTTTTCTAGTGCACTTTATATTACATTTAAAAATAAAACACATACTTACAAATTACTACTACTAGGTACTACTAATGGTCGTAATCGCTAACTGCTGATCATAAGGTCCCGACTTCAACCCCCGGGTCTGACAAAGCGTTATTGAGTTTTCTCATCTGAAATTTCAGTCTGGACTTGTGCCCAATTTATGACAACAGGTTCGCCCCTTATTACAAGGATACTCACTTCGTATACCAACTCTTCAGGGATTACAAGCGTGATCTTATGTTTTTTTTTATATCTTTCAAAAAATTACTGCAACCTCGACTTAAATATTAAAACTGATACCCTCCATCCACATAGAACACCCAATTAATAAAATATCGTGACTAATTATCACCTGTTTAATGTAGTTAACAAGTGGCGACATTAGATGCTATCACTTGATTAAACCACTCCCTCAAAGCCTTAACTTACTCAGGTTCCATTCAAAGTTATGGTGACAATGGTAGTACAATATAGCTGGCTACTGAAAGGTTAATGTCCTTAGTGATAGGGGGTGTTGCAAGGCTTGTTACACAAGGTGTTCTATTGAGCTTGTTATTAGATAAATTGTAACGTGAGGATCAGTCGTCATGTTCTTAACTTATTACACACAATTTAAGTAACCATAAAGTAGTCGCATATGTTGTGGTCAGTGCCGCATGCGATAAAACAAAATGACAGTAAGATGACGTATGCACCATATTTTTTCCATCATTGTTCTCTTTAAAATAAAACTTACGATTGTGAGATGACATAATAAACGTTTACGTGCCTAATAGTAATAAACTAATCGTTTGAGTCAAGTCATTATTTCATCCTGAAGAAGAAGAGCAACTCATCCTGCCTGACTGCAAGTAACGTTACAAAACATTGGTCCAGTGCCCTAAGTGCGAGTTGTTTTTACGCTAACGCGATCGAAACGTTCACCGCGTTTGGCTCTCTGATTGGTTAAAAGCTTGGAGCGGGCCAATCGGGGCGCCGAACGTCATGAACGTGTCGATCGCGTTAACGTAAAACGAACTCGCACTAGGCACTCTGGTACTCATGGCATCAAGTTATACAGTTCCAGTCTACGCTGACCTCGCATTGTGTGGAAATCCTATACAATGCGAGATCAGAATGGAAATGTATAGCTTGATGTGTCGCCGTGTTTACATCCACCATCCTCACGCAAAATGGATTGGCTATCATTCCTTTATTTTTGCGACAAACAAACCGGGAATCAAACTAAATAGAATTTAAAAAAATAAATAAACACTTACTATTAACACAGTCTAAAAACATACAGTCGTCCGACGAAGCCGTCTAGACAAGGCAATCGTGCGGGGTGTGAGGGGCGAGACGCGGGAAAGCCGCTCCCGCACTGCGAACAAAACGATGTTTGTAGTGCGAGAGGTGTTATTCAAGGCTAACGCGTGTAGAAGTTGTCGGCATTTTTCCAGAGATCAAAGGCGTCGTCCTACTGTATTAATATATATACTGTGCTATTATTCTGCTCATCGATAACTAGGACTATTATCATGAAATAAATCTATTAAACATTTGGTTTTAGAAATAAAAAAGACCAAGAAATGTAACATTCATTTTATTTTGTCTACAATTGCACCGCAAAAAAATAGAACGTTCTCCTACATATTTTTAAACTTTTTACTAGTTCGTACCAATTACGCGATTTTCTTATCTAATACCTGATTTTTCAATAAACGGATAACTTTTAGATAAAGAATATGTCTCAGGTTTTTGTGGGAATTTGTGAAACAAGCCCACACTGTCCCACTGATGGGTCAATCTGGCCAGTGCCGTACTCTTACCGGCTAAATTATTATGTATTTAAAATTTGTCAAAACACTGCTTTTTATGTCGATTGAAAATTCGGTTCTTAATCCATGCTTGTACTTAAGACGAATGCCTTTCCATATTATATTTATAAAAAAATGTAACCTGCTTTAAACTTAATTAAAGTTTTAGTCTAGATAATCTTGTAAAGTAAATTTTATTATCTTTCATGGATATCTTGTACAGCAGATGAGTGTAAGATCTAAGGGTTTCTTGGAGAAATTTTACCTTTAACGTTTACTCTACGAGTACCGATTAGTGAAATAAAAAACCGGCCAAGAGCGTGTCGGGACACGCTCAGTGTAGTATGATTTTAGTAAACCCCTATTCATTTTTAAATACCTTTCCAACAATATATCACACGTTTGGAATGAAATTAAAAAAAAATCACTTCCCACTTTACATATAGGGGGGCTACCCTAATAATAGTTATTTGTTATACAAGAGTGCAAAGTTGCTTTTTAACCGCGTGTTCAATTTTGATGACCGAGCAAGTGAAGGATTCTAAAATTGAATCACGAGCGCAGCGAGTGATTCAAAATTAGAATCCGGAGCGTTAGCGAGGGAATCAAAAGAGCACGAGGTGAAAAATCTTTGCACTCGAGTGCAACACGTAACTTTTCATTCCACCTCAGCGAGGAAATGACTAAATGCAAAAAAAAAACGTTTTCTGAGAAAGTTTTGGCTCCTTTTGCTAGTCGCCACGTGTTGAACATATCGTACTGTTTTAAATACTTCTCGCGTGATTGTTGAGGGAGAAAGCTCATTTGCGCATTATTAACAGTTTCAGTCAATTCTGTTGGCGTCAAACAATTTTCCTCGTCGCTAGAATCACTCATTTTAGTTTTTTCACTTGTTTTCAAGTTTCTTGTTTTTAATATAAGGTTTAACAATGACGTGAAAAAATGACGCGTAAAGAACCTTGTACAAAGCAAATTGAAAAAAGAACACCAAGAAGGTTCCAAATCTGAGTTTTTAACAAATTAAAAAAAAGTTGTATGATATATTCGGCACCATAAAGGTAGCAGTAAATAGGTTTAATGTTTTTTTTAATTCACCAACTTAGTGCACACGATGTTCTAAATTCAATTTACTTTATCCTCTAGAAAATAAAAACGGCTTTTCCACTCAGATATTGAAGATTAAAAATACTCTTTCCGAGATGGTGGGATGAAAAACATTTTTTTCCAATTTTTATATGACCACTTTGTTGGCGTGATTGATGCACATATTGGTACGAAATTTCAGGTTTCTAGTACTAACGGTCACAGAGATTAAGCGAAGACGGACGGACAGACAGACATGGCGAAAATAAAAGGGTTCCTAGTTGACTACGGAACCCTAAAAAGCGAGTGTTTATTTTTAGAAATTTTTGCTGTTTTGATTCCCGGTTTAGGTAAGCTTGTAGAGATATATGTGAATACAGTTTAGTTACTATCTTTACTAGTAATAATAAATAATACCAGCCTGTTACTGTCCCACTGCAGGGCAAAGGCCTCTTCTCATACAGAGAAGGCTCGAGCATTGATCACACTAATAATATAAAGAGGTAAATAAAGCTTGCGAGTTTGTGAGTTTATGAGTTTGTGAGTTAAAATCTTTCGTCTTTATAATATTAGTATATTTTAGGTACCTATAAGTAATTTATCTACCTGCTTATTTTAGTTGAAAGCTACTTGTTGGTAGAAAACTATGAGTCACCAGTTGCGCTATATTGCGTGTAGTTAACGCAAGTCATCGGTAATAGAATAAAGTGCTTTATTTCCCTGTTAGATAATTGGCTCAAATTCAGAATTTGACTGTCTCATTGGTCTAATCGATACAAGTGCTATAACTAAGCATGAGGTCTCGGGTTCGATTTCTGGGTTGGGCAGTGTTTATAGCGGCATCTATCTCGAAACAAAAGAACTAAAATTGGCATCTTACATCGCGATGTTAAAGTTTTCGGCGTGATTGAACATGATTGTACAAAATCCTAACAACCGTCGTCGCGTCGGGCAGTATAGTAACCAACCAGACACAGCGTCTTTGAGGAGGAATCTTCCTTTTCTGTGGTGGATGAGGAGCTTTGTAGTTTTTGTTTTGTTATTTCTGACTGTCATTTAAAAAGGTGTGAGTTAATGGATGTTTGTACCTACTGAAGCCAGCTCATCAAGATACACCAAACTGTAAAATTTTCCCAATTGAACATGTGGATTAAAGACTACTGCGATAGCTGTGTATAATCCTTCAAATCACTGAAAATACTAACACTACCAGCATTGTACATTTTAGAATCTGCAGTATTTCTAAAAAGCAACCCCCACTTGTTCGGAAAAATGTCTGCCATAAAATGAATGCCAATACGTGCTCAATATTTGTCACAGCTATGTAGGTAATATAAAATGCAAGACATCTTTAATGCAAAAGAGTTTTTTTGGCATTGCACCAAAGATTTACAATAAAATACCTGACAATATCAAAAATATGCCTCTAGTAAAATTTAAAAAAACTCACATTAATACTAATTGACAAATGTTATTATATAAAATTGAAGACTTTTTAAATTAAGTATAATAAGTATTGTAATTTAATGTCAACTAATTATTTAACTCTATTCCAATAATATGTTAATAATAAAGTTCATAATAACTACACGCATGCATGCATGTTTATGCTATAAATATTTGTATTTCAAAATTGACAAAGCATAGCGCACTATCTAGTTCTTAAGATCCATCTAAAATGTTAATACTTACCTATGTTTCACAAATAAATTGATTTGATTTGAACCTTATTCTATTTACAATAAAGTTGAATACTTAACAAAGAAATTTGACACATTAGGGTACCTTGATGTGCTGGCGTCTGTACCTATACGAGAATTATTATAATTTTTCAAATGTGCAACGCTTCTACTTAACCTGATGGCATTCAGTAAATAACAATTGCCAATATGGCTGACTGTAATTCTTTAATGTCAAGGACTGCTTCGCAGCAGTCCTTGACATTAAAGAGAGGTTTAGTTAGAAGTATTATTACGAACCATTACATTAGTAGATACACCCCTGATATCACGTGATGAATGGTTATTCATCCTTAGATCGACTTCGGAAAGCGCAGCTTAACCTTTGAACGGCCTATGTGGCTGTTATTAGGTATTTGAAAATAATGACGGTCAATTAAATAAATAAATAAATAAATATTTCACAACTTTTCACACAACGCCATGTAGTCCCCAGTTAAGCTTGAGAGCTTGTGTTATGGGTACTAAACAGCTGATAAATATACTTACATATTTCTAAATACATGACATATAATAGATAAATTACACCCAGACACAGAACAAATGATCGTGCTCATCACACAAACATTTGTCCTGGGTGGGAATCGAACCCACGACCTCCGGCATAGCAGTCAGGGTCACTAACTACAAGACCAAATAGACCAGTCAAATCATTCAATTCAACCATTCAATTGAAAATCATCTTAAGGATATACGGTCTTTGCGATCGAAACAAAGTAACATAACATAACATCACGCCTGTAATCCCCGAAGAGTTAGGCAGAAGTGTACCTGGTAGTACACCCCCACATTTCGCCAGTTATGTTTAAGTCCCATGTAATAGAGGGCGAGTCTATTGCCATCAATCGGGCTTAAATCCCGACTCCGGGCAGCTACTGAGAAACTCCAGATGGAAAAACTCAACAACACTTAACAAAAAAAACAAAGAAAACAAAACAATTAATAAAAAAAAAACTTTTTTAAATAAAAGTAATAAATGCTTCACGGCTATTAGTTAGCATTTATTGTCATTTTCAGAAGTCATTGTAGGCTTGTCAACAGGTACCGTGTAGATACTTAACGAATATTACATACCTACATCAAAATAGATTGTTTCAAAAATGTATAAAATTGGCGATATGTTCTAAGTATAGGCACAAGCAATAAGACTATTCTAAAATTAGGTATATCCTTATAACATTGCTGGAAATTGTAATACGTTAATAATTATTAACATTTTTATTTTGACGTCATTAAGGATATTTTTTTCATTTAAATGCCTGCCCATAATGTAGAATGCAGGCTGATTAAGGATGATATGGGTTGGCGAATGATAATTGCAATGCTTATAAAAGGCTGCTAACACATAATTACTAATAAAACAACACACACACACACAGTTCGCAATAAACTTTTTGACTTTGCATTCATGTTCAACCTCAATCCTCATGTCCTACCTTTTTGCACGATAAAATCTCCCAGTATCCGGACGCTGCCAAACACGCCTTATAATATGAGAAAACCACCAGAAATTATGATACATACCTTTATCAGCTATTAAATTGATACCGTTCAGTTAATAAATGACCGGTAGAACGCAACCCCTAATTACATATTAATTTGTCAACCCTATTCGCATCGTCGCGTGAACGTTGCCGTGAGTCACAGGCACCTAATATTTATCGACTAATAAATACCTGCTACCGTAATGACGTTTTACGATGTATTTTTTTACAAATACTCTTAATGCCGGTCATAAACACCAGTTCGGTTTACTAAAACATATTTTTTTTTAATCTAGGTATTTTAAATGCTGGCAGATCTTTTTTTACGGTTTTTGTCGTCTGCAATTCCTTATTAGTTTTATTTCAGTTGTCTTTTTATATCTTCTGTGCATGTCCCAAATTTTCTTCTTCTTATTGTGTAATTCAATCACATTCCGCCGCACTATAAGGAATTGAATATTAATTTATTTAAAAAAAAATTAAAGAACTTTCTCATTCAAAAAGCCTATTACAATATTTCCGAGTTTCTAACTGACAAAGTTTTGACATTTTTAATTTTACATTTCTGTTTTACAATTATGATTTTTGTGATGTTTATTAATGTCATAATAATATTTTAAGTAAATTAATCTGAGTCATGTGACATAAAGTACCTAGATTATAATTATTCTTGATTGCTATGACGAGGTTTTGACATTATTGTGTAGCATGTTTATTTTTATTATTATCGTTATCATTTTTTTTAATTGATTCATTTAATTTTAATTTGACATGTTAGTTGCATTGAATAATGGATAAAACCGTCCGTCAATAAAAATATTTGCGCCGTTGAGGCATAACTTATCTGTGCTAAGTATAATTTTATGTAACATCTTGCATGCCATGTGTGTATACTTATGTTTTGAACAAATAAATGATCTTATCTTATCTTATCAGTGTGGTTAGTGACTTATAACATGGTGTTAGAGTTTTAATTCCGCCCATGGGCCACTGACTTGACTTGTGATGCCAATCACAAACCCTCGAGAAATATCCCTTAGGCATGCCGGTGTCCTCACGATGTTTTCCTTCACAGTTTTTCAAGCAATTCATAATTTTATTGTACAATACCTACGCACATGAGTCAGAAAAGTTAGAGGTGCCTGCCCCTTGGGTTTGAACTCGAGACCTATGATTTGGCAATACGCTGGTCACACCACTAGGCTATCATTGTTTTTATCCCAAGTAAATGCTTTTTGTTTCTTGACATCAGTCTCGTCACATACGAAATAAACCAATGATAATTGATTGACCAATGATTCTAAATCTTTTTTAAGTTCTTTTATTTATTTTAAATTTTGTCTTTGGCAGTTTGAGTTCTTTATGGGACCAACCCAAATGTTCTTTCTTTGGTATTGTTCGTCAGCACGTGGAGCTCCTCAAGTTCCGAGTTGAGCTCACGATTACTGACAAATGCTTGCACTGACTGATCTGGTCGTATCATTCTGTGTGGTTTTCTCCTCAAAAGACCATCTCAGACACTAATCTGCGTGGGTCTTACATGATTTGACCAAGATAATGTCTGGACTTTAAAAGAGACTATGACCTCTGAGTTTCTTTCGGTGTTTCTTCTCAGAGTAGTCAAATAGTGAAACTCCGATCTCATTTACTAAAAAAAATTACGTGTAAAAGTGTTTGTGAAAACCTATCTACAAAAAAAAATATCATTTATCATGATATAATAAGTAAAAAGGTGTAGATAGGTTACCTAAACAACATTCGATCTTCACAAAACGGCACACTAATCCACGTGCGTCCGTGACGCGACACTGAGGTCAAGTGTGGCTAGTTAACCACATTTTAACGTGTCGCTTGCTAAGCGCTTATAACCTATCTACACTACCTTTTTACTTTAAATATCATTGAGATAAACTGACATCCTAAATCTCGATGTTAAAGTTAACCGTGCGATTTAACACGTACTAACGCCAGCACATCAAGGTGGGTAATGTGTCAATTTTGTGGTAGTTTTTCTACATTATTACTTAATAACTTTGATAGATTTTACAGTTTACTAATATACTGACTTAATACCAAAACTGGCGTATTGTGTGAATGTGTTGTCGACACCAATAAAAGCTATGTCACGACTGATGAGTCATATAGGGCTGAGTTAATATTATCCTGCGAAACATGACAGTGGAAAAAAGCTGAATTTGCGACGTGTTGAAGGGTAGCTAATCTATTTATAAGTTTTATTCCTTTTGTACCTATGGTATGTATGTATGGTATGTGGTTTTATTATTCATCTTTTATTGCCAAGAGTATATTAAAGAACTAAGTATTGCCTGATATCATTCAGTTTAAAGTAACCTTTTTCCGTGTCTATTGTACAGCAGACACCAGCACATCCAGCCTAACCCAAACTGTACTTTTTTTCAATTGAACATTATGCTACTTGCAATAAAGTAGATAAACTATCAAACAGATTTGACATTTTGGGGTAGTTTGATATTGTGTTAGCCACCCCAAAAGACTGCTTGTAGTAATGAATTGGAATGTGAATTTAGTGATATTTTTATGTTAATAGATCTTTTCCGGACATTCTAAAACAAAAAAAAATTGGGGTAACTATACTTATGTAGATGTAATATCGTCTATCGGATCCGCTAGTCTTGAATAAATAATGGGGTAATGACTACCACCTTAATATTCATTTTTATCTTCTTGATTTATCAATAGTGTATCTCAGCGTTAGGACATTTTTTTCTGCTCTTAGGCGAAATCTAATCCTGAGCCTGAGGCATGTATTGGGGCTGCTCATTTGGTCAATCATCATTAGGTTTATGACTATTTTATTTCCTTGGGTACCTGTAAAGTATTTTTATGTGGAAATGAACTACCAGATTTCGACTATTTTCACACAACGCTATCTAAACAACTGATAAACATACTTATACATTGATTTCTAAATACTTATATATTATACTTATATTAATTACACCCAGACACAGAACAAATGGTCGTACTCATCACTCAAACATTTGTCCTGGGTGGGAATCGAACCCACGACCTCCGGCATATAGCTGCCACTAACTACTAGACCAACAGGCCAGTAAAATATCCTAAAAAAAAAGTAATAAGTAAGTCTTTTCATCCTAGATCCAGACCATCAACGGTGTGGTCATCATCAGCTGGCGTCAGCGACTTCTAGAGCGTCAGATCGAGTACGGAGCTCGACTCGGCCACGTGGTACTAAGTCTTGCTCGGATGGAGCTCAACAACTTCTACAAGAACGTCGTGCCTGTCGCAGACTACTTCGACCAGACTCATATGCTGATTGCGGTGAGTAGATCTTGACATATAACACACATAATACATACATACATACATAAACACAGGCCTTTTTCCCATGGGGGTAGGCAGAAACTACAGAGCGCCATATGCTACGATTCCTACATACTTCTTTTGCTTCTATTAAAACTTTATTTTAAGAAATAAACAAGGCCGATACTGTTTCCACTGCTGGGGCATAAGGCAAATTTATTTTTTTTACAAAAAATATCAAAGCTGAGAGGTTCCGGAATCCTGGATGCATTACGATAAAATTCTTGCTTCTTGGATTTGTAACCTTCGATGACTCTTTTCCTTGACCGAAGCGATTGTCTTATTTACTTATCTATTAGACCGTTTGTCGGTCAAGGTTTCTTAAGCTTTTTTGAAGGTTAAGGTTAGGAGCTGGTAAAGTTTAAGTACTGTCTCGAACATAAATCTGTGGCCCTAGTGAAAAGGGGTATTAGTCCAATTTTGTCGAAAATGAGTTAAGTGTACCAAAGTGATCAGAAAAAAATGCTCTATCGTTTGGTGAAGACAGATCTAAGCTATCTCTAAAAATAAGAAAGTTACTTTGTGTAAAAGGGTCCAACTGACACCAAAAAAAAACTGTAAAAGTCGGTTTTCTGATCACTTTGGTACACTTAACTCATTTTCGACAAAATTGGACTTATACCGCTTTTCACTAGGGCCACAGAAATATTTTAAGCAAAATTAAAGAGTGATGGTGTCCTGAAATAGCTTTTTAAATGTATAAAATCAGATCTACATCTCATCATCATCTGCCTAGCCTTTTCCTAACAATGTTGGGTTGCTTCCAGTCAGCGGAATACCAGTGTCTTACAAAGAGTGACTGCCTATCTAATCTTCACAACCTGGTTACTGGGTAACACGATACCCCCTGGTTGAACTGGTTGTCGGATTTTCGGGATTCTGACAATTTGTTACGACTGCCATAGGTAATAAAATGACAGCTAGAAACAGACACATACAGTGCTACCTGTAGTACCTATACAGGGTGTACAAAGACCTTTAACGTAAACGAAAACTACATATTCTGCCCATCACTGAAAAAGTTTTTTTCGTCTAGAACATACCTGGGAATTAACTGGTTTTGGAGATATTGAAGGTCAAAGTGCAGTTTTTATTTCGTTTTTTTTTTCAAATTTGTATATCAAGTATCATTAGTAAACTTTTTTCCGAACAAGCATTATCAAAATTATCGATTTTTAAAACAAATTACGCATTTGAAGTTACAAAAATGCAATGGATACTAAACAAGCGGGCCGGTCGGGTCAACGACCAAGCTCGAGTGGCCACACGCTCAACTGATCGAAAGTTGCGTTGCTTTGTCGCGCTATGCAATGCGTGCAATAAAAAGCATATCTTTTTAAAGATGAAAACAAAAATATTTTCCCAGCATTATTTTTTGGTTAAAGTTACTTAATTATAATGTACAGAATGTGTGGTTATCGGCTATGTGATCGGTCTTTTTACACCCTGTAAATATACCTCTATTACATTTTTTTTTGTTTGTCTTTTTTTTTATTTAATGTCATATACCTATTCATGTTATCCAGTTCTGTATATGTAAGCAGACACGCCTTTTTTACTAAAAGGCTTCTATTTATTCTTTTTTTTTTTGCTTGAGTTTAGTTTTCAACATCGGTGTGTGCTAGCTAACATGTAGCAAATTATTTAATTTAAATGATTATGTTTATTAATTACCAATGCTGTTAAAACTGTTCTTCTAACATATCAGACCGACGCTTGGCGTGTTGCTGGGGAGTTTGTTCCGCCACTTCTTCTTTCCAGCAAAAACGGCGGTCTAGGAAGTGGCGAAGGGCAGGCGTTTTGGGAGAATGTCTTATGTAATCGTTGACGTTTAAAAAGTGCTGATCATCAGCCTAATTTGAATAAATGACTTTTGATTTTGTACACTCACAATTGGCCAGTTATGTTTTTAAGTCCCATGTAATCGCGTGGATCCTTACCGGGCTGATCCTGTGAAATTCAGTTGGAATAACTCAGTAATGATTGGCCCTACTCGTGGGTCGAACCAACGACCTCGGCTTAGGAGTAAAAAAACATATTTGTTGAACTAAAGCCTTAAAAAACTAGGGTTTATCAAAATAATCGTACATAGACAAGAGGCTTTGACTAAGGCACCACACATTGAAACTCTGATCTCTAATCTAGGAGTCCCTGTATCTTAGAGGTCAGAAAAGCGCAAGCCCGAGTAGGGTTTGCGACCACTCTAGACCAGTGAGGTAATTACCGTCACTAACTTTCACATTAACAGTATTAGTAAAATGATTTAATTTAAAAAATCCTACTAATATATTATTATAAACGCGAAAGTTTATGAGTATGGATGGATGGATGGATCTTTGTTACTCTTTCACGTAAAAACTAGTGAATGGATTTTAATAAAATTTGGTATGGAGTTAGCTGACACCCTGGATTACCACGGGAACGGATCCTAGGCGGGTGAAACCGCGAGACGTCTGCTAGTATTATAAACGTGAAAGTTTCTGAGTATGGATGTTTGTTACTCTTTCACGTAAAAACTACTAAATGGATTTTATTGAAACTTGACAATAAAACATCAGAATAACACATAGGATACAATTTATAAAGATATTGTGTAAATTGTCCAAAATATGACGATAAGTGTCAAGTAAGTAGGAAAAAATCTACCGGTCCGACGCACGGCGGTTGAGGTGGGGGAAGTAAAAACTACTGAACCGATTTAAATGAAATTTGGTAGGTACATAGATAGTGTAGAGCCTGAGAAGGACATAGGTTTTAATTCTAAAAAAAGGGTTGTAATGGACTCAAAAGGGGGATGAAAGGTTGAATGAAAGTATTGCATTTTCTAAGCTAAAAGCTATCACTCACTATTACATAACGTTTTAAAGTTTAAACTAACTCTAACTGGTAACAGCGTGATGTAGATCCCTAAACAGCTCCTTAACGTAGGTATTATTTAAAAATATTTTCAAGTTCTACGTAAACGAAATCCTGGGTCAAAGTTAGCGTTAGCCCAAAGTAACTATTTTACGCCGACGAAGTCACGGACAGAAGCTAGTTGTAAAATGTAAGCTTACCGAGTAAATACCAAAACGATAGCATGCTAAATAAAAAACAAAAAAAATACATTGAAAATTATGAATAGACTAGTTAACTAAATAAAAATAAATAGTTAAAATAAATAATAGTTAACTAATTTAATAAAGCGTGGACAAATTTGCATTAAAAACAACACAAGTTAGCTTTCTTCGACCATTGTAGAATATGAGGGATGATTTCTTTCAACATTTTCAATGAGTCATGTATACAATAATGATTTTTGTTTCTTTGGTATGATATAGGTAAATATTTGTCAATATTGACGAGTCACCAGACATAATCTACAACATTATTTTAAGTATACATAATACAAAAGCTAACAAGGGGTTGTTGTACCTACTCATAACCAGAACCACTTTTAATAACAGGCGCGCGGAAAAAAACGATTGTATGTAAAAGCTATCTTTGATTTGTAACATCTATCTTTTCTCTCCGTTCCTGGATGTTTTTTATAAATGTTTTCGTGAAAAGGGACGGAAATGTGTTACTAGAACCAGGGCAGCGCGCAGTATTTAATTTGACCAATGAGGTTGGTACCACTTAGTACTGCCATTTTATTTTATGGCGGCGTATTTACAATGATAACATCACTGTAAGATGTTACACATTAACATGACGCGCTTAAATGTTTTCAATATTTCAGAATTTTTCGGCTTTTGTCTATACTATGCGCGATACGCGAATAAGGTTTCGTTGCAGACCGTACTTTTTTAAGTGACATCTGACAGATAGAGGTCATTGACGTTCCTATTGTTATTTGAAACGCATAGTACAGACGCCAGCACATCAAGTTACCCCAATGTGTCAAACTTCTTTGATCGTTTTTTAACTTTATGTCAAACAGAATAAGGTTCATATTCAAGTGGGAATATTTGACACATTAATGTACAAGACTTGCAAACTTTACCTCTTTATAATATTAGCGTAGTTTATCGTCACATGAATCATGATAAGTGTCGCTCTGACATCGGTTACTATACAACACGTTACTCTACAACATCGTAATCTTAAAAAATATCTTGTTAATAATAGCGAGAATTGTTACATAAGCCGGTGAATGTACAAGATTGTCTTGATCTCTATTGACTTCACATTTTTTGTTTATAATAAGACCAGTGTTACACCGGCGGAATGTGAGTGTTATTTTATAAGTAGGTACACCTCACCTTTGAGGAATACAGGCGTAATGTTCAAAGTCGAAAGTGAACTCATTTATTTCAATTAGGCCATTTCAAAGGCACTTTTGAACGTTAAACTTACAAGTTAAATAAAATATTTAAATAATTCTAGTTGTCCCTTTCAAAAGGTAGTTTCGTATGAAAAAGAATGGGCAAGAAACTCCATATTTTAGATTTGTCACTTTTATATCCAACCAAGACCTAGTTACGTCACAATGCAAAACAATCAACAAATGAATGTTAACGAAGTATGTATCTGAACATATTTAATCGACATAGAAGTTACATATGGCCTGTTCCCTAAAGGTTAGGCAGAGGTGTACCAGTCGACATTTCACCCGTTAATTTTATTTATTTACTAGCTTTTGCCCGCGGCTTCGCCCGCGTGGATGTCGAACTTCCGTCCCCTATGTTTTCCCTTTAAGGGTTGAATTTCCAAAAGTCGTTTTTTAGTGGATACTTTTCACTAAGAACACCCTAATACCAGAGGTTTGGGTTGAGCGTTGATATATAAACGTAATCATTTTAGCAGAATACTTCCGGATAGACTACTTTCAAAGTTGATCCTTCCAGTATGTATGCATAAAGATTTCTGGAACTACTGACACGGGAAAGAGCGCAGTACAACTGACCATGTGTAAAACAACTGAGACTAAGATCAACCTGCCCAGGCGTATTGATTACAACCGTACCAAGTTTGGTTAAAATCCCTATAATGGTTTTTGAACTATGTGTGTGCGATACAGACAGACACACAGACAAAACATTTACTGATTGCATTTTTGGCATCAGTATCGATCACCAATAATCCTCCAATATTAATTTTGAATATATTATTTATTATCTTAGTAGTGTGTGATAGTCCATTGAATTTATGGCGAACTATATTGTACCTTAAGATAAAATATTATACTATCTTAGCCGTGTGCAGCGCCCCTTGGTGAACGCCACTGCGGGTGACGTAACCTACGACAAACTTATAATTTGCGGTTGGTACAGTAGTCAGGTCTAGGGATCGAACCGCAAAATTTAGTTTGTTTTTTATTCAGTATACTTTTCCGGGATAAAAAGTACCCAGTGTTGTGCCCAGGATATTAAAGAATATGTACACCAAGTTTCATCGTAATCGAACCGGTAGTTTTTGCGTGATACCTGAACATACAGACAGACAGACAGACAGACAGACAGACAAAAATTTTTTTAATCATATTTTTGGGTTCGGTGTCGGTCTAGTAACACCCCCTGCTATTTATTTTTTTGATATTTTCAATGTACAGAAATTTTACTTCTACAGATTTATTATATGTATAGATTTATTTATTTATTAAAACTTTATGCACTAGTAAAAGACACTGTACAAAGGCGGACTTAATGCCTTAGGCATTTTCTACCAGTCTACCTTAAGGTGATGCAGAGACAGAACATGGTAGGCGCAAGAAGATAACAAAAACTATAAAGACAAATCAACAATAATTTAAAATAAATACATAGATACATACATATTATATAACATCCAAATACAAGCGATGTCAAGAGAAAAAAAGATATATTACTGGAGAAAATACTAATCTGCTAACTTAAGTTCAAGATAAGTTTGCCAACTCCTTGTGAATGTGACTGTGTGTGTCTTTTCAGTCCTATTTATTGCCATCTATCAGGCACTACTCCAGACCGGTCTACTACATATGATACATACCAAATCTCAATGTAGTTTTGCCCGACTCGGGGATCAACCCGAAAACTTATGCGAAGCAGTAGCGCTTGCGACCACTACGCTAATGAAGCAGGCATACACATACATAAACATAGTATACGGTTAAAAAACAACAAAGATGTTGGACTAAATCCAAGAAAATATTCACCGCAAGCATCTCTTCACAAATAAAAATGACATCATAATCATATTATGCATACTGCATGCATGATTACGCATCATTTAGCAGCAGTACAGATATTTCAAAATAAAATGTAACGGCCCATTAGCTCAGTTGGTTAGAGCGTCGTGCTAATAACGCGAAGGTCGCGGGTTCGATCCCCTCATGAGCCATATAACTTTTTTTGTATTTTTATAATTTATTGTTCGAAATTCATTGAAACGTGTTGAAAAAATCTCTTATATATCATTTACTAGCTGCCTCGGTTAACTTCTTCTGCCATTCTTACAGACCTACTGAATATGCAAAATTACAAAACTACAAAATTTCATAAGAATCGGACAAGCCGTTTCGGAGGAGTTTTGTAACAAATAGTGTGTCACGAGAATGTGTATACATATACATAGTTAGATTATTTTTGGAACCCTCATTACAATAAGTACGTTGAGCGCATGACTGATGCAGTGAAACTAAAATATCTTATCAACTTTTGCTTGAAAAATATAAGTTTAATTTATCAATCCCGTCGCACATTACTTACTTGAAATTTTACACTGTTTGATAATTAGTTATGGCGCAATACATTTGATTGTACTAAATTAATCTTGTGAACAGTTTATGCTTCTTGATCCCTCATACTGTGATGGGTCAAGAAGTTTGTCCGAGACACCTATTTGCTACTTCGTGTTGTCGAACTAACTCAGGCGCTACGTCGCCGTTTCATCGCTTGGTTAGAAAGAAAAAAAGAAAGATAGTAAAGCATTTATTTGACGCGCACAGGACTTATACAACATTAAAAAGAAAAATAACTAAAAGTAAAGACAAAATAAAATAAGATAAAACAAAAACAATAAGAAACACCTTAGATGAGACCTGTGCGAGGCCAAAAGGGATATCTCAGAATTAGCTGTGATATTTAAAATACATCTATTATAATATAATGAACGCTTTGGCTCTTGGTACCTACTCAATGTCAAAGACAAATTATTTAATGTGTAGTGCGCTTAACGTTCAATAAGACTCCTGTAAGGCACTTTTGAACGTTAAACACACTACCCACCAAAGCCGCCGACCCGCCGACACAGCCCGCTGACACAACGGGGCGGCTTATGTTGAAAGAAGCATGTCGGCAAACTTCGCACGCGCGTGTTGCTTGGCGACACGTCGGCGGCTTGCCGGCGGCTAGCTTACGCAAGCGCTCAGTTGCCCGGCGACATTTGAACTGTAGTGACGTATTGCCAAATAAGTTTCTGATGTCGAGCCGCCGACATGCCGCCGGCAAAGTTTTACGACTTGCAATGACTGAAGCCGCCAACATAGCCCGCTGGCAAAATGTTGCCGACAAATACCGCCGGGCCGGCTTTGGTGTGTAGTGCGCTTTAGACTTACAAGTTGTAAACTAAGCTACACACTACAAAAGGTGTACATAATAGGAAGAAACTCTTTTAGAATAGGTTTTACCATCTCTGTGTAGTTGGCGTTGACGCAGGTACACGAAAATGCAAAGCAATGTTGTAATTTTCTATTAAACATAAATATACGCTCAAATTTTGACCGCTGGCTGGGGAATCACTAGATAATAAATACAAATAATGCCCAAAAAGAAACATTTCATTAAAATTGAACATGCAGCCAAATATTTGTGAAGTCGGAAACATGTAAACTTTGACAAGGTATTCCGCAAACAAACCTAAATGAATCGGAACTTCCTTTAAATGACCATTACCTACATTATTGGCAAATAAACTACTTATGAATAAGGAAAAAACAACACTACTGACAATTAAATAGAACACAATGTTCAAGCAACAATAAATGTCTGACATATGTTTTCCACAACTACAAACTAACTTCTAGCCAGCCTTTCTATTAAATAAACGCTTCTTCAGTCAAGAGGGTATAATTAGCTAGGGCTCGAAGCTAGCCTTACAAAGCAGGTATTATCCAAATTGTAGGTTATTATACCAGTCGCCATTTGCATTTGTAATAAGAAAACTACCAGTTACCTGCCCCTAGCGGTTGAAACGGTTTACTTGCAACCATTTATGTTTTAGGTATCCTTTGAATGGAAGGAATTATCGTTATTGACCCTGGTAATTGAACTAAATGTTGGTGGTTTCTTTGTGAATACCTTTACTCGTACCATGAGTCCACGAATTTTTGCCGATCACTACCTGGCGGACGCGAAGTCATAGGTCTCGAGTTCGAGATATTGTGTTGATAGGCTCAACATAATTAAATAAAACATTGCAATCGTTAAAAAAAATAGAACGTGCAAGTTAATTCATTTCTAAATGCAAAACGTAATTAGATTACCAACCAGTCTTATTTTGTCAAGTGACCATACGTACTAAGACCCCTCTAATTTTTTAGAAAGCACGAAGCAGAACTAGTCAAGCAATTAGGAGCTCTTTAACATTAAAATTCAAAAGATTACTTTCAGATAAATCCACCGACACATACACACGCATACACACATGCGCACACACACACACACACACACACGCACACACACGCACACTCATGCACACATACATGTACTCATGCACACTAACATACACACACGCATGTTTTTAAATCATGTGTGTATATTTTTTACTTTTCCCGTTACACAACAGAAGTGGAAGAAATTTATAACAATGCTGCTTTTTATCCCGAAAACGCGACGGTTTCTTACACTATATAACTCTTAATATTAATATTTGTAAGTTTTTCTAATATTCAATAAAGACTTTTCTATTCTATTTTATCCCCATGGGAAATCTCAATGTTTAGTTATAAACGCGATTATTAATATACACACATCAAAAGTGTCTAGGGATCAACATATATTTTTGCAATAACTTTTCTCCTGATTGATATTAATTAAAATTTTCTTAAAGGATTCATCAAATAAAGTGTTTTCGTTTGTCACAGTAACGATAAACCAAGTCACCTTTGCATTAATAAAGAAATTTGCCATTTTCCTAATAAAGGGATTTTTGACATTTGAACCACTAACATTAAAGTTCGAAAAAAAGACTGAAATAACAGTTTTCTTTAAAATTTTATTGGGTAACTTAAACAATTAATAATCCGTGTTTCTACCGCGAACACTAACAACACAAGAACATCGGTTTGGCATACTCAAAATGAGTTCATCCAAATCACGCTGTGGAATGGCCGCCCATGTTCGTTGCAACAACAAAAAAAGGTCTTCTTGCGACTGGATACCCTCCATATTCGGCAGAGCTCTTCTCTGTAGCATATCCCATGCATGCTCAATCGGGTTCAAGTCTGGCGACTGAGCAGGCCAGGGCAGGACATTGATGTTAGCTGCGGCGAGAGTCTGTCTTACAACTCTTGCGGTGTGCGGTCGTGCATTATCATGCATTAACTGAAATAAGGGACCGATTTGCACTTGTAGAGGAACGATGACGTCTGATACAATCGTCTCAGCATAAATTTGAGCGTTGAGGTTGCCTCTGATCCAAATCAACTCAGTTCTTCCGCCGATCCAAATACCCGCCCATACCATGATGGTTCCACCACTATAAGGATGGACTTCCTGGCAGGATTTTAATCGCTGTTGGCGTCCAGGGGTTCTCCAGTGTCGTATACGTCTTGTATCCGGTCTCATACCAAAACGAGACTCATCAGAAAAGCACACGAAACGCCATTGTTCTTCTGCCCAATTTCTGTGTTCAAGAGCCCATTGATATCGAATCCTACGATTGTGCATTGCTATAGGTGGTACCCGTAGCGGTCTTCGGGAATGAAGGTTCACTTCATGCAAGCGGTTTCTGACTGTTTGGTCGCTAATTAAGTTCCCTGAAGAGTGATGAAGCCTCACGGCTAACATCATGGCGGTTATTGTTGGAGCTCTTCGAGTTAAGATTTGAATGTATCGGTCTTGTCTCCGTGTGGTGCAGCGATACCGTCCTCCATGGCGCTCAGCCACGGTACCAGTGCTTCGGTAACGTGTCCAAAGTCGACTGATAACACTCTGACTTGTATTCAGAGCTAAAGCCACAGTACGTTGCCGGGAACCAGCTTCTATCATTCCCACGGCTCTGAGCATTTCTTCCCTGCTTAAATGACGTCGCCGCTCCATAATAACGTTGGTTTTAATCAGTAGTAGGGAAACAGTAGCACTAATAATGTCTTCAATGCGTTGTATGTTTTTATAGGGAAAATATTGACAGCTGATTTTCATCTTTTACTCGAATTTAATTCACAGTTCCTGATTCAAATTATGAAATGCACCAAAAAGGATCCATATAAATTTATAAAATCATAAATTTATTACAAAGCCACATCTCAATCTCAAGAAATCCGCATAAAAATGCTTGATCCCTAGACACTTTTGATGTGTGTATTTAAAATAATGATTGTAAGATACACTTTTGGTCGCATTGAGTATTAAAAAAAACTTACAATTCGTTGTAATCAAACAACTTCTTCTTCTTCTTCTTCTTTTTCTTCTTCTTCTTTTTCTTCTTCTTCTCTTCTTCTTTTTCTTCTTTTTTTTTCTTCTATTCTATTCTATTCTAACTTGTAAATTAAGTAATTAGCTAATAGGAGGACGCTCACAACACAACTTTAACAATGCAACGAGTGATTGATGATGAAAAGCAATAAGTTAAAAATAAAAGGTAGCAAATAATAACAAAATATTATCAATTTCAATGTCCCAATTCATTTGAATGTTATAAAACAAGATTTATTATAATAATAAATTTCTTTTTTGCCATAAAAAATGTAAGGCCCTGGCTCGAGGTAAGTTAGAGTACCTGTATTTCAGGAGCCAGTGATTTATTCCATTTAGGTTACAGTCAGGCAAGCTCTATGCAGCACAAGATGACAATAAAATTAGAATACTAAGAATTAACGAAGAGTGCTTGGAACGTGGAACTCCTCAAGTTCCGACTTGAGCTCACGATTTCTGACAAATGCTTGCACTGACTGATCTGGTCCCCTCATATCTGTGTGTTTATGCAGCCCGGTTAAGTTGTAGGAATTACAGTGTATTTGGGACATATTAAGGTAAGTTTTCACCAAATTTCTTAAATAAAAAAACGTTTTTGTAAAAATAAAAATAAAAAACCAAAAACTTGGTTATTTGAATTTTTCACCTAAATTTTGAGGTTATGCGAAAAAATTGTAAATTCAAAAGTTGTAGATCTTATTATTACCTTTGCCATTTATCCCCAAAATCTCGGGCGGCTTTTGAAGGTTTCCCCCCGTTTAAGTACCTGGGACATTGACAATCGATGGCACTCATAGCATTTGCTCAGAATCGAACTGCATGCGTAGCATGAACACATTGAACACCGAAGAAACGGCCTTTGTCTACAGACGAAACCTCAATCTGTCAAATTTCTTTCAACAAACCTGCCTGCGTAGCATGAACACTTAATTTCTTTTCTTCCGAGACACGACAAAGACCGTTTCTTCGGTGATCATGCTACGCGTGCTGATGACTTTCATGCAGTGATTCGTAAAAAAGTCGCTACGCTGATGCGTTGAACGCGGGTCAGTGTCAATAAAATAAATATATATTCCACAACTTTTCACACAACGCCATTTAGTCCCAAGCTAAGCTTGAGAGCTTGTGTTCTAGGTACCAAACAGCTGATAAACATACTTATATATTTTTAAATACATCCATATTATAGATAAATTTCACCCAGACACAGAACAAATTATCGTGCACAACTCACAAATATTTGTCCTGGGTGGGAATCGAACCCACGATCTCCGGCATAGCAGTCAGGGTCACTAACTACTAGACCAACAGGCCAGTCAAAAATAGCATCCTGAAAATAGTGGTGGAGAGGCCTTACTCGCCTTTTCTGAGGCACTATGTGGGGAGAATGGTTGGGTAGCATATTCATGCTCTGTCGTTTCCACCAGCTATTTACATCTTTGTTTTGTGTATTACTAACACTAGTAATAAGATATTTTACTAAAAAATTGAATCATGTTGTTGTCGGAACTAAATCATCATCATCTTCCTAGCCATTTCCCAACAACAGTGGAGTAGGCTTCCAGTTTAACCGGCTGCAGCTGAATGCCAGTGTTTTATAGGGAGCAACTGCCTGTTGGACCTCCACAACCCAGTAACTGGGTAACACGAAAGCCCTTGGATGAACTGGCTGTGGGAACTAAATAAAAAAATGACGTGTGGCACTCGGAGACTGCCGCGGTAAAGCTATTGCATAGCATTTTTTATCAACTCCTCTCCTCTCCCCCTCCCCATTCCTCTCCTCCCCCTCTCTCCTCCCCCCTCCCACTCCCCTCCCCCTCCTCACTATCACCACTATGCCTGCAATATAAATATATAATAAATATATATATAAATATATATGCAATAGCTTCGGCCTTCAAGCCACACCTCCTTGCCCGTCGGAGTGGGGAGCGTGAGGTTTTTTTTCGTTACGGAATTTCTGGATTCGGTCCCCGCGCTCAAGGCCCGCGATAGAAGCTATGCAATAGCTTAAAAAGATAAAATTAATTAAATGACAAACCGAAAACCAAGTTGCAAATCGTCAATGTCCTTAGATCTTGTAAAGCATATGATCTCTTTCTCAATCTTCGAGACATTACTGTTGACTAAAGATAAAGATGGACGTAATTAGGCCCATTTACCTGGGACATTGACAATCGATGGTATTGAATAAAACACACTATACGACTATGTCGCTTGCCGGCTATCGATCCACTTCGTGACGGTCAATGTACAATGTCAGGCAACTGGACATGATTTAATGCTTACGACCTTTGTAGTTTTGTCATCAGTAGATATGGTAGTTCTAGGTATTTGAACGTTTGGAAAACAGTGAAGGAAGGAGCTTGTGGCTAAATTATAACAGCCGCATGGGTCGATCGAAGGTTAAGCTACGCTTGACGAGGTCGGTCCGTGGATGGGTGACCATTTATTACATACCAAGACTCCTCCGTGCCTCGGAAAGCACGTTAAGCCGTTGGTCCCGGCTGTCATTTGTAGATCTTTGACAGTCGTTACTTGTAGTCAGAAGCCCGAAAGTCTGACAACCAGTTTAACCAAGGGGTATCATGTTACCCAGTTACTGGGTTGTGGAGGTCAGACAGGCAGTCGCTCCATGTAAAACACTGGTATTCAGCTGCATCCGGTTAAACTGGAAGCCGACCCCAACATAGTTGGGAAAAGGCTAGGCAGATGATGATGAAAACAGTGAAGGAATGAGAGTTGAGAGAGAGAGTTGCGTATCTATATCAATGCGATTGAACGCCTAAAAAGATCTTGCTTTGGTTGAATTCTGGGCATGTGAAGCATGCCGTGAGGAAAGTTTTAAGTGTGAACGTAGAAAGTTACACGGAGTAGAGGTAGTCCATTCAAATGGATGGATGGATGTGCTAAAAAGAAGTGACTGTTGAAATGGCGGCAAATAACCACATAGAACAAAAAACGAACTAGGTTTATAGTATTCGCATGATTATAATATGTAACATTTTTCATGTTATCGTGATAATTACGCCGCCAAAAAGTAAATTAACAGTACGATGTGGTACCAACCTTACGTAAAATGGGTTCCATCTCAAAATCATCCCTCTGCTACCCCGCGTGCCTATTGGTCAAATCAAATACCGCGCTTCTCCGTTTTCTTGTAACACATGTCTGTCTCTTTTCACGCGACCGAGAGGAAAGATAATAATGTTTTTTGCATGCTAATGCATATGTAAGTTAGGATGTTATGGGCTGGCGTATGATAAAATTACAATGCTTGTAAAAGGCTGCCAAGTCATAAGTACTAACAAAACTTAACACCAACAAAAAGTTCGTTATTTCGCAAAAAAACGTTTTGACTTTCACTTCCTTCTTCTTTAAAACATTACTACACTCAATTCTTTGCTTACCTCATAGAACAGCCAGTCGATTCTTGAGTGAAGTGAACTGCCAATGCCTATCATTAGTATGGAATTACTGCTTAAGGCTAGCAACAGACTTATAAACACGCCATGCCACGCAACGTCAATACGGTGTTCTCATTTACTATAAGCACCTTTTTCACATTTGACCAATAAAACCGCGTGGGATGGCGTCGGGTGTTACAAATGTGCTGGAGCCTTAATTCGTCACCACTTCATCACGGGGTTGATTTTGACAGAATAGCACCGTTGTTTGCGAGTTCTTCACCCCTTTAAGCGCTGCATTGACATTCTACCGTCCACCACGTGGCATTCGTCACGTTCCCTCTTTATTTATGCATCGCTGTGATCTTTCACCTCCGCACGACAGCGCAACCTGTGGCTTCAATCATTGTTGATACCGGCAAAGGCACAATAGAATGAGTATTGTGTAAATTGAGTTCGTAGCAAAACCGAAGTGGTTTTAGTACTTGATAAGTTAAGAGAGCCTCGTGGCTAAGACATGCTTTACAAAGACTAGTGGCCATTATTTTTAACCGACTTTAAAAAAAGGAGGAGGTTCTTAATTTTACTATTTTTTTTTTGTATGTTTGTTACGCAATTACTCTGCTATTTATAGATATACTAGACCGATTTTCAACATTCTGTTTTTATTTGATTGGGTATATACTACAGCTTGGTCCCATTTGTACCGATTTTTGCATTTTTAGCAACAAATCAAGCATTTTCATTTAGAAAGTATAATTTGATGAAGAAAAACTGATGAAGAAAACGGGCAACGGAACTCTTCAACGCATAACAGCAAATTACTCGCGATTGCTACATGTCTGTGTATGGTTTACGTATTTTCATAACATTAGATGTATAGATTAATGTTTAAAAAGAACTTCTTTGGCAATTGCTAACCGATTTCAATGATTCTTTAAATCTTTGATAGATTAATCTTTAGGACTTTAGGACTTTGGTGGCCAATAATGATTGAATCATAGGCACCAAAGCCACAGACTTCCGAAACTAGAGTTATTTTATAACTGGTACTGTTTTTTAATGAAGTCGGTTCTTTTTATTTGTAAAAAAGTTATTATTTTTATGACATACCTACCAAGACCTCTGTGGCTTCAGTCATTGTTGATACCGCAAAGGCACCATAGAACGTTACGATTTTAATTGTTCAGTAGAGACTGATGAGTGTTTTTTACCAAACTGAAGTTATTCACGATACCTGATAAGTAGGAGGGGCTCGTCGTTAAGATCTGCGTGTTATATTCATGACATACCGAGACTTTTTCGAGCCTGAGTAAACCACGCACTTGGTTTTAGTCAGAAATTAGGTTTTGGAGGACGATTAAATAAATAAATAAATAAATATTCCACAATTTTTGTCACACAACGCCATTTAGTCCTAAGCTAAGCTAAGAGCTTGTGTTATGGGTACTTAACAACTGATAAACATACTTATATATTTCTAAATACATACATAATAGATAAATTACACAATGATCGTGCTTATCACACAAACATTTGTCCTGGGTGGGAATCGAACCCACGACCTCTGGCATAGCATTCAGTTGCACTAACTACGAGACCAACAGGTCAGTCACGAATATATGAATGTATGCAAAATAAGCAGTGTAAGCTCTACTACAAGAATCATACTTTCCCATGACCCCCGACGCAGGTGTGAAACGGAAGACCAGGATGGTTTAATGTCAGTACGAGGCAGACCCCTCCTCCCTAAGTTGTGGACATCCACAAGGATATTCCATCCCAAATTCAGAAAAAAACCCTTAGCCGATTGTTATGAAAGTATCCAATAGCAATAGCAATAAAAATATTTTCCCAGTATTATTTTTTGGTTAAAGTTACTTAATTATATGTACAGAATGTGTTACTACTATTGAAATGGCTCAAAAAGTATGGAAACGTATGAAAAAAGTTGGTCAAAAAATTTCGAATTTGTGAGGTACAGAATCATGCAGTAAACTCGTCATAGTATCAGTCTGCGCGACGATGCCCTTCCATTCTATATTCCAAAAATGAGAATAGTGTTCCATGAATCCCTACGAAGGTGTTCCACAGGCCTTATCCATCCCTGCAATATACCAAGAGTATTCAACAAATTGAGTCCTCCCATTCCAATACAAAAGCTACCAAATGAATTTACCAGCTAAACCATCTGTTTACACACGGTCATATCACCGTACCGCTAAACATTCAATATTGACCCTTAGTATAAGAACTTAAGGTCAAATGTTGGATAAGTCAGCTCATTGTCCAATTACAGAGCACCCTCATGCATATTTAAATGATTCTAGGACTTGGCATGACGACATTATCGATAGGTATAGATACTAAAAAGTCTGTTTGATTTTGTTTTTTTTTTCATGTGGATAGGTAGATGTGTGGTGTCTATGTCCAAGGTCGTAGTCTGCGTGTTGTGCAGCTTGTGATGGCTAGTTAACCGTGTCGGCCATTGCACGCTATTTCAACTCAATGGTATGCAGGGAACTGACCAGACTTAATTGGATAGTTCATTTGTTGGAAGAGGTTTGTAAGAAAGGGAAAGAATTAAGGGGCTGAATTATAACTGCCGATCGGGTTGATCGAAAGTTATACTTGCTTGTCGAAGTCAGTCCACGGATGGGTGCCGTTGATAATACATCAATGTTCTACCCAAACGTTCTTTTTTTTATGTTGTTCGTCAGCACCTGGAGCTCCTCAAGTTCCGTGTTGAGCTCACGATTACTGACAAATGCTTGCACTGACTGATCTGGTTCCCTCATATCTGTGTGGTTCTTTCCTCAAAAGACCATTTCAGACACTAATCTGCATGGTTCTTACATGATTTGACCAAGATAATGTCTGGACTTTAAAAGAGACTGACCTCTGAGTTTCTTTCGGTGTTTCTTCTCAGAGTAGTCAGATAGTGAAACACCGATCTCATCTACTAGTTAAAAACATGACGTGTAAAAGTGTTTGTGAAAACCTACTTGCAGAAATAAATATACTTAATTTCATTTCATTTCAATACCAAGGGTTTTTTTTCCTACCTCTCCACGCGAGGTGGAGCCTGCGAGCTTTTTTCCTCTGACATAATCAGAGACCTTGTTGTTCGGAAGTTTTATTTGTTTATTTAAGAAGATAATTAAAAACAAATATAATAGGGTTTAAATCCGAGCAAGTACTATTGTGTTTTTCTATGCATATCGTATTTTCTAAGTTTATATTAGACATCATTGAAATCATCGTAATTGTAACCTAGACTTACTAGTAAATGAATACTAGCACTTCCCGCTCGACCTCGTCCGCGAGCTTTTTGTACAGACGCCAGCACGTCAAGTTACCCCAATGTGTCAAATTTCTTTGTTCTTTTTTCAACTTTATGTTAAACAGAATAAGGTTCTTCAAATGGGGAAATTTGACATATTGGGGTAACTTGATGTGCTGGCGTCTGTACTATCACATCCTTTTCTCTTTGACACTCACAAATAAAGCGGCTTTGTATCGGTAAAAGAATTTTTAAAACAGCAATAACGAATTATAGTGATGGCCGAATGCATGTTAATCTGGAGCAATCTTTCCGAAACGTAATTAAAATTTAAAAGAAAGAAAGGAAAGAAAATACAGATAAAAAAGGAAAGATTAGAAAACTAAAGCCAAAAATAAAAAACAAAATAAATAGTAGATTATTAACCAAGGGGATAAAGCAGTGTCTTCTGTCGCGGGCGACGATTTAAATCTCGAGCGCAACGAAGGACTCGAGGTTTACTCCCGAGCGTAGCGAGGGTGTTAAAAACTTAAATCACGAGCGAAGCGAGGGATTTAAGACGAGACCTGAGTGTAGCGAGGGATTTTATTTCACCCAAGACTAAGACAGCTTTATCACCGAGGAAAATACTCTACTTTTCGTACCATTTGCGAAAAAAATAACACAATAATAATATGATATAGGTAAGCATTTATTAAAAATAATGACAATTAAAAGTAGACGTATTTTTAGAACATTAACTTATTTATAAAAATAAATTAAAATAAACTTAACGTTTAAATATTTGAAGCATGAAGCAAACAACCCGGTTGTTTGCTCCATGATTTGAAGAAAACAAAAACGCGGCAAATTCCTACATTAATATTTTTTTTCGGAAAAGCAAACGCATCAAGCTCATACGGCCTCGTCGGTTTTCGTAATTTTAAATAATCATAACTGCATAATAAACGCGTAAGTATTCCTTTTTCAAAAAGATGTATAATGCTATAAATACAAACTCAATAGTGTAAACACAGATGTAGTTCAGTCTAAATTTCGGTAAGTATTCCAAATTTAAATCACATTCTCTCCCTAGGGGATGAATGGAATCCAGTACAATTTTCTTTCCCTGTTTTTAACAGATTAAAAATGACTATTGTTATGTTCGCTTTTTGTGGCATAGAATGTCACTTTTTTGAGCAAGTGGTACGAAAAATAATAAAAAGACCTGTGCGAGACCAAAAAGGCGCCTATCTCAGCATTAGCTGCGACATTTAAAAATATAAACATCGCAGCGCTGTTATTCTGATCTGGCCCGAAATTACGTAAAGTATTTACGATATTTTCTTCACAAAATTTGTGAAAGAATCCTCAAAGATTGGAGACCCATGGAGGTGAAGAGAGCTTTTATCATAGTAAGACCTAGCAACGAAATTTATCGCACAGAGCTCTATCACACATTACCTACTCTAAGGCCATAGAATTACATATTAAGTTATTTCAATATTATCGACGTTTTTTTAACTATAGGTAAAGCTTGACCGCGCTAACGCCAGTTAAGCAAGATTATTGATAACATCCAATGATTGATGACAAGTCTCTAATGTTTTCTATTAAATTTTATCGGTTTTGCTTTTGTATGTATTTTGTTAATTTCCGGATCACTAGATTTGTTTTGTGGCCTCGTTGGGTTAATGGTCGCAGCGTTAATGCTGAGCAGTAGCTTCTGGGTTAGATTCCCGGATTGGACAAGTTTATTGGGGTTCTCCATCTAGAGGTTTTTCAGTGGCAAACCATGGTCAGGATTTTTACCTGGTTTATGGCAGGATTTTTGGGATTTACATACAACTGGCACACACTTTTGATACCTGAAAGGCAAGTCCTATATTTTAAGAATGTTTCTGCACATTGTAATCTTAGTACGTGTATCTTAGTACTGTTCTGAATGGTTTGTTACACGAAAATTTCGATAATATTTTTTATGTCTGGACTTGAAAAGAGACGATGATCCCTGAGTTTGTTTCGGCTTTTCTTCTCAGGGGTAGTCAGTTAGGAAATGCCGACTTCAACTAGTTTTGAAGGGAAAAATTACGTACAAAAGTGATTTCCATATCCTAATTGCATAGTTAACTGGCCTGTTGGTCTAGTACTTCTAGACCCTGACTGCTATGCCGGAGGTCGTGGGTTCGATTCCAAATTTCCTACCCAGGACAAATGTTTGTGTGATGAGCACGATCATTTGTTCTGTGTCTGGGTGTAATTTATCTGTAATATGTATGTATTTAGAAATATATAAGTATGTTTATCAGCTGTTTAGTACCCATAACACAAGATCTTAGCTTAACTTGGGACTAGATTGCGTTGTGTGAAAAGTTGTGGAATATTTATTTATTATTTTAGTAAATAATTTCATTTCATTTCACATATCTGTCAAATGCATTACGATAATGCAGAATCATTATTATTCAGTACGAACGTTAAGCACTCGGTGTAGTATGTAACAGTAGCGAGGGGTCAATTGTCTTAATAGGGAAGCCAACTCCCCCACTATATTGACTAATGGCAGCTGGACTCGAGTATTTCCAAAAATAAGGCATTTACACTAAAGGTATTCACGGTGGAAGGTAGACCGACTTCAAAAGAGACAACAAATAGTGGTACGAATACTAAGTTTCTTTTAGTCGGCTTCCCACTACCGACTAAAAGAAACTTAGTATTCGTACCACTATTTGTTGTCTCTTTTGAAGTCGGTCTACCTTCCACCGTGAATACCTTTAGTGTAAATGCCTTATTTTTGGAAATACTCGAGTCCAGCTGCCATTAGTCAATATAGTGGGGGAGTTGCTCTTCCAAACCTCCAAAGGGAAGCAATAAGGAATCAAGTTGTATGGACACTTCGCCACTGGTATAATACCAGTAACATTTAGCACAGTAAAAGTTTACACGGAGAAGAAGTGCAGCAATCTAATGTATTCGAATATTGACTACTAGGCGACTACTAGTCATCATTATCTGCTTAGCCTTTTCCCAACTTTTTATAAAAATGACGTGTGGCACTCGGAGACTGCCGTGGTAAAGCTATTGCATAGCATTTTTATCAACTCCTCTCCTCTCCCCCTCCCCATTCCTTCCCTCCCCATTCCTTCCCTCCCCCTCTCCCCCTCCCTCCTTCTCCCCCACACCTCCCCCGCCCCTCCTCTCACCCCTCCCTCACTTTCCTCTCCCGTCCCCTGCCTCTTCCCTCCACCCCCCTCCACATCCCTCCCCTGCCCCTCCGACCCTCTCACAATACCCTCTTCCCCCTGTCACAATCCCCCCCTCCCCCTCCCCTCCCTCCCTTCCCCCCTTTTTCGTTACGGAATTTCTGGATTCGGTCCCCGCGCACAAGGCCCGCGATAGAAGCTATGCAATAGCTTAAAATTTATTATACCTAGTCCTATAACTAGTGCTTGACTGCAATCCCACCTGATGGTAAGCAGTGATGCAATCAATGACGGTGAAGCGCACTAGTTTTTTAAGAGCCTATTCACTCTAGCCTTGAAGTCACTCGGACGGCAAGACCGTAGCAGGCAGGTTGTCCCAGTCCTTCGACGTACGCGGTATAAACGGCGAGGCGAATCGCTTTGTCCGGACCGTTGGGGTGCCAACTATGTAAGGGTCAGCTTCCAGTATAACCGGATTCAGCTGAATAACTGTTTTTTACAGCGACTGCTTGTCTGACCTCCACAAATTGGGTTACACGATACCTCCTGGTTAAACTAGCTGTCAGATTTTGGTTTTCAGACTATCTTTCGAAGACGGTAACGACTGTCATAGATGTAGGTGATCTAGGCGACCACTTGTAACAAATGAATAAAAATAAAAATGTTGTCTCGTAGAGCCTTGCTACGCGGCGTAGCACAAAACCTACGAGGTGTAGCACTTTCGTAGCACAAACAATCAAACTTCAAACTTCAAATATTTATTGCGATCATGAGTAGATACATAGGGTGTTTTAAAAGATAAAAGTACATACATGATACCCTGTTAGGGCGCAGCAACACAATTTTAATATAGAATTACTTACACACTATTTAATCAATCTTTTATTATATAATATTATGTCTATTTATATATTATATTATTACATTGATATATACCTATATTATTATTATATCTAAAAATATTTATAATATGTTAAAGTAAGTGATATAAATATAATGATAAAATATCATTATATTTATATCACTTACTTTAACATATTATAAATATTTTTTTATATTCCACACTGTTTTACAGTTTAGTTATGTCCTCGAAAAACTCTTTTATACTGTAATAACCTTTTTTTGTCAAGTAGTTTTTTAATTTATTCTTGAATATATTATAGCTGGAGGTTTCTTTTAGTTGTTGAGGTATTTTATTATATATTGTAATTCACATTACATATGGCCCAGAATGAAATATAGACAACTTTGATACCGGTAGAACGAATGTGTTTTTATTTCTTGAGTTACGAGGTTGTGATCTCATCAATCTCATGGCTATTGAGAATAGGCTTTACTCCACTTACAATAGCATTAGGCAGAAGTTAAAAAAGGTTACTTTTAATGCACACTTTGTAACGAAAGTACAATTAAGCATCTTACTATTGCGATAGACGCCGAATTTATTATAATCTATTTTTACAGCAGCTTAGTTGTAACCATTGCAATAATTTAATTAAAGAAATGATGTGGATTTATTTGGCTATAATATTAAATTTGGCTATAATATTAAATTTGGCTATAATATTAAATTTGGCTATAATATTAAATTTGGCTATAATATTAAATTTGGCTATAATATTAAATTTGGCTATAATATTAAATTTGGCTATAATATTAAATTTGGCTATAATATTAAATTTGGCTATAATATTAAATTTGGCTATAATATTAAATAACAGTGTCAATGATAAAAAACGTCAAAGAAGCAGGGATGAACAATACGTGGACACGTTCTTCGTTTCACTTTTATTCTTCTAAATCTATATATATAAAAGAAAGTCGTGTTAGTAACACCACTTATAACTCAAGTACGGCTGGATCAATTTGAATGATTTTGGTCTTTTTGGATTTGTCTTTGTCCAGAATAGCATAATAAATAATAAAAAACATGAAAAGTCCTCGAAAACATAAATATCAAGAATATTCGTTGTCTCGAACATTTTTCAAACGCAGCGCCATCTTGGATGACATGACAGGAGTCAAACTTCCCAGTTCATTATCAGGTGACAATTTGACATTGACAAGTCTTAAGCTAAACCTAAGAAGGTAAGGTTGTCAATTTATACGTACCTATGTTTTGAAATTTATTTTGTTACTAAATTTCACAAATTCACAAATTTTTATTGCATACCATAATGTTTAAGAGGTTTTATGTAGCATAAAAAAGTCTTATATTTCAGAAATCAATTTACGTAATTAACAATGACGATAGAGACAAACTTTAATAATTCTTTGCAAATAGAACTTATTCTACTGTTAAGACTTTATTAAAGTAGACCGGGAAAACTATAAGTATAAATTGTATGTAACATAGAGGCAATAGTTCAGATTAAAATTATGAATTTAGTATTTTTTAAATCAATGCATTTTAGTAAGGTAGTTAGGTTAGGTAGTTAGGTTAGCTATAGGATAGGTATGGTCAGTTAGGTTAGGTTATATATACATGTTGTAATTTTAATTCTATCGAACACAAAATGTTTAAATAAGATCACAGTAGAGACTCGCTACATAAAAAGTAGTAGTAGTTATTATTGGTTTGGATCTATTTGTTGTCGTCTTATTAAACGTATGTATATCTAATATAAAAAAAAAATGATAAGGGCAATAAATTGACTTAAGGCACAACGAAGTTTGCCGGGGCAGCTAGTTTAAAATAAAACAGTTTGAATAAACATTGTTTTAACTTTGTCTTTAAAATAAAATGTTCTGAATTCCTGCTTCTACGAGCCTCTTTTTTTAAAATAAATGGATTACAGTTTAGTCCCTCATCTAGATTACTAGAAAACATTTGTCATATTCTTATTTTTCCTTTTTTCACGTCACAAGCTGCGCATGCAGCTGCATTTATGCGCTTAATCTGAGTAGTTTTTCATTAATTTGCAAAAAAATACCTTTCTATTATTTTTATTATCAAACTGATGGTCTAAGTATAATTTTGATATTTATGCACCGTCAACTTTCCTATTATAGGGTAATTCTCAACAGATTACAGGGCGAGGGTTCCAAGTCCAACACATCTCACCAAAGCTAAGAGACATTTCCGGTATTTTAGGAACGTTCGCATTCTAATCATCAGTCTCAATCTATCAAAAATACGTATAATTTCCACACGTTTTGGTCAATTTTTTAACATTCATTGTCGATGAACCTTTCAACTAGACTTTGCACGTGTCTTACTCCAAAAATTACCTCGTGTAGTTAATAGGCGACCCTAAATACATAAATACAATAACCGAAGCCTTAATTTGTCTACCAAGACCACTTACTTATTCACAAACATGCTCCATGAAATATTTACGAAATAACCTACTTATAAAAGAAGTACTCGGACCACCTTTGGCTGTAGAACATTGAAACCGTGATGATAGCGACCCTGGGAACACCCAGGTGTGTCTGCCACTATACCTTGAAGAATTAAATTCTGAATCACCAACTTTTAAGTGTAACTATTGATTTTGTATGTACGGGTCTTGAATATCGACTTGGGAATATATCAGTGTTGCGTAGAAGACGCGTGGGTGTCGATCGTTTCGTGAGTAAGGTCGATGACATGTAGGTACTGTCGGCCTCAGTTTGGTGAATCACCCTTTGCATACAATCGCTGCACCCGGCGTCAAAACTCAGCAGGCCTAACCATATTACAAATTCCATTTCTATTATTCTAGTCGGTAATGTGACATTAGAAAGAAAATGGCGTATACGGAATCAGCTGTTTGTCAACTGTCAAGTGTTAACGAGTGGAGTTTGTAATATGGCTGAAAATTTAATACACTTGACAGTTGACAAACAGCTGATTCCAAATACAACATTTTCTTTCTATTGTCGCAACAGAATATAAATAGAATTTGTAATATGGCTAGGCTTGCAGAGCTTGACCACCCATACGCAAGTGACGTGATTCTAAACATGTCGGAATATTAATCATTGATAAATTTGTGTTAAAATTAACGCTTTCCAATGATACCCGTCGTTGTAGTGTATGGGTATCATATTAATTAATTAGGTTCAGAACGTTCAAACAAAATTATCGGTACACAAAAAGAGAGAAAAGTCAAATCGTGCTTCATAGATTGTCGCGAATGTATTTCAATGATTCACCGCTTGTGGGGCTGATAGTACATATACGTTAAATAATTAGGAAAACGTAGGAAAAAAAAAATACTACAGATTGTATATGTTTATCTGTGAAAAAAAAGTTGTAGGATAATGTTAATAAATATATTTTGCATAAATTAATGTTAGCGACGACAAATCAAATATTAACAGTAAAATGGTTTTCTCAAAACAGTAAAAAATGTAAACTGTTGCAATCATTGAAACATAACATAATAAACAGGGGAACTCCGGGAATGCCGACAGAAGTGTAAACTTATCGTCAAGAAATAAAAAAAATCATTCTATTCTTTAAATGTAGATGTACTTACTTATACACAAAAGTGTAGGTTACGGTGGTTTTTCCATCAAAAAAGGCCAACCCGCCTAAATTTTACACTTCAAAATACAAATAATTATATAGGTAACATTTAACCTCGCATATATGATTCACTTTAATCGAACCCATATTCTACATCGTCTACGATATACAATTTGCTGTGTTCTTATCTATATCTATATCTATACTTATAATAAATCTGTAGAGAAGTCAATTCTGTACATTGAAAATATATTCAAAATTAATATTGGAGGATGATTGGTAATCGATACTGATGCCAAAAATGCAATTAGTAAATTTTTTGTCTGTCTGTCTGTCTGTCTGTCTGTCTGTCTGTATGTGCACGCATAGGTCAAAAACTACTGAAGGGATTTTAACCAAACTACGTACGATTGTAATCCATACTCCTGGGCAGGTTATAGGCTATATAACATAACACTAAGACATATAGGAGCCGAGCAGTGACGATAAATTCGAAGCAAGTCGGTTGAAAATATGCGCTTTCGAGCTCCTATCCTCGCATACGTTGATCATACACAAAAAGTATGTATTACAAAGATGTTAATCTTCAAAATATCAACAAAAAAGTTCTCAGTAACATATATCTATATCTTATAAATAAGCCACAATAACACGTTTACCTAATCGTTAGGTATTTCTTCAAAGTATATCCCTTAAACTTCCAAATCTCGCCGCGCCAGTATGTTAGGCTACGTATGCTATACGGTTGATATTTGTTTAACGCGCGATGCGGCTCACCGCGGCACCTGGCGGGCGTTCACGCGCCAAAACGTCACTTATTTGACTGTGGATGCGAAGGGACATGCCAAGCATTGTTCGTTCTTATTGAATAAGCAAGACTTTTATTAATTTGTCGTTCTTTTCATTAGATTAGATTTAAATTATAGTAGTTTTTAGATATTATTTTGAAGTAGTTTTTTTAAAGTAGTTTTTAGAACCTAAATATAATTATTATTTTTATTTGTTTAACTCTTTTTATTCCGTAGGTACATAATTACGATTATTATTCCTTATTTGTTTTTTTTAGATTTTTAATATAGTAGGTACGTAGTTTTGAGATATTCGTTTTAAATAGGTGTAGCTACCTAATATAGGTAATTAGTCTGTTTTTTTAATTCCATAGGTAATTCATACTTTCTTTTTTTATATTTAAGATAAAAGTACCTACCTATATGGTAAGTTTTTTAGTTATTTAAAAGTTAAGTTAGTGAAGATATTAGTTGATTTAAGTTATTCGACGATTAGCGTCTTTTTGACTTAGGCAATAAACTGTTGCTTCTGTTTTTTTTATTTGAATTCAAGTAGGTACGATGCCACCTAGAAAACGGTCTTCTTTATTTCGAAATTCGATACAGCCAAAAGAATGAGAGATGCGCGTTCTCAGGAATCGTCAAGAAAAGAGCACATAGTTTAAACTCTATGAGAGTGAATAACGTAACTGCACGAGCACATGAAAGCACTTCTTCAAGCACTTCTTCAAATTCGATAAAGCCAAAAGAATGAGAGATGCGCGTTCTCAGGAATCGTCAAAGAAAAGAGCACATAGTTTAAACTCTATGAGAGTGAATAACGTAACTGCACGAGCACATGAAAGCACTTCTTCAAGCACTTCTTCAAATTCGATAAAGCCAAAAGAATGAGAGATGCGCGTTCTCAGGAATCGTCAAAGAAAAGAGCACATAGTTTAAACTCTATGAGAGTGAATAACGCAACTGCACGAGCACATGAAAGCACTTCTGAAGTTCTGAGAGAGAGTTGCGATTAATTTCTGATAGGGAAAGAAGAGCTACATCACGAGCATCTGAAACCTTTTCTCAACAAGAGCTGCGTCTAACAGTTGACCGTAAAATGCATGTTTTATCCCGACTTCCCGAGAGTCGAAAACGTTCACCAAGCGACATAAGGCTTACAGCTGATCGCGAACGGCATATTCTATCTCGAGAATCTGAAAGATCTAGGTACTTAACGAGAATTACGACTTACAGCTGACCGCGAAAGGCACGTTTTGTCTCGAGAGTCCGAAACATATACTGAGCGTGAGTTAGGGAAGGTTCATATCTGACGGAACATGCGCCGAGCGTTTGCGACAATGAACGCTCGACGCACTAACGTATCATCGGTTGAGTGTGAACGGTCAAGTGTTTTTCTATACATTTGTCTGTTCTGGCGTTACGCGACCGATAATACGCGGCGCATGTTCCGTCAGATATAAGCCTTCCCTTAAGACTTTCAACTGACCGTGAAAGGCACGTTTTGTCTCGAGAGTCCGAAACATATACTCAATATCACGACCGTCTGGCAGTTGAAAGGATACACCTCGCAGGAAACGGACGAGCAGCGTGAAGCCAGGCTTTTCGCGTATAGATTTAGACATATTTTTTATAACTTAGATGCACATGCAGAGGATTTAGATGAACCTAAGTACAAATTTACTACCGTGGGCCAACAAAATATAAAAGTGGGTTCACCTACGCTGTCACTATTGATTACAGATCATATTCGAAAATCGGTGATATGAACGTAGTATGTTCTTTTTGCAATGCCTCCGCTGGTCTTAGAGACATGAAACTGGAGCGGGTGTTCTTTGTGAAGAGTAAGTATCCACTAAGAAACGATTTTTGGAAATTCAACCCCTAAAGAGAAAAAATAGGAGACAGACGTTCGACATCCACGCAGGCGAAGCCGCGGGCAAAAGCTAGTGCATAAATAAAGCAACGAACGTTTGTTTGCTTAGCGGTCGGCCGTGGGAGTGACCAAGTGTTTCTGATAGGCACTGAAAGTTTCATACTTTTCTATATAAACAGTGGCACTCTGATGCAGGGGTAGTAGGGGAAAAGGGGCATCATGGCACATACTTATGGTTCTTCCAAGATTTGACCAAGATAATGTCTGGACTTTAAAAGAGACTATGGACCTTTGAGTTTCTTTCGGTGTTTTTTCTCAGAGTAGTCCGATAGTGAAACCCCGATCTCATAAACTAGTTAAAAAGAATGACGTGTAAAAGTGTTTGCGAAAACCTATTTACTAAAATAAATATCATTTATCATGATATATCATGAGTTCTGTACATGATTTTGGACCTATAAACATTACAAATTTTCGTCGGTTATTTTAAAATGTTTTCTAAGTCAAATAATTTTTAAATTAGACCTAAAAAAGGCACTTTTGAACGACAGGGATACAAGTTATACAGTGAATGATTCTAGTGACACATTCCAAGAGGTAGTTGGGTGAAGAATGGGCAAGAAACTCCATACTTACTACTCTTTCTGCATGTTTGTTTTTGTGTTAAAACTGTCAAGAATCGTAGAAAAATCATCATTCTTGTCTAAACTAATGAAATTTCTCCTTAAAAAGTGAATAGGTCACTTACTTCTTCTTTCATTCGTTTGGGTTTGTTTTTTTAATGGAAAAACTGACAAAAAATGTCAATGCTCGCATGGAGGAGGTTCAGAATTATTTATTTATTTAGTTCGGACAACAACGTGATTCAATTTGTTAGTAAAATACCTTAAAGATAAAGATATCCGCAACTCCTCGTCAAAGCGCGTATTTTGCGTATGGGCCACAATCTACCACGCGGGCCCAGTGCGAATTGGTAGATGTCACATGTCTTCGAATTTTTGGTTCTAGGACATGCCGGTTTCCTCACGATGTTTTCCTTCACCCGTTTTTGAGAGCAGTGATGATGAAATAAATTACACAAAGTAATGCCGCCTGCCTGGGTCCGAACGGTCTTACTGTTCGTAAGTCGGGGCCGCCACCGCTGGGCCACCTCTGCTCCACTAATGTAAAATACCTTACCACTAGTGTTAGTAATACACAAAACAAGGATAAAAAATAGCTGGTGGCTGCAGCAGGATGTATAGAGAACGACAGAGCATGACTATGTTACCCAACTCTCCGCCACTGTTTTCATGATGTTATTGGCACTGACTGAAGTATTCTACACATTGGGGATGTAATTTTTTCTCGAATCACTACATGTAAGTCCGATTCTGAGCAAACATTATGTAAAGAACTAAAATCTATCAAAAAGCTGTTTTTTTTTCTGTGATGTCTCGGTTGGTTTAATTGTCAAATTTGATCATATTAATGGGTAGCACACCCCAGTTAAAGTGATAAAAAACTATCTTATACAGATATATAAAAAAGTACGATATGTGAGTGTGCCATCGATACGCCTGTGCCTAAACCTTCAAGGAAAAAAGGCGTGATATTATGTCAATGAAAAACATGAGTCTATCGACTGACGTTACCCCATAATTACCCAGTGTTTCTACCAAGAAAAATACAGAAAAAATTCTATTGAAAAATTAAATAACACACTTTTTCCGATACGTGTTATACAACTGGGTTGGGCTGCATTTGACAGGCAGCCTTGAAGGGTGTAATGTATTTTTCGATAACGGCCCGAGGTAATAATGAAGTGTTTAATAAATAAAATGCTTTGGCTAACAACATAGTTTCCTTGGGAGAAGGGCGTGTCCAGTAGAATGGCATATGTGACATGACTTGTTGATGGTTAAGGAAATGTATCGTGGCTGCTATTGACACTATTTTCTTTTATGCTTCTCTAGGCATATTATTAGTTAAGGGTGCATCCACACAATATAACACAAGAAATTATAAAACATTTTTATTTAATACTAGCAGACGTCACGCAGTTTCACCCGCGTAGTTTCCGTTCCCGTAGGAATACGGGAATAAAAAGTAGCCTATGTCCATCGGGAATAGTGAAGCTTTCCACCAGTAGAATAATTTAAAATTGAATCATTAGTTCCGCAGATTACCCCCTACATACAAACTTACAAACTTACAAATTTTACCTCTTTATAATATTAGTATAGAAGTATAGATGTTTCAATAGAGAAGTTAGCATGTCACATTATGAGAACCTATACACAACATAAGAAAGAGTGTTTTCCGAAACACGTTCTTGTTTTTGATTCAGATTGAAACAAAACATTGTAACATGCTGTCTGACGCTGGTTACGAAGATACAATTAAAGATGGAATTGCTTGTTAGTCTATACTTTCTTCGCCAGCGCCCTTGTCCTAAAAAACCATCTCATATATTTCCAAATATGTATTTATCGTCGACTGGGTCACATTTATGATGCATGACTCCCCGGTCAGGATATCTGTGTCAATGGGCACACCACTCAAACGTTTCTTTAATTACTAGCTAACTTTGGCGTACCTAATGTATTCTTTAATAATTCTTTCATTTATGTATTAATATTATAAACGCGAAAGTTTGTGAGGATGTTTGTTACTCTTTCACGTAAAAACAACTGAATGTATTTTAATAAAATTTGTTATGGAGTTAGCCGAGACCTTGGATTAACACATAGGCTACTGTTTATCCCTGTATTCCCACGGGAACGGGACCTACGCGGGTGATAGCGCGGGACGTATGCTAGTACATATATATATGTAGTTTGTTTTTGGAGTTGTTTCTACTAATATGGATAACGCTATACTTGTAAAGATTGATTTGTAGATGAGCGATTGATTTGTGATCTATTACCACATCAAAATCGCGATGAAAAGTGTCTATCTAGCACATGTGAAATGATGAAATAGTGATAAAAATATTTCTTTTACATGTAATAATACAAACATAAACATAAGGTCACGCCTGCAATCCCCAAAGTTCTAGGCAGAAGTGTACCTAGTAGCACACCCACATTTTGCCAGTTATGTTTGAGTCCCATGTAATAGGGGGCACGCCTATTGCCATCAATCGGGCACAAATCCAGACTCCGGGCTGCTACTGAGAAATTCTAGATGGAAAACTCAACACACTTGGCCCGACCTGGGGACCGAACCCGGGACCTCACGCTAGCGACCACTAGACCAGCGAGGCAGTCACATGTTAATATTATAGTATTCAATGAAATTATTGCTTTCTTCCTCTATAATCTTTTTGCCAAGACGAATCATACTTTTCTCACATGGCCGCAGTTTCTGAATCTTTCACATAACGAACTTCAGAGACAAAACATGTTATGGCCGGAGCCCCATGTAAAAATGAATCTTCTTTTGTCAGGCAGGATGGGAGAGGCGTGGGAGGTGTGGGGGAATGGGAGGGAGGGGGAGAGGGGGAGGAGAGGAATGGGGAAGGAGAGAGGGGGAGGAGAGGAATGGGGAGAGGGGGATGAGAGGAATGGGGAAGGGGAGGGGAGAGGAGTTGATAAAAAATGCTATGCAATAGCTTTACCGCGGCAGTCTCCGAGTGCCACACGTCATTTTTTTTTAAATTATTCTCCCTACCAGTCACACTGTTAAAAGTTTTAAAAGAGTTGTTTGGAGTTTATTGCTCATGTCTCTCTATGCAAAACTACCTTTTGTAAAGTGCAACTAGTGTAGGTACTTGTTTTTTTGACTGGCCTGTGGTCTAGTAGTTAGTGACCCTGACTGCTATGCCGGAGGTCGTGGGTTCGATTCCCACCCAGGACAAATGTTTGTGTGATGAGCCCGATCATTTGTTCTGTGTCTGGGTGTAATTTATCTATATTATGTATGTATTTAGAAATATATAAGTATGTCTATCAGCTGTTTTGTACCCATAACACAAGCTCTCAAGCTTAGCTTGGGACTAAATGACGTTGTGTGAAAAGTTGTGGTTGTATTTATTTATTTTATAAATAGCACGGTGCTTTCATAGATTAAGGAGTTTAAAATCACTCAAATCGTGAAATCGATAACTCTTATGGAGGCTTGTAATTAGCAATATAGTTTTATAGTCTTGTCTTTTTTACTTCCATGTTATTAGTTCGTTAGCCCTCCTAAAATTTAGACTATAAATTAAAAAAATCTCTCTGTAACTCCTTTTTTGATAGCGTAAAATAGTCTTTACTTTTTAGTTTATATGATCTAACACCGTCTGCTACCGTAGTGTTAATTTAATCAATTTTTATTTGTTACATGTGAAAACTTGTAATTGGCCATCATGTTGTTATCGCTTCAAATATTATGTCTGCCTAGCTGTAAGTTTTCCGAAAAATATAAAATAAAAATAAAATAAAATAAAATAAATTATTCACTTCTTCCACAGATAAACGGCGAACGCAACCCAGAGGAAGTCTACAAAGACTTCAGAGCCGCCGTCCTCCAAATACTAGGCGCTACAGAGGACCAATCTACCATGAACGGCGTCAGTGGCGTCGGCGTCGGTGCTGGTGGTATACCTGGAGAGATCGTGGGAGTAGAACCAGCACCAGATGTACGGGAAAGAAGAGAAGAGCGTGTTGGGCCACCAGTAATGCCGTTACCGGTAGCTGTGCCGTCACCGGCAGCTATGCCACTAGCGATAGCAATGCCACTACCGGTAGCTATGCCGTTACCGGTGGCAAAGAAAGAGATTGAGACGGAGAGGGTTATGACGCCGCAGGTTAGTGTAAAGTAATTTTTAGGTAGAATTGAAACGGACACGAAACTCAAACTAATAAACAGTGTGTCTGAATTTCCCTTTTGGCTGTAGATAGCAGATAATTAAGTTGAAGATGAAAATAAACCGAAATTTATCTCAGGCTGTGAAGCAGGCGTTTAGTGAACATAACATCACGCCGGTCATTTTCGTAGGATTAGGCAGACGTGTAACTTTAGTGATGTGTAGTCGCAAGTTATATTTAAGTACCATGTCATAGGGGCCGAGCGTATTGTCATCAATCGGACCGAAGTCCAGACTCCAGGCTGCTTCTCTGAAATTCAAGATGGAACCAGAATCCAAAACCCATTGTCTTAATGCAAAAACAGTCGTTATAAGACACGAGGTTTATAGCCTGTTTAGAAATCAGTAACTTCATTCTTATTTTAAACAAACAATTGATAAAAATGGCGGGTGAATTTCGCGCGGCAGGCACCTGCTAAAAGGCAGTGACTAGACAAAAAACTACCTATAGTTTTGTGTATCTATGAAGTTTTTTACAAAACGAAAGAGGTCAGGACGACCGGCACCGCTCTGACCTCGTAAGGAATTTAGTAGATTTTGCTTTAAGTTTAATAAAAGCGTTCGTTTGTAGAATTTAGAACTACAGGTGTCATTTCTCACTAAATGGCCTAATTTGGGACTCTTTGAAACAAGTACAAAATAATTATGATTTGTAATTTAGTTTAGAATTACTAAACTGGAGTAGGAGGCTGCTCTAGTTAAATAGAAATGTTATTATTGAAGTGAAACCTTCTTTTCTTTTCTTTTTGCACACAGATTTTTTCGTAGGTAAGTAGTTAGGCTGATCCGTCACGTTCTGAGGCTCGATCGGAATATTAATACATGTCCGATAAAAATGGTTCAATGACTCTGTTGACTCATTAAACCATTTAGATGTTTTGAAAGTATTCATTATAGTTAGTTGTTTAAAATCGTGTAAACTCGTACGTTTTCATCCTTTGAAAGATTTTTTAGGTCATCACATAATCCTGTACTTATAAGTATTAGCAAATATTATTCTACTTCTTAGTGTGTCTATGACAAACATAGCTACTCAAAATAGAGCCTTGAAAAATGAAAGGGTCAACCAGAGGTCGATTTCCTAAGTTGCAGTGGACGTAACAAATGTCGTAGAGTACCTGGTCTACGTCGCTACGGACGGCTCATTTTATGCACCCTATACAGGGTAATTTTTTAATCACCAGCCAAATTTTCACAGGATGTTCTACTCATAAATATAAACAACGGGACCAAGTCAGTAATCTCGAAAAAAATGTTTATAGTTGCATACAAAAGTTTAATACCTACTCGACCGAAATGTATGCAAAAGCTGATTCTTTCTTGGAGATTTGCGAGTTGGTCCCATAGTGAAATTTATTCATATTCATGGTTAGAACACCCCGTGAAAATTTGGCTGGTGATCAAAAAAATACCCTGTATAGCGATAAATCACAAGCAAAGTTTTTTTTTTCTGTTGTTAACAGCCTGAAATAATAAGAGTCCGGGGTGAGCCAACGACACTAGCTCTTCTGTGGGTCGCTGGGGGACCAGGCAGCAACAAGACCCCATTGTGCGAGCGAGCAGTGGCGCAACGGCTAGGCTGGACACATTACAGGTACATAATCTACCTTCATTATTAATCTTCCCCCTAGCCAAGTTACAAACGATTCGTATCTATTCTCTTTCTACAATCGAGAACGAGACACGCTAAGTCACGAGGTCAAAACAAAGGGATTTGAGTCGTTCTCGATTGTAGAAAGAGAATAGATACGAATCGTTTGTAACTTGGCTAGGGGGGCTGGACCCTATTATTATGCACTGCAGGCGACATCTATTTCGCCGCATACGAACTAAACTGTCATATCCTACCGATTGTACTTATAAACAAGTTTCCGACAACAACCGTTGGGTAGTAGTCCAGCAGACATAACACCCGTCTGGTTGGAGGATCCTCCCTTTTTAATTGGCGATAAGAAACAATTAAATCAATATAGGGTGACTGGTAATTAGTGACCGATACTTAAACACATGATTGTATTCATGATTTCAATAAACTTTCCCAAAGAAACTTTTTTTTTATACACAATAACTTATAACACAATAAAATAACAAAAACACTGTTTGAAATTCCCCGAGGCACGAATCGGCACGATCTATCAGCTGATAGTCTGTCCTCGGGAAAGGCAAAATCTACTAGTAGTAGTAGCGTCTCACGTTCCCCCGCCACCCCCACCGCTCCCGTTGTGCAGTACCGACATTATTGAATTAATTGAAAGTTAACAAAAAAAAAAGTATAAAAAAAAGTTTCTTTGGGAAAGTTATTTGTATTCATGAGTACAATCACGTGTTTAAGTATCGGTCACTAATTACCAGTCACCACATATAGTTGAAACATCTAGGGAGGGGGTGACTGTTGAGATGATGGCACATAAGATAATACAGGAATATGACTAATGATGATGATTAAATGAATTAAATTATAAACAAGTCTAAACCATTCCAACTATTTAATGAGTATACGATCATCTGACTTAAGCTGTCCCCGGCTCGAATCGAAGCCGACCCCAACGTAATTGAGAAGATGGGCACCAAGACTGCAAAGACGTATCACTTTATGATCTGACTTGGAAATCGCTCGCGACTTAGTCCGTGTGTATTTTGTACTTCAACAACCCCTCCACTCCCTTTTAGTTTTAAAAATAATATATAGCCAATAACACTCACAAATAATCTAGCTATCTATTGATAAAAGAATTTTCAAAATCGGTTCATTAGATCCAGAGATTATGTCCTACAACGTTACAAACGCACAAACTTTCCCTCTTTTTAATATTAGTAGGGAGTATCTATAAACTACATATTTTACACATCACAGGGATACTTTTTTTCTTCTAGAACATACCTAGGAATTCACTGGTTTGAGAGATATTGAAGGTCTGAATAAAAGTTCTTTATTTTTTTTCGTTTTTTTTTTTCAAAATTGTAAGTATTCCAAGTATCATTAGTAAACTTTCTTCCGAACAAACATTATCAAAATTATCTTTTTTCAAAACAAACTACGCATTTGAAGTTACAAAAATGCAATGGATACTAAACAAGCGGGCCGGTCGAGTCAACGACCAAGCGCAAGTGGCCATACGCTCAGCTGATCGAAAGTTGCGTTGCGTTGTCGCGCTATGCAATGCGCGCAATAAAAAGCATCTCTTTTTTAAAGATGAAAAACAAAAAATTCCAGCATTATATTTTGGTTAAAGTTACTTATATTATATGTACAGAATGTGTGGTTATAGGCTATGTGATAGGTTTTTTTACACCCTGTATACATAGATGAAGCGACCTGGATCTTTTTCAACTATTCATCACCTTTTTCACTCTCCAGCCTAAGCCAACGTCTTCGCAGCCTAGCAGATGCAGGAGGACGTCCAGGATCAGACGGCGCGCTTGCCCGCACCGCTGTCAGTGCGGGGGAACCGGCTCCAAAAGAACTGGTCACCAAGCTGGTGAGGGGAGCTATGCTTGAGGCCAGCAGGCTAGGTGGAGGACTCGTGCTTGAAGGGTATCCAAGAGATTTGGAGCAAATGGAGCAGTTCCAGACTGAGGTAAAGAGCTCGTAATTTAAAGACTCAAGGCTCGGCTACTAAAAAAACAATGGCCGCGACTCGCCGGTGAGACCGGTTAAAGCAGTAAAATATCTATTTCTTGAGATGCGGGATTTATTTCAGAACAAGAAAATAAACTCACTCACTTCAAGCTTAAATATATTTCTGAAAGTTTTCTCATAGTTAAGTAGCAAATGTTTTGGTTGAACAACTCTAAGCGCTGGTAAAATGAGACATTCAATGGCCTATGATCAACACATAAAATCGTGCCTCTATTTACCAGAGGTATACCTACACACACCCACTTTTCGCCAGTTTTGGAGCTCTGTGTAACAAAGAGCCAGTCATTTGTAATCAATCAATTGGCACAAATCCAATTCAACACTTTGACGGACGCGGACATCGAACCTAAAATCTCATGATCAGTAGTTACGCTTGCGGCTGTCCGACTAATTGAGATGTAGCAACCCGGAATATAAAATATTTCTAGAAGATCTGTAGGCCTGCAGCCATAAAGGAGCCCAACAAAGTCAAACAAAGGTAGACTGACTCCACCGTTCAACAATTTATACTATATCTATAAACTTTCACCCTTCCAGTTCAACGTATCCCCTCGCATGGTCTTCCTGGATTGTACGAAGCTGCAGCTGGGTCGTGGTCGCCGTGATGACTCCGTGGCCGCCTTCCGACGAAGACTTGAAGTGTTCCGGGTAGTCAGTATGAAGGTTCTCAGGGCCTTAGACCAGGACCATCGACTGGTCATTGTAAGTTATTATAATACAGAAATATTTATTTACCCACAATGTAGGTATAGGTTTGAGGTGTAAGCATAGTGGAGTGTCATAGGTTTCGACCCCAAGGCACACAGCTGGCTGACTCTTCGGTTTTCTATGCGTATTGTATAATGTGAAGGAAAACATCGTGAGGTAGAACCAGAAATTCGACATCTACCAATTAGCACTGGGCCCGCGTGGTAGATCATGGCCATACGAAAAATACGCGCTTTGACGTGGAGTTGCGGATACCAGCCCAGTATCTTTATCTTTTTATCTTAATGAGCGCCTCAATGTTCTCAGGTGGATGGTGACACTGATACTCCTGAGGTGCAGATGGAGTTCACTCGCGTGCTGCATGAGGAGATGGACAAGGCTGAAGCCCTGGCCGCGATGCCGCAGCCCCAACAACAACTACCGGTTCACAAAGGTAGGTACCTAACTAAAGTCTAGCTGTCAAGGCATTTTTTTACATTTAGAACACTGGCTAAATTCGTCTGCGACCGACGCTTGCTGTAGAATGAAGGTATTTCCATATAAATAGCTCGAGGAATCCTTTTCTTTGCAAATGTGAACCCTTTTTAGGGTTTCGTACCCCAAAAGGTAAAAAAGGACCCTTATAAGATCACTCTTCGTCTGTCCTTCTGTTCGTGTGTCACCACGAAATTTCTCAGTAACAGATAGACCTAGCAAGTTGAAATTTATACTAGATACTGATCTATAGCCCCTATTAGGTGTATAAAAATCAAGGTCCTAAGTTAACATGGTAAAAAGATATGGGCAAGTTTAGATTTGCGCGATAGCTTGTATGTTTCATGATGATATTCATTTTTTTTTTCAGAAATTTTTCTTTACTCGTGCTGTAAGGCCTTGATTTTTTTTGGTCTTGCTGATGCCCGCGCGGTGACCGCATAGATGTTGCGCGGGCATCGCTCCCAACTCCCAGGCTTAATTTTTTTCCGACACCTCCAACAAATATAATTTTATCTTAGCCTATGTATACAAAAACTTGACAAATTATACTTTAAAACCTTTCTCAAAGACGACTTTATCCATTGGTAGAAACAGCATGAAAATCAGCGCAATAGTTTTTTAGTTTCTCGCGAATAGACGCGGTGGAATGACGACGACACACTCAGTAGAGCGCAGAGCCAAGAGGCTCATTGGTGACGAAAAGCTGGTGGGTACCAAGCTTCATACCCTGGCCCACCGCCGCAAAGTTGCATGTCTGTCGGTCTTTTACAGACTGTATTTCGGTGAGTGTGCTCTTGAGCTCCACGAGCTCATTCCACCATCTCCTTTCCTCCATCGGGAATCCAGACGTACTGCAGGTTATCACCCATTCCTTGTAGATGTTCCACACATTCGCACGAAGCGCTTTGCCTGTTCCTTCATTATGCGCACAGCCAAGGAGTGGAATTCCCTGCCAGCATCAGTGTTCCCGAGTTGTTTATGACCCCAATCTGTTTAAGTCGCGAGTTAATAGGCTTCTTATGGGTAAGCTCGTTCCATCGTCGACCTCATCTCTGACCGCAGGACAAGATTGAGGTCAAGAGTAGACCCATTATATATATATATATATGTGGAATACTTTGTCTTTTAATATGTAGTAATGTTTTTAACTTCATAAGTTCCTTGGCCGGTCAATCTAAAATAGTACTTATAATTAAGGACTTTCAGACAACTCCAGCATGCAGCTGTTCGCGACGGCTGTGACACGTATGGGGGGAGGACTTGCCAATGGACACGCTAACGGCTCCTTGCGCAACGGGAACGTGCATAATGGTGGAGTAGGCAACGGGTTCATTGGCATGACTGGCAATAAGGTATGGCTCTGATGGCTCAACAATGTGACTTTGATACTCATAGTTTATCATTTGTGACCGTGTCTTCTTCCAAATTTAAATTTCAAAATGTATTTCTTACATTCAGAAAGTGCTGATTCTCGTTCAAATTGGTTTGTTGATACCAGTTACAAAATGTACTCAGACGTTAAATTCATCCACAGTTCAGATTATTACTATAACTCTATTGCAATCGTAGATCTTGACGAAAGCATGCCACCAAGCACAAGCATACCTTTTCTCTGTCTCTTTCACACTCTAATTTCTTACCGTTAACATACTATATGTTTTTCGCACTCTTATTTGACACTCCAAGTTCTTTTTCGCGCTCAAGGATTATAATTTAATTATCTATACTAATATGTAAAGTGGAAATGTTTGATTGTTTGTTTGCATTGAATAAGCTCCGAAACTACTGGACCGATTTGGAAAATTCTTTCACTGATGGGAAGCTACACTATTCGGGTGACATAGGCTACTTTTTATCCCTGTATTCCCACAGGAACGGGAACAACGCGGGTGAAACCGCGGGACGTCTGCTAGTAATTGATATTTTTCATACTTACGATACTTATGTTTCCAGGTGAAACCGATCCTGAACAACGTGTCCAGGATCCCGACAGTTTCTCAAATGATACATGACGACGTGCGCGCCCTCTATGAGCAGAGCTCGGGGGAGATCACTTTGAACACGCACATTTAGAACAGTTTTAACGTTTATGTCAGACCGGGCGGGTATTGTGTTGTCTACAATAAGCAGGCGATGCGACGTATGCGCATCGGACGTAGTGAGGACCCAGACCCGGTTTAAACTGGCATAAACCGTTCCCTATCAGACTACTGATTGCGGATGAAATCAAAAAGCTGATGGGGCTGACTTCATTGCAGGTTAGGTAGCCCAAATTGTGATTTCCGAACCATTTTTCTCCTTGACCATTAAAGTTGAAAATACTGTTCCTGTAGCCAAAAATGATGTACTTTGTACTGTTTTTTTTTCCGAATTTTAGTTTTGGATTTATTTTTGGTCTTCAATTAGATAAGTAAATAGTTTATTCCACATTATTTTCAAATAACATGTCCATGTTGACTTTCTTTTTGTTATAATTTTCTAAAATGTAACTTTGTAAGTCTTGTACTTAATTTAATAAAAAAACGCGTATGCCCCAAAATTTCGCGATTTGTTTGTCACGTTACGTAGCGATATGCTGGCATTTAAATATAGCCTTTTTAATATAAAAAGGAACAGTACAAATAAATGTGTAAAATACCTACATTATTAAATACTTGACTAAAAATCACTAAAGAAGAATTGACATAAATTTAGGGTTAACTAAATTTAATGTAAACTATGAACAGTACCACCGACCAAGTAAATATAAAATGACAATTTAGTCACTGCAAACAGTGCTAAGTATTAGTATGTAATATCAATATGTGATGGACTCTTTAAGAGCAGTGAAAGTGCCTGATAGATTTAAATATAAAGTTAAATATCAATCAAAAGCTGGGATATTTATATTAAAATTAAGAAAACATTATATTGTAAGCAAAATGAAAATCGAATTAAAATACTAACGTGACTCGACTATGTTTGATTTAGTTGGCAAACAAAAGGAAATTCACTTTGATACGCCATAATTATTATAATGGTATAAATTCTTCTGTACATGGCTTCTAAATACAAACCAAACAAATACGTATAGGTATTTTTTCAAAAATATTTATTAGGTAAGTCAGTCAACTAAATATTCAGTAAGTTAACTAAATATTTAGGTTGTCAGCTACCTCAGTATTTAGTCCGTAATCAACCGGCTAAACAAAAAAAAACCATGTCAATAAATCAAATTTATTCGTAGTGCGCACAAATATACGATATAAAACACATTTAATTAAGTACTATAATATATTTTGTATGTAATATTTTGTAAAAACGACGCACACACAAATTATTGTAAGAAGTGCCTTGGTTTAAGACGTGTAGCTATTTTTAGAACTATTTAGAAAAAAAAACATACTGTAGTGATTAAAAGTGGTTTTGTTAGTTTTTTAAGTATTTTTCTTAGTCTCTAATAGGGAATATGTACGTAACTTTTATTCGCATATTTTAATAAAAAAAACAGTTCCATCACTTGCGCTTAAATGTTTAATTAAATGTCTGTTTCAAAAATCCACTTGATTTAGTAGGTAAATCTCATTTTTAGTTCCAACTTAAATAAATAAAATATGTTTGTGCTTTATTTAAGCAGAAATCGAAATCTAAATAAAAAAAAATGCTACATTAAAAGCAGTTGCAGGCACATTGATGTTTACGTCATTTTCAGCATTAGTTAAAGAACATGTCTTGTTTCATGTTTTATAAATAAAAACACATATTAAGTAAAGCTTCAAAATAAGAAAATAAAAAAGTATTTTTTTTTCATGTTTTCTAATAAAATATAAAAATGTTATGAAATGGGTACTTACATATTCCCTAATGTTACAGTCGATTATGACAAAGACAAAAGTATAATATAATTTGACAAAATAACATAATCTTTAGTTAATTTTGAATGTTAGTTTTAGATAATATCTCCTTATAACAATATTTTTAAGACATTATTATCTCAATAAAGCAAACCTTTCTTTCGACGCTATCCTCGAATTCTTAATCGAATTGAATTTAATGTGTAAATGAGTACTAATGAAATTCAAATCGAAATTCAGCCGTCGAAAGATGATTTGCTTATTTTTAATTTAGCGTGCATCATACACACACGTACAAAAATAGTTTTAGTTAGTCTTAGACTTAGTTAGACTAAGTCACGTAGTTGTATCACTAAAGAGGCCAATTTAGAATTAGACAGTTAGAAAAAAAAATAGTTAGAATATTTTAAACATTTATTGTAGATAGTTTAGTTTATATTTCCACGTATAATCTCTTGATGCACTTTTATATGAAATTAACGTAAATATCATTAATTTAATAATATTATTAAAATTTCTCTCAAAATGCCGTAAAAAAATATTTAGATCTAAGTATACATTTACGTATAAATATTTGCCATAATTAGTTAAAAAATTGTATTTGAGAGAAAATATTTTGAGTTGCTATCTATCTTAGAACAGTTATTGGCTGTGTTAAATGATGTCTTACGTTTACCTAAATAGGTATTATTTTTTAAATAAAACACTTCAAAAACCATGTTTGCTTTCCCCAAACAAACTTCGACATTATTCTCTGTTTACTTTATCGAGTAACTACATTTAGGTGAAATGTCTTTGTTCGAGTTTACTCCTTAAGAATCGACAGGCTTAAAAAGCTTTTGGGTTAACAAGCATTAACTCAAAATTTTATAATGTTTTTCTAGGCAACGTCCAGATACCAGCACATCAATTTACCCCGAACTGTCAAATTTTCCTAATTGAACATGAGCTTTGTTCTATTTGGAATAAAGTTGAGACTATCAAATGAATTTGATACATTAGGGTAGCTCGATGTGCTGGCCTCTTTACCTAATTCATCTTTTAATTTGTATGATTACAAATTAAAAAGATGAATTATCTATGGAAACATGTCATAGCCCAGTCAAATTAGATAAAAAAAAAAAACAAAAATGCCGCCAAAAATAATCAAAGACAATCCTTACGGAGTAAACTTTAGCCGTGCGTCAAAGCTAACACATACGTTTTTTTTTTCATTCGCAGAGTACAGACTCTCATCAAGCTGTCCCAATTCGTTAAGTTTTCTCAATTAAACATGGGTTCATGGTTAATTAGGAAAACTTTAATTATTTTGTAACAAATTTGAAAAACTATCAAAGTTTGATGTAGATCGATATGATGGCCTCTGTAGGTACAGACGCCAAAACATCAAGCTACCTCAAACTGTAAAATTTTCCCTATTAAACATGAACCTTATTGAGTCGGTTATAAAGTTGAAAAACTATTAAAGAAATTTTACACATTGGGGTAGCTTGATGTGCTGGGCTCTGTACATAGGTTCTCTATTGTGTGATGTGACCTATGGTGGTTAGTTACAAATGTTACAATTGGTTCTTTTTTAAAATTTTGACGATTTTGCTACGTGTGTTCTGTTTTTTTTTGCAAATAGACTATACTTACCCTTAATTTGTTAGTTCCTAACTATATTATTTTAAGTAAGGGTATCTGTAATATTTCTGGGGCTTGGTACAAGAACTGCCGAAAAAAAATGTTATGCCAAGCTCAAGATATTCTAGATGGTGCTGGCGGTACCTACGATATAAACCAACAAGAAAAAATAAGGAATTAAAATACACGATCACGCTTTTAGTATTTTGGAATTTCAGAAGAGATTTTATCTATTCAATGTTACTTACTCCCTCGAAATTTAAGTAATATGCTTTATCCATCCCAATATTTGATAATGACATTGTAGTATAATCCTCTTAATTTAATGGTTTCGTCACATGCCGTAAGGAAACACCCATTCTGTTCTAACATAGTTGAATGCGTAATCTAGCTCAACTCTTGAAGTTGGAGAGCTGTTTTAATGATCATACTTCGGTATACTACGTAAAATCAAAATATATTAGTCAAAAACTGTTACGATCACGAATATCTGTGTATTTTAATAACATACAGTCTATAATAAGGGTTTTTAAGTCAATAGAGAATAGGTTACTTCTAGGCAAACGAGCTTCATCGTCGACCACATCATCGCTTACAATCAGGTGAGATAGTAGTCAAAAGCGAGCCCTTTAATTAAAAAAAAAAAACCTAATACTAAGCTGCAATTTGGATAAAAACGTCAGAAAAAATAAATTTAGTGCTTACGCATTAGACTGTGTCTGCATGATAGTAAATATTTTTTATGTTTGACTTCTAGACAGAAAGTCAGAAAGAAGAAATATTATTTCTGACTTCGTGACTTTCTGACTAAGTAGACCTATGATGACCTATTTGCCGATCATGTAGACATGTATAATGGCTGTTAGCTAACTTCAGGTACAATTTAAAAATGGAGTTTCACAATGGGCTTTTTGACACAACTGTAGTTTTTAGTCCCTTATCTAGATAACAAGAAAATATTCGACACATATAGGTATTTTTCTTTTTAAAATTGATGGAAAACTGCTTAGATAAAGCGCATTAAAGTTGAGGAGTAGGGGCTTGTAACGTCATTAGCTAACATAACCTGTACTGGCTAGTGACGTCATGCGACATTTTGACTCGATGTTTCGCCGTTATTTTTTGATTACGTGAAAAAAGAAAAAATACGTGTCGAATATTTTCTTGTAATCTATGAGGGTACGTACGTACGGTATGTACGATGAGATGAGAGATGTCAAATAGCCCTTAGCAAAGTAAGATCACAAAATGTGCATTTAATTTACTTACACTCGTATCGTCAGCACCAACTAGAAAATTAATTACCTAATATAAAGATAATGAACACTTATTTACTACATAACATTAATTAATTTAATTAACTAAACACATATGTGTTAGTAGAGATATTATTTTACTGTCAACAAATAAATGAGCACACCTTTTTTTTTAATCGTGTTTTATTTTGTTTGAAACCTAAATAAAAAGGGAGGGGCCTGTGACAAGTGAAATAAATAAGTTTTGAAAAATCACTCTTTAAAAAGTATGAAATTATTCTCTTATGACGATACTCTCTTAGGTGATACCTATTTGATTCCCACAACATGTCATCATTACCTGCATATTTTTAGCTTGCTCCTTTGTGTCATATTCAATTTAATGAAACGTAACATACCTAGCCTAAATCCATCGGACGAACAAGAAGCTTCCACCGACACCTTATTTTTATGAGCAGTTTAAAAGTTGTGAGGAAACAAATAAATATAATAAATAACTATTCCACAACTTTACACACAACGCCATTTAGTCCCAAGTTAAGCTTGAGGGCTTGTGTTATGAGTACTAAACAGCTGATAAACATACTTATATATTTCTAAATACATACATATTATAGATAAATTACACCCAGACACAGAACAAATGATCGTGCTCATCACACAAACATTTGTCCTGGGTGGGAATCGAACCCACGACTTCCGGCATAGCAGTCAGGGTCACTAACTACTAGACCAACGGCCAGTCAACAAAAAACACAACAAAAACAAATGAACATACATACCAAATCGTGGTCATAATCATAACCCTCATTTTTGTTTCGCCGAAGTCGATCGGTTCGGTTTGTGGATGTTAATAAAATAATGGCAGAATGGTCACGTGCCTAAGAAAAAACGTTAAGCTGCCTGCGTAGCATGAACACCGAAGAAACGGCCTTTGTCTACAGACGAATCGGCAAAGTGACAGATTATATAGACATTTCTTTCGTCTCGAGCATGACAATGTCAAGAAAGATGAGAAGTTATATGTCGATTCGTCAGTAGACAAGAATCAACAATGTCGAGCATGATATGCGTACCCATTTTCTTCACTTTTGACAGTTCTTTTCGAAACATTTCCTGTCAACAAGTGTCAAACAGTCTACATGAAATGAGACCTAGACAAGCAATCTACTCCTCTAGCAACTTGACAGTTGCTATAGACAGCATGTAAATTTCTTTCTCTACGTACAAACGCTTGTCGACGAGTCGCCTTATGCTCGGGTAGAAGAAATGTCAAATTGAACAGAAAGAAAATTGTCGTGTCTCGGAAGAAAAGAAATTAAGTGTTCATGCTACGCGGGCAGCTGTTGTCCCGGCTATAATTCGTATAGATCTTTGACAGTCGTAACCTTCTAACTACTAGGTACTCGTCAGTAGACCAAAAGTCTGACTATGTACCAATCTTACCAATGGGAATCGTATTACTGGGCTGTGCTGATAGAGGCAGAAAAGCCTAGGCAGATAAAATCACAATAAAATACGACATATGATTGGGTTTTTTTTTACAATATGGGACTCACTTAGCAGTCAATACCTACTGACGTATATTGTCCCATAATAAGGAGGGCAAAGGTCTCTTCTCAAATAGAGAAGGATTCAAGCTTTCACTACGTTTACTCTTTAGATTATTATCAAATTTCAAATTATGAATATTGCGCGAATATTGAATAATAAACTTTTTATAGTGAAGAAGTTAAGAAATATGAAACAGTCAAAATTTCACTCCGTTGCGACCACTAGGTACTTATTATAATATTCTATCTGCCCTAGCAAATTTCATCCTCCTTTGTTTTTTTTCTCCAAAAGAAAAAAATAGAAATAGTTTAATGCCTAGCAGTTAAGTTTTCACAGGGTGACAGGGCGGGCGCAGGTATGAGAGAACACGGGGTGGTTTTTAGTCAGTAAGAGTCTGACAGACCCCTCCGCCCTCCCCGGGGCGGGGGACATCCATGAGGATTTTCCAACCCTCAAAAAAAAGGGTGACTTTTGCTGACCGACTGGTCTTTTTACGATGTTTACCTTCACCGAAACATCAAGAATACCTCTTAAAGGACGCACAGTAGATACTGGAGGTAAGTAAAAGAATTTGTAAAGTATCGAATTATTAGTACCGACACTACGTGGTACCCACCACAGATCGATAACAATGAAAAATAAAATGCCGAAATAATTAATATCAAAGTTCAGAAGGCCAACATTCCTAGGTTAGGGCGGCCATATTGAAAGCGTTTCCCGCCACGGCTGAAGTTTCCCGCGCTGTCATAGGTCGATTATGAAGCAGTTGGCACAGTTTCCATGCCCTTGACCGGCCACGAGCCCGCAGTCGGTCCGCATTGCTCGCGGCGTACGGACGTGCCAGCAATCCTATTCACAAATCCTTTGGATTACGCGCCGCTTATAAATTAAAATGGTGAGTTTTATCACTTAAGTCGTAATTAATATAATTGATGCGGCAATTGAGGGTGTTTGTGTTTGTAGATGGGTTGTTGATTTGTGATAATGGTTTTATTGTGTAATCCGGGGTCTGTTTTACGGAGATTTCAGCTGGTTTTCAGTAAGTGTTACGTCACTATCAGCATAAGAATAGAAAGGGGTTATCACGAGATGTTTGTATGCTAAAATAGTTCGTTAAGATGACGAGGTAGATATCTAAAATAGCACCTGAACTGAAGATGTGTGCAAGAATATATATAAAATATATTGTAGACTGATATTATGAATATTAACTACACAAACTTAGTTGAAGAACTAGCTTGATATCATTCTTTAGTCATCACTGCACCATTTACTAGAAGGAAAGTAAAATTTAATACCTAAATGTAAAATTGACTCATTTTGATAAAATTATGCGGATTGGATTATGTTTTTACAATCCAATCAGAGCATTCGGTACTTTAGGAATTATTATCTACAGTTAAGTAGGTACCTACGTAATCAATTTTAATCTTTTTTATTTATTTTAATTTGTTGATAGGTTTAGTTGATTATTATTTTTTAGTAAATTTATGAATATTAAACCCAGCTAGTTTCTGCCCCCCAACTCGCCAAGAGTACAGGGTGTACGTAGAATCTGTGCCCTAACTAAGGCCTCTTCTCATACAGAGAAGGCACGATCATTAATCACAGCACTTGCTTGAGGCAGTTTGGCGATTGTAGTCTTTTATAATGATAATTTTAGGTTTCCTTGCGATCTTTTAATTTAACGATGTTTTTAAGCTAAGGAGTTGTATTTGTTGACTGCCTTGTTGGTCTAGTGGTCGCAAGCGCTACTGCTGAGCATGAGGTCCCGGGTTCGATCCCCAGGTCGGGCAAAGTGATAATGAGTTTTTCCATCTGGGGTTTCTCAGTATCAGCCCGGAGTCTGGATTTGTGCCCGATTGATGGCAATAGGCTCGCCCCCTATTACATGGGACTTAAACATAACTGGCGAAATGTGGGTGTACTACCAGGTTCACCTCTGCCTAGCCCTTCGGGGATTACAGGCGTGACGTTATGTTATGTGTTGAGTTGTCTAACAAGACATCAGAAATAGTTCTAATCATTAAATCTGACCACCCCACTATTAAAACTTTAAACGTAGGTAAGTTAGTTTTCACAATATCTTTAATTTAAATTCAATCAATAAAATCTCTGCTCTATTTCTACTTGGTTGGAATAAATTCATTGTCATTGACTGGCCTGTAGAGCTCGTGGTTAGTGGCCCTGACTGCCAAGCCGGAGGTTGTGGGTTTGATTCCCACCCAAGACAAATGTTTGTGTAATGAGCACAATATTTTTTTCTGTATCTATAATATAAATGTATTTAGGAAATATTTATAAGTATATTTATCAGTTGATTAGTACTCATAGCACAAGCTTTGTTTAGTTTTGGACTAGGTGGCGTTATGTGAAAGTTGTGGATTATTTATTGTTTATGTACAGACGCCAGCACATCAAGTTACTCCAATGTGTCAATTTTTTCCAATTGAATATGCACCTTATTCTGTTTGACATAAAAGTGAAAAACGATCAAAGAAATTTGACACATTGGGGTAACTTGATGTGCTGGCGTCTGTACTAGCAGACGTCCTGCGGTTTCACCCGCGTCTGTCCCGTACCCGTGGGAATACAGGGATAAAAATAGATAGATAGCTTATGTGTTAATCCAGGGTGTCAGCTAACTCCATACCAAAATTTATTAAAATCCATTCAGTAGTTTTACGTGAAAGAGTAACAAACATCCTCACAAACTTACGCGTTTATAATATTAGTAGGATTTATTGTCATGATAGGCTCTTGCAGACTGTACTCTTTGTAATGAAGTGATTAAACTATGTGTACCACATCATATATACAAAGGCATATAATATTTTATCGAGCCTACAAATCCACTGAATGACCCTGATATTAAATACAGCATTACACTACTGCAATGAAATGTTACGTAAATAAACGTAGTCATGCGACATTTAGAAATGAATAAAAGAATAATACTACGATTCTATTTTGTAGATTATTTCTTTGTGATCTCGTAACATTTTTCACAGAACAAAACAACTTTAGTACTTTCTTGTGATTTTTTTTTTCTTTTTTTCTTTAAAAGCGATCTTAAAACGTTTGGTTGACGATTCTCGTGACCCAAAGGCTGGCCTTTTCTTTGTTCAGAGGCTAAGTGTTGAGGCCATTCAACGTGTCCATGCCGATTTCATAGAATTAAAGATTTAGGGTTGATTTTTAGTTGTTAAATAACTGTTAACTGAAGAATAAATATTCTGTTTTGACATAATTATTTTCTATAATAATACCTATCTATACGTTTGCATTTAATAGGCTCCGAACTGCTGGACCGATTTGAAAAATTCTTTCACCGTTGGGAAGCAACATTATCCCCGGGGCACATAAGCTACTTTTAACTCCGTATTCCCACAGGAACGGGAACTACGCGTGTAACGTCTACTAGTTAATATAATATATTATTCCAACTTTCACACAACGCTATAGGGACAGGCTTTAGTTCAATAAATATGTTTTTTTTTATAGTCTGTTACTAAGCAGAGCTTATGCTATGAGTTCTCGACAATATTTATAAACATGCTTGTATACTTATTTCTAAATCTACACATATGAAGCGGAGTACTAAAATCCTGTTATGAACATCCACCCGCAAGAAAAAAATCCGCCCGGCACCCATAAAGAGTCGTAGCCAGTAGGGAAGTAAGTATTTAAGAGCGCAAGACTACCATCCACATAGCCACTGGATATTGTACAAACGCTAGTAAATATTCATACAATATAAACAAGCATATAAGATCGATGGAATAGTTGGACCAAAACTAAACTCGTGACGTGGGGCATACCGCGCATGGCATGGCAGACCAATATGAAGCCACCCACGAACATGACCAAGAAAGATTGCAGTTGAAAAGTACGTTAAGTTCAAAACTATTCTAAAAAAATAAATTTAAAATTAAAATAACCTCTCACACAAAAAAGGTCATACTCATTTAAAAAGTTACTTCCTAGTAGGTGTGTACTTACAAGCGGTACCCCGACGTGACATAAAACTTCATAGGAAAGTATTATTTGTAACTTTATGAAATAAATGTGAGCTTTACTTTTTTGCGTAAGTAGGGGGTTTTTTAATTTTAAAAATTTTAACCTTGACTATTGCCATCAGTGCATTGCATGTATAATCAAATGCACCAAAAGAATTCAAACATGACATACCTACTATTATTTTCTCAAGAGTGTATAAGTGTGCTAGATATCCTCGCTGCAGCTGCAGACCAAGCATACCATAATCTTGCTTATTAATATAACATACATGGATGTCTTAAATTTTAAACCACACATGTGTTTGTAAGTAAGTTAATACCCATCATAGGTGTCTAAAATCGAAACAGCAGCTTTTTGAATACCAGTTTTCAAATAAAAAAGACCGCATTCAAATCGATTCACCCGTTTAAGCGCTATGGTGCCAGAGACAGACAGACAGATAGACACACACATACACACACAGACACATAGCGGTAAAACTTATTACACCCCACTTTTTGCGTCGGGGGATAAAAAGACTTAACTACTACGACTAATATTAGAAGACATTATAATGTTATTGGTCAGATTTGAAATCGGATATATTACCTTGTTGGTAACCGTACTGAATACTAGCATTAACGAAAAATAAGCAATCCAAAATGATACTTACCTACTAATACAAAATCAACCATTTTACCCAAGAGTGTAAAATGTGATAATGATCACCACCGTGTGAACGGGGTCATGAGTGCAATCAATGACGGAACAGGAAACTGAAATTGTGGTTGCAAGATTGCACTTTTAATTATAAAATACTTTTATATTGTTTTCAATCATTGTTATTATTACAAAATTTACATGCCTAATTTAGGAGGCGGAACATAAAGTTCTAATGTTTACCTATGCCTTCTCAAAATCTGTAAAATATCATATTTCAGGCAAATAAATTAATCTGATTCTGAATCTTTACTCCAATTTCTCTTTTTTACAATCCCAAAGAGAATTTAAGTTCGTATGTGTGGACCTAAGTTATTAAACCATCACTGAGTAGCTATACTTAATTCAACCTTAAGAAAACAATATACGTACGTAGAGTAGGCCGCACGCCAGTGGTAACAATTAGAGCTTAAGCTGATCTAGCTTAGTAAGGAGTACCATAGAATCAGAGATCAGCTTATACTAGTGAACTCCTTCCTCGTGGTGCCTATCTAGTACAGTCGAGTTCATTAATATATTGGCACTGTCAAGGATTCAAAATATTGTGAGCGTTGGAAAGCTCAATAAATTCTATAGAACCTATAGATCAAAAATATGTCCTCATGTGAACCGTTCAATAATATATGCTGTGCATTGTGCAATAATATGTGATCATGAACAGTTCAATAATATGTGATCATGAACGGTTCAATAATATATGCTGTGCATTAGGCAAAAATATGTGATCACCCTTTTCAAAAATATAGTATTGGCTTTTATAATATCTGAGCAGGAAAAGCTTCTTAATTATCTCTACATGCATGGGAAAGTCAATTATTTGCTCGAACAAATAAGATCTAGTTTACATTGTTACAGAAATGACAGTAGTTTCCATTGTTTTAAGCGCGTTTGCGTTTGTTTTTAAATGAGTGTCTTTCAATCGTTGAATGACATGTGCGTCAGTTATAATTTTATTAGAAAAACATTTAACATCATTTGAAGTTAATCTAGCCAGTGACAAATGATGTAGCAAACTCCTTGACCATGCAATTTTAAGATTCATCATTCAGAGTAAAATTATCTTTATCATCTGCCTAGCCTTTTCCCAACTATGTTGGGGTCGGCTTCCAGTTTAACCGGATGCAGCTGAATACCAGTGTTTTACATGGAGCGACTGCCTGTCTGACCTCCACAACCCAGTAACTGGGTAACATGATACCCCTTGGTTAAACTGGTTGTCAGACTTTCGGGCTTCTGACTACAAGTAACGACTGTCAAAGATCTACAAATGACAGCCGGGACCAACGGCTTAACGTGCTTTCCGAGGCACGGAGGAGTCTTGGTATGTAATAAATGGTCACCCATCCACGGACCGACCTCGTCAAGCGTAGCTTAACCTTCGATCGACCCATGCGGCTGTTATAATTTAGCCACAAGCTCCTCAGCAGGAAAAGCTTCTTAATTATCTCTACATGCATGGGAAAGTCAATTATTTGCTCGAACAAATAAGATCTAGTTTACATTGTTACAGAAATGACAGTAGTTTCCATTGTTTTAAGCGCGTTTGCGTTTGTTTTTAAAATGAGTGTCTTTCAATCGTTGAATGACATGTGCGTCAGTTATAATTTTATTAGAAAAACATTTAACATCATTTGAAGTTAATCTAGCCAGTGACAAATGATGTAGCAAACTCCTTGACCATGCAATTTTAAGATTCATCATTCAGAGTAAAATTATCTTTATAACGTAAGTAATAAGGTTGAATTTAAATTACATTTACTTGTTTAGATATTATTGTATTTATGTGTGCCAAAGAGATTTATAGTTTATTGAATGTCTTTGATGTGTGCATACATAATTGTGAATCCTACAATGTTCAGATAATATGATCTTAATGTTGTTCATATAATAATGTGCTTTTGGCTGTATACATGTTACTGAGAAAAACCAGTCACATATTAATGAATCTAAATCTTGACCACAATTTAATTATGCTTTAGTTGTCACAATGTTATGTTTTTTTTTGACGGTCATATATTTTTGAAGCCTGAAAGGGCCAATATATTAATGAACTCGACTGTACCTACATCCTGTAAAAAAAACCCTAACAAGTAATTCATTATTAATTATGGCAATACTAAAATTTTTGATCTTCGTTGTCCTAATAAAGAAAATTTGATTGATTGAATAATATCTGAAGCCCATGAAGCTACACTAGCTAGACGTTGACATAATAATACACCGATGATGACAATAGCAACACAACAATAAACAATAACAATTCAATCGTAAACGTCACGCGCGGGTCAATAAAATCTAAGATCATAATGATTGACGAATGTTTATCAACTCTAGAGAGCAACTACTCTACAAATGTTGGTGATAGCATATCTACCTATATACAATTTGGCAAACACTCAGACACAGTCGAGGTTAATGTTTCAATGCCATTGATCAATGGAAGAAGATATTTAATTAAATAAATTGGTAATTAAAATGATGATATGGTCATAGCTCAAGCAGATGATGATGATGTATAACATCAGAGAAAGTCTCGCAAAATTGTTTGTAAATCAAACAATAGTAAGTCGATATCTTCCATCTTATACAAGACCAATAGAAATTACCTACTTTTCGAATTGGATGCGAAGTTATTTAGATAACCAAGGTTATAAAACTCACCTGCACGTGTTGAATCGAAACACAAATAAATTGCTAAGTAAGATAAATTGTAAAATAACAAAGATATCTAACAGATTGTTCATAAATAAACCAGACTGATGAGAGTTGTGTGTAGAAATATTTATTACAAAACATTATTTAACTTCTATATGTATATTTCGTACTTACATTAATTTCTTTATAATTGGCGTTTACTACATACCTATCCACCGCCTTTGCTAGGTCTCAACCAATTTTGACTAGATCGAAATAATAATGGTAAACCTACTTTCTAAGACTTCCTACCAAAGTATCTTTTGTACAAAGCTATCAACATATTTCATACTGCGTCAGCCAACTAAACTATTACCAATTAATAGTAACAATGGTTTGCATAAAATGGAGGAGCTTGTGGCTAAATTATAACAGCCGCATGAGTCGATCGAAGGTTAAGATACGGTTGACGAGGTCGGTCCGTGGATGGGTGACCGACCATTTATTACACACCGAGACTCCTCCATGCCTCGGAAAGCACGTTAGGCCGTTGGTCCCGGCTGTCATTTGTAGATCTTTGACAGTCGTTACTTGTAGTCAGAAAACCCGAAAGTCTGACAACCAGTTTACCCAAGGGATACCATGTTACCCAGTTACTGGGTTGTGGAGGTCTGACAGATAGTCGCTCCATGTGAAAGTAAGTCGAGTCGCTTCCAAACTGGAAGCCGACCTCAACATAGTTGGAAAAAGGCTAGGCAGATGATGATGGTTTGCATAAAATAGATGAAGTTGAAGATGCATTTAACTAGATGGGAGTTCCGCTCAGTGCCATGTTTAATGAGCAGCTCAAAAAGAAACAATTAATTTATTAGTGCACCGGATAGTGACTCTAGAAGTCAATGTGACCGTTGCAATAGTATCACCATGTGTTGGTGTTGACTAGAGCATGCTAATCCCTTGATTGGCACCGAGCTGTGTTACTTCGATAAGAGATCCGATTTATAGGTATAAAAAAAAATGAAATTTTACTTCGGTTTATTCTTTTTGTTTTTATATTTTAAATCAAACTCCGTCATTCAATTGAAACAAAGAGATTTAAAATACTATATAGCGGGCATGTCAAGGAAATGTCATAGAAAAACTTTGACCCCATGTCTCAGTAACGCCATCTAGAATAATATATGAATATTGGAGCGGCAGCGGAGCGTACTACAAAAAACTCATAGACTTGTATCCAGCAGGACACACTTTTTCGGACGAAAAATTTTGTTCGTGATGTCCGGTCTATAGGTATTGAATGACAAAGAACTTTAGAAAAATTATGAAACTAGGAAAAATCGACAAAAAGTGTCAGCGCCATGCGGTCAGAAAACTAGATTGTTTCCGGATGTCCGTCGATGTCCCGTCCACACTCTATATTACCAATATTATGTACATGAACAAACACACATACACCACGTGCAACTTTCAGTTTAGTAGCCAAACGTGGGTGTGAAAATACATCTTCTACTCTACTACACACAGAACATTGCTATAAGACGCATTTCTCCAAAATAATCAGTAATCAGAGAGCAACCGTGGTCGCCGCCGCGCCGGTTGGCGGGAATTTGGCAGACTATACCACAAACCTTGTTTATTTTAAGGAAAACGGAAAAGTGTCCAACGACGGAATCTCCGAAGGCCGAACGAACGATTTGAATGCGGATAGTAGTAAAACATCTTTCTTAACGAAGTTTGATAAACAAAATAACTGACAACAGATAAATTTGTGGTAATTGTGCAATATATTCTGAAGCTCTGGAATGAAAGTCCATTTGAACGAGAGTTTTGATTCGAAGTTACGTTTTGTTTTCGTTGTGGTGTTCGCGTTCTGGATGGACGTGAAGAGATTTGATTTTAAGGAGAGAGATTTGAATATCGGATTGATTCAGGTATTAGACTTACTTTTACTATCTGTCTGTCATTATCACAGTTTTTCATTTCATTCATAATCAAAAGTCACGTGTGTCACCGTGGGTTTGTTTATCACTAGGAATCGTCGAACGATATATTTCTAATATTATTGAATACTAGCTGACCTGGCTACGCATTGCTGTGGCTCATAAGGCGACATTCTCAGAAACCCTCTCGGTTGTCCTCAGAAGACCCTAACTAAAGTTCCTTGACAATGGTCAAAGGTTCCAAACAAATAAACATTCATTCTTTTATTAACGTGGATGATGGATGAAGGTCTTTTTGCGGTCTCTAGTTCATTGCTCCTTAAGCAAAACATGTTCTGTCTTATTGCCAAACCAAACCATCCACTACTATGACCACTACCTCATTGAAATTCACTCTTCTTATTTGAAAACCTCTTTCTTCATTTTTGTTATCAAATCCTCATTTGAAGGGTCTAATAATAAAGCATCGTCGATCGCCAATATCTATTTCTATTGGTTTGTCTACACCAGCATGATATTACATTACTTCTACAATAATCAAACACGCGAGAAATGTTTCAATATCCAAACTGCTTGTTTGGTCTTGCTCTTCAAATAGTTCTGTAAATTCAATACTTTGTTTTTCCATTTCTTACGACCGTTCATTGACGTGTGAAGGTTACATGACGTATAATCAATGCCAGAGATTACAATATTTGACTCCTCACTCAAACCGAAGAAAGGAGTGCAAATATACAGACATAAATGATTTTAGCGTTACAAACTGTCATCACTAATGACAACGGCCTTAGTTCCGCTAGTCGTGCGACATTGTCTGCATGCCTGCCCCTACGCAACTACGGAACGGTCACTGTCAATGCTGAGTTTTAAAATAGATCTATCATGTCAATGGGCTGTTATGCTGTCTGTCAATAAGGAAGCGTATTGTGGGGAATAGTACAAATCAGCGTCACCAGTGATGGATATATCCGCGTATCTGACAAACATAGCCAAATTAAAATTTTAATAAGGTACCTACGCAAGATTCTGCTCAGAAGCTACGTCTTTGCCCGTTTTGTTTTACCTACAGAAAGCATGGAATCGCTTAGTGACAATTCTGCTTATTTAGGCTAGATGTAAAGCTAACCGTACATAAAATTATGCAAATACGCGCTCTTTACTCTGTACCTACTTATATTCTCCGATGACATGTACCTATTTTTATAATACTGTGTAAAACGACTGTGAGAAATACTTTATACTTTTATTTTTTCTGTTACATTAGCTTAAAAATAAAATGTAAATGACCTGTAGATCTTGCAGTGTTGTGTGACCGGTCGTTGAGCTCTTGAAAATAGGGTAACTACACGATGACTGATGCGCGAATTTCGTCGGCACAGCGAAGCTCTAAGCTCAATGGCTCTTTCTTCTATAAGTATCTTAAGACTTTCGACTAACTGAGACTTTAAATCTTTAGACAGACATTTTATCTCAATCTTGTAATATATTAAATTCTTGTGTCACAGCTATTCTTATGAAATTTTGTGTGTGTATTCAGTCTGGGTATAGGGCGTACACTAATAAAAACTAAATAAAACTAACAAAATGATTCTAAGGCGGAACGAAGTTAGCCGCTGCATAATATTTGAAATTTCAAAGAGTCCATGACCTCAGAGTTGCTTTCGACATTACCAATCAGGGATACGCAAGGTATGGCAGACAGACATAGTGGAACCATACGGCTTTCTTTTGTTTTCTTTTTTATTTTGGCTTGGAATACCAAAACCTAAGCAACAACACAAAAATTATCTTTAATTCAGTTAGTCCATTCTCCATTGAATATTATATATTCCCAGCAATTTCAAATGGTAAGTATACTAGAGGTCTTAGTACTTGCCTACCACTAGGTCCCCCTCGCATGAGTGATAGTTCCTGATTAAATTATTTCTAGAGTGTCGACATTAGGAGTCTCCCCTACTAACTCGTAAGGATAGCCTTTAAAGGACACAAGAATATTTAGGACATAGTTTTGTAGTTGTTTTGGGTGTTTTACAATGGAGCTTGTGAGTTTTTTTCTTAGTTTACATTTAGTCTTTAATTCTAAATTAAAAACTTTGCATTTTGCATGGTCATTATCATCTCCCTAGCTTTTTTCTAACAATATCGGGCGGTCGGCTTCTAGTTTAACCAGATGCAGCTGAGTACCTACCAGTATTTTTTAAGGAACTACTACCTTTTTGAACAATCCAGTAACTGGGTAATTACTGGGTAACACGATGCTCTTCGGTAAGGCTGGTTGCCACACTTCCCTATAACGACTCTTAAAGATCTACGAATAACAGCCGGGACCAACTGCTTATCGGCCTTTTTGGTAGGTACCTACTAGAAGTATTTTTAATATGTGTCAAATTTCTTTGATCGTTTTTCAACTTTATGGTAAACAGAATAAGGTTCATATTCAATTGGGAAATGGACACATTCGGGTAACTTGATGTGCTGGCGTCTGTACATCTGTACATGATCACGTACAGACGCCAGCACGTCAAGTTACCCCAATGTGTCAAATTTCTTTGATCGTTTTTCAACTTTATGTCAAACAGAATAAGGTTCATATTCAATTGGGAAAATTTGACACATTGGGGTAACTTGATGTCTGTCTGTCTGATTCGTTTGAAGAACTAAGTGTGCTGGCGTCTGTACATCCACGAATTCACGGCACGGGATTTTTAGCGTTGTGTTTAAAATTTTGAATGATCGGTTCCGCTTCAGTCTCAAGGGTTTGGCAGAAGACTGGATGGATTAAAATAGGTTAACGTCATGTTCGACCTTGCAATGATCGCAGCAAACAATGTTAACCTTTGTCATCAAAAATAACTGAATATCGCTTGAAAACTTGTTTCAACTTAATGAAGACTGCGTCCCCATAACGTGGGGGGCTCGTGGCAAAATTATGAAAACCGCAGGGGTCGATCAAAGGTTCATCTACGCTTGCCGAGATTGATCTACGGTCGAGTGACCATTTATTACTTATGAAGACTTCTTTGTGCCTCGAAAAGCTCGTTAAGTCATTGGTCTCAGCTATCATTCGTAGATCTATGAAAGTCGTTACTGATCTTCGATCAACTGATAGAAGAAACTCTGACAACTAGTTTCACCAAAGCAACTAGTTTTACCCAGCATCTGAGCTGTGAAGGTCTGATATGCAGTCGCTCCATGTATAACACTAGTATTCAGCTGTGTTCAGTTATACTGGAAGCCGACCCAACATAGTTGGGAAAGGGCTTGACAGATGATGAAAGACTGCGTTCCAAAAACATTGCACATACTCATATTGTCGTGATGGCCTCACCCTAGCTAGTGCATAAGGGTTCGTGTCCAGGCACAAACCACAAAACAAGCAGTTAAAGGGTATGCACTGAACATAGCTACAGTGCCCGTACCAGCCCTTAGGCCATGGACACAATGTGAGCGGGCAGCGGGGTGCCAGCGGAGCGGAAAGCGCTTGACTAACATGCAACGCTCGAACAGCGCCTCTCGTTGTCGCTCCCGCCCCGCCTTCGCGGCCAATTTCATATAAATATGTGAATTAGATTAGATCAGAGATTCCCAAACTGGGTTCTGCGGAACCTAGGGGTTTCGTAGAATGGTTTTAAGTTTTTTCATAAGTCAGTGCTTGACTGCAATCCGACTTGATGGTATATGGTACGACAGTGATGCAGTGATGCAGTAGTGTGTGTGTGGTTATCAGGATTCCGAAGAAATGATTTTTTATTAGCTCTTAAATAATACAAATCAAATACCGGTCTAGATAGGATGCTACCCCAGTTATATAAATGTCGGACATAATACCGAACTATAAAGGGAGAGGGCGCTACTGTGCGTACGTAAACATCAGCTCAGTAGATAATAAAACGTTAAAAATAGTTTAAGTGCTTAACTTGTGATAAGAAGTCAATAAAGTTCAAGTGAATAAAGACCTTCAGTGACTAAAAGTGTAGTACAAAGCTTAACTTCATAAATACTCAAGAAAACTATACTTTTCCCAAATAACGACCAAATTTCAAACCTGTGGAAAAAAACCGTGGGATTTTTGGAAAACACATTATTTGGAGGATCAGGTACTGAAGAAAAATTTGGGGCAAGTACCTACCACCATAAAAAGGTACGCAGAATCCCTTTTAATCGTGTCTTTGTGAAATACTTTTAACAGGAACCTTAAAGTGCAAATAAAGACACAAACAGGATTTGTGTTAAGCGCCATCTATCGGCGAGTAGCAAAGTCACAAAAGTTCGATCCAAAATAATTCGTATAATATCCGCTAGAGGGCGTTATTTGCAAATATGGCTCTTATATGTGCTGGTTGTAAACAAAAAATACCCAACGCTGATTATTTAACTTGTTCATTATGTTATAGTGTATATGACTTGGAGTGTGCAAATATTAATAACGAGCGCTTCAAAATAATGTTAGAAACAGAAATCATTGAAACCTGGAAATGCCTAGCTTGTTACTGTAAAATACCTAAACGTGGAAATATAAACACTCCCATACGCACACAAGAACATGACTCACGCCCAATAACCTCACCACCGGAAATAAACAATGTCACAATTAGGAGAACGATAAAACCTATGAATGATACTACCAGCTCCTTGGACCTAAGTCTATTGGGTGACACTATGAACGCGCAAGATGAAGGTAAAATACCCCAATCTATTACACAAACAGAACTAACACTGCAGAACATAAGTGAAATGATAATGCTTCGCTTAAAAGAAAATAATAGATCAATCATCACCGAATTACGGGATACTATCCAAATAGAGTTGAATAAGGCCATCACAAAATTAAGAGAGGAGTTTGAACGCGAAACAAATAGTTTACTAAAGCAAAATGAAGAGAGGAAAATAGACATCCAACAGGTAAACACGGAAATTGAGAACTTAAAATTCGAAAACAAAAAATTAAAAACTGAAATAGAGAGCTTGAAGACGCGAACAAACACTTGTCAAACTAATTGCACTGAAAGCTATTCTAAGAAAATAGTATTATACGGATTTGATGAATATTATAAGGAGCCTATAAATAACCTACACATCAGATTGATCAACTTATTTCGCGAATTTATGAACGTTGACCTGATGGGATACATCGAGGAAACATATAGAATTGGCAAACGAAGCTCGAAAAACCGCCCATTAGTGATAGAAATTTTAAGCAAAAGGATAGTATCCTACCTCAAGGAAAATAGCAACGTATTCCGGGGAACTAGACTATTTTTATCAGAATTCTTAGATGATGAAGCACGAAAAGAAAGGAAATTGCTTCGCGAAGAAATGTTGAAAGCTAGAAGACTAGGACTTCACGCAGTAATACGCGATAATCAACTATTTATTGATGGAAAAATAACTGATAAAATGGATGGTACACCCGACAACCACATGAACACAAACAAATGGAATACAGATACACATGCAGACCTATCTTCTTCTCAAAACAATAACACTTTTTTTCGCCGCTACACCGACACAAGAGACAGAAACAGAACACCTCGAAAACAAAGACCCACAATTTAGAATATTATTTCAAAATATGCAAAGCCTCGCTAATAAACAACACTTACTGGAAGCCTTCATTCAACAAACACCAAAATATCATGCTATATGTGTATCGGAAACCTGGCTATCAAAGGAAAAATTGGATTTAATAAATTTTTGTGGCTACAAGGTTGCGGCTTCATTCTGCCGGAAAACACGCGTTGGTGGCGGCGTCTGTATACTTTTACAAGAACACATAGAATGCTTACATAGAAGTGATATAACAGACATGTCAATTGAATATGTAATAGAAGTGTGTGCAATAGAGTTACAAATTGAGAATTTATTATTAATAGTCATTTACTGGAATAGGAGAGAGGAAGCTATATTTTATAAACAATTAAAACAAATATTAGATTATTTCAATAAAAAAGACTCCAGACTGAACATTGTTATAGGAGGAGACTTTAATATAAATGTATTAGATAGTAGCTTAAAAACAAACCAATTCTTAGATCTCATGTTGGAATTTAATTTTGTACAACATATAAAAGCACCAACACGAGTGACCCAAACTACCTCCACGTGTCTTGATTTAATTTTTACAAATACCAATATAAGATCACACACCACAGTGGAGGAGTTGGGGCTCTCTGACCATAGTAGTACAATTATACAATTGGCTGTACCCCGGCAAACTAGACAAATAGTCTGGTGTGTTGAAAAGAGGCTGTTCAATAGCAAAAACACACAATGTTTCAAATCTAAACTAAAGGAAATAAAATGGAACGATATTATTAAGCCCGGTAGGGGCATGGATGAAAACTATGAATCATTTAACAATACACTTACTTGCCTACTTGATAAATTCATACCAAAAACAAAACTAAAGTTAAAAACAAACTATAAAAAACATTGGCTAACTAAAGGTATCAAAATTTCTTGTAAAAATAAAAGGCTTGAAAAAATACTCTCCATAAAAACAAATAACCTTTTAATTAAACACCATTACAAAATATACGAGAAAACTTTAAAACTAATTGTAAATAAGGCTAAAAAGCTACAGTATATAAATAAATTAATGAAATCTAATAATAAAGTGAAGACTATGTGGAAAATCATAAACGAACGAACGAATAAAAACGTAAAAAAGGTAAAAAATAACATTACGCTACACCTAAACGGCAATGCCATCTCGGACCCAAAGCAAACAGCAGATATGTTTAATAACTTCTTTGCGTCTATTGGAGAAGGAAGTGTCCAAACACCCGGCAAAGAACTGCGAAATACCTCTGTGGTCCACCGCACAGAAAACACCATGTTCTTAAGTACAGTAGGCCCCGGTGAAGTAAATTTAATATTAAAAAGCCTTAAAAACAAAAACAGCTATGGAATAGACGAAATACCACCTACCCTAGTCAAACAGTGTGCAGATGAGCTGACCCTACCATTCTATTTGCTAGTCAATCAGTCTTTTGATGAAGGCAGATTTCCGAACTACCTAAAAAAAGCCATTATTAAGCCAATTCACAAAAAAGACTCAAAAACCGACCCTTCTAATTACCGCCCTATTGCTCTTTTACCTACAGCCTCGAAAGTATTCGAGAAAGCGATGGGTAATCGCGTTTATTCGTTTTGCGAAAAATATAAAATCTTTAACGAATCTCAGAATGGTTTCCGCAAAAACCACTCTACAGTTCTAGCAGTATATAACCTAATCCAGGAAGCCATTAGTATAATTGATAGGAAAAAATACGCCGTAGGTATACTGTTAGCCATGACCAAAGCTTACGATAAAGTGCAATTTGACATCCTACTTAACAAGCTACAAGGAATAGGGATCCGCGGAAAATCTTACGAATGGTTCAAATCATATTTGGAAGATAGAGAACACCAAGTCGAAGTAGAATACTATAACGAACATGCAAAGCAAATCCAATACATTCGGTCTGATAGCAAGCAAATTAACGCCTCAATCCCCCAAGGGAGTGTTATTGGATGCCTCCTGTTTATCATCTACATAAACGACCTCCCCACAATCATAAATGAGTCATGTGTTCTGTTTGCCGACGATATCTCTGTACTAACTTCTTGCCACGACAATACCAACTTAACCGAAACACTTACAGGTATACTTAATAAAATAACAACTTGGATGGCAAAACACAACCTTGAACTAAATTTCAATAAAACAAAAATAATGTCCTTCCATCCACATCAGAAAGCTCCTTTAGACATAACATTTATTTACAATGATGCAAAAATAGAAACAGTTAGAGAATTCAACCTACTCGGCTTATCCATAGATACAAATATAAATTGGAAATCACATATAAAAAAAATTAGGTCTAAGTTATCAAAATTTGCCTATGCCCTCCGTGAAATAAAAAAAACAACAAATCTCCCCACTGCTCTGGTTACGTATTATGCCTATGCATACGCATGGTTAAATTACGGCGTAATATTATGGGGAAATAGCACAGATGCACCAACACTTTTCACACTACAAAAAAGACTGATTAGAATACTAGTTAATATAGATAACACAGACAGCTGCATACCCCATTTCCAAGAACATAAAATTTTAACACTTCCTTGTATATATATATTGGAATTGTGCAAATTTGTCAGAAACAATCAAAAACTATTTACTACACGCGAACACATACAGACTCACTACACACTACGACACAAAAATAGACTAAACATACCAGGATCTAAGCTGAAAATACACTCGACAAGCACTTTAGTAATGTCAATTAAAATATATAATAAATTACCAGAAGTCTTTAAACATGTTAATGAACACTGGCGAGACAAGGGCATTGTCGTCGGGGAAAGAAGATTAACCAATCTACGCTTTGCGGACGACATTGTCCTATTCTCTTCTTCAGCGGCTGAGCTAAGCCTTATGCTCGACCAACTGAGCCATGCTAGCCTCGAGGTCGGACTCAGAATGAATATGACGAAGACAAAGTTAATGACGAACAGCACGGAAAGTAAAGTAGACATCGAGGGCGTGCAGGTCGAATATGTCCATGAGTACATTTACCTTGGCCAAATAGTTTCTTTCCAGGCGAGACAAGACAAAGAGGTTGCTAGACGCACCGAGAACGCCTGGAAAAGCTATTGGTCGATGAAACACCTGATGAAAGGATCACTTCCACTTTCCCTTAAAAAGAAACTCATGGACATGTGCGTCCTTCCCACCCTCACCTACGGAGCGCAAACGTGGTCATTAACGAAACGTCAAAAGTCCGCACTCGGGGTCTGCCAGCGAGCAATGGAACGAAGTATTCTCGGGGTTAAAAGAACAGACCGCATAAGGAACAGTATACTTCGTTCCAAAACACAAATCGCAGACGTAGGCAACTCAGCCGCTAAACTAAAATGGGACTGGGCAGGCCACATCTGCCGCATGTCGCCACAAAATTGGGCGAAGGTATCAACCGACTGGATCCCGGACAGCAGGAGCCGGCGACGCGGTAGGCCCAGAAGGAGATGGCGTGACGAGTTGGACTCCTTTCTGAAGGATTGGCCAAAAGTGGCTGAAGACAGGAAGGAGTGGAAGAATGGAAGGGAGGCCTTTGCCCTGCAGTGGGACACCACAGGCTCATAATAATAATAAAATTACCAGACGAAATTAAAAATGTTCAAAAATATAATATATTTATAAATAAATTAAAACAATTTCTAATCCGTAAATGTTATTATAATATAAACGAATATTTAAACGATAAATTTAATAAATAAACAATAATACCAAAAAGAAAAGCAAAAATATTGTATAATACTTACCAATAATAATAATATAATAATTTAAACAAATATCAATGTATAAGTTCAACACATGAGTAGTAAAAATTATATGTATAGGTACAAGTATTTATAAGCCTACCTCAGCCTACCTACACTAAACAAAAGAGTAGTAGAGATTAATATAAAAATTATATAGAAAATTAAATATTTATAATAGCCCTCCTCGTAATTCTCCTAATTTTTATATTGTTATGCCCGACAGGGCCCACAATGATGCATATTATTATTATATCCTTATGTACCTACCACCTAAGTTCACATTGTGGAATGCAATAAATGTATTGAGTATTGAGTATTGAGTATGAAACAATTATTCAACAAAAGTAAAACAATTTTATATGTCACATTTAAACTTTTAGTAAAGGAAAAAATACTGTTACAAATTCCTGTGTTGATTAGTAATCATTTGATATGGGCTTCCATAAAAAAAAGGTATTTGTTTGGTGTTCAGTTATCTTTAAAGTTTAAGAACCTCTGCACTAGATCGCTCCGCTGGCGTCCCACTGCCCGCTGACTTCGTATCCGTAGCCTTACATTCTGCAACGTATATAGCTTAGGTTATAAATCAATTAAGGCCGTATCCACCGTCTAACTCCACAACATAGCTTAGGTTAATCAAATTAGATATCACATTATTAGTTTAATGCGTAGGTACAGCATAATAATAGCTGTTACCGAACGAGCAATTTTCTAATACCTAAAATCACGGATAGCATATTAAAAATCTTAGACTATTATATTATCTAAGTTAAAAATAGTATATACTTATATGACAGAGCATGCAGATTATACATTGTTGGATCAGCCATATTCAAAAATTCCAATTAAGTAAAGAAAATTATTTAGAAACTCTAAAATGGTAGATAACATTCTGCATCAAACAACTGTAACGTGCTAATATTTGTCTATCAACCTGCATCTTTCGAATGAAGTTAACCTTTATTGATTTCCCCACTACAGGGCGAAGGCCTACTCCTATCTAGGGTTTTTCAGAGCCAGTCCTTATTGAAAAAATCCAGCTCCTTCCAACATCTCCACCTAGGTAAGCTGCTTCTAGCAGATGAGTAATGGATAAAGTCACAAACAAGCTTTCCATAGAACTTCACAACATAGCAGGCCATAAACGGTCTTAACAATAAATGGTTGTATTGATCGGGTAATTTTGCATCCTTGGTAGGTTAGACGCAGTTGACTTTGAAGAATCGATATCTTTCTAAGTATTATAGATACTGGTGGCGCCTTACACCAAATACTTGCGCGGAAATATAAATTTTGCGTTTATCCCAGACGCAGGGAGCTGGTTAGTTTGATTAGCGGACTGTATTGTTGCGGGGGTTGAAAAGTACGTAAATTAGTAGGTCTGCAAATGCGACACGAATTAGGACGACGAACTTGTGAGCTTGGACAAAGGAATTTGGCAGGAAACATGCAGCACCACTGACCTGTAAATTCGCCGTCTCCAAGATCTTATCCTCTGCGTCGGTCGGCAGAGAGGTCGAGTCCTTGCTGGATTCAGGGCGGCACATGAGGGGGCGCGCACAGATGCCTTTCACCACATAAACACGCACTTTCCGTAGTGTTTTAGACAATAGTTCGTAATTATGCACTCGCGGCAATTCGCCACCGTAAGTTAAGAATAAATTAATAAGGGAGCATGTTCTTAGCAACGCTACTCTCGTTCAAGTGGACGAGCGTCTTCATACAGTCACCGTCGTCGGTGACAAGGACAGCAATAGTCCAGGTGTGCATGTGGGAAATGATGAAAATGTGATGCGGTAGGATAGTGACGCATTTTGCAGGTCATTTTTACTTCTACCCTACAATGAAAATTATGAACAAATACGAAATCCAACAGATACATAAGGACGATATCCATGTATGAAAGCTATTATTGTTCAAAATGTAAGTAATAAACTAAGCAGTTATCTTTAAGAACTACACAGAATGTAACAATGGGCAGTATTATCACTGAAGCTAGTCTAACAAAAATAAACATTTTGTTTTGACGCGAAAATACGAAAAAGATATCGGCTTATAAGTTTTTAATTTATAATCAAATCTATAGATCTTGCAAGTTTTTTTTATATCTTCTCATATACTATTTTTTTGCTATTAGCCTGGCTTTGAATCAAACCGTTATAATAACGAGCAGGTTTTCCGTGAACGTGGGTAGTATGTAATACAAAGTCATGAACGTATAATGCCACCTATATGGTGAAAAAACTTTTCTGCACCACAGATTAATTATCCGATATCGCACAACAAGTGTCAGTGTCAAAACAAAAATGCATAACACGTTGGCCGCTCAAATTACTAAATCTCGACGACTCTTCAATGAAAGCCACCGATCAAAAGTCAGAGTTAAGCAAAATAAATGGCGACCTTGTTTTTTTATTGAAACACAAATAATGCAAAAAATAGTAACTACGTAGCGTCCATGCCCTCCGCCTCCAGCAGCGATCATTGCAGACCCTTGAAGAGTGAGGATAGGAACCCAGTGAGCAGTAAAGATGGAGTCTGACCCACAGATTACTCCTAACGGGTCCGATACCGCGATTGCACGTACGAAAGAAGCCCTAGCGTGTACATACACATGTCCATTCAGAGATCAGGTTAGCGTTGACCACAACAAAGTTATTTTTTTGTGAAATATAGGTACATTGTTGAGCTCTGTCTAACGCATTTTGTTATATCTCACAGATACTAAAACTGGATCAAAATACAATAGAAATAACCATCTCATCTGAAGTACGTATTTTTTGTTGTTCCTTTTTGTAATGTAACACTAGAGGGATATCAAATAGTTTACCCAAATTGCGTTAGTTTTGTTAAGTTCTTTTTAAACGGTGCGAGATCCAGATTTAAGACATAAGGACGCAATGATATATAGTTTGCCCTACTCAGGAGGCAGATACAGGAGCCAATGTTCTGCAGTAGCACTTTTAACCGTCAGACCTATAAGGTCCTCTCTTTCTTCTGTTTATTCTACTTTCTATATTTTAATATGTACTTGGAGAGAAAACTTCGGATCCCTTCTAAGAATATTCCGCAGACAGAGGAGTATGAATAGTATGATGTTTCATGTATTTGGCGTAGTGTTTTAAAGTGTATATGTATCTATGTATATTACTGTATGTATGATTTCATGTCACTTATGTTTCCTTTTATGTTTATCTTGTTGCACCCACCTTACTCTATCTCTGCACCACCTTAAGGTAGACTGGTAGAAAATGCCTAAAGCATTAAGTCCGCCTTTGTATAGTATTGAAAAAAAAACCGTTTAATTCGTTAACCCCGAGAGGACACCGGTGTCCGCGCTGTCATTGTCTTTCTATTGTGTCTCTAATCGACACGATTGAAAGGAAGAAACCACTTGAATCTGTCGATTTTATAAGGTTTTTAGCCTTTCACATGAAATATTGGTCGTCAGATCTCGAGTCCCTACTGCTTAGGCTTCAAATCTAACCATTAGATATTATTACAAGCTCCACGAAGGTCGATATAATCAATGCAAAGTCATGAACCCCTCATCCTCCTCTTTGGCTCCACGGAATTAAAACTTTTTTCCGCGACACAGATAAGTTATTAAATATCTCACAACGAGTGTCAGTGTCAATGTCAAACAAAAATATACACAACACGTTGGCCGTGTAAATATACGTAAAAAAAACGTGAAAATTGCGGCAGCTCTTCCATAAAAGCCATATAAATATGCAGAATCGCAGTTAAGCAACAGAATGGCGGCCTTTTTTTAAAATGAAACATACACAATGTACATATGTAGTTGTAAATAGCCTGTTTGCCTCCGCTTGAAGATGTCCGCTGAATTCTTTTCTGACTCTTGAGAAGTGGAGAGCGTGAGATGCCGCGGGCATCTCGGCCGTCTCGATCGACCCGGAAGAGTACAGTTTCCTGCGGATCCCATCCCCCCAGAGGAAGACAATGCAATAAGCCCTACTGTCAATTTAAGCAAAAGCCTAACAATTTTTTGGTTAGTTAAATATATTTGTAGCTGAACTATGTGTTCTTAGCTTTATGTTATCTTTTGCTAATGTGTAAGCTGAATCAGAATACTAAAGTTTCATAATAAAGGAGAGTAACGAATATTGAACTGGTGCCGATGCCGGTGGCGGCACTTAAATGGGACTAATGCATGGTCTTATCCCTGCCAGCTGTTTACAGATAGGACCATGAAAGAGTGGATTGGTTACTCTATACAGGGTGTCTCATTCAAATGGGTCAGTATGGGAAAGTCTGAAACTATAAGATATACGAAGATCTGTTCTGAGGAACCATGTCATCGATTTTTATAAAAAGAGAAACTGCATTCATACATTTTAAAAAATATCTGTACTCCGTTCGGGAATCGAACCCGGTTATTTTGAAAAAAAAAAAAACCTACACTATTTCTATTTAGATATCGATTGTGGAGGTCTTAAACAGTAAATGTCTGTATGAAACTTGATGTCTAAAATGAATAAAATGCATTGTTTCCACATACTTTAATTTACTTTAGTAGGTGCTCGAAATGACCACCGCCTTTTTCAATACCGCCTCTGGACTATTTCTTGTGGGGTTACGTTAAGGATGAAGTGTACAAAACAAGCTATGACACCGTTGTAGACCTAAAAGTAGCCATTGGACAATTTTAACGCAAATTCACCACATGAAGATACAAAATGCAATTGTAAGATCGTTACCTAAACGTGTTGAATATTGTATTGAAAAAGGCGGTGGTCACTTCGAGCACCTACTAAAGTAAATTAAAGTATGTGGAAACAATGCATTTTATTAAACTCCATAGTGGCAAAAACTGCCAAATGTCACCTAATACAATTCTTACGTACCTATCTACTTTTTTGCTTTGTTGACGTTCATGATACACACGCATGTAGGTTGTCTCATATCGGGAGGAAAGCTTCAAAAGACTGAGTTTTGGGGATAAGACTGGTCGGTATTAAAACCATCCTAGTGGTCATCACCAGCACGCAAAACAAATTACCACGTCCTTTAACTTGTCAGATTGAAATAAATTCGATTTTAACTTTTGACTTAAGTACAGACGCCAGCATATCAAGTTACCCCAATGTGTCAAATTTCTTTGATCGTTTTTCAACTTCAAACAACGTCAAACAGAATAAGGTTCATATTCAATTGGGAAAATTTGACACATTGGGGTAACTTGATGTGCTGGCGTCTGTACATAGAGGAGTAACAAATCTATTCTCTCATGGTCCTACCTGTAAACTGCCAGATATTGGGACATTTTGATATTGTGTTTGGCCAAATATTTACAAGATCGGCCTGACTGACTTTTGTGATGCTTTTGGTCAACTCCATCAAAATAGCCTCAGAACCCTACTGGTAACGGCACTGGATCCCTGGAAAGGCAGTCCTTTATTACATCTCTCCACACTTTGCCAGTTATGTCCGAATCTATTACCACAGTATAAATATTAATACAGTAGGACGACGCCTTTGATCTCTGGAAAAATGCCGACAACTTCTACACGCGTTAGACTTGAAATTTAATACCTCCCTTTAATACCTCCCGCACTACGAACATCGTTTTGTTCGCAGTGCGGGAGCGGCTTTCCCGCGTCTCACCCCTCACACCCCGCACGATTGCCCTGTCTAGACGGCTTCGTCGGACGCCTGTATGTTTTTAGACTGTGCTATTACCATTGACCAATCTGAAATTGACCATCTGAATCGGTCGATTCAGTAAAAGTCACGCCGTGAAAGCTTGAGTGAAGTGATCTGTCAATGCCTAGCTAGTAGTATAGAATGACAGCTCAATTCGCACTCATTACGCCTAAATTATCACGCGGTGATTTGACCAGAATCGCACTGCAGGCTCAATTATTTGGGTACATTTTTTTTTTTTTTATATCACTGATTGCATCACTGCTTACCATCAGGTGGGATTGCAGTCAAGCACTGGTTTATAATATTAAAAAAAAAATGTTATTAAAGATCCGATTAAGTACAATAAATATTTCACAGGTAGAAAAATATCCGATATCTAACGATTGCCATAGAATATATTCTATGGTATGGTATAATTTCCACACTGACAAGGTGCAGTACAGTATCGTGTTTCACATGTCCTTCCCGTTAGTAATAATTAAATCGATCAATGTTTAACTATGTTATAAATATACAATACCTACATACAGGATGTAAATGGACCATTAACGTAAACGGAAACTACATATTATACCCATGACTGGGGTAGTTTTTTTGTTCTAGAACATACCTGGGAATTCACTGGTTTTGGAGATATTGAAGATCAAAGAGAATTATTTTTTTTCGTAATTTTCAAAATCGTATTTCAAGTATCATTAGTAAACTTTCTTCCGAACAAACATTATCAAAACTATCGATTTTTCAACACTAATTACGCATTTGAAGTTACAAAAATGCAATCGATACTAAACAGCGGGCGGTCGAGTCAACGACCAAGCGCGAGTACCGAGGCCAGACGCACATCTCTGGATCGCGTTGCGTTGTTGCACTTTTCATTGCGCGCAATACAAAACAACTCTTTTTAAAGATGGAAAAAAAAAGTATTTTCCCAGAAATATTTTTTGTTTAAAGTTACTTTTTATACATATGTACAGAATGTGTAGTTATCGGCTATGTGATTGGTCTTTTTACACCCTGTATAGTTGTAGTAGTACAGATTGTTGTTGACCGAGATAGGAAAGGAATAAGGTACACTGAATCTTTAAACGTGGCCAATATGAATAAGCAGTACCTAGGATAGTATTTTAAAATAATCAGTTTGTTATGTAGGTACCAACTTTCTAATTTTATATTTTAGCTGTAGACTGTATGTTAAGGCTTACACTGAAACATTTAACGTGCACAGTTCAAGTTATTAACGACATCTCAATATTGCAACATGACAATACCAAAATAAAACGTGGTAAACGCATCGAAGCAAAATATTGACCAGAAGGCATATAATTTCACTCTTCAACCCTCTACAACCCTTGTAATCGTCAGTCGCCGCTAACATTAATTCTTTAACCGTCAAACGGGTTGAATAGAAACGCATGGGTGAATAGAGACAGAATTTTAAAGAGACACGTTAGTTAAACATTACTTGTTACTAACAAGGTGTAGAAAGTATTTATCTCAAGGATTCAAAAGCATTAGCATCTTCGTACGTAATAAAGAATACTAAACTTAAAACTAAACGTAAAAATCCTCATGAAAGTTTTGTTTCCATTCACCCCTGAATTTCTTTTAGCCGGTTGCCTGTACCTACCTAACTCACTAGCATCTTTCTCGCGCAGGCCCCAATCGACATTTCGAAGAAGCCCATCGTGTGGGTATTAGGCGGCCCAGGATCCGGCAAGGGAACCCAATGTGACAAGATCATAGCCAAGTATGGATTCACGCATCTGTCCACTGGTGACCTGCTGAGAGCCGAGGTGAAGAGCGGGTCAGAAAGAGCGAATAGTCTTAACGCTATCATGGAACAAGGTAAGCCCAATGTATGCTAGAATACTACCCTCTTATTTATTTATATATTATAATATTGTACACTACAAAAAAAAATAAGTGATAGTGACATCGGGTGTTACAATGAGCGGCCTTTACTTATACAATAAAATTCATAAGGTGTTACATCTATAACCTCACAAAGAATAAATTTAAAAATAGGCTAACTGACTGGCTATTAAAATTAAACTATAATGATACTGAAAACCTCCTTAAAATAATGACCTAAGCACACAATATCTTACTCTCACACACCCACACACGCATACACCCACAGACTCACACACCACACTCACACGCAATCACCCATACTACATATCTACTAACATCCTCTTTGCATACTTAACCTAGATTTACTAATTGTAAATGTAACTAAAAAATGCCGTATGTTTGATTACTCACTACATTCTGTCAGCGCGTCTAGTACATAATGTGTAAAATGAAAATGCAAAGGGGTGGGATCCTGGTGTCCTGAAACACAGGCCATGCGCCTAGCTTAGCCACCAGTCTCCCACAATATTATAATACCTGAATTATGTATCTTGTCGAATCTGACCATTGTAAACTAATTTATGTATATTGTGGTGAGAAAATAAAACTTTATTATTATTATTATTATTTTCGCTAAATCCGATCACTTACAGACAACCTTTAGATGAACTTGCTAACCCTAGTTTTAATCCCTGACGCAAAAACAAAGGTGTTAAGTTTAACGTGTGTATATATCTATATCTGTATATATTTTTTAACAGGATTCCTTTAGGTCCAACAGGCGAGACCATATTAAACACCTCCTAACAGCAGCTCCTAAACATATAGACCGGTTTTTATGTGGTTTTTTTTTACACTTTTTTTTAACATTTACTAGTAATTCGATAAAAAAATATACCTTCAGTACCTACTGAAGGTATATTTTTTTATCAAATTAGCAGTTGTGGTGAAAGCCAAACAGAATGGATAAGACACCAATGCAAACCTGATACCTACCATAAATACTAACCACAAAATTACATCTTTATCCGATCTTCAATTTGAAAAATCTTAAGAAGATCATAATTTTTATCTAACGCAATAGGATAAAAATGTAGATGTTTATTAATAAAGTAAATCATTTACAACCTGTTTAAAAACTCATTTCAATAGATAGAACTCATGGTAGTTACAATATAAAGTTAAACAAACATCACAATAAAGGACGTAAAAACTAGGAGAAGACAAAAAACACCGCTAAAGAGTCGTCGCTACTGATTAACAGTGTTGTTCAATTTCCAGGTGGCCTGGTCCCCAATGACTTCGTTCTGGATCTCCTGAAGGAGGCGATCTTAGCGAAGGTGGCCGAGTCCAATGGGTTCCTCATTGACGGCTACCCTCGCGAGAAGTCCCAGGGAGTCGCCTTTGAAGAGGCCATCGCCCCTGTTTCTGTGAGTATCTTAAATTGGTGACTATTGAACAACTGAACCACTTGCCTGCTGCGGTCTTCCCATTCGATTAAAATTTTGGTGTCTTCAAGGTTAGAGTGAATAGGCTCTTAATAACTAGACTCTAGTTTTTATGGTGTACAGACGCCAGCACATCAAGTTACCCCAATGTGTCAGAGTCAGAGTCAAGAGTATTCTATTCTATTGTCTAAAAAACTATTTAGTCCTTCTTCTTCTTTTGTGCATAAACTACTAACATTGGATACTAAGAAAATGGATAGTTGTTGTCCGATAATATATTTATTTATTTATTATTTATTTATTTTATTTTAGGAAGGCTTACAGACTAACAATCCAGTGTATTAAGAACATAATGAAGAATATTATTATTATCTATGCTTCTATACTAATATTATAAAGAGGTAAAATTTGTAAGTTTGTATGTAGGGGATAATCTTCGGAACTAATGATCCAATTTTAAAAATTATTGTACTGGCGGAAAGTTACACTATTCCCGGTGGACATAGGCTACTTTTTATCCCCGTATTCCCACGGGAACGAAAACTACGCGGGTGAAACTGCGTGACGTCTGCTAGTTATTAATAAACTCATCCGCTTCACCATCATTGATTGCTTTACTGCTTACCATCAGGTGGGATCGCAGTCAAGCACTAGTTTCATTTTCAAAGTAGGTAGTAAACCGACGAATGTGTGACACTTAAGTCTAGATTACCCATTTCGAGCTAGCGCATAGCGTACGAATTGGTTTATTTATTTTCAAAAAAAAGAGGAGGTTCTCAATTCGGTTGTATTTTTTTTTTTAGGGTTTGTTATCTCAGTACTCCGCCATTTATGGACCGATTTTCAAAATTCTTTTTTTATTTGATAGGGTGTGCTAGCAGATTGGTCCCGTTTGTATCAAAACTCATATCTGATGTGGGATCCTTGAGGAATTGAGGGAACTCCTCAAAAAATATAGGCACATACATACTGATTTTTACATTTTTAGTAACAAATCAAGTACATATTTTCATTCAGAAAGTATCATTTTGTGAAAATGACTTGATGAAGAGGACTTGCGGTTGCGACGGAACTCTTTAACGCATAACAGCAAATTATTCGCGATTGCTATAGTCAGATGTCTATGAATTTCCATAACATAACATACCGCCCTTCTATTTTAAAAGGGGCCCGGCAGAGATGTCTTTAGCAATTGTTAACCAATTTCAATGATTCTTTTAAGTTTTAAAACACCTTCTTTCCGTACGAAGAAACTAAAAATTGCAAAATAAAAACTTAAAAAAAAAAAACAACTGGCTTCTTAAAAAAACAGGTGAAAAATAACTCCAGTTTCGGAAGTCGGTGGCCAATTATGAATGAAACAAAACCACCCAAGCCACAGACTTCCGAAACTGGAGTTATTTTTCACCTGTTAGTGTTGTTTTAAGAAGTCGGTTGTTTTTTTTTTTGTAAAAAAGTTTTTTATAGTTGACCAGCGGCCCATCCCAGGTTTATTTTTTAAACAGTTTCTTTACAGGCATAAAACAAAGCTATACTTATCAACTTTTATTACATTTAATCAACTTAAAGTTACATAGCTATAGTGTTGCCCAAAATTGGTCTTGGTCTTGCGGTCTTGGTCTTGTTCTTGCATTTTTGCAAGACCAAGACCAAGACCGACTTATTGTAGCAAGACCAAGACCAAGACTGAACCCTGCAAGATTTGAGCAAGAACAAGACTAAGCCTGCAAGACTCTTGCGTCTCGCAGTTAAGTCAAACTGAGCTTTGGGCGTTATTAAGTACCTAGGGATTTGGTTTCAATCCTGATTTTGATAGACGTTTCCCAGTATCAAAACCGTATAGTCATAACACTAAAAGGTATTGTATTGATTGTTATATTTCGTTTATTTATTAAGTTGCTAGCGTGTTACTCACACATAATATATTCCCATGTGATAAAAATGTACCTAGCATAACTTTCTGACAAAGTTCATTTCATACCTTGTAGGTAGTATTATATTATGCTTGTTTATGTCTAATGTGCAGATCTAAAGTTAGTAGGTTGGTAAATTTTATTCATTACGTAGGTACCTACTTATGTTTCAAAGTTTATATTATTCTTCTAGGGGGCGTTCAAGTATTACGTAAGTGCTTGAGGGGGGCGGGGGAGTCTTTGCTTTGCTTTCGTCGATATCGTGATTACGTCAGCAGTTATTATTTACTTTTTTTCACAAATGGCATGAACCCACAAATTTCCTATGCTTGAAAGCAAAACACACATTTCGGGGATTCCCACAAATAATTAATACGTTATAGGAACTCGCCTAGAAGCGAGTGGAGGAATTACCGCACGCCACTCACTTGTCACTTGCCTAAATTTCTTTTTAAATGATTACTTATGCATGGGAGATGGGGGGGGGGGGGGGGGTTTGTTTGCTTACTTTTGCTGACAAGGGAAAGGGGGGGTAAATAATTGTAAAAAATCTGATTTCGTAATACTTGAATGGCCCAGTATTCAAAATTTAAAACTAACAGCGAGTCGAGTAGGTCTAGTACTAGTAACAGTTGTTACGCCAGCCAATGTTATGTTATAGACGCCAGCGCATCAAACTACTACAGTCTGTCAAGTTTCTTTAACAGATTTTCAACTTTATCGCTAAAGCATTAAGGTTCATGGTTGAATGGAAATATTGGACGTTCCGCGAATAAACAGTTGGTCGGTCGGTGTATTATGTACCTACTTATTTGATAATTTACCGATAAAGACGCCGCGGTGTATCAAAGACTGCAACAAGTATATCACACAGCATTTGACACTGAATTTTTTTTTATAACCAAATATCGTCATTTGTATAGTTGGGCTTTGGATCCATTTCGTTGCTCTCCCGGCACTGCAATAGGCATTTGCAAGTAGTCCAGTCTACATTATAAAACATATGTAAACGGGTATTTGTTGCGAATTTTACCTTTAATATAAGCCCGACGTTTCGTCTGTTTTCCAATTAGTCTAGTCTAAGTAGTAGAGCCTCGCAAGACTTGCGAGACTCTTGCTGCAAGACCAAGACCAAGACAGAGAGCGCAATACCAAGACCAAGACCAAGACCAGGTGTATTGACGCAAGCCCAAGACCAAGACTGGCTAAGGTCTCGTCTTGGTCTTGCATTTGGGCAACACTACATAGCTACAATAGTCAGAAATTTGGTATAGAATCTCGAAGCTTCTGTTGTTCTATCTATCAATAGTTGCCGCAATGCATGCGATGAAAGATATTCTAGGGCTATTTTTACAACATTGGTTTCATTGTTAATGTAGTAAGGATTCTTATTTTCTCATGGAATTAAAAATGCCTACGTTACTCGGGTATAAATAAGCATTCTAAACTTAAAAAATGGAACCAGTACTTACGGTATTTATTATATGCGATGCATCACAAACATATACAAACAAAAATTTTAATAAAAAATTGTATATATTTTCCTCAATTTAAATATTAGTGTAGATAAAAATGGTACAACACCAATTACAATGTACAAAGACAGGTAACCAGATACATTGAGAACAAACAATATAAATTAAATTAATTTAATTTATCCTCAAGTTTTGAGTCAAGTTCACAATTACTGACAAATGCATAGTATACACATTTGGAACCAATTGTTATGGTGCTAATTTCTTTGGTCTACAAACACACATAACATCACGCTCGCAGTAATACCCGAAGAGTTAGGCAGAGGTGTACCTGGAAGTACACCCACATCATTTCGCCAGTTATGTTTAAGTCCCAATCTAATCCAAGCCTATTGCCATCAATCGGGCATAAAAACCAGACTGCTGGCTGCTACTAAGAAATTCCAGATGGAAAAACTCAATAACACTCTGTCCGACCCGGGGATCGCACCCGGGACTTCATGCTCAGCAGTAGCGCTAGCCCGTTTGTCTGCCAGTTTCTAATTACCTATTTGTATGTCTTGTTTGATTTCTAAATCTAATCCAGCAGTTCTTTTAACACATAACTTCTCACATTCCAGGCCATTCTCTACTTCGAAGCGTCAGAAGAAACACTGTTCAAGAGGTTACTCGGACGTGCACAGGGCTCAAACCGCGCTGATGATAATGAGGAGACGATCAAGCTGCGTCTGCAGACCTTCTTCAAACACAACCAGGAGGTTCTGGACCAGTATCCCAGTAAAATCAGCCTGGTAAGTTGTAATATCTGGTGCTAGTTCCTGATGGAACAGGATCCTTCTCCTTTAGCAAATCGCCTGCAGAGATTTTTACAGAATCGACAGCTGATTTTAAATATAGTTAATCAATACTAGCTATACCCGCGAGGGGCTTGGCAGGATGATTGAAGGTTAAGCTTACGCTTGGCAAGTCTGGCCCGTAGATAGGCAACAATTCATTACTTACCAAGACTCCGCCGTGCCTCGGAAAGCACGTTAAGCCGTTGATCCCGGCTGACATTTGTAGATCTTTGTCAGTCGTGACGGGTAATCAGAAGCCCGAAAGTCTGACAACCAGTTTAACCAAAGAGTATCGTGTTACCCAGTTACTGGGTTATGGAGGCCAGACAGGCAGTCGCTCCATGTAAAGCAATGGTATTAAGCTGCGTCTAGTTAAACTGGAAGCTGACCCCAACATAATTTGAAAAGTTTAGGCAGATTATGACTATGATCTTTTGTCGCCTTTCGTTTATCTTTCAACGTTACCAAACCATCTTAAACAAGACCCTTTTAAATTTCTACATTGCTTTTTTTATTTATTTATTTATTTGGGACAAACAAACAGTAACACATTATATCTGCGCAAATAATATAAACAAAGATATTATATAAATGTGCAACTCACACCGTTATCCACAGCATATACAATTAATATAAGTATACTATAAATGAACAATCTATGCGAGTAAGACTACAAGACTATTCAAATAACATCGGAATTCTTAAGTTTATTTAACAAAGCAGAGCGAAATCTATTTGCTGATACTGAGAATAAATCTAATTCTGTAGTTTCTGAACAAAATTCATTGTAGTTTTTGCACAAGCGACGTAGAGGCGCCCGCAGACCAGCATTGGTGCGGCAATGGGACACTGCAAAATGAGGACGTGCGCGCACCTCTCGTCTAATAACAGTTCTTGGGACACAGTAGCATATTTTATTATTAATCTCAGAGCAGTTATACCTGTTATAGACGTCGAAAAGAAACATTCACAATTTCTAAATATAAACGTCTTTATGTTTCAGATAAGCGCTGAAGCCTCTGTGGACGCCATATTTGATGAAGTAGTGAAGGTCCTGGACCCCTTAGTAGCGGCCCAAGCCGCCAACTAAATGCACAACTCAACATTTTTTACTCTATATGTACATAAGCCTCTATTCTAAAAAAAATATGAATTATTTTAATTTTAAAGATCGTTGATTAAATAATGTTTTTAATTTATACGTTTTTAATTGTACTGCTTCAATGAATTGTTTTTAACTGCCTCGTTGGTATAGTGGTCGAAAGCGCTGCTGAGCATGCGGTCTCGGTTCGATCCCCGGGTCGGACGGTGTTGTCGAGTTTTTCCATCTGGAATTTCTCAGTGGCAGCCCCGAGTCTGGGTTTGTGTCCGACTGATGGCAATAGGTTAAGCCCATGTACGTATTACATGGGACTTTAACATAACTGGCGAAATGTGGGTGTACAGTTGTACAGATACATTTCTGCCTAACCCTTTTGGGATTACAGGCGTGATGTTATGCCTGCATATACCTAAAAGTCACTATAGATGTTAAACCAAGGAGGCTTTAAATAAATGTCATACCGAATGCATCCTTTTTGTATGCATAATGCAAAAAAAAAGCATATTTTAAGTTTGGGAAAAGAAATGACAGTTGACAGGTAATTTGACTGTTCAAAAAGAGAAAATATACCGACAAGTTAATACGAAATGTGAAGAGTTGCAGATACATAACACCACAACAACAAGAGCACAAAAATGAAAACCACGATGAAATACTAAGAAAGATTACGATAAAACCAAACGTTTCGCTTCCACACAACAATTTTTATCAAATGTCTCCACCTGGCAATTTTTATCCTCTCTTAAGAGCTTTCATACAGAAAATAAGAAACCCAACTAACAAAACCCAAACCAAAGAGTCCTATAAGAAAGGAGATTATAGAAATGGAACAGAAACTTTGTCCGGGGTGCGAAGAGTCCGTAATAGATAAGTTACCCGGATGCCCTTTACAATGCAGAACTGTACAATGCATGGCTTACAAAAAAAAGGTTGGTAAACGCATAGATTGCTTTGAATTGTACTGAGAAGTTAGCATCATCATGAGTTTAAGCTATATTATATGATATTTTTAATTCATCATTATTGTCCCCATTTTAAGCCCTATCTAGCCAGAAGTATAGCTATAGCTTTAACCACACCATCCATCGAAAACCATAACTTGATTACGTTAAAGATTCTATATACATACATACACACATACATATCGTCACGCCTGTAATCCCCAAAGGGCTAGGCAGAGGTGTACCTGGTAGTACACCCACATTTCGCCATTATGTTTAAGTCCCATGTAATAGGGGGCGAGCCTATTGCCATCCATCGGGCACAAATCCAGACTCCAGGCTGTTACTGAGAAATCCCAGATAGAAAAACTCAATGACACTTTGCCCGACCCGGGGATCGAACCCGGGACCTCATGATCAGCAGTAGCGCTTGCGACCACTAGACCAACGAGGCAGTCAATATCAAGTCGAGTCATATCTTCTTCAATAAAAGAAATTGCGAATATAGGATCCAAAGATCTTAAGTTTTGCTGGCCCTCCGAAATCAAGGATGGAAGTTAGGTATCAAATTTAGATAGACTCGTCTTTGGTTCCTTTTTTGGGCTTGGACACCACGTATTTATAAAACAACATTTATGAATGTAAACGAAGTAAAAGAAGTATGTAAGAATCGTAGCATATGGCGCTCTGTAGTTTCTGCCTACCCCCATGGGAAAAAGGCGTGAGTTTATGTATGTATGTATTTATAAAACAACTTTCAAGTAAATCCGAGATACAGATTTAGATAATTTAAATTTTCCTTTTAAGAAACTAATTAAGACAATATTCTCTACATAAAAACTCCTGCATTACTTAAGGACATCGTTCAAAGTTAGTGTATAACTATATTATTACTTTCTAGCCGGTTTATGACTATGAAATTATGCCTATTGTGTGGATTATAAGTGGGCCAGGCTGTGGCAAGGAATCCCAGTCTAGGAATATCATCTCAAGCTATGGATTCCATATTATATCACCTGGACAATTGTTACGAGACGAGATGGCCAAGGATTCTGTCAGGGCCAAGTGCCTTAACTCTGTTATAGGGCGAGGTAAGGTCTTCAGTTGGTCGATCATCATGTGATCTCGTTACCAGATTGCGGAGGTCACAATGGAAATTTATAGGCTCTCCACATAGCATTGTCCAAGTATGTTAGTGTTGGCTTCCAGCTTGACCTGATTCAGCTGCTTTTTTTATTACTTAGTAAATGGGCCCGGCTCATGACCTCGATCACGCCTGTGTGAGGGTTTTATATGGATGTAACCTCCACAATCCAGTGACGGTAACCCGATATCCAAATAATAGGGAATATGCATGTAATTTAAATATGGTTCGAATATTTTTTTTCCGAATCTTTATTGGCAGAAAAAATCTTTTTTGCAAAAAATAAAACCGACTTATAAAAAACCACTAACCGATGTAAAATAACTCTAAATTAGGAAGTCTGTGGCTTTGGTGGTTTTGTGTTATTTATGATGGGCCACCGACTTCCGAATTTAGAGTTATTTTACATCGGTTAGTGGTTTTTTTTAAGTCGGTTTTATTTTTTGCAAAAAAGATTTTTATTTTTCCATTTTTAGTTGTTTCCATACAAATATTTGCCATGAATTTATTTTTATATTGTTATTTGTTAACAATACATAATGGTAATAGGGTTATCTACTTATCCCTAATAAATGAAACTTAACATACCTAACTGTCGAAATCTAGGTATATTGTACACATCTGCGTACCCCTCAGAGCGTACAGGCGTGATGATACATCATTATGTTGTATAAACAATAAATATCCAAGCGATTCCAGCAATCACGACAGATTTGCCGTCCATTTTTGAAGAGTTCCATTGTATATCTCCGAAGATCAGCACCAGATCTTCACCAAATTAAAATGGGACCACCTCGGAAGTATACTCTTTCAAATAAAAAAAGAATTTTGAGAATCGGTCTACAAATGGGGGAGAAATCGCGTAACAAACACACAAAAAAAAAAAAAAAAACATACCGTCGAATTGAGAACCTCCTCCTTTTTTTGAAGTCGGTTAAAAATATGAACTAAATCATTATTTTACTTTTTAATAGCGTCATAATTTATTTAAAATTTAAAATAAAAGTGCGATTTAGGCGCGGGAAATTCAATTTGTGAAACGCATCACCATTGGTTATAACGAAAAGTGACGTCAATTAGTACGACAACAACTCAACGTCTACAAAACATACAATGTGTAAGTATGACATTAAGTATTAGAATGGACTTTTTATTCGAAAACATAATTATTGCCGTGTGTGTTGTGAACTAATTTAATGTTCAAGTGTAATTTTAGCTTCATAGTAAGGTTATTTAACATTTAAGAAAAATGACTGAAAGTGGTTTTGTAAAAGCACAATCTGATAATGTTTATTGCATTCGGGTACAAGCAATACCGGTAAACTGGTTTTTGAGCTTTTTTCATGGTGAAATGGTTAGAAGAACGAAAACACCCAAAATGGCGGCGTTTAAACAGCTCAAATTTATTCTGTATTTTAAATATTTTTTAAGCTTCATTACTGCATTTTTAAATATGTTTACATTTTTTTACTATGTTAAAACGTTGTAAAAAATAAATTAAAAATATAAAAAAATACATGCATACCTATACCCTATTCTCCGTGATTAGTCAAGTAAAGCAGATGCAGTTGACTTTCCTACCTTGAAAGTTTCGTCTTTTTCATTTTTACAGCTGTGAAAAAAACTATGATAAAGATTTTCATTTCTATTAAGTTAGAGAATTTTTGTCTTCAGAAGTAATTAATTCACTTTTGAATTAAAAATCTTATTCGGTTTGATAAACTTAAATGATGATTTTAAAGGTAACAATTAATTTACAATTAATTAGGCCTACTAATGAAGGCGTGTAATAGCCTGCACCTTCAGAACTGTGTTTTCAAGAACTACCAAATTTTAAATTAAGAATGGTGGATTTCAGAAATTAAAATCGAAAAAAAAATTTTTTCGTCGTTCGACCATCAGAGAGAACAGACGCGTACACCGTATTTTGTCTAACTACAAATTTATACTACTAAAGTACAAGCAAAAGTGATACGAATGACAATAACACCTTGGAGCAAAGTAGTGTGAACTAAAGTGACAGTGCTACGTGCTAATTGTTTTTAAACTTACAACCCACCGTGGGCGACAGTTGCCGCGACCGCTCTTCACCACCTCGGGGAAAAGAGACGAGACCACACGCCGACTTTCCAACTCGCTCGCTCTCGTACCATATGCGCCCGGTGTGTGCTTAATACGTCACTGCGCTAAGTTGTAAAGATGAGTGCACAACAATCGTCGGCAGAAATAAACATGAACTTATGCAGCAAAGGAAGTGGATCACTTACTGACTTACGAACGCTGGCAAAAGAAGATGGCAAAGTTACACAGCGAAAAAGAAAGCAGAACTTTGAGGTCGAAGTTATGCAGGAAATGTCCGACATACGAACCGAAATGAAGAATTATTTCCAAGCCTTCAGCGAAAAACTAAATGAAATCTCGAGTAACTTATGTCATGAATTGGTTGAGGTTAAAAATGAAATAAAAAACATAAAAGGTGCAACCGATATTCTTACATCTGAGCAGAGTGACATGAAGGAGGAACTGCAAAAACTGAAAAATCAAAACTGTACTTTCCAACAAGAGATAAACCTTCTGAAAACGAAATTATCTACCGATAATAAAACATCGTGCAACGTTAACAAAACTCAGCCTCAATTCGATTGTGAGTACATGGCCTTAGAAATCCAAGACCGCGCAAAGCGTCAGTATAATGTCTTAATTGGAGGTATAAGTGAATTAAGTGACAAGAACTCAATAACAAGGCGTGAATATGACACAAATCAAGCGCTTAATATAATTCAAATCATTTACAAGGAATGTCCTTCCCCTATAAAGTGCATGCGTCTTGGAAAATATAACTCGGAAAAAACTAGATATCTTAAGGTTACGTTTAAACAAAAAGAAACAGTTATACACATTCTGCGTAACAAATCAAATCTTACAAATGATAACGTTCGCATATTACCGGATCAAACACCAATGCAAATAAAATACATGAGGGATCAACGTGCGGAATTGTTACGACGAACGGAAAGTGGTGAATCAGATCTCACGATAAGGTACATAAACGGTATACCGAAGATAATTAAAAATGCAACAAAAAACGATTACCAAAACAAAACTACGACACTTCAGAATTAGATAACGTAACCTATCAATATGTAGATACTTACCAGAATATATGTACATCTTTAGCCTCGTTAAGAATGTTTTATGCTAATGTGCGTAGTTTGGTAAAACCAGGTAAGCTTGATGAATTAAAATGTATACTACAAAGTTTTAACCATACCATACACATAGTGTTGTTAACCGAAACATGGATCAAATCAAAAATTGATGCTGGTATACTGGATATACCCAACTACACACATATATTTAATATAAGGAAAGATTGTATTGGCGGGGGTATTTCAATGTACATTCACAAAAGTTTAAAATTTGTTATAAAAGAGGAGCATTATGAATGCGGTAATAATTTTTTATGGATCAATTTATTAAAACACTCACTGACCCTTGGCTTAATTTATAAACCCCCAAATACGAACCAGAGCGACTTTCTTAACATTTACACACGAAATTTAGAAAATAACAAACGCAACACAATTGTATTTGGGGACTTTAATATCGACTTACTAAGTAGTGGGCGCAAAACAACCGACTACACAGATGCTATACAAGAATCAGGATACTATATACTAAACAATATACACGAAAAGTACTGTACTCGACAAACCAAACACACAAAAAGCATAATTGACCATGCATGTACTAATATATGGAACGCAAAGGTGCACATGGCCGTAATTGAATCAACATTATCAGACCACAAACAAATTTACCTAGAATTCAAACAATACAAACAGACCCTAAAACCAAAAGTTCAATATCATGCTATTGATTACAAAGCTCTTTATGATAACTTACTAAAATACGACTCAATAGAAGTAGGAAACCACTATACTATTCTTGAACAATACATACTAAAGTGTATAAAAGACTCCAAAATAACAAAATACAAAATACTTAACCTACCGCAAAAAGACTGGATCAATAAAACAGTAATTAACTACATTAATGAACGTAATCAATTATGGCATAGTTGTGTGACTAGTCCAGAAAATGTACAATTGCAAACTAAATATAAAGCTGCTAGAAAAAGAGTAGAATGTAAAATAAAAGAAGATAAAAAAAAATACTACTATGACGCATTTTCAAAATGTAGTAAGAACCCCAAAAAGATGTGGCGATTGATAAACACCCTAGCTAAAAATAAAATAAACGACGTCTGTGATCCTCCTAAACTTACAATCAATGGCAAAGACATAACAAACGGTACCGAAATCTGTAACGTGTTTAATAACTACTTTGCTACTATTGGCTCTCTGTTGGCCCAGAATATAATACAAACTAATCCTAACCCACAAATTACGTTAAATACGCCAGATACAGACCACCAGCTTACTAGTTTAGAACATTGTACTGAGGATGAAATATCCAAAATAATAGATCATTTAGACAATGATACTAGCTGCGGAATTGATGGAATAACAACAAAATCGATTAAATGCATTAAGAGCTTAATTCTGACTAAACTAACTAATTGCATAAATAGTTGCTTTGACAGTGGCGTGTTTCCGGACAGTCTTAAAATGGCTAAAGTAACTCCTATATACAAGGCTGGAACTAGATCTGACCCCGGAAACTACCGACCAATCTCAGTGTTGCCTGTTATTTCTAAAATACTCGAAAGACTCTTATACACGCGCTTGTCTAAACATTTAACCGATACTAACTTTCTTTACACGCACCAATATGGCTTTCGTCCACACTCGAATACACTTTCGGCTACTGTTGATTTAATTACTAAAATAAAAAATAATATAGACAAAAAACAATTAGTTTTAGGCGTCTTCATCGACCTTAAAAAAGCCTTCGATACCGTTAGCCATTTAATCCTTCTGAAAAAGCTAAAAATCATAGGAATTAGTTCTACAGCCTACAAAATGTTTGAGTCATATCTGACTAATCGGCAACAGATAGTAAAACTTGATAAATTTGCAAGTGCCCCAGCAAAAATACAGTGCGGAGTACCTCAGGGATCGATCCTGGGTCCACTGCTTTTTCTCATATATATTAACGACATTAGTAATGCTGGATTGACTGGACATATTTCACTGTATGCAGACGACACATCTTTATTTTATTTTGGCGAATCTATTACAGATATTATCCCGGAGGCACAGAAGGATCTTAATGTTTTAAATACATGGCTTAGTCAAAACCTACTGACTATGAATGTCAGTAAAACTGCTTACATAATTTTCGCAGCAAAGAATAAAAAAATACCATCATTTCCAAATCTCACAATAAATAACCAACCGTTACGAGCATCAACGCATGAAAAGTATTTGGGCCTAATTATTGACAGCAAGTTGACATTTCGAGCGCACATTGACTACGTAAGATCTCGAATACTGCCACTTACCGGAGCCATACGTAACATTGCAAAATGCGTACCTTACAAGCTAAGACATACCGTTTACAAAACGTTGGTCAAGCCGCATCTAGAATATTTGATCCAAGTATGGGGACAAGCTGCAAAAACAAACCAACAACACCTACAACGAACACAAAATAAAATCATTAAAGTCCTCTTCAATTACAATTACTTTACTTCTACAGAATTACTTTACAAAAAAACAAAATTATTTAACCTACAACAATTGTACACGTACCATACATGCATGACTATTCGAAAGATCCTAAAGACCAACATACACACAAATATTTCATTTCCACAAAAGACACATAGATATAATACTCGTAATCAGGACGAGCTAGAAGTGCCAAGAGTGAGAACCCTATATGGCAGGAAAACTATACAGTATGAGGGGGTTCGGCTATATAATGAATTACCCAAAAAAGTCAGAGAGTGTACAAGCATACCAACATTTAAAAAAGGCCTAAGGAATTATTTATTAGGCATTTAGGTTTAGCTTGTTGGTTCTTCTTTATTTATTTTGTTTTCTTAAACTGGTATGTACGTATTTTAGTTACCTAGTAATAATTTATTAGTTAAAATATGGTGTTTTGTTTCTTCGATGGCTTGAACGTCATAAACTATTGTGCTACAGTTAATTTAGTTAAGTTTCTCGATAAGTGAACTGTTATTTTTGTTCTTTGAGAAATAAACGTCTTTAAACCGAAAACTAATTTTCTTATTGATGAATCCCCGAGAAACCAATACCTAGTACATCGATTTGCAGCAAAAAATGCCCACGTACCTTCGATATATCCTGAGACTCCACTCAGACCCAGGGAGCTGGAAGCTTGCGTGGATTCTTCGTCGTGAACGCGTGGTCGTTCTGGGCTGCCGGCCGGCAAGCAAAATCCTTATAAATCCACCGGTGGAATCGTTAAAACTCCAAAAATCAACACTACACTATAAGTTCTCAATGAAGCACAGATGCAGGTCCATGTATTTTACGAATATCATCAGGGTTTCATCAAAAAAGCAATTTTTAATCGCGGAGCGGTGCTAACTGCGGAAAGCTCCATCTATAGGCCAACTGCGGGCGTCTCGGAGGAAACACTCAATACGCATCCAATGGGCGCTGCGGTGCGAGGTAATTGGCGAAAGTATTCATCAAAAGTACACTTAATTGTGTTACTTCTTTTATAATTGATAGCTAAATATATTATGAAATGTGTGGAAAAATCCTATTTTATTTTTATTTATTTATTTGAAAGTATTTGATATGATATTGCAAATAGGCATTGACGCTTCACCACCTACAATTAATTTAAATTACCTACATCAGAACAACTTAGAAATGAGGGAGACAGTTTTCTATGTTTAGTTTAGTTAGATCAAGGATTAGTTCCACTGTTTCTGGAAACTTCGTAATAAGCATACCTACAATTTATGGATTATCCACTTTGCAGGTGGACTCGCCCCCAACGACTTAGTATTAGAACTATTGAAAGAGGCAATCGAAGCACAAGCAGCAAAGGGACCTCGTGGCATCATCGTGAGCGGGTTTCCTCGCGAAAAGTCACAAGGTCTGCTGTTTGAACGATCTGTGGGACGAGTTTCTGTAAGCCACTTTTGAAATTGTATGACTACTGAACTCCAAAGTGCCTAGACCAAATCACATTTAAATGAACGAAAACGAAGTTCGATAAATACGAAATGTAAGGAATTCTGCATTTTGCCAATTCCATTCATTACGGAATTTATCGAACTAAGCCGCCTGGAGTTGTTAATAGGCTAAGTAGGTACTCTGATATTATTCAGGTAATGGCGTCAGCTAATAAACACTTAGGTATGACTGTACCTACCCGATTATACAGAATGGAAGGCCTCGATGCGCAACTTGATAATATGAGTTCAAAACATGAAGCCCCCATGTAGAAATTTGTCATCGTTTTTTTCTTTTGAGAATTTCTATTTTCTCATGAAAGGCGTGCAGGGGATTTGACAGACGTTCTACTGCGCGAACGCAGCGCCACCTACTGAATCCAATCGTGAACCTTAACCATCCAGAAACTAAAACAAATAGCTACAACAAATAATAATTAATTAGCTTTAAAGGTGCAGCCGCTTAAAAGTGATGCGTATAAAAACATTTTCGGCTATTTTGTCTTCAGTCTTTGTATGAATGGCTTAAATTCTATTTTTACAGCTCATATTATACCTTGAAGCGTCCGTTGAGACCATGTTTAATACAATGTCAAAGCGGACAAAGGCAGCAGATCGCATCGACGAGACACCAGACGCCATTAAACTTCGTCTGGAAACCCATATGAGGCACTCGGAAGCTGTTTTCGAACTGTACAAATACAGGCTCGTAAAGGTATGAATCTTTTAAAAAATTAAAAGTTGTAGTATGCTTAGTAATTTCAGCCATAAATGTTCACTGCTGGACATAAGCCTCCCCCACATGTCGTTACAACGACAGGTCCTGTGCGTCTCTCATCCATCGGATACCCGTGACTCTCACCAAGTCGTTGGTCTACCATGTGCGAGGCCTTCCAACGCTGAGTCTTCCGGTAAGTGGACGCCACTCCAGAATATTTCGTCCCCAACGACCATCTGTTTTGCGAGCTATGTGTCTTGCCTGTATGCTTATTAATGTGCTTAAAATGTCATGATGTATAAATTATCTACATTCAGACGACACGCGCCCGCTAAGTGCCAGCACGCGCGTCTGCTCCCGCGTCTAACTCGCTTTTTAAATCTTTTGGATCTCATATGACATACATCAATATAGATCTCAATAAAAAGTCTAACAATCCTTACTAAAGAGGTATGTTGTTAACATGCAAGGTTATTGTGTATTTCTGTTGACAAAGGCAAATTTTTCAACGATTAACTGTCAAACAGCTAGTTTCTTATTGGCTATCAGTGTGCATCTAGGGTGACGTCATGCGATGTGACGAACCGCACAGTACCCCGTCCGATAGTCACCGTAACTTGAATTCCACTTAAAGAGCAATACCAATTTTTGTAAATTACACTGGTAGCTGAGACTGACTTAAATGGCAACAGACAAGGAAGTTTTGTAGTTACGTAATCCCGCTTCAAGGATCGCTACAGTTTTAAAAGCTGCTGCAACAACTGAAGTGCCAGTTTTGGGTCCAAATGGACCCAAAACTGGCACTTCAGCTTCAATGCTAATAGAACCATACTCATATTTCTGAGCATCAACTGCCCATCCAACCCCTCACTGTCCTTCTGTCGGTCAACAGTTTGTATCTTAGGAACCGTAATAGGTCCAGCTGTATATGAATACAATGCAATACTGTATGTCTTGTAGCCCTTAAAGTTATAATTTGTTAGTTTTATGGTCATCATCATCTGCCTAGCCTTTTCCCAACTATGTTGGGGTCGGCTTCCAGTTTAACCGGATGCAGCTGAATACCAGTGTTTTACATGGAGCGACTGCCTGTCTGACCTCCACAACCCAGTAACTGGGTAACATGATACCCCTTGGTTAAACTGGTTGTCAGACTTTCGGGCTTCTGACTACAAGTAACGACTGTCAAAGATCTACAAATGACAGCCGGGACCAACGGCTTAACGTGCTTTCCGAGGCACGGAGGAGTCTTGGTATGTAATAAATGGTCACCCATCCACGGACCGACCTCGTCAAGCGTAGCTTAACCTTCGATCGACCCATGCGGCTGTTATAATTTAGCCACAAGCTCCTCCTGTTAGTTTTATGGTATACTTACAATAAAACGCATTCTATTGTATTCTATATGGGCGCCAAAAATAAGACACCAATTTTGATCATCGGCTTTCGCCCACTGGTATCAAAATATAAACTCTGTTTTAGATCAACGCGGATAAGCCATCAGAACAGGTATTCGCCCAAGTGATGAACGCGATGGACCAACTCATAAGTAATGTCGAAGAGCTTAAAACCAAGAAAATTGAATTAGAAAATCAGGCTCGCGAAGCTGCAATAGCTGCTGCTAATCCTAAGTTACCGTTGAAGCCCAAAGCTACTAAAACTATCAAACCTGCAGAATTAGATGAACGCCACGACACTAGCAGAGCTGCTTCAGAAACGGGCCAATCTGTACAAAGTGCTACTAAACCCTAAGTTATCCTCGGAAGTGAAAACCAATAAACCAGATTAAAAACCTAAGACTACTTTCCATGCTTTAGTTAAGGAGCACCTTCTATCGATGCCATACATCAGTCAGGTCGTCATCAGTAAATCAATGTCTATTGTCGACCTTTGATTTCGGTTGGTTGATGTTAAATTTAATGTCCGTAAGGATTGAGGAGCCACATCAGATTTTTTAAATCTGATTTCACCATTATTTAGCAGCAATGTAAGTAGCTTATTTTGCAACACGAATCCTAGATTTAGCAGCAAAATATGTCACTAGTTATTTTAATGCAAAAGTGGCTCCTCAATCTAAACGTCTGGATTGAGGAGCCACCTGGAACTCGTTAAGTAATAGATGAATATTTATGAAAATTTTGTATCATTTAGCAGCAATTTAGCATATTACCTTCTAAAAATTTAGCTTTTGTAGCGCTAACATGAAAGAAAATACAATACTTTTAATATGGCTCCTCAATCTAAACTCAAGAGGTGAATTTCTATTGGATGTGAGCGATCAATTAATTTATTCGACATAATGATCATTTAGCAGGTTTTGTGTTTGTTTTTGCAGTATAGGAATAAAATAGTAAAACAGAGTAAATTTTGTATATGAACGCATATTCTTTGGCTCCTCAATCCTGGTGTTCTAATTATATATGTTTGACTGTAGCGACCTGAGATCTCAACGGAATCTAAAGCCAGAGACACTAACATTTAGCAGAAATGTCTGCTAAATCTATCTGCACAGTTCAGCAATGTACATATTTTGGATTCTGAAAAAACAATACTTTACTATTTTCTTGTAAATACAGTGTGTGGGGTGACCATACTCGTATTAATGAAACCAGGATAAGAAATGTATTAAAATTATATTTTCATAACAGATTATATCTATCGTACCTACGATTTGGTTATTTAGCTATCAATTTTGCTATAAGTTGTACATTATAGTGACATTTGTAGTGGCCTGTGCCAGTTTCGACAATTGCAGGAATAAATTCTATAGCACCTACTTATTTATATGATTTATTTGAAAATATAACAAATTCTGGTATTTCTCTCACTCTAAACTTTTCACAACCATTTAGTTAATATGAAACTGTGTTTGATAGAGTATATTTACACACAGTTTAGTTGATACAAAACGTACAGTTGGTTTTTTCTTTAGCGATTAAAGTTGCATCTTCTAAACCTTGGATGCCAAAAACAGAAATTATGTTCAAATTCAAAGGCAAAAATGCAATCTGCCTGGATACTAAATAAATATTATTGTGTGTAGGTATTATTGTGGTACCTACAAATTAATATTTCACCTACGTAAGTGAAATATTAATTTGGGTAAAATAAAATGTGGTCACCCTACACACTGAATTTACAAGAAAATAGTTAAGTATTGTTTTTTCGGAATCCAAAATATATACATTGCTGAACTGTGCAGATATATTTAGCAGACATTTCTGCTAAATGTTAGTGTCTCTGGCTTTAGATTCCGTTGAGATCTCAGGTCGCTACAGTCAAATATATATAATTAGAACATCAGGAAAGAGGAGCCAAAGAATATGCGTTCATATACAAAATTTACTCTGTTTTTAACCCCCGACGCAAAAAGAGGGGTGTTATAAGTTTCACCGCTATGTGTTTGTGTCTGTCTGTCTGTCTGTCTGTCTGTCTGTCTGTCTGTGGCACCGTAGCGCCCAAACGGGTAAACCGATTTAGATGCGGTTTTTTTTATTTGAAAGCAGAGTTTCTTGCGATGGTTCTTAGACATAATTCATCAAAATCGGTTTAGCCGTTTCAAGGTTATCAGCTCTTTTGTGTTAGCTACCGTGGCTATTTTAGACGTCTATGGGTATTAACTTTACTTAAAAACATATGTGTGTCTTAAAATTTCAAACACCCATATGTGTAATATTAATAGGCAACATTATGGTGTATTTGGTCTGATGCAGCCAGGATATCTAGCAGACTAATACACTCTTGGGAAAATAACAGCAGATATGTCGTGTTTGGATTCATTTTAACCTGCATTTGATTCTGCACACAATGCACTGATGGCAACTGGGTGAGCTGATGCTGCAGCCAGGCTGTCCAGCACACCAGTAGGTAGACTCTTGACAAAATAAGAGCAGATATGTCGTGTTTGGATTCATTTCAACCAGCATTTGATTCTAAACACAATGCATTGATGGCAACTGGGTTAGCTGATGCTGCAGCCAAGCTATCCTGCACACCAGTAAGTAGACCCTTGACAAAATAGTAGCAGATATGTCGTGTTTGGATTCGTTTTAACCAGCATTTGACTCTACATACATTGCTCTGAAAAAATCTCATAACTGTAAACTCTATAAAACAAAATTAATGCGTTTAAAAATTATAAAATAAAAATTAAATTAAAAATTTAAAAAACCCCCACCGCAAAAAAGTGAAACATTTAAAAAGTTACAAATAACACTTTAGCCATGAAATTTTACGTAACGTCGGGGTACCTAGTAAGGAGTGTACTTGTAGGTATGTAGGTACTTATTTTAACGGTACCCCGACGTTACGTAAAATTTCATGGCTAAAGTGTTATTTGTAACTTTTTAAATGTTTTACTTTTTTGCGGTGGGGGTTTTTTAAATTTTTAATTTAATTTTAATTTTTAAATTTTTAAACGCATTAATTTTGTTGTATAGAGTTTACAGTTATGAGTTTTTTTCAGTGCATTGTATGTAGAGTCAAATGCTGGTTAAAACGAATCCAAACACGACATATCTGCTATTATTTTGTCAAGAGTCTACCTACTGGTGTGCTGGATAGCCTGGCTGCAGCATCAGCTCATCCTGTTGCCATCAGTGCATTGTGTGCAGAATCAAATGCTGGTTGAAATTAATCCAAACACGACATATCTGCTACTATTTTGTCAAGAATCTACCTACTGGTGTGCTGGATAGCCTGGCTGCAGCATCAGCTCATCCTGTTGCCATCAGGGCATTGTGTGCAGAATCAAATGCTGGTTGAAATGAATCCAAACACGACATATCAGCTATTATTTTGTCAAGAGTCTACCTTCTGGTATGCTGGATAGCCTGGCTGCAGCATCAGCTCATCCAGATGCCATCAGTGCATCGTGTGCAGAATCAAATGCAGGTTAAAATGAATCCAAACACGACATATCTGCTGTTATCTTCCCAAGAGTGTATTAGTCTTCTAGATATCCTGGCTGCATCAGACCAAATACACCATAATGTTGCTTATTAATATTACACACATGGGTGTTTGAAATTTTAAGACACATATATGTTTGTAAGTAAAGTTAATACCCATATACGTCTAAAATAGCAACGGTAGCTAACACAAAAGAGCTGATAACCTTGAAACGGCTGAACCAATTTTGATGAATTATGTCTAAGAACCATCGCAAAAAACCCTGCTTTCAAATAAAAAAAACCGCATCTAAATCGGTTCACCCATTTGGGCGCTACGGTGCCACAGACAGACAGACAGACAGACAGACAGACACACACACATAGCGGTGAAACTTCGTCGCTACAGTCAAATATATATAATTAGAACATCAGGAAAGAGGAGCCAAAGAATATGCGTTCATATACAAAATTTACTCTGTTTTACTATTTTATTTCTTTACTGCAAAAACAAACACAAAACCTGCTAAATGATCATTATGTCGAATAAATTAATTGATCGCTCACATCCAATAGAAATTCACCTCTTGAGTTTAGATTGAGGAGCCATATTAAAAGTATTGTATTTTCTTTCATGTTAGCGCTACAGAAGCTAAATTTTTAGAAGGTAATATGCTAAATTGCTGCTAAATGATACAAAATTTTCATAAATATTCATCTATTACTTAACGAGTTCCAGGTGGCTCCTCAATTCAAACGTTTAGATTGAGGAGCCACTTTTGCATTAAAATAACTCGTGACATATATTATTTTGCTGCTAAATCTAGAATTCGTGCTGCAAAATAAGCTAAATTGCTAGCAGCAATTTAGCTTAATTTAATAATGGTGAGATCAGATTTTAAAAATCTGATGTGGCTCCTCAATCCTAACGGACATTAAATTTAACCTACTAGAGGGATTGGCATTAAGTAGGCTGCCGTCAACGAAGTTGAGTAATTAAACGTATAATATTATAATAATTAAATTTTATTATTTAACAAAACATTCGATCTTACTCTAGTAGGAACTATAAGCCTTGGGGCTTACTTTTGTATTCCAAATAACAAAAAATCCTTATATGCTTAACTTCTACGTTAATTAGTAATTAAACAAAAACATCTCTTATGACGAAGATAATTGGAAATCATACAACCCATATGATTCAGTAGAAGACTGGATGTTTATACTGGTTTGTTCGTATGCCACCAACTCACTGAACTCATCATGCGATTTACCAACTTAAGTGACTAAGCACACTTGTCTTACTCTGCTCTCGATGCAACCTTTCCTAAAGAAAACACCAGTTTTAAAAAGTGAGGAACTTTAAACACTTACCCCGTACGAACCTATAAAAGTGTTATCTGCTCATATTTTTCAAACAAAATCTAAAACATGCATACAAATGTGAATACTATTTCACTGTCCATATTCTAAACATTAACAGTAAATACTTATAAGGTTTACATTCGTTCGAAAATCTTGACTAAATCTTTCTCTTAGTCTAGTATAACTGTTGTCGGTTTCCGATTTATGAAAGTCTATTTAGTTAATCTTAAACTTAGTTAAAGAAGGAGTCAGTGGACATAAACTACGGTTAACTAAACGGGTATTATTGCCTTTTCTTGCTCCATCTCCCGCTGGCGCACCGCCACAGCAGTCTCCACCAGAAGATAGAGGCACTTGAACTTATCTTGCTCGCGATCCGCCCTGCGCGTGCGCGGCATCACCTGCAGTTACAGCCCCATGTTAATTTTGGATGAACTCATTCTAAATTTTACTTAACATTAAAGCAGAAATTTTACAGCTACCAAAAGAACACAGATAAAGGGTATTTTTTTAAGGCAATAACTGTCAGGTGATGGCCGGTATTAAAACACCCTCGCGTCCCAAAACGGCATTAGCTGTCTACTTGAATGAAAATCAAAACATTTAGTATTCAAAAGTTTATTTACACAAAAAACAGAAACTCGTCCCTAAGCTAAAAACAAAACAAAAACACTGACATCAATTATGTAAGTAGTCATCTTAAAAAGAAAACGTGATTGGAAAGGAAACTAAGTACTTTAAAGTGTTTTAACACCGACGTCGCCTACAGTTAGTCTATATTTACAAGAGCATGGTAAATTGCAGCTACAACCTTCTTGCAGCCAAATTATATATTTAAAAACTCCAAACATATTTTATTTTTAAACAAAAGGGGCAAATATATTCAAAATTATATTTAAGTCAAATTAAACTTCTTTTCTCTCGCAAAATTGCCAGTGTAAGAGCTCTTACACCAGAGCGGCATGTTGACAACGGTAGAGGTAACCGCAGCTGTCGGGCGGTAAGGCTTATCCTTAGCGGCAGTCCAACTAACTCCCTATACTAAGAGAGCTGGCGATGGCTGCCACTGATCTCCGAAGTTGCATCCGTTGACGCGACGACGTCAACGACTGGCGTCGTCGCGCCAACGGATGCAGTTACCTCTCCCGTAACGTTGGCAACATGCCGCTCGTGTCTAAGACCTCTATTTACGGAACTAGAAATATGTAGTAATGTTTTGCGAATGTCACAATATTACGTATAGTTATATCGTCCCGCGTTTTACACTTGTGGTGTCTAGGTATGGCACCACATGTCAGTGGTGGCTACTTCGAGCTCGACGGCTACAGGTGGCGCCGGCTGCGGAGGCGGGCTCACCTGCATGCGGCGTGCGCGCAGCGGGTGCGGCAACTGCGGCAAGTGCGCCAGCTGCGGATGGGCCAGCGCCTGCCATCCGTCCTCACTGCTAGACACTGGCTCATGGCCCTGGCCCACCATCCCTTCTGTAGTAGACACGGTCACGACCGATGCCGTGCTGCTGGGGTGCAGAAACAAAAAGTTGGCTTAAAGAACATAAAGCCAGGTCCTTTTTCCCACCACTGAATCTACTGCTGAAGTATCTAGAGGATTACCGCTATGGGGTTGTGAGATGTTGGATAATATTTTTGGAGGATTGACATATTGTGTTGTACCAGCATTCGACTATTGCCCTTGCTGCTCTCGAGCAGAACTGTTCTGAACTAGTCTCCTGCAGCTCGTTGATTTGTTCTACCATGTCTTTGGTCGCGGCCACTGATACGACTGATCCACCGCTGTGGGAGGGAAAAGGAATCGTCGCAATGACTTTCGACGTTAGGTTTTTTAATTAACTGGATTGATCTTCTAACGCATTAAAAATATTTTTTAAAAGGTTGTCCAGTCAGCTTCATTAATATCGGGACGAAGAGACTGTTCAAAATGATATAAACAACCATAAAAATAAAATATTTAACTCAATGACACAAGTAAAGTTTCAGAATGAAGAGAGGGCACGATAAATGTCATTCTGACAATCACTTTACAAATACAACTGAGATCAAGTTTGAAGTTTATTACTTGCTAAGATCATTTTGCACAGTCTGTACATAGATTTCCGAATACATGCTACTTTTTGCTTAAATCAAGTATATAAAAAAAAATCAAAATCAAAAGTCATTTATTCAAATTAGGCTGAGGATCAGCACTTTTTGAACGTCAAAAATTAAATAGGACAGTCCCCCAAAACGCCTGCCCTTCGCTAATCCCTAGGGAACTAACAATCGACACTATTCGACACTACTGACTTACTCCCTAGCAGCCGGATGCAGGTCGTGGTCATCTGGCCCGTACCGGATGACAGACTGCCACACAGAGGGGTCGTATTTGACCTCCTCCTCACTGATGGTGCTGGAGTAGCCCTCCTCACCCTCTCCGAGCTCGTCGCCATCGCTCCGGTAGACCAGCAGGCCGTCACCGTAGTCGTGGGTACGGCGATCCGGACCGTTCTGTGGGTACTACTTTGATTACCTACGGTTTTGGTAAACATAGGTAGATTACCTAAGTATAAACCATAGAGTTAGTATGAGCATAAGGTAAATCTCTATTTAACAATGATGAAAGAAAGCTCAAGGACACATCAGCTGTCACGATGACTTTTTGGTAGTGCTCTCTCATATTTATTTTTAAGTAGCAGACGCCACGAGGTTTTACCCTCGTAGTTCCCGTTCCCGTGGGAATACAGGGATACAAAGAAGCCTATGTTACTCAGGGTGAATGTAATGTTCCAATGGTGATGGAATTTTTGAAATCGGCACATACACACAATTTTTTTCTCTTTTTAATATTACTGTTATTTTTAGATTTACTATTACAAAAAAAAAATAGCTAGGCTAGCTCAAGATAAAAATGATACAAAACTCTAAGAGCTGCGAGTAGAGAACTATGTGTGATATGGTCTGATCCCGGATGCATGTCCTCCATTTCGAAGCACAGGCCTCTTAGCAGTAAATATGGGCCCCTGGAAATCTTAACATTTCTTTACAAACCTCTACAACGATTCCATCCCAGGCGCCGACGTTGACGCCGTCCCCTGAAGCCACTCCTAGCCCTGACGTGGAGGCCCCAGCCAGCCCGATCATGGGCCCCACGCCTGCCATGGCCCCCGGCTGCTTTCGGCCCCTCCGGGATATAGTATAGTGAAGGGGGTCGTGACCCTCGCGCCTGATCATCTCAGGCAGGATGCGGCGGCGGGCGTTAATGAACCAGTTGCAGACCTGATTAAGAAATACTTTACAATAGCATTAGGCAGAAGTTAGAAAAGATTATTTTTAATGCTCACTTTGTAACGAAAGTACAGTAAGCATGTTACAATAACGATAGACGCCGAATTTATTATAATCTATTTTCACTGCAGCCGTCACACTTAGTTGTAACCAGTTCAACAATTTATTTTAAGAAATGATGTAAATTTCATTTAGTTATTTTTTTTTTAATTTTAGTTGATAATCACAGTTGTGTCAACGATAAAAACCTAAAAGAAGCAGGGATGAATAATATACATAGAACGTTCTTTGCTTCCCTTTTATTCTAAATATTTATGTGTCGTGGAAGGCGATATTCTTGAATAATAAGTTGTGAAGTTAAATTAACTTAGGACGGAGTCTATGGTGACCAGCGTGACGTAACTTGTCATTTGAAAATGGCGCGAAAATGTGTTTCGGTAATGTCACGTGGACAGAGTTGTGCTGCACCAACAAAGACACAAATCCAGTACGAAACTGTAAGTTACCTATTTGAGTTATGTTACAAGAAAAAAAGATTAAAGATACCGGGCTGGTATCCGCAACTCCACGTCAAAGCGCGTATTTTGCGTATGGGCTATAATCTACCACGCGGGCCCAGTGCGAATTGGTAGATGTCACATGTCTTCGAATTTTTGGTTCTAGGACATGCCGGTTTCCTCACGATGTTTTCCTTCACCGTTTTTAAGAGCAGTGGTGAAGAAATAAATTACACAAAGTAATGCGCCTGCCTGGGTACGAACACACGACTTACTGTTCGTAAGTTGGGGCCGCCACCACTGGGCCACCGCTGCTCTAGACTGTTGACTTTTGTGATATAACTTGATATGTGTTTTCCCTGTACTCTCACCTGCAACACGGTCAAGTTGGCCTCCTGGCTCAGTGCCAGTTTCTCAGCGTCGCTGGGGTACGCGTTGTACCGGTGGTCGTACAGCCATCTTTTCAGGATCTTCACCGAGTGTTTGGGGAGATTCCCGCGACGTTTGCGCACGGAACCCACTATCACAGTCTGGGTGAAACAGAAGACTACTTGAATACTGACTCGTGGCATGTGGCTCATCATCTTTATCGCGTGCCTAGTGCTTTCCTATTTGAGTTAGGGTTGGCACCCAGTCTAACTGGACGCAGTTGAATACCAGTGTTTTACAAGAAGCGATTCGACTGGCCATCTGACCTCCACAGCCAGTGATTAGGAAACACGGATACCCTTTGATTAGAATGGTTGTCAGGGTTTCGAGTTTACTCGTAACGACTGTTTAGAATTAAAAATCTATATATTATGATAGGCGGTGTCAGCAGCTTAACGTATTTTTCGAGGCCTTGATAATGATTTTGTTGTCAATGGTCACCCTATTCACGGACCGACCTTGAGTAGCGTAGTTTAACCTTTGACTGATGCGGCTTTTATTATTTAGCTAGTTTTTGTATATAAAACCCTCACCTGGGTAATAATTTCCATTCCATTCTTAATTTACATAAAAAAAATTAAATGATTATTGAATGCAAACAAAGATATGAAAGTAAGAGCGAGACAGAGAGTGAAAAAGCCGGTAAAAGAAGGCCATTTACAAAATGCTATGCTGTGAAGTATCTGATATAAATCTGCGCGTCCAGTACAATAACATTTTCAGGATGATGTTGGGACTTCCTCGTTTCTGCAGTGCCTCCGGGATGTTAACGCAGACTCAGACTGATGGTTTTCATGCCGTCATTCGGAAAAAAGTCGTCTCACTTATGAGGAGGGTACGGGGGAGTCACAACAGCATCCTGAAAACGATAGCTGAGGATGTACGTGCACCTGTGTTGAGCCATTTCGCTCGTTTGGTGGTCTCTAGGGAGGTATCTCTCTATTGGTTATCTTGACGGGGCGGGATGTCTCAGCGCAGGGGTATTTTATGTATTTTGTGTACCTACTTAGAGGATTAGATGTATGTGATTGTCTATTTGTAAGTGTTTGAACTAACAATAGTTTTTTAAGTTGTTTGTATACTAACCTATGGATTTTTTAGTTGTCCTAAAATAAATAAATTTGATTTGATTTGATTTGATAAATATGTTACCTGGGACGGAGGCGGCAGGTGTCGCTGGTGCGTCATAGTGAGATGACGGGTGTCCGTGTTCCAATCTGTACTATCCATCCTCTGATTGATCTGAGATAAAGGATATTTACTTACTAAAACTAGAATAAAATAGCCTAAATAGTCGGACATGGACGCGCGTCGCCGATTATTGCTGTTTTGTAAAAATATGGTGCAAACATTTACACAGTTTCTAGATCTTGCACTACAAGCTAGCCTGATGCGATAAATGCTGTGTGCAAGAAATTGAAAACAATGCAAAGTTTCTTTATTTTAAATCATGTTGCGTTCCCTTTTTTCTCTAAACCGAAGTAAAGTTAAGGAAAGCACAAAATATCAAAAGTTTAGTGGTGTAAAACTCATTGCAAGTTATGAAATGGACAGTGTTTTTCTGCAAGTTGTCATAGAGTTTATATTTTTTTTTCTATTTTCTTACACATTGATCAACTACAAGGCTAGCTGGGCTAATGGACGGTTCACTATGATGATGACTGGGCAAAGTGTTCAACGATGGGCGCTTTCAATTTAGAAGATTGGTGCCGGACTGCTGCAGTCCGGGTATCGTACTGCGCACGGGCGGTTATGATTTTTCATACAAAATGTCTCGACGCAAAGTCGTGCGACAGCAGTGCGGCGCACGTCCGTTGGCGAAACGGCAACAACCTGTCTCTGTCGTTGTTCGCTAGTGCTGTGAAGTCTCTCTTCGGCGGATATAGTATTTTTGAATTTAGTTTCTTGACGTTGTATTCCATTTTTAACAAAGTGATATAATTCATAGAAACATTTTCTAGACATTCTAAAATAGTTCAAAAAATCAGCTGACCTTTCTTTTAATCTAGGGTAAAGTGTATAAAAATCACCAGTTTTATATTTTAAAGAAAACATTGGCGACGCCCTAGTACGGCGTCGTTTATGTTTTTGCCGAAGCAAGAGAACTAACAATAACACTTCCTCGTCAGAGTCCATGGCACCGACTAAAGTTGGGTTTCGATGGAAATCACTAAAATTCGATCGGACTGCAGCCACGTATCTCTTCAAATAAGACGATTTACGTCGTACTGCTGTCGTCCGGCAGCAGTACGGCTCATGGTCGTAACAATCGTGCGGCAGCAGTCCGGCACCAACCGTCTAAATTGAAAGCGCCCTAAAGGCTCCAGCACATGTGTACACTCGACGCCATCCCACGCGGTTTTAAAATTGGTCAAATCTGAAAACGGTGCTTAAATATATGCGTATATTATTATTATTATTATTATTATTAAATTAACCAATGAGAACACCATATTGACGTTGCGTGGCATGGCGTGTTATAAGTCTGTTGCTAGCCTAACTGTCTTGCAAACAGTTCGTTTCGTATTGACTATTATCATTGTGTATTTATGATGACGTCATGTGCACTCGCAGAGATGTGACGAAGCGCACCATACCGTCTGATAGTCACCAGTCACCGTTACTCGAAGTCCACTTAAAGATCAATACCATTTTTTTTATCCTATTTAAATATAAATAAATAAATATTCCACAACTTTTTCACACAACGCCATCTAGTCCGAAGCTAAGTTAAGCGCTTGTGTTATGGGTACTAAATAGATGATAAACATACTTATATATTTCTAAATACATACATAGTATAGAAATTACACCCAGACACAGAACAGAACAAATGATCGTGCTCATCACACAAACGCAACGAACCCACGACCTCCGGCATAGGAGTCTGGGTCACTTTCTAATAGACCAACAGGTCAGTCAAAATTTATTTTTTATGTGAACAAAAAACTTCATTATTGTTATGAGGTAGGTATTATTGTGGGATACCTGAGGCGGTAAGTTGTTCTAAGTTGTTCTTAGACATCATTGACATCGGTGAAGGAAAACATCGTGAGGAAACCTGGACTTATAGTTAATATAAGTTTGAAATCGCCAATCCGCCTTGAGCAAGCGTGGTGATTAATGCTCGAGCCTTCTCTGTATAAGAAGAGGCCTTTGCCCTACAGTGGGACAGTAACAGCCTGGTATTTTACCTGAGGCGGTGGGAGGTGGTGGGGGTGCGTCATGGTGGGATGGCGACCCTCAGCATCCCAGTCAGTGCCGCTCTCGTTATCCTCCGTCGAAGAAGTCGACGGGAAACGGTCTCGCGCTAAACAAAAAACAACGCAGCGTACTAAAGTCACGAAAAGCAAATTAAGAACGGTCATAATTATTTTCAGAAAGTGAGAAAATTATTGTGGGCGAAGTCTGATTGTACCAAAGACATTCAGGTTTATCTCTTTGGATTGTACCAACATAGTAAGTATCAACAAAAAAAAACTTCTTAAATAATTTAAACCAAAATTATTAGTTTTAACCTAATGTGTGTGTAGGTATGTATATAATAGGTGTACTTAATGTGTGTGTGTGTCTAATGTGTCTTTTTCTAATAATCCTTTTCCATTAGATCAGATTATTATTTGCAAAATTACTTATACTTGGGAGCAAATAAATCGAGCCACTTCCGTTCACACGTTCAATGGTTTATAAGTAGGTATGCTTGGTAATAAGGACTTATCACATCGAACTATATATCGCCTAAAAGTTTATTCAATAAACTTTACAATGAGAAAAAACTATAAATTTGCCACCTATCAACCTAACCTTATTAAATGATTAGTCTGGCTCTGAAAGAAAAAGAAAAGAAAAAGGGTAGTATAATATGATATAAAATTTAGTAATAATACGTAATAAGGAAGTGGGTCAATTTATTTTCTTCCAAGTGTACTTAAAATAAAGAACTGTTGTTTGGTACAAATTATAGTTAGAGAAGTAAACCCAATCATAAATTGTAACAGACAGGGCTCATACATAGTGTGTAAAACGGTGAATTTTCAATACTTACGCAGTTTGATCTTCATAACTTTGATCACGGACCTAGGCAGCGTGGCGACTTTACCAAATTATCAACAAAGTTTAATTCCCGCCACCAAACTTCACGCTTTTGACATGAGCTGCCAATGAATTATGATATTTACAATTGACATCACAAAAGTAACTTGGGCTGTGAAAATTGATGATGAAATAAACAAAATGGGTAGAAGATGATTAGCCAAAGACCGCTCTGTAGGGAATGAATTCGTTTTATTTATGTTTTGTTTCGAAAATCGATGCGCTTTTGTGACAATTGACAACGACATGCACTGTCGCTTGTCATTTGAAAATTTTGCAAAAAAGAATTTATTAGCGGCCAGTCCTCGTGGCGTGCGAACTCTTTTCTGCATTGAAATCATTAAGAATGCATTTAATTTCTGCTGCAGCGAATGCAATAACTACAATGCAATACTTTTTTTATCTCGCATCTACTTACGACAGTATATTAAAATAAATAAAATAATGTCATATCCATTACGGTAAGTAGGTAGGACATAATATGCATTAGATTACCTGAACTTGAAATGCCTGCTTTGCATTTTGTCGCTTAAATATCACCGCTAACATGATATCGGATTCTTTTTTTATTAGGTTTAAAATTAGCTATCTTTCTCTCCTTGTATATTATTTCTGTTTTGCTGTGCCCGACAGGGTCCATAATGATAACATTTTTTTAAAACTTATACCACCTACACATTGTAGAATGCAAAACTGTAAGCAGTAGGTATGTCAAGCTACACAGGTTTGTTTTACCCTTTTTAACCGACATACAAAAAAGGAGGACCTTCTCAATTCGACTGTATTTAGCCCGCGGGCAAGGTGCCTCCCTCGTACTGGTCCAGGTTTTTTTTATTTGAATCAGAAGAAGATTATATGAACAGCGAACGTCATCAACTGGTTGCCTATTCCTTATCTACTTATATAACAAACCTTCCCATGTATAACCAACCTAAGTATTCGTACACCACATCTATCCTTGGATTTGTCCGAATAAAACACTCAAAATAAGAAAAGTTACATTGTAATATAGCAAAATTTAAAACAAGTCACAATACAATTAAACGAATAACCCTATTACTTCTCCCCGTCAGCGACCTCGATGGGGACAATATCTATATCTTGTGTTAGTATCGCTGTCATTGATATTTGCGGCTCCATGGGGGCTGTCACTGCAGGAGCTGACATTGCGGTGGGGGGCTGGGGTACAGGTGATTCCGGTCGCATCTGACTTTTCTCAATCGTGTCTGATAGAATCTCCTTGAGTGCAGACGCTAAAGCTTTTGGGTTGCCGCTGCTGTCGAGCTGTGAAGAACAGAAGTTTCAAACATGAAATGTGGGCAAAACATAATATGAATAAAAATCTTCTCTCAGTAAATCCGGCTTTGAATCAGCATTTATTGCATAAGACAGTTCCCCAAGACTACTACGTCCTGCACCTCTTCCAGTGTTATTGCTGCGACCAAAAATACACAAAATTTGACACCCTGAATCTTTAGGATGCCTAGAGAAATACTTACTTACTCAAGTTTCTATTCTTATTATCACTTGGTACCTATTTATATTGTGGTTTGTTACCAATACCTCACGTATCACCTCCCCCCCTCCACAAGAATAAGGCTTACTGTTACAACATGTCCTCCAAATCGTTTGTGCACGTTTTTCACTTTGTGTGCAGCCTCCCTCACAATCTGTCTTGCCGCACTGATCTCCGACTCCGGTCTGCCCAACTCCGATAGTTTGCTTTGTAGCCTCGTCGTTGCTACCTGAGGATCAGAAGAATGGAACAGCTTTTATACAGATATCATAGATTTTTTAACATTACTAGATTTTCAAGATCTTCGCGTAAGTAGGCCCCAACAAGATGGACTGGCGATATAGTGAAGATTACTTGAAGGCAGCGCAGGACTGATCGTGGTGCAAAGCCAATGTCCAGCAGTGGACTTTTATGCAAGTAAGACCTGGTTGAGAGTCGCAAAGACCAAAGCATGTGTCAAAACTGAAAACGGTTATTCTCAACAGTGGGTGAAAGATGGCCAACGATAATAGTGATGATAGGAAAACCTATTCAGTCATTGGTTCCGTCTGTCAGTCGAAGATCTATGACAGTGAGAAGCCCGAAAGTCCCAGTAACAGGTTGTGGAGGTCAGACAGGCACTTCATGCTAAACACTGGTATTCAGCTGCATTTGGTTAAACATGATTGGAAAAAGGCTAGGCAAATGATGAAATGAAAACCTATTCAGGAGAAGAAATATACCTCGTTCTTCTAAAAATCTATGGAAAAGAAGTCCTCACCTCATTGTCTACTTCAAGTGCCACAATCTTCTCAGGCCATTTCACCTGCCTGTTGAAGATATTGGACATGCGTGGGGTTTTTGGAAAACCGACCAGGATGAATCCTTTTGCCTCATTTTGCATTAGCATCGATTCCTTTATCAAGTCTACTGTCAGTTGCTGCAAGAATGTAAAGTTTGTTTGCTTTGAAGCTATGATAATTTTGGTGACTAGTCATCTCATTTAGACAACACACTGCTACAGCTTTTCTTCAACTATGGACTAACTTTGCGACTATTAATGTTCCCAGATCTAGTGCAAACCACGAAGATGAACCAATTGCACTCGATCTCCGAAGGATATTTTATTGCACCAAATCCCATTACGAACTTAAGAACAAATGCTGCCCCCCTAGCCAAGTTACAAACGATTCGTATCTATTCTCTTTCTACAATCGAGAACGCCTCAAATCCCTTTGTTTTGACCACGTGACTTAGCGAAAGGTGATAAGTACGAAACTTGGCTAGGGGGGCTGTTTTGTTTCACTTCCAATCTGCCAAAAACACATCAACTTTGTCGAAACTCTTCACATTTTTAGGGTGTCGTAGTCAACTAGGAACCCTTATAGTTTCGCCATGTCTGTCTGTCCGTCCGTCCGTCCGTCCGTGCTCGCTTAATCTCATATCAATTTGGTACCAATATGTGTATCAATCACGCCGACAAAGTGGTAACATAAAAATTGGAAAAAAAATGTTTTAATAGGGTAGCCCCCCTATAAGTAAATTGCGAAGTGATTTTTTTTTTAATTTCAACCCTAATGTGTGACATATTGTTGGAAAGGTATTTAAAAATTAATAGGGGTTTACTAAAATCATCTTTTGACAATGTCAATAATTTCGGAAAGAATCGCTCCAAAAGTAAATAACAATGCGTGTCCCCCCCCCCCCCCCCCCCCTCTAACTTTTGAACCATATAACCATAGGTTTAGACAATATGAAAAAAATCTGAAAAGTAGAACTTTATAAGGACTTTCTAGGATAATCATTTTGAACTTGGATGGAAACAGTTTTTGTACAAAAAAGACAAATAGTTGTACAAAATAATTTCTGGACTAAGTTTGTAGTACAATCGTATATGCAAGCATTTTGAACACTTTTTGTGATGGACGGGAACTACGGAACCCTACACTGAGCGTGGCCCGACACGCTCTTGGCCGGTTTTTTTTTCAGTTTTTTTAGGTTACATACAGAAATGGAATAAAAGAGCCCTTTGGACGAGACTTCATTGGTCTGTACCTAAGCCTTCATCGGTATCTGGCATAGCTATCATTGCTGCATAAGTAAATGCATAAACTTTAAATTTAGAGTAGGTGCCTAGTAAGAAACATTGCTAGCTTTCATTGCAGTAAAATTGAGGGGTTGAAATTTAAAGCTGGGCACCTTATGAAAAGGACTTCAGTTGCACATTATAAATTTAATTTTTGCGTCGTTTTAAGTCATAGTATTTTTGTACGTGTGACAATTAGCCATAAGATCGATGCTGTTGTTGTACTTGCTTATTTTTTATTTGCTTAAACCTATCTTAGTATACTAAGTACTTTTTATTCTACGTGCATCGTCTTCACATATAATCTGATTAATGTATACAAAGTGTTGTAAAATCTATTTTAAAAGAGTAAGTATGAAGTTTCTTGCCCATTCTTCTCCATACAAATCCACTTTTTGGAAGGGGCAACTAGAATCATTTTTTAAAGTTAATTTTTTGTTCGACGTTCAAAAGTGCCTTATAGGGGCCTAATAGAAGTAAATGGTTTGACTTTTTACTTAAGGTGGATGCCTAGATAAACCACGCCATACATGTTTCAGGAGTTGTAATCTCCGTAAATAAACGGTTTCTGCAGAATAAAGCAAGTTTAATGAGACTTTATAATGTAATATGTTCGCGTATCGCCCTAATTATATAAAAAAACACAGTATTTCTATGAGAATTAGACCAAATAAAAAACGAAAAATCTTTACATGTGTGAGTGATCTGAAACGCGCCATCTGACAGAAATTTATAGAACCACCGAGAAAGAGTTCGTTGCTGTCGTGTTACGAGTTTACGTTCGGTAAACATCTATAATAGATGGCGCTGTTTGATAATTGGAACAAGCGCCAAGGTTACCATCGAGTGTTGGACGCAGCGCGGCAATGCGACGTTGTCATTTTGCACCCCGCGTTGTTGCCAAATTGCTCCAGTCAGTTCATGCGTGGTTTTTTGTCAAAATTGTGTTTCTAGCAAGTTAGCGCCGGCGGCGGCGCGCGGGTTTGTCCGCGGATTTTACATTTTATTATGATTGATAAAATGTTTTTTATTAGGGAATGAGAAAGAATGCTAGAAAGTGAAAAAAAATATCTGCGATCTGCCTTTGGTTCACACAGATACAATAGGTACTAATGTAATTATTGTATTAACTACTTTAAATATAATTGTAGTAGGTACCTACCTAAAGATTTAAAAATCTTGCTACTCTAAGTAAATAGGTACTGATAATACATTTTCTGACACGGTTAAGTACAGACGCCAGCACGTCAAGTTACCCCAATGTGTCAAATTTCTTTGATCGTTTTTCAACTTTATGTCAAACAGAATAAGGTTCATATTCAATTGGGGAAATTTGACACATTGGGGTAACTTGATGTGCTGGCGTCTGTACTAATTCATTGGTTTGTGTTGAATAAAATCAGAGAATGGAAGTTCATGTATACTTAGGGTATAGGTACCTAAATCAGGCAATCAGCGTAGGCAAACTTACCTATTTGTTTCCTAGCTACCTAGGCGTAGGTAGCATCTATTGATTGAATCATATTTAATTCATGTGAAATCAGCAAGATAAGTGAATACACAGACAAACCACTTTGATTTTTCATAACAATTGCACATACACACAAAGTGCGTCAAGATAAATTGGTCTTGCCATTTAAAAAGTTTACCAAGAAAAAGGGGAAATAAAACATAGGGCAGTAAGTACCTATTTTTAGTCAGTTTTTAAATATCAGAACATCCTACAACTTTCAAGTCAGAACCACTACTGCAGCAGCTGCTGTACATTATTCAATCATGTTTATATGGTTTCGGGGTTTCGAACTGTCAGCGAAATGACGTTCTCAAAATGGTAGCTGTAGTTCCAATTTCGCTCGTCTGAACAGCTAAATAAGTACGAGTAGTAAGCACCATTCAGGTTTAGCATTGGCGACTGGGGCTACTACTGAGAACCATTCAAACGAGTGCTATCCGTGAAAGAGTTTTTATTGAAAAGTGAAGTGTTTTTGAGTTTTATTGACGGTAAGTGTTATTTTTATGTACTTACAATGGATGCTTTTCAAGGTGATATAGAGTTATATTATAATAGTAATAACCCATAAAACTTAAAAAAAGTAAGATTTAGAAGAGGAAATACGAAATCGGGGGAAGGGGCGCGCGGTAAATTACGTCAGCGTTTCGGGCGTTTCTTTGAAGCCGACCTTCTGTAAATTTTTATTTTGTGGTGTGATGCTCGGCGGTGTTTAATTTGAAATTGAGTTTTAGTTTTGCGAGTTTAAATTTATAATAGGTTGTAATAGTAAATCGTCCGAAAGTCGACGCGGGTACTGGCAAGACTGCTTGACAGCTTGCTTGATTGATGGTGACAAATGGTGGTGTTATTTCTGAATAATACAATTTTTTCGAAGCATTTCATAAGATACATTTGCTGTTGTGTTTAATTATTCTTTTTGATTGAATTGCAAGTCTGCCTAAGATGAATCCGACTAATAAACTTGCGTATAAACGACATATGTATTCAGGGCCGCGAAAATCACGGAAAAAAGTGCAAGCAACATTGAAAAGACATCATGGAAATTCTTCTAATGATTTCTAGTGAGTAAATCATATTCAAATGTACCTATGAGTGTACCTATGTGATACTCGTTGGCTGGTATTGTAATTGTCTTCGTTTGCCGCCATTTCTTCTTTATTAGGAAAAAAGAAACGGCTGCTGGCTCGTTATGATTAGTTAGTTTATTGAGCAAATTTTAACAAATTGCAGCCGGGTCGAAGCATGGCGTAACAAGAAACAGAAGGTAGTGGAAGAAACCGCGGACTGCCCTGTTGTGTTTAGGTACAGACATCAATATTTTTCTGTGGGGAGGGGAGGGGAGGTGGAGCGGAGGAGGAGTCGGAGGGTAGGGGAGGGGGAGGGGGCGATTGTGACAGAGGGAAGGGGGGATTGTGAGAGGGGTCGGAGGGGCAGGGGAGGAATGTGGAGGGGAGTGGGAGGGGAGTGGAGAGGGAGGACAGAGAGAGGGGGTGGAGAAGGAGGGGGAGGGGACGGGGAGGGGACGGGGAGGGGACGGGGAGGGGACGGGGAATGGGAAGGATGAGGTGAGAGGGGGAGGGGAAGAGGCAGGGAACAGGAGGGGAAGGGAGGGGAAAGTGAGGGAGGGGTGAGGGAAGGGGAGGAAGCGGTGAGGGGAGGGGTGTGGGAGGTGTGGGGGAGGGGAGAAATGGGGAGGGGGAGAGGAGTTGTAAAAAATGATATGCAATAGCTTTACCGTGGCAGTCTCCGAGTGCCACACGTCATTTTTTATATATATACCTATTTCATTTTTTTTTTTATTTCAGTCCACATACAATTCAAGATAATCATAAGCTGTCCAACCTTTCCACAGCTCAAGATACGCCCAATACCTATTCGCGAGGTATACCACAAATTCGTTACGAAGCCATAGCCTGCAGCTCTAGCTCTAATACAGTTGAATATGTTACAGAGCAAGTAGAGACTGTTGATTTTAATTGGCCGCAACCTGATCCAGAGACTGAAGCTTATCAACTAACTGTGGAAAGAACATCAAGTGACAACTTATCAGGTTTGGTAGGGTACCGTATTGTTGACCTAAAACATGTGATCCAATGGGCATTTCAAATGGAAAAACATCGTCAGTCTTGTGAGTCATCTCAAATTGAGTATATTAGTGAACACCGGAAAGGATTTCACAGTTTGTTAACATTTAAATGTAGCATGTGTAATAAAATATGGCAGCAAAGCACAGAGAAGAAACAGAAAATTAACACCGCATTTGTATGGGGCACTGTGACTGCTGGAAGTTACTACACGCAAGCAGCGCACATCACAAGTCTAATGGATATACCAACAATGACTGGACAAACATTCCGTTCAATTGAAAAACAACTGGGCAATGTCTGGCATGATCATTTGACCGAAGAAATAAAGAAAGCTGGTGAGCACGAAAGGTCTATTGCTATTGATAAAGGAAATGTTTCTACAGATGGTATTCCATACATTACTGTATATGTAGATGGCGGATGGTTGAAAAGGTCATATGGTCACAACTTTAATTCTTCATCTGGAATGGTAAGTTACCATACTCGTATTACTACCTTGATACCATATTTTTGTGTTCATTTCATTAGTACTCTTTTGCTTGAGTGATGAAGTTTGTTTGACAAAATAGGTACAATATATTTTACACAATGTTCAGTGTTTTGATTTATGATTTCTTACAATATTGAACTAAGAACTTATATTTTAGGCCTGCATTATTGGAAAGGAAACCAAGAAATGTCTTTATCTTGGTGTCAGGAACAAATACTGTTATACGTGCCAGTATTATGAGCGAACAGGTTCAGACACTAAAAGTCATGGTTGCTGCAGAAACTTTACTGGGCCATCTACTGCAATGGAGTCTGATATAATTGTTGAAGGATTTCAACAGAGTGTGCATATGCATAATCTTCGGTACCTAAGTTTTATAGGAGATGGGGATTCGTCAGTGTTTGCTCATTTGAAAGAAAAGGTGTCTTATGGAAACCAAATAGAGAAATTTGAATGCAAAAATCATGTTATAAAAAACTACACGAGTGCACTTTACAAGGTATACAACCACTTCTTAATGTTATAAGTAATTATTTTAATTTCACATAAAGTAGGATTTAGCAACTATAAAATAAATGTTTCTCTCTTTTTCAACCGACTTTCAAAAAGTAGGAGGTTATCAATTTAACTGTATTTTTTTGTCAATTTTTTTGTCACCAAATGTGGATCTGATGATGGGATCCCAGGGAAATTGAGGGTAAACCTCAATTTTTATTGGCATTTTCAATGTTTTTTGTTGCATTTGTTTTAGAAGTTGGTTGTATTTTTTTCAAAAAAGTTTTTTTATCTTCCTATGTTTTATTTTTTATAAAGATTTTAGGTAATACGAAACTCCCTCTATATGGACGAAATATCTTGAGGCCTAAATTGATGAAATTGACACTAGTGGCACGAAAGATTATTGTTCACAATAGCAGCCAGCCAGGTTCAATGGCTGATGATTTAAGAAATAGTCTACTTCATGTATTTGGACAGCATGAACAATGTAAGGAATATTACTGTTCAGTGAAGCAATTACCACCTGACGAGAATAAACAGCAAGACAACCAAGTAGAAATCCTAAGAAATACAGCGCCAGAGGTCTGGGCTCTTATTTATGCTGCAAATGAAAGAATTGCTTTGAAAGCTGGACGGTTGTCTAACGAGACAACAAACGTTGCAGAAAACTTTATGAGTGTCATTAATAAATTTAACTGTGGAAAACGACTCAGTCTTGGAAAAGGAGGCTCTTATCAGCGGCGTGTTCATGTAGCAGGTAATTAAGTTTTTTCATAGATATTTAAAAACAATAATTAAATAATAAATAAATATGACATCTCTTGCAACCAACATGATCTATGACTTTTTCTCTCCATAATATAAGAGGCTTTTCTCAACTTTTCATTACTTAAAGAACTTTCAATGGTCATCAATGAAAACTTCGATTGCAAACAGACATGTGACTATGATTTGGCTTTTCAGGATTGTCTCATTCTGTAGGATATAAATGGCATCAAACTGCATGGAAAAAAAAGACAACACAGAGCCCTGGACAATATTTTAAAAAATATGTCCATCAAAAAGAGAGATGTAGATTGCGGCAACAGAAAATGACTCGAAAACGGCTTTTTACTGAAAAAACTAAAACGCAACCTGATAAGGACTATGGCCCAGAAGCAAGTGACCCTGTCGATATTAATGAGGTAGAATTAAAACGGCTCTGTGAATTGAGATTGCTTAAATTCCAAGAAGATACACAAAATATAATACTAATTGAAAAGCAGACTGTGGGTCAACATGATAATGAAAAGTATCTCTCATACAGATCTGACCGTCTCACAGCAAGTCAGTTTGGAATGGTAATATATCAGCCATTCTTTTATTGCTTCTTACTTTCTAAGAAGCCACAGCACAAGCCAGTACAAGAATTATGATTGTCACTTTCTTTATTTCAGGTTTGCAAACGTCGTAATGCCACACCATGTCACAATCATGTGAAATGCATTCTCTACAAAAATAATATTTGTACTAAAGATATGATGTATGGACAACAAAATGAACATGTTGCAAAGAGCATGTTTATGCAACAATATGGCAAAATTGTCAGGCCATCAGGTATTTTTATTGATGAAGAATTTGGATTCTTAGCGGCTAGCCCTGATGGTAAGATTATCAATAATAAAAATATACAAATAACTAGCTTCTCCCTGTGGTTTTGTAAATTTGGTTTAGTGGCGTAGGCCTAAAACCTGTTTTCTTTTTTACAGGTATTATAGAAGCAGAAAATACTATTGTAGAAATAAAATGTTTTCCCTCCTTGAAAAGGAAATCTCAAAATATTAGAGAAGCATCAGTAAATAGAAATTTTCCTATTCATTTGGAAAATGATGTTTTAGTTATGAATAAAAAGCATAATTATTATTATCAAGTAAGTAACAAATATCACTATTTCTTGATTCATGTATGTATAAAAAATAATGTATTTCTTGGATTATTTTGATTCTAGGTCCAGGGTCAATTGCGAATTACCAAAATGAATAAATGTTACTTCATTTGCTTTATATCTGTCACCCAACCATTGACTGTCATAGAAGTTAACCGGGATGAGGAATTTATCAACGCTATGATGCCAAAGTTGGTAACATTTTTTAAAACATGTGTACTGCCGGAAATTATTTTGAGACGAGTTGAGAAAAATGCTAAATGTCTAGACATCATGGAATTAAAAGGTATGAAAAATATCAGTCTTACTCATTTCCTAACTTATTCCTCAGGTCTCCGAGGTGTGGGTTCAGTAACAAAACTGTAAATTTATTTGTTGCAGGGAAAACAGCGTCTTCTAGCATTGATTCAGATCGCACGGAAATTATATAAATGGAAGTAAAAAGTGACAAGCAGAAGATTAATAAGGCGCGGCAACGGCGGCGACAGCAAAAAGGAGCGCGTAGAAGAGAAGATATTTTATTATAATAAGTTTTATGTATCTTTGTATGGTGGCACGAGTCGATGGTTCGAATCCAAACCGGCACTTTGCTTTGTATACATTATTTCATCACCACTGTTCAGAGGAGGCCTGAGTCTCAGCAGTGGGAACACCGTAGACTAATTATTATGCTATTTTTGTGCGTAGCGATGTATAGTTTGTGTTATTTGTTAGTTTGTAAGATTTTTCTGTGTAGACATGTTTCACTCATGTATTTAGGTACCAGCCTAGCATTTAAGATGTGCCGTTATATACACTTACGTGTGATGTTATATAAATTGTAATCTACGTAGGTACATCATTCTTTCTAATACTAAATTCAGAATCATAAGTATGGTGGTACGAGTCCATGGTTAGAATCCAACCAGAAACTGTTTAGGTAAATGTAGTGAGAGTAAATAAAATGATTATTTGTATGAAAATATTAACCATAGATAAATATTATTAATTTATAGTAAGGTACAATAAAAAGCTTTACAATTGAATAAATACTCTATTACTTATCTAATACACGTCACAATTTCTTTACACGTTAGGTATGTAAGTAATAATTAGGTTCAGTCACATTACAACAACCAATATAGGTACAATATACCATTACCTAAAATAATTTATTGTTCTATATTTGTTATGGTGAAAAGGTATCGGATATCGAGAAGTATGCAGAGACCAATAATTATAATTGGAACATAACAATTTAACCTATATTAATATACATGCTTAATAAATAAAATATTTGTTTTTATTTTTTGCTATAATGTAAGGACAGTCATCCTATAAATAATTTGGTTCTCTTTCTTGTCATTTTAATTTCCAACACACACATGTTTGAATAAAACGACATCTAGTGGTGTCGAAAGTTACTATTATTTACTTTGCATGTGTGTGTAAAGAGTAAATTCATGCGGCTAAATCTTTATTATGATCTAATCTTTGTATGATACCAGTTAAAAAGCACAGTGATTTTCTAAGAAAATCAAGTTAATGTCCTAGGTTTCGCGTATAATAAAGTTATCTATTAAAAATTTCTATGTTAGGTGTAAAAATTGAAAATGTTCGAAATTGTGGATGTGTCGCCATCTAGCGACAAAATAGCAGTGAGAACAATCATCCATTCACCTTAACTTTAACATGAGTACTAAAAACGACAGTATCTTAATTTACTCTACCTCTGGTATATCATCCTGTGCCTGTAGTTTATCTGCAATCAACCGCCCCCTAGCTGTGTCTTTCACCGCTTCAGCTCGCACCAGGTCTCCAGGCCTTATCATCGTGTACCCTGTTATGTTTGAGATGGTCTGTGCCACCGTTTGGTTGCCGGCACCCGGGACTCCGTTCACGAAGATCACGGGCAAATGCCGGATAGGCGTCATGTCGTAGACCAGTTCCTGTTGATTGAAATGAAGTGAGCTGGTTTATGAGAAAGGTCAGGTGCATAGTACGAATTTCTACTCTGAACATCTGGCGTGCGTGAACTGATGTATGAACGTTGAAAAGAAGTATGTAAGGATGGTAATTATTGGTGGCGTTCTCTAGCTAATGCGCACCCCCTAAGGAAAAAGGCGTCAGTTATTTTAAGGGTAGCGACATTGTGCAATATGCACCAGTCGTTCTAGTCATAAAAAACAGAATCTAGGTGTATTTTATTTATAATATGTATGTATTTATAAATATATAAGTAGGTATGTTTATCAGCTGTTTAGTACCCATAACACAAGCTCTCAAGCTTAATGGCATTGTGTGATAAGTTGTGGAATATTATTATTATTATTAATCCAAACTTTAAACAAGAATCCACAAAAGTGATTAAAATTTCGCATATTCCTTAAATTGATTCTGGAGTGTTTATTTGTGTCTTAATAATGGGATGATATTACATCTTCCAGTTTAAAGCGGGGATTAATGAAAAAATGCAATAGATAGTCTAGATCGCCCTTAACGAAATTGTAAACTTAGGGCCCTCCCTTAACCGTCATACCTACTACTTACGTCATTTCTCCATGCCCACATCAAATGCATTTTATGAACTTACCTCTTCCGTATTCTTAGAGTAAAAACATCCCATTTTGTTTTCACGCGCACTATCTGCAGACTTATTTCTTTGTAAAATTAATTAATTAAATTATAATCCTCAACAAAATTGGAGTAAAATGACATTTCCAAATTAATGACAGTCGTTTGAATGGGACAACTAGATTTTTGACGGTTTTCGAAATAGCTTTACTTTACGGACAGTATTTTTTTTAATGAAATCTTCAATTAAGAGCCTAATAAGGAGGTGGCATACAATGTCGACAACCATTTCACTTCTTATTAAAGGTCAATACCACAAAACGGTAAATGGCCGATTCCATATTTGAGTACCTATTTGTATTAATGCAATAATTTCGATTATTTTACAGATTCAAAATAACATCAAAGAATTGATTTAAATAAAATAAAAATAATAAAAAAAACAAATAATTACAAATACTTACGCTATTTAAAATTAGTGTGCTAGACGAAAACTTTAGTTACCTTTTCAAGAATATTGGGTTCACGAAAGAGTGTGAAGTTTGGCATAATAAACCATTTAAAATGTATGAGTGCAAAAAGTTAAAATACCCGAGTTTTCCATCACTGAGCGACCACACACGTGAAGTGAAAATTGCGATGGAGTGACAGATTTGCCATTGTTAATCTTTTTATGGTCACTATGCGACCACTGGTAATTATTATTAGGTACTGATTGTGGAACGAAACCATACACACTGAAAACAAAACTAGGAACTCGTTTTATAGGCCACAACACAATGTTAATTTCAATGCCATCCTATCGTATTACCTTATCAACCTGTCAACCATCAAGAAGGCAGTGACGTTAATGGGCTCAATTACGCGCCTGAACTTCAATATCACATAGTTAGTTAGGTTGGCACTATTCATAGTTCAGGTCGTACTGTTAGAAAGTCGTGTACCTTAGTGAAGTCTACAAAATAATAAAATTAAAGTTATCCTTATAGTTTTATCGTAGCATAGTGCAGTGTAATGTTATTGCTATGACAAATATATCAGGCGTCAGATGGTTTAGTAAACCATCTAAATAATTGTAATATTGGGCGACAATGAAAGTATAAACAAAGAATAATGTTGTCAATTCTTCTAGCAGTTTTATTGATTACACCCGTAAACATCATAGCTAAATCAAAATGCTTAGATGAAGCTCAACCACGGTCACCAAAATACTGTCTAGTGGAGAAATGCAATCGTTCCAAACTTGGTATTGTTTCCAAGGCCAACTTTACTTCGCTGACCAGTTGCCGACGGCTTGGTATTGAGAAGAAAGGTCTGGCAATAAACTACAGCCCACCAGAAGCCTGGGGCGACAGCAATGAGACTGTTGACTATACATGCGAAGTCCTGAAGTGCGCTGAAGCAGATGGGGGACTGTCCTTGGTGAATGATACCAGATATGATTATTATAGTATTTATGCGAAGCCGATACGTAAGTTTACCTTCTTATCTATTTACTCCTCATACATTTCAAGTTCAGAGTTCAAACATTTCAACTTAACTGCCGTCGTTCTACGACGACTGTTGAAGGTATATTGCATTGCACAATGTCGCTATCATAAAACTAACTCATACAAACCTAAATACCTAAACTTACGTCTTTTTCCCTAGCATTAACTACAGAACGCCATCAGTTACCAGCCTTACAATTCTTCTTTGGCATAATTAACGTTCTTAGTCATATACACACGCCGGTTGTGTACTACGCAACTAACCCCCTGAATGATCTCATTTCTTTTCAATTCGACTCCTTTCTTTCACCACGATACAGGAACTGGTCTCCGACATGACTTCTATCCGGCATTTGCCCGTGATCTTCGTGAACGGAGTCCCGGGTGCTGGCAACCAATTATATAGATAAATTCATAACTCCTTTGCCCCATGGAGGTTTGTATACCTAAACTACAGAGCGCCATCTGTTACGATTCTGAAATACTTCTTTTGCTTCGTTTATCTTCGTTTTTATCTTTGGCTTATGTACATGTTGTCATACGCATAGTACCTACGCTTGTTGCTAGTAGGTACTATTATACGCAGCAGTAGGTCCACCAAGCGCGGATCCGCTGCTGTTGGCACTGTGGGGATGCAACCCCAACAAAACCCACTCTAGTTGAGGTTAGTCAGAACAAATGATCGTGTTCATCATTAGTGATCGATGTCCCCATCATACAAACATTTGTCATGAGTTGGGTGGGAATCAAACCCAGGACGACGGAGGTCGTGGACTGGCCTATTAATCAACAGGCTAGTCAAAGAAGTAGATACTTCTACATCCTACTTCTACTACTTTAAATACTATATTAATTAACTACTCTTGTATTGTTTATACCAGGGACAGGGGTAGTTGAGTTAAAAATTTTGTTTTTTGTATCTTTCAAAATCAACGCTGTTGAGAACAGGATCAATTTAGAATAAAAACCACAAGTACAGCTTTTTGGTTTATTACAGCAGCACATATTTTTACCGACTGATTTTTTCATATAAAACAAAACAACAAGACTTCTAAACAAAAAAGAAGAAAAATATAAAAATTATCAAAGAGTTTGGTAGCTGGTCGCCAACAAACGCATTTTAGTAAAGTAGTTAGGTTCGCTATATGATAGGTATGGTAAGTTAGGTTAGGTTGTAGGTATATATTATTTAAGTTGTTATTCAAATTCTATGTAACACAAAAGGTTTCCTCTTTAAACTTTTTGTCTTACTTAAAGTATAGAATTTAAAATCGTTACAGACTGACTAAAAAATAAAATAGTAGTAGGTAGTTAATATTGTTTTGGATCTATTTATTTTCATTAAAGAACACAATAAATACCGTGGTCAGTGCATGGATGGTTGTCATCACATGTCGAGACCTCTCCGTGCGTCGGAAATCACTTCAAACCTAATATCATTGACAGGTAATCAGAAATCTAAAAGTCTGACAACTATTCATACAAAAGAGAAAACGGTTGTAGAGGTACGGTAGGTATGCTTCTGCACTTCGAGACGAAAGAAATGTCTATATAATCTGTCACTTTGCCGATTCGTCTGTAGACAATGGCCATTTCTTCGGTGTTCAATGTGTTCATGCTACGCAGGGTCAAAGTAGAAACTGACTGAATGGAGAAAAGGCTACCTACGCAGATAAAGACTACATTATCACTTTTTAAATGCAATCAGGGCTAAATAATATCAGCTTCACGGGTCGATCGAAGCTGTGCTTAACGAGGTTGAGCCGTGGGTCGGTGACCATTCCTCACATATCAAGACTCCTCCGTGCCTCGGAGGGCACGTAAAGCCGTTCGTCCCTGTAGTCATTTGTTCATCTATGAATGTCGTTACAGATAGTTAGAAACCCAAACATCTGACGACCAGGGGCTCGAGTCTGCTATTGCAATCGTGTCTCAATGACCGGTCATTGATCGAATATTTGACAACTTTGACAGTTTTTGTATGGGAAATGTGTCATAAGTTTGACGTTATACGTCAAAAATCGATCATTGACCGGTCATTGAGACACGATTGCAATAGCAGACTCGACCCCCAGTTTAAACAAGAGATGTCGTGTTACCCAGTAACTGGGGTGAGGAGGTCCGACAGGCAGTCGCAACACTGGTATTCAGGTGCATACGATTAAACTGGAAGCCGACCCCAACATAGTTGGGAATAGGCTAGGCAAATAATTTATTTTATAACACATTTGTTCGTAAAGGGTCTCTTCTTCCGCCAAATTCAGTATCGTAATGTACCTATCGTATGCGTAATGAGAGACGTGACGTAAAACGCACGGTTTGCAAGTTGCGAAGTTGCTCCGAATTAGAACGGTTCCTTTTTTTAAATCTCAGCGAAGAGTTTTTATGTAAGAAAAGAAGTGGTCAACATTTTTTAATAAAATTAACTTTGGAAGATAAGTAAAATATAAAAAATAGACATTTAATTCGTTAATTTAATTAATTTTGACAATAAATAACAACCATTACAACACCAAAACAAAAAAAAAATTAATTTAGGTACCTACTTTATTAGTAATACTGGCTGTTTTTGTGCCTTTGGCTTAAAAAAAACTGGTGCGCGCGCATTGCCTATTTGTGATCAAGTTATAATTAATCCGCGCGCTTTTTCTTTTCGCTGTAGGTATTGTTTTTATTTGAAAATTTCAGTCCGTCCCTCTATTTTGTATTTCCAGCCCACGTGAACTCATCATGCGTCCCAGCTTTAGGCATGTTCTTCATCATCACAAGGAAGTCAAACTACACTCTAGGGTTACGCGAATGTAAGAACCTGAGCAGTTTGCCTGCTGACATCATGAGCGAGCAGCGAACTGATGCGCTGGCGCAGCTGCTGGCCGGTAATAGTATGGAAATGGCGTTTGTGGGAATGAGGAGCAAGAATGGAAGTGCTTTTATAAGTGTTACTGGTGAGATATTGAAGTTGGCTGGTGTTGTCTCTTAGTGCTAAGCTTCATCAGCAAAGTTCATTATTCCCTGGCCTGTTGGTCTAGTAGTTAGTGACCCTGACTGCTATGCCGGAGGTCGTGGGTTCGATTCCCACCCAGGACAAATGTTTCTGTGATGAGCACGATCATTTGTTCTGTGTCTGGGTGTAATTATTCTATGTATGTAAGTATTAAGAAATATATTTAAGTATGTTTATCAGCTGTTTAGTATCTACCCATAACACAAGCTCTCAAGCTTAACTTGGGACTAAATGGCGTTGTGTGAAAAAGTTGTGGAATATTTATTTTATTATTTTAATGTTGCCCCAGTAAATAGTCGTCACAATAGAGATGTATCAAAAGTAAGTGATTTATGTGTTCTTCTTCCTAAGGTGATGCCCTAGACTGCACCACATACCGTGCTTGGGCTCCAGGCAATCCGAAAAGGGCCCGCAGGAAATTCGATTGCGTACTTCTTACGAGGTCCAGGACATGGGTATCCGTTCCTTGTAAGAAAAATTATCCGATGCTCTGTGAGTTGGTCCCTGGTGGACCTTATAAGAGGGGTTCTATTTTTGCTTCCAGAATCAAGAAAGTTAACGGTTAGTGATTTAGGAGGTTTTTTGTTAAACGCTGTGAAATAAATGAGTCAATAACGCGCTCTGCAGGGCCATTGCGAATCTCCGTTGACCAGTAATTCATAGTGATGATACCCAGTTATCATCACTATGAATTACTGGTCAACGGACATTTCAACAATTAACAATTATCAAAGTTTTCAACAATTAACTTGAAGCCCACTAAGGCTCTAGACAGACGGACTGCATTTCAACTGCAATCCAACCAATTGAATGCAGTTTGAATGCAGTTGACACGACATTGTCTTTTTCAAACTGCATCTGAACTGCAATTTGCAGTTGGATTGCAGTTGAAATGCAGTCCGTCTCTCTAGAGCCTTAGAGTGCAATACCATTTATTGTAAATTCCCAGTTCTCATCAAAGTTTAGTGTGCAACTGGACGCCAGTTAGTCACTGAATAACTTCATTGTAATTTTATATTGTTTCAGAGACAATGACGGAAATTAATAATGACGAAGAGAAATGAAATAAATTAACCATTCTGTAAATATTTAATCAATAAAATTATCTTTAATCATGTTCGTATTAAATTACACATTATTAAATTTCACGATAAAAACTAAACGCATTCTAATTGACATTGACAGCTTAAACAGACTGACAACTGACACCCAGTGTGACCATTTGTGGCAGATTTCTGCCATTTTGGCAGATTTAGCTCCTAAATTTTGTCCGTGGCATATTATGTTGACGATTTACAAAAGTGGCAGATTTAGGCAGATTTTAAAGATTTCGACTAAAATCACATTATTTAATATAATTTTCAATTAATATACTTATAATTAAATTATAAACTGTATTTATATGTCCTGGTATATGACAATTTCAAAAGTCAACAATTTTAACACTATATTCCAATGACATTATGTATTTAAACAGCAATCAAAGACATTTCAGAAGTGTATTGTGTCTCTATTATTATTTGAAAACAAAGATCCACTTTCAATTCATCCGTACTCCACTGTGATCTCTTTGCCCCTGATACACATGTACAGTATTCCCAAATTAATAATGCACATGCAGATCTTCGCTAATTGTCGTATTCCCGGAAACACCCGAATCATTGAATCGTAAGAGCCCTAATTATGCATGAAGAAAATGCACTTAACCACTCTATATACATATAGTCATCCGACACTCGGGGAATACGGCCGTTGCCGAACAGTGACGAATATTTCTATGCGCATTATCACTTTGGGAGAACTGTAGGTATTTAGGAGTTAATGTCAGCACTGAAATCGATCACTTATCCGTAGTAAGTATGAAACCTGGAATCCAATTATTACTTCAAAGAATGCAAACCTTTCTGACTTAACTTACTCATTAAAGTTAACTACGATAAATTAAATTTGATTGAAGAATACAAGACATGTGACAATCAGGTGGAAGTAGCACCGCTACCGGGACCATTTGGAAAAATCTTGAACTCGAATGGTGCTACAAATTATCCAAACAGCAAATTTCGCGAAAGCGTTATTATGTCTGCCGAGTTTATTAAGGACACGGAGACTGGCTTCTTACCTCCTTTAAACCAACTAAAAACATGGTCAAAAAGATGTAGTGCATAAGAAAATTCTTTAATATTATTGTTATTACAGAAATTTCATTTAATTCGTTAGGATTTTTTCCTTTTTGCGTGTGGCATTTTTTTTTGGCATTTTTGGCGCCTAGTGTGGCAGATTTTGGCAGATTTTAGCCCAGTTTGTGGCAGATTCGCCATTTTTGAGATGGTCACCCTGCTGACACCCCTCCCCCTTGTCACCGCGTTAGCTCCCCGACTGTCCCCGAGTCCCCGCCCGGAATCTCAGCAGAAAAGGTCTTTGTGTTATTGTTTACATTATTCTTAGATATTTTAACTAAACTTTATATAAGTGTATATAAAAAAATGGGCCAAGGAAAAAGTCAGTTTACAGAGGAGGAACTTCAAGACTACGAGGTAACAGAATCATTCCGTTTGTTAAGGTTTTTGCTCAAAAGAAACTTGCTGTGGACTCATGACTAATAAGTTCGTCATTATTTACAGGATCTCACTTATTTTACGAAGAAGGAAGTGCTATAGTGAGTAGATACCTTTTATAAGAAATATATAGTATTTTCTCGTAAGCTACTTAATACCTGTAGTTATGAAATCTGGATTGGTGAATCATGTATGGACGTTTACATTTTCACGTATTAAACGTACAGAACTCTAAATTCCTATTTATTGTCTGTCTTTGACACAGCTTCAGTTATTAAAACTAACTAAATATAGTAAAGTAGGTAGTACTTTACCTAATTATGAACTGTACCTACATAATATGTGTAATACTGTACCTAGGCTATTGTTTGATTAACAATAGGTTTCCCTGTTTAAATGAAACAAGTATTCAAACATAATTAAATGAACTAGGTAATAAAAACCTTTTTAATAATCCCTAGCAACTTATCCAGCAGTTACTCTATATTACTCTATCTTTTAAAAAATAGTTTAATAGAGTAAAGTAGCCCCCTCATTGGGGTCTCCTAATGGCTATACTGTGTTGCTAAATAGCCTTTAACTTTCTTCAATAATTGAAGTAGGTATCAAATATGAAAATAATTTCTCAAATCCAACTAATAGTTTGTCCAGGGAAAAGCATGTTCAAACCAAAAAAAACCAATGAAATTCTTTTACTTTATTTTTAATAGTACAGATAGTATAATTAAATTACCTATATTTGGCCCACCTACAATATTGAGTACAGAGATAGGTATAAGATACATCCAATAGGTTTATACACTAGTGTAGTTACAGGAAAAACATGAACATCAAAATATAATTAGTCCATCAAGCCTCGTCCCCACTAGGGGACAATACATTTGTCAAGCGACATGTGTCCCCGGAGACATCGGGCGATGTCGCCCTACATCGCCCCACGTCGCCCGATGTCTTGTCTCCGTCCACATCAGTTCAGTCGAACCTCTACTCTTCATTGACTGTGCGACAAGGAACAGTTTCAACAATGTCGCGGCGATGTCGCCCGACGTCCCCCGACATCGCCCGATGTCACAGGGGACACATGTCGCTCGACATATGTTCCTAGTGGGGACGAGGCTTCAGTTAGGTTATTCAAATACATAATACAAAATATTTTTTCTTTTTCAAATTGATGGAAAATTGCTTAGATTCAGCGCATCAAAGTTGAGGAGAGGGGGCTTATAATTTCATTTTTATTTATTTATTTATTTAAGCCCTAAAACCTATACATATATGTAAAAATCGTAGCAGTTGGCACTCTGTAGTTTCTGCTTACCCCTATAGGTAAAGGACGTGCTTAATAAAAACTTATTTCATATCTTATAAACTTATTTGTTAGTTTTATTAGTATCTATCCTTATTAGTAAGTTAGTTGTATTAGTTTCTTCTTTTTTCTATAGTCCCTTTTCGGGTAAAGGCTTCCTCCAATTCTTTCCACCTTTTCTTGTCTTTTGCAATTTCAATCCACTTTTTTCCTGCTATTTCTTTGATGTCATCTTCCCATCTCATTTTTGGTCTTCCAACTTTTCTCTTTCCTATGGGGCCTTTCCATTTTGTGGTTTCAATTGTCCATCTTCTGTCTGTATATCTGGCTAGGTGCCCTGCCCATCTCCATTTTTTCTGGAGTGCATGCTTGAGAGCGTCCGTCAGCTTCGTTCTTTCTTTCCTTTTTTGTAATGTCATTATCTAGTATAAACTGTACTGGCTAGTGATGTCATGTGACATTTTGACATGATGTATCACCAATATTTTTTGATTACTTACATGAAAAAAGAAAAAAATATGTGTCAAATATTTTCTTGTAAGTAATCTAAATGAGGGACTAAAAACTAAAATATTGTTAAGTAGCCCATTCGTTAAATAAAACCATCTTATATTTCCAGTGCTCATCAGAAATTCAAAGCCCTAGCTCCTGAGAAAGTTGGTCACAACAAGAATGCCAAACTCCCAATGACTAAAATACTGCAATATCCCGAGTTACGAGTGAACCCATTCAGAGACCGTATATGCAAAGTGTTCAGCTCAAGCAATGATGGGGACTGCACTTTTGAAGACTTTCTAGATATGATGTCTGTGTTCAGCGAGATGGCACCGAAGGCTGTGAAGGCGGAACATGCTTTTAGGATATTTGGTAAGTATTAATAAAATGTAAACAATATTGGAGAGTCTTGTACACCATTTAAAATAAGAATAAGACTAAAAAATTAAACAAACTAGTTTTTAACAGTCTGTTCAACCGATTTTTAATATGTTCCATAGGCTTATGGATGGCATTAAGAAAAAAAAAGTTTCAATATCAAGTAGGTACTGTAGCTGTCTAATGCAACAATAGTAAAAATCAATTAATAAAAAAGACAGAACATTATTTATTTATTTTATTAATTTTAAGGAAACTTACAGCTATTACATTTGAATTAACAAAAACAATAAAAAGAAGATGGCCAATAACAAGTTTCCACTTAAACATAATGTATACACAATTTGAATTTCACCGTTGACAGCATTACATCCCAACATGAAGAATTTACAAAAACAAAAGTTGCTCATCAAGAGAAGATAAAAACAAAAATAAAGTGCAAATGAACAATAACAAATAAAGTGCTCACGCGTCAAAGAAATAGTTACTCATTTCCTTCTTTAACTTCTGGATACTAGTAGTAAACTAGTACAAATCCAGCTCGACTTCCCGACACACCGTGTTGAACGTACGACAGACGACGACGATACGACGTACGATTTGTTATAATTTTTAATCATCTTTTAAATGCAATGTAGAAATAAAAATGTGTAGTTTAAACAAGCTTTTAATAATAACAATAAATCTTTTATTTCGAACACAGTAGCCCATTTGGTTAGTATACACACGACTTACAAACTAGTGTTAGTACTTACATCTACCAGAAACACAACACAAACTATTAATTACTGCATTATGGCATGAAAACCATCTATTCGCGCCGGAAGCACTGCAGTAGCGCGGCAGCCCCAACAACACCCTGAACGCATTGTTGTATTGAACGCGCAGAGCGCTGTATGGCCTCTGCGTGTAGTTGACCCACAGACTGCATGTATAGAACAACTGACAGTACGCTGTAAATAAATAGTGTAGCCTTTACTTCAGTCGTCCATCCCGAAAATCTGCGGGCCAACGTATGGCAGCGGACTGCCAACGCCCTGCGCTCTCGCTCAATATCCAGGCTGTCTTTTAGATCTTCGAAAACCCAGTGGCCCAGATACTTGAAAGAAGTGACTTGCTCTAAGAAACTTCCGCATAGTTTTAACTGTGGTTCAATCGGGTAGGTTTTAGTGCCTGCCTTGAAGACTAGTACCTCACTTTTCTTAACCCCTACATTTAGAAAATTACTGTGTAATGGGGTAGCTAATCCACCATGAACAAGTGCCAATAAACTAATTTTTATTTCCTTCTTGGATCAATCCTTGTGCTTTCTCAGTATCAGAAACATCACAACCCTTCAGGAAATTCACTGCGAGGCAAAAGCCTTCCTTTTCCCCTTATTCACCTAGCATGAAACTACTAATTTCATTAATAACCAATTCTTGTTTTTCCAGATTTTGATGGTGACGACATGATAGGCGTGTCAGACTTAAGAGAAGTGATTGAGAGGCTGTGCGGCCTTGAGCTAAAGCTTGGTGACTCAGAGATCCAGCAGCTAGTCCAGAATGTTTTAGAAGAAGCAGACTTAGATGACGATGGAGCACTATCATTTGCAGAATTTGAACATATCATAGATAAGAGCTCAGATTTCTGCCAGTAAGTAGTTTTTTTTTATATTTGTGCTCTAAGCAATAACGCTTGTCAAATTTTCCCAATTTAATATAAACTTTATGCTTTTGTAGTAAAGTTAAAAATAAATCATAGAAATTTGACAGATTGGGGTAGCTTGATGTGATGACCTCTAAACAAGTCCGAGATGGGCCGCAAACTGCATGGGTTCTATAAATGTCTAAAAATTTGATACTGGGCGCGGCAACACCGTGGCTGCAGGCCTCAGGCTGCAGCCACGGTGTTGCTGCACTTTATGCACTTCCCTATAAGTACTTAGTCTGTTTTTATTTTTTTACATAGAATCCCTTGAAGTTTGCGGTCTGCGGACTTGTGTGTACAGACGCCAGCACATCAAGTTACCCCAATGTGTAAAATTTTCCCAATTGAATATGAACCTTATCCTGTTTAATATATAGTTGAAAAATGATCAAAGAAATTTGAGACATTGGGGTAACTTGATGTGCTGGCGTCTGTACATTAAGTCAGATCTTTATACTTAGATAGTCTGCATAGTTTTTGCTATATACACTATACTATAGAGACAAGTAGCGAAGATTGCCTCGTGGCCGACCGTAGTTTGTCTATGTTGATTGTCGTGTTCATTGCACATCTGGAGCTACCCAGTAGCCTAGAATCTAAATTAGTGCTTGCTGGATAGCAATAGGCTCACTCAATGTTATACATAGGTCTGAATCATAACATGCAAAATGTGGGCGTGCTATAGATACTTCTCTGCCTGTCCATGTTCTTGAGGAAGTTTATAGGCTACTAGCTTCTGCCCGCGATTTCGTTCGCGTATAAAGAGGAATAATTTCGCAATACTTGACGTTTGCGTAATTTAAACTGTTTACGCAGCGCACACAACGGAAGCTTTTTTTCCCGCTTGGAACATTTCTTATTGCTGTTCCAGTCCTATTGGCCATAGCGTGATGTTATATAGCCTATAGCCTTCCTCGATAAAAGGACTATCCAACCAACACAAAAAGAATAATCAATTCGAGCCGGTAGTTACTGAGATTAGCGCATTCAACCAAACAAACAAACTCTTCTGCTTTGTAATATTTTAAGTCATAGATTTATCATCATGCTATGCTACCGAACAGGGGCCGGTTCAATCTTAGGGCTAATCTAGTTCATTAAGTAAATTTTAAATTTATAAAGTGAATTAAGTGATTGTTTTTTTCCTAGTACTCATTTACCTGTTTTTTTTTATTTTTCAGTGCATTTAGAATAAGACTGTGATCTGAAGACCTATACAATACGCAACACTCAGCTACAACATACTCATACATTCTCAAATTAAGTATACTTACTTGTGTTTGTCACGAAATATTAGATACTAATATGCATATAAGGTATCTCTTGTCGGCAACTTCTCAGAACTTTCTGGAATGAGTTTCAAAAGTATGATGAATGATGTTAGTTATAGATAGAAATCTAAGTACCTACTTAACACTATATTTCTAACTTAGAAAATGAAATACTAACAGTCAAATGGGGTGTATAGAAAAAAAAATTGCAAAATGATCTTCATGTGAAATTAATTAATCATTTGTGTGTGTACCTATTTTGTTAGTAAGTAACAAATAATTACCGTCGCTAAGCCGTTGGTCCTGGCTCTCATTTATACATCTTTGACAGGCGTTAGGGGTAGTTAGAAGCCCGAAACTTAGACAACCATTTCAACCAAGGGTCTGACCTCCACAACCCAGTAACTGGGTTGTGGAGGTCAGACAGCCAGTTGCTCCATGTAAAACACTAGTACCTACTAAGATACATCCAAGTTGTCCATATAAATAAAAGATGGTAATCTTCTTCTAAGTGGACTGTATATTATAATAAGTACCTATGGCTTCACAATAGTGCAATATGTAACCCGAACCGACAAGCATCTGTGCGCGAGAGCCGAGCGTGCGTTCTTCCTGGGGTTCTGAATGTCAGTGCCGATGCCGAGCGCGCCCCGCGGGCTCTCCTGATTGGCCAGCGCCGGGAGTGGCGCGAGTCTTGTTGATCTGATAAGCTGGCGCTGGGCGTACGCTCGTGCGTTTGTCTGTGGTGTGTTTGTCTATGATCGCAGACATAGACAAAGTAAAGTGGAAGCCGACCCCAAGTTATTTGGGAAAACGCTAGTAAGTAGTAACAAACAATGTTACTATAACGATTTAAATAAAATATGTTTCTATTCACCATGTCTAATAGTAGTTAGTTCCATACAAGCTTTCAACTGGCTTGGCTTTTTTGAACATACCTTATAGGGCTTAAATATGTTAAGCCCTCTAGGGTATGTTCAAAAAAGCCATACTCAGTGCAGTGATAATAATTTCACACATACATACACTGCGTTAAATACTTACACTGTTTGTTTGTTGTCTGTCAATACAACAAACATTTTTATCAAGTTTTACATTATTTCAAATGCAAGTAGCATGTAAATTACAACTAGCTACTTATTTGTCATGGCGTACCTACCTGTTCATTATCTGTTTAGATTTTTCCTACCAAGTAAGGGTCAGCTACCAGTCTAACTTCACGCAGCTGTATAATACATAGGAGTAGTAGCTTATAATTAAATTAAATAGACATGTGGGTTAGATATATTGCAATTCTCTAATTAGGGTTGCACTTGGCAGTTTGTGTATGCAGTTGCACGCTCACGCGCTCACGAAAGTTTTTGGGCGACCAATTTCAACCTTATTGCAAAAAAAATAACAGCGAAAAATTATCCACCTGAAAACTTTCGCTGCAGTACCTACGTCTTTGTGTGAATCTTCGTAAAATACAATATTGTAAATTACTTACTAGTGTTCAAGCGTGAATTATATAACATTAAATAATAATTGTAATTATGAATACATAAGGCATGGAGCCTAGCCTCTTTAGTAATCTAGTAAATGAATTTTAGCTATAAATAACAAGCATTTATTATGTCTGCCCTTGTTATTATTGTATTTTTTTGTGTAACTTTTTTTTTCTCGGTTGCTGTCGCATTTTAAACGGAAGTGATTTAGTGAAAAGGGTCGGAAACGTGTTACAGGATACCAGAATAGCGCGCGCTATTTGATTTGACCAATCAGCGCGCGCGGTGGTGGATATGACTGTAAGTGTCAACCGTGTGTTGCGTGAGGTTGATATCACGTCGTACTATTTTATTTTATGACGGCGTATTACTCGTATACGACGACAAAATGTCAAGAGTTGCACATCAAAAGCAACCACTGTATTTTTAATTTTATTTGTAAATCTCACTTGCAATCTAATTTTTGTTGTGAAGTAGAAAGTGATAATTTAGATGTTTTGTGTTGTCTTATATTTTTATTAAAACAATTTTGAAATGAAATGCCAAATATTTAAGTATTAAATTATATTTCTTTGGGAACATTTGTGTTTTTGTATACTTTGTACCACACCATGAACAAACACACATTGTAATCTAATGCATTGCCAAGCCATGTGGCAATGCTGCCAGTCTTTCTTTGGGCATTTTTCCAGATGACAACCCGTTCTTTGTTTTATTGAATACTAGCCATGCACCACGGTTTCACTCATTCTAAATATTGGAGACCAGAAAAGTTGGTTGACTTACTAAATATAATAATACTTGTTACGAAATAGACAAAATAAATAGACTGAAGCTGTTGCTAGCAAGTAATTTACTTCAATTTCAGATTTGAAGCCAAGCTGACCACTACTAGATCATCTCATCTTGTTTTTATTTATTTTTTGTTTTTGCTATTTTATTTATCTCTTTATGTAGATTTTGGGTTCACATGAGTTCTAGTATATATAGAAAGTTAATTTTGTAATCAGACACACATAAGATATTTATTATACCTAATGCTTTTTTTAAATATGATAACACAACACACATTTAAACTTACGTCATCACATAGTTTAACAGCAGTGATAAGAACGAAATGAAGTGTAACAATGTTGGAATGTAAACTGAAAGTATTGCTTGGGGATTTGAAATAAGGATTCGGTACGCGACATTTAACTATGTAAGCCACATATTCAAAGCACCTGATAACAAATCCAAAAAATAAAAGAACACAACACCAATGGAATATAAAAAATATTTATTTAACTTATTAAAAAACATTTTATGATTTCGCTTGCTCTACTTTAGTAAACAATCAGTTCTGTAGATAGCCTGGCAGCTTCATCCTCATAAATATCCAGGTTGTAAAGAAAGATACAAGAATACACAGAAAAGCCACTGAGATTAACAAAATTCTGTTCAATTTAGGGGTTGAAGGGTTGTGTGTACGGTCGAGGATGATGAACCCAAGTCCACCAAGAGAGAAGAGGAAGCTGGATGCCAATCCCTCCATTATGTACTGTCCATTTACACGGTTAGGCATAAAGGCGACCGGCCTACTGTGCCCATGCTCATCGGTCGTTGATCCCACGCTCGGCGGCTCCACAATCACGTCGTAAATAATCCCTACAATAAAAAACATGTTTTAGATTCAATTGGAAACGACTCCAATAAGAAATTAATCGGTAATCTTACAAAACAATCTTCTAACCTCCGGTAACTAAAAAGTACGATAGCAGCACCAAAGAGAATGTTGTCATGGCAGATGGAGCCTGTAGCCATGTTGGCTTTTTAATCTTAATGTTAGGAATTTCGAGAACCGTGAACGGTATTGCAAATAAAGCTTCCATTTTTCGAATTGATTAAAACAAGAACCGACAAATTGTTAAACGCCTGTTGAGGTGTTGACGTCGATGACAGCCAATGACAGCATTGACAGCAAGGAGTGATTATTTTATTTTGACAGTATCCACTGAATCACATCTCTATATTTGTGCGGTAGTGATTAACAGCTACATGCTCTGTGAAATACTCGACTAGGGCACTCTGATACGTGTTAATACTATTTCAATGTTTAAAAATGAGTATTATGTATTTTTAAAAGACAAAAACACTGTCAAATGACATCAGTAATTTGTTCGAACCGCTGTAAATAGGAAAACCAGCGATACCGATTCTCTGAATTCCCTTAAAAAAATAATTTAACAAAAGTAAAAAATATCATTAGTTGTTGTGAACTCTTATAAATGGAAGAATGTCTTGCAGTAGTAACGGTATACCTATATAACAATGGGTCTGATAGATCGACACATTTAGAACACAAAAATAGTTTTTTTTGTTTTATTTCGATTTTTGTAAATTAATAACGAAATGTTGTTTTGAACAACACTGGGAAAGACGTTAAACACTCCATTTCACTTATTTTTGTATCGTAATGAAATGTTGTTGTATAAAAAGCTTGTTACTGCCAAAAAGTTTTAAATGGTACACATTAAACTTTTTTTCATTACCCTAACTTTGAAATAAATGAAATATGATTTAGTCTTTAGAAAAAACTTTTACGGAGGTACGATTATGAACAAAGTTCTGATTCGCACTGCTTGCAACGGAACGTAATAAACGGAAATATTTGTTGCGCCAATAAAAACGGAGCTAAAGCATTAAATGTTTGACTTCCATTGGTGCATTTTAAATAATCGATGTTAGTATGTTTTTTCCACCAATCGGTTTTCTGTATTTTCCCGACGACTTTAACGACAATGGGAACAAAAATTTTGGCAATTGTCAAATTACACGATTCGATTTTAGTAAATTGAGCTGAAGTTCGATCCCATATTTTTATCCGTTTGGCGACGGCAGCAATTTTTTTAATATTATTCAACCCTTCAAAATGTGTTATAGTGCTAGTGTTAAGTGTGTGTTAGTAATATAATTCGTTTTTCATTGTTGTTCGAAGGCGTCGCGAATATGTGTTAATTTTACGCACAAAATGATATGGACTGTGGATATTTCACTGATATTACGATGAAGGGTGGTTTATGTGTGATCTACACGTCTTTGCTGACAATTTCAGTGCTATCCAGGTACAGAAAACATTTTTTCAGCGTCATTAACATGATAATTTAAAAAATTGTCTGATACTCATAGGTATGATGTTCCACAGTTGTGCTCTCTTCATTTTGGTGGTTTCGGAAGCTCTCCAAGGCGAGGGTGGCGTGGATACGAATGTCGATTTGTCGGGACTGCATAATGTCAGTCAGAAAGTGGATGTTGGGGAGCAGGATGTGCCAGGACCTCAGGACTCCCCTGAAGAGCAGTTCCCTGAGGCGCAGAAGACGGACGACGACCACGAGATGATATTCGCGGAGACATTGTCATTGAACTCTGTGACAACGGAGGGGTAAGTGAAACTTATCTTTTCAATAGACTGTAGTGAAAGTGAGTGGTTCTGTTCATTGCTTCCACTGGCCTTCAGTTTTTCACTCATTATCATTCCAATTGTAATAGTTGATTTATTCGGAAACAAGTTTTTTTTACTTGATTTACAAATAGCTCTTGTAAGTACCTATCTATTGACCGGCCAGTTGGCTATTAAACTACTTAAACAGGTTTTTTTGGATCTTGTAAATTTAATTCATTGTAGGTAAGTTCATAAATAAACTTAAATAGTAATATGAGAAAGTATTGAGCCAACTGTTGCATGTAATGTAACTTTTTACGATCTAGTAGCTGGTACGATATAGTAGCTGGCGTATTACTTTGTGTAATTTATTTCATCACCACTGCTCTCAAAAAAGTGAAGGAAAACATTGTGAGGAAAATCAAAATTCATTTATTCAAATTAGGCTGAGGATCAGCACTTTTTGAATGTCGAAATTACATAAGACAGCCCCCCAAAAAGCCCACCCTTTGCCACTTCCTAGTGTTTTTGCTGGAAAGAAGAAGTGGTGGAACAAACTCCCCAGCAACAAACCGGCATGTCGTAGAACCAAAAATTCTAATACATGTGACATCTACCAATTCGCACTGGGCTTGCGTGGTAGATTATGGCCCATATGCAAAATATGCGCTTTGACATGGAGTTGTGGATACCAGCCCAGTATCTTTATCTTATTTTTTTAACACTATTATAGTACCTAAACCTGCAAGTCACTTAAATATTTCATCATCATTTTGATCTTAATTCAAAACAAACAAAAACAAATTCTTCAAAAATTTATTCTTAATTTTAAACCTAACATACTGAAATTATGGCTTATTCAAATTATTAATGAGGTTACTGTAGGATTACTTCTGTCTGGTGATATAATGATTTAGGTGGAGTGTTTTAGCTATGTAGAAATTCCCATATACCTAGTAGGTACCTACTTATACTGATAAAATTATGAATGAATGAATTAGTAATGTGAAGAGATAAGTTCATTATTTTTATTTACTATATCTTTACAATAAACATGCCTGTCTTCTTCCTTTCATCTCAAAACTGGCAACACTAATAACATCTTCAAATCCTATTAGACTGACATCCTTTGATCTTCATTATTATTTTTAAATTTAGTGGAGACGACTCTTATTTATTATGTTTTATTTAGTACTTGCCAATATTAAAAGAAAAAAAGAGAAATATGAAATAGAACTTTCTTTTGTTTTCCATGTTTGTTCATCCGTAACATCCAATCAAGTCTAAGTGAAAGTTATTAGTTGAATATTTGATATCCCTCAAAAATTAAATTTTATACTTAAATAATATTGAGTAACCATTGGATATTACAAATAGCGGTTATGACAGAGTAATAGGGGTGATAATAATATAAGCTTAGATGTGGGTTTGTCCTTTTTAGCTTTACTATGTTGTTATGGCATTGTTATAACTGAAATATTAACCTAATACCTAATACTCTTTATTGAACACCATTAAAACTTACAAATAATAACTTAAGGGCTGGATAGGGTGTTACAAGAACCTACAGTCTACACTCATTACAGAGTTTTGAATACTTTCTACTGTAAAATATGTTGTTGACAAATCAGCAGTAAGAGCAGTGGCATTGTCAGATCTTCTCTATTCCTGAGCACTGGCTCAGCTCTATCTAGCTGACTAGTTATAGGCCTATAACTAGCCAGCTGGATAGAAATATGGCTGGGGTTGCAGCTTTAGGCCTCAAAATGTTCATGTCATTTTTTTTACTTCTGACGCTATTTAATTAACCTCTATAACGTGTCAATTAGAGACACAATAGAAAGACAATGTCAGTGCAGACACCAGTGTCCTCTCGGGGCTTAATGAATTAATATGCATAGAAGTATCTAGAACTAAATACCCCTATCATTATATTTGGGATATCCCCCAATATTCTATTAAATATTTTATTGCACACCAATAATCCACTGTCTATCTTACAATATTGCTAATAATGCCGGTGATTAGTTCCTGATAACGAAACAATATCAGCCGTTATCATTTTTCGGCATACTGGGAAACTAATCTTTGTTGTCAATCTATGTCTTATCATCTGTTGCAACCACGTGTTGTTACAACTTACAAGTAGTTCAAACACGCCTACTTGGCACTGGATGTTGTCTTATGGCCCTAGTGTTTAATTTATCAGGCCTCGAACGGAAGCCGGATTCCGCGAACAATAGGTAATTTAATTGTGTCTGGAATCCTGGTAGTTGACGAGTTAATACCGTTCCGTCTTTACCATAGCGGCCTGTGCCTAGGGCCAACGGCCTTACAAGGCTTTCAAAATGGCGACATATTCGTTTACATGGAAAAATAAGTCTTTTAGTCTATTTTTGACCGACTTACAACGAGAGGAAGAGGTATTCGGCTGTATTTTTTATTTTTAGCGAATAATTAATTAAACAAAACTACTAAATCTACAGACAGACTTCCGAAACTGGAATTATTTTACACCTAGTGCTTTTTTTTGAAGTCGGTTGTAAATAACCGTTAAAATGACTTACGACCTAGTTGGCGCAGTGGCTGATCGATTAGATACTGCGCTGCGTGGTGCGGGTTAAATTCCCACGCTGGTTTGTAAATACCTCGCCATATCTTCTGAGTTTCATGCAAAATCAAGTTAAGCCAATTTTAAAAGAGTAATCATGGAGTATCTTGCCCATTTTTCTCCATAGGTACGAAACTACCTTTTGGGAGAGAAAACTAGAATCATTCAAAGTTTTCATTTAACCTGTAACTTGTCTGACGTGATTGCAAGTTAGTAAATTAGTTTTTTACTTTGACGTTGATACGTTTAATCGTGATGTAGGGGGTGAACTTTGCTCTCCAGCCCCCATTGCTCATCTTGTCATGAAGTGTAACAATAATAAATTAACATACGACATGTTTCACAAACCTAGGGCTGGTTCACAGCAGAATAGCCGGGTGAAAATAACAAAAATCTATTGTTTGCAAAACATCTGCCCTCAGCTCCGTTTTGGTAGATACTGGCTTTGTAAACATGCTTTGTGATGTCTTGTACCTACACTGTGTTGCAAATTCAAGACACAATGACTTTGATTTAACCCTTCGTAATATCTGCTTTATCCAGAAAATTCTTAACACAGACTCACGAACTCTAAAATGCTTGACATAAACTTAACGTAAATTCGAACGTTATTGAAATAGTAAATAGAACGATCAATAATTTTTTTGTTAGTTGAGAAATGCCCATTTCTTGAAGAAATTTTGACCAAGTGATGCCCAAAGAAGGTCAGCAATTCCTGCTTTCATAAACTGGCCACCTAGCGGAACTATTATACGATAGGAGGATAGGAGGATGCAATAAACGATTGAGTGTCCTAAAAATCGGCGTTTGATTCCGGTGGTACTCATTACAATATGCAGTATTTATTACATAAATAGGCAGAACATGGTCAGAAATGGGCGTTTCCCTTCATACGCAAGCGCCATTAGTATCACTAACAGGCATAGATAAAAAGGTAAATAGGAATAATAAAGTCTTAGGAATGCCTAAATTTATATTCTGTACGAAACGAGTATTTCCAATTTTAAATTCCTTGTTAGGTACGTTTACATCAAACATTCTTGTTAGGCACACTATTCAGGTTTTGATGTTGGAATTGAAAGGCGTAAACCGGAACCCTCATAATTTTAGACGAAAATCGTAATCATTGGGCGTTGACCTTGTCGCCAAATTGGTTATTGAGGTCGAAAGCTCAAGATGTCGCGCGCATATTAGGTAGGTATATGCTATGCCGAAAACCGTTATACAGTTACATTTTTTGTTGAAATAATTACGACTAGAGGCTTGAGGCTAATTAATAATAACCGCATGTTTAAACTACGCTTAGCGGGATCGGCTCGAGGATGGGTAACCATTCATATTTCAAGCAAGCAAAAAGCAAAGGGAGTATCCCCCGACCAGACGGGTCTTGTGTCTGGTGGCAGGTGGGCTACTATTGTAAATACAATCGCGCGGATAACTTTCAACATCGCGATGTAGGATGTCAAGTTCGTATGTGGCGAAATAGATGTCTGCATAATAAATGTAAGAAGGATGCAAATTCAATAAATAAGTAAATAATACATATTATGACCTCCGTGCCTCTTGAAACCGTTGGTCGCTGCTGTAATTTCTAGACCTTTTACAGTCGTGACTGGTAGACAAACCTCCAAATGGCCAGTTTAATTAACCGGTAGGTGTCGCGTGTTTCAGTCACTGGGTTTTGGTGGTCAAATAGGCAGACACCATGTGAAACACATTTTGGAGAGTGTGCATAGGAATTACATGAATTGAAACCGCCATCACCCTTCTTCCATCGGACAAACGTATCGGCGAGTGTCCATCCTTACATCGTTGGCACCCCTACGATCCGGACAAAGCGTTTCGCCTCGTCGTTTGTACCGCGTACGTCGAAGGACTGCAACAACCTGTCTGCTGCGGTCTTCCCGTCCGAGTATAATTCAGGTGTCTTCAAGTCCAGAGTAAATAGCCTCTTAATAAACTAGTGCGCTTCACCATCATCAGAATGGAAGCTGACCCCATAGTTGGAATAAGGCTGGGCGAATGATGAGTTTGTTAAAGGAGAATAGGTATCGAAATAAGAATGTTAAAAAATTGGGTTAGTGGACTGATCACGAGTTCTTTTTACTGGTGTTTTTTGCTACCAGTGAAGACGTGATGCCAGTTATTGTTGTGTATGTTGTCGGGCAGCTGCCAATCAAAACAATACCATGATCCGGAATTCCGATCATGTTTATCTTCTCCCTGTAGTAACATTGTAGGTAGAATGTGTTTCATCTATTTCCCGCATTCGTAATCAAACAGAATATAATATCTTGATTATAAGATACAAACCTTGATCCCTTTTTAAAAACAATGTTCGCTTGGAGTTATTGTGAGTCCCCTGTTGAAAAGGGAGAATTCTCCAGCCAGAGATCACCAGATGTAGCGTTGCCAGGCGACCGGATAAAGGCGAACATAGTTAAGCTCATTGATTGCCTGTCCGGCCGAATACTTAAACAATGTTCTACTTTTTCAGAAAATGTTTCCTTTTATATGGTAAAATCTGGCAACCCTGCAACTGCTCGACGGTTGTTGGCGGATCTTTTTATATTATTATTTCAACTCTATCGCGTGGATAATTTTAAGGCCCGGACTCCACCAAACCGGAGACGAGACGAGCGGAGAGATGGTTTTTTAAACAACCAATAAAATTTCGTTATTCAGACGAGATGTGTTCCCAACATTGCGAGGTAGGATATGTTAGTTACGTTCGGTTTGCGGCGAGGTAGATGCTACTACAAAACAATTTTTCGCCTTTCCCGAAGTCGCGTGAACCTGTGAATTCGATCAGAATAAAAAATGACTAGCAGTAGTGTTACTTTTTTTGCTATCATGTTTTGTACTTATTAAAATTAATTTGTGCGCGACGCGACGCGCATGTGTGTAGTCAAGGTCGGCGACGTTATGCGGGCCCTTAACACGTAATTATGATGAAACCAGTACATGACGGTATCCTCATTTTATGCCGTCAGTCATAAACTGAATCAAATGCATGTATATTTCAATGTGCTTTATACAAATCAGCGGATCCGACAGACCAGAACGTTGGCTTCGAATCCTATCGCAGCGCCACCTATTAGGGCCAATTGTAAACTTAAACCAACCGAACACAACACTCATAGACACACAGACACAGGCATAATTATAGACATGCCATTTTTGTGTTTTTTATTTTTATTTGTATCATCATGTTTTTAAAATGTATTTTTCTTCCTTTTTTCATCCAGACATTAACACCACTATAACAAAAACAGAAATATTATTCAATTTGGTGCATTCGTTCTGAAGTTACACGCAGTTGCATACACACATTTCGGCGATTTATTTTTGATTAGGGATGACAGGACATCCCTGTAAATAATAGCTAAACGAAGTAATCAAGGCATTTGAAAGCTCAGTCAATCATCAAGGTTTGACAGTAATTAACTAAACGGCCTAATGCGTGTCCATATTAATCCTAACGTTCCTTTAGAGACAGAAACTGGAACTTTAAAAAAATATATCCGGCCTTTGAAGTTTAAGCTGTAAAAAAACACGTTTCTGGTACAACGTAAATACTTCGGTGTTAACAGATTGTTTCCTCTTTCATCCAAACTCTTTAGCGATCTTTCTATAAATAATGGAGGATGTGCATCTATTTCAAAATCTTGAGCACAGTTTAAAAAAATCTCGCTTTTAGTTGGATTTTGTGCGTCCATGGGCATGTGATGTAAAAGAGTGAATGCTGTCAGGAAAGTTGTGTGTATAAAAATGTAGAGGAAGACCAAAGTAATGATGTATGGATTGTGTGAAAGATGATGATGATGATGTGACTGTTGAAGTTATGGCACATAGAGATGTATGGAAGACAAGGAAGATATGCTGTGTGGACCCCAAGTAAATTCGGATGAAGACTGGAAAATGTTGATTACCTAGAAATAATATATAAGTAGATTGTCTTTGATCTCTGACTTAAGTTCTTCTTCTCATGTTAGTAGCTAGCAGCTCATCTCCATGTAGGTGAAATGAAGGTGATTTGAGCATTACATATTGCTGGATAAAGATAGTTCACTTCACTCAATGCTGTTTATGAGCATCTGTCTTGAATTCACATGCCATTGAGAAACCGTCTTGTAATTGTTTTGAATTCCCAGTCCAGTCGTAGTGTTATTTACAAAAATCCTGTTTTGATTGTCTATGTTCAAACATACCTACACACTAACATAAACTCATGCCTTTCCCCATTTGCTTCATACATGTTGTCTGTCTCATACACACGCCTGTCTATACCTAGTTGTAAGTACAATCTGCAAGTATAGACAACCGAGAAAGTAATTAAGTAAATTCATGTACAAATATATAAGCGGAAGAAAATAGCATCTGTGGCAGCTAGAACCCGGGCCAGTAGCAACAGCATTCTGAAAACAGTGCCTGGAAGTGTGTTTTCCCCTTTTCTGAGGCATTTTGTGTAGAAGATGACTGAGTAAGTTACTTGGTCATCTTCTGTACAAAGTGGCTCAATTTTACTTTATTTTCATTTTGTTTTTATTTTATTTGTGTACTATCACTAGATATAAGGTACGTTACTAACATTGTGGATCCTTGTCGTCCGATTATTTGAATTAATTATTATTATTATAATTACTTAGCGACACACCATTTTCTGTCGATCACGTAGGACGTGTTAGTACGATATAATATTATGTTTAGCGCGTGACTAACACAAAGATCTGATGGTACGATAACTGATAGAGGTATATTCCACTCTGTTTATAGCTAATGTAAATAGAAGCTATTTTAAAATTTCTCGATGGGCTTCCATTGGGTGTAATTTACCTATAATATTAATGTATATAGAAAGTATGATTATCAGCTGTTTAGTACCCATATCACAAGCTCAGCTTAGCTTGGGACTAGATGGCGTTGTGTTAAAGTTGTGGAATATTTATTTATTATTATTTATTTTATTGATATCAGTTGAAAGTTCGAAGATAATAAAAGCAAATGAAAAGCTACATTGATGATAAGCTAAGATAAGATAAGTCTTTATTTGCTTTAAACATGGTATAAAGGTGTTACAGTCTTGTAACCTTGTTATGTGTTGTGATAACGCTGTGTTCTACTGGTGTTTTGGCTGTAAGGGATAAAGGGATAAAGAGTAGCCTATGTCACTCGGGGATAGTGTAGCTTCCTAACGGTGAAAGAATTTTTCAAATCGGTCGAGTAGTTTTTAAGTTTATTCTACAAACATACAAATCTTACCTCTTTTATAATATTTAGTATTGATAATTACCAGGTGTCTTGTTCAAATATACTTTGATTTTTGGCGTTTCATTGTGCAAGAGAAAACAATAATTGGTCGTAGTTAAGCTGTTCAGTCATTGTTTGTTCCCGTAAATGTAAGTTTTTACAAGATATTTTTAGAATATTTCGCAACATCACAAATTTTAAAGTGAATTTTATGCTGCTTGTCATGGCTTCCATCCTGAATGTGTAAGACACTCCCGCCTTTCAACTTAAGAGGTACTCTTGCCGTGAAAATATTTTAGAAGGCAAAATGTTTTCGTAAAGTGCACAGCAGAAGTGCACCATTTGTAGTTCATTGACTTCTTCGTTTAGTAATACCTATTAGTCACCAAGCTGTTGCTCGCGACTTCGTACGCGCAGTATTTAACATTTTATTTTTTGACGCGGAATTCTATTTTTTTTTTTCTAAAATTAAAGTAACTGAATTAACCTTTTGCAACATCAGCTACTTACCAGAGCAAGACTTGTCTAAATCAGAATTTTCGGAGATAATCTCAAACAGATACACACAAAAATGTTTTTTGGATTATCATTGCATTTTTACTTTCATATGCATTAAGTAAAAAACTGTTATTTTGACATTAAGAACAAACAAACCCTCATATATTTTTTTTTTTGGATAATTAACGAGTATGAACTTCACGCATAATACTTAGATGTATAGATAATGAACAAAGTCAGCTGAAATTTCATGAAAACTTCAATTTTATCAACCTACGCGACGTCAACGACATTCAATTTGTGCATTTCCGCTCGACTATTAATATCTATTATAGCGTTTTTATATGAATACTTAGCAATTTTTCTCTTCAAAAATATCAAATGCTAATCTGAGTATACATCTATAAATACAGCCGATAAAGTCTCGTGTTTTAAAATTATGACGAATTTGATGGTTGTACTAATACTTATGAGGCCGAAAAGGGACAGGGTAAGCCTGTCCCTTTTCGGCCTCATAAGTATTTGTGGAAACTTTTTAGTTAAACAATATTTAAAAAGTAATATTCAAACATGTGTTCTATAATAATGACTTGTGAGTTGTGTCATTAATATTATAATAAAAATTTTCTCTGTACAAACAACAGGTTTTTGCTTACATATCCTAGTCATCTAGTATATTTCATCAAAAGGTTATGGGCCCAGTCACTAAATTTACCATCAAGAACCTCTGCGGCCTAGATGACTATTCTACATGGAAATTCGCGATAAAAATGATTCTCATACGAGAAAAGTTGTTCACTTATACGTCAACGTACCCGGATTCCAAAGACTCTATCGCCGTCGAGAAGGACCAAGATGCACTAGCTTTGATTTGTCTACATGTGGAACCTACACTTTATGCGTATGTACAAAATTCAAATAATGCTAAAGATGCTTGGGATAGCTTAGCGAAAGCGTTTGAGGACAAAGGCGTGAATCGCAGGATCACCCTTATGAACGCATTGTTAGATGAGAAGCTAGAGAGACACTCGTCGATGCACGAATATGTTGCTGCAGTTATGTCTCTTTCTCAAAAGTTGAAGGATATTGCCACCGGATTTGACGATGATCTTGTAGCTGTCGTGTTACTGAGAGGACTACCTGAAGAGTACAGGCCTATGCGAATGGCGCTGGAACACTCTGGGATGAAGTTGACTTCAGAGAACGTACGGCAGAAGTTACTACAGGAGGATTCACGTCAAGGTTGTAGTACATTGTCTTCAGCGGACTCGGCATGGGCTGTGAATAAAAGTAAGAAGCGGAATGGGAACAAAAATATTGATATGACCAAAATTAAATGCTTTAAATGTGGAAAGAGTGGACATAAGAAGCCAGACTGTCCTGATGGAAGGAAAGCGGGTTCGATCTCCAAACTGAGTGACGTTGCGATCGTGAGCCTGTGTTCATTCAACACCGGGAACTCCTTCAATCCGACGGAGTGGTACATCGACAGCGGAGCATCTTCACATATGTCTTTCCAGAAACATTGGTTTAAAGATTTGGTTGTGAATGTTGGTATGAGTAAAGTGACATGTGCGAATAATGATAAGATTGAATGCAAAGGTAAGGGTGATATCATGGTGAGTTTGAAAGGACAAATGCTTGCTGTGAGGGATGTCATGTATGTACCCGGTTTGCGTGTTAATCTGTTATCAGTGTCTAAATTAGTAGATAAAGGATGGAAGGTAAGTTTTGACAGAGATGGGTGCAAGCTAATTCACCATTTGGTTCCAGGCCATTTCAAGGGAAAGCTTTTGGCTACCGCAAGTGAAGTCTCAGGGATCTACAAGCTTGAAGGTTGTCAAGCGGTTGTAGATGGGACTGCGTTGGCGTCAGTGAAGGCAGGTAATCCTTTGATGTTGTGGCACCGGCGGCTTGGACACGTAAATGAGCGAGATTTACGTAAGCTTCCTGGTATGGATTTTGGAAAGAGCGTAATGGAGCCTTTTCCAGTTAGTAAGGCTGCGAGGGCAGTCGAGAGACTGCAACTGGTTCATGCAGATATCTGTGGTCCAATGTCTGAATCCACGTACGGTGGATCTCGGTATATGCTAGTTATTTTAGATGATTTTACACGTAAATCTTTTGTATTTTTCCTTAAATCAAAAGATCAGGTGCTCGATTATTTTAAAGTTTTTCTAGCTAGTGTAGAGGTTGAAACCGGGTTGAAGGTAAAGTGCATACGCACAGACAATGGAACAGAATTTGTGAACAGGAAGTTTGATGGCTTTCTACAGCAAAAGGGTATAAAGCATCAGTTGACTGTTCCCTACACTCCGGAGCAGAACGGCGTAGCGGAGCGAGCAAACCGCACAATTGTGGAGATGGCTCGAGCTATGCTGGCGGAAAAGGGTCTGAGTGCGAGACTGTGGGGAGAGGCATGTAATACGGCTGTTTATACTAAGAACAGGCTGCCTCACAGTGGCAATAATGGTAAGATTCCTGAGGAGTTGTGGACAGGGATGGCTCAGTCATTCGATAATTTCAGAGTTTTTGGAACGAAAGCGTTTGTGCACGTGCCCAAGGAAACTCGGAAGAAATGGAGCCCTAAAGTGGTAGAACATATCTTTGTTGGTTACTGTGAACAAACTAAGGGATATCGTTTCATAGATCCCAGTAACCCTCGCGTCATTGTTAGAGCAAGGGATGTAGTTTTCTTGGAGGACTCTACAGCAGAAGTTTCAGCGGATCCTAGTCAGCTCGTAGGTAGCGGTGACAAAGGTGCTGAAGTAATCTGGGAACTAGGAAAGGTTGAAGGCCAATCAGGTTTGTCACCTGGTTGTGCAGAAGCTTCTCAAGGGCCGAGTTCCATAGATGGAGCTGAAGTATATGAAGACGCGGAGATGGAGGTGGGAGAAACGGGTGATAGCGAAGCAGAAAATGTCGTGGTGGAAAACATTGAAGTTGAAGAGACTAATAACAGAGGGGAGTCAAACGAAGGTGAATGTCGTTATCCTCTACGTAGTAGAATCCGAAAAGGAAATCTTCATGGACTTGCATGCTGTACAGAAGATCAGGAGCCTTTGACAGTTAAGGAAGCCTTAAGTCGGAAAGATAAGGATAACTGGAAGGAAGCCATGAAAAAAGAGATGGATTCGATGTACGAGAACAAGGTCTGGAAGCTCGTCAAAAAGCCTCCTGAAGCTAAAGTTGTGGGAAACAAGTGGATCTTCAAGTACAAGTTTGATGCAGATGGTAATAAGACCTATAAAGCTCGACTTGTGGCGAAGGGTTTCACTCAGTCCTACGGGGTCGACTACTTCGAAACTTATTCACCGGTCGTGAGAAGATCGACAGTGAGATTGCTACTATCGTTGGCTGTTGAAAAGGATTCGTTCATCAGTCACTTCGATGTGAACACCGCTTTTTTTCAACGGTGATTTGCATGAAAGAGTTTATATGCGACAGCCGGAGGGTTGCATAGATGAAAACTCAAAGGAAAAAGTTGCTTACTAGAAAAAGCGATATACGGCCTCAAACAAGCTTCACGGTCTTGGAATGAAAAAGTAAATGAAGTGTTATTGTCTTTGAACTTCAAGCGCTGTGACTTTGATAGCTGTCTTTACAAAAATAATAATTTTTATATCGCTCTGTACGTTGACGATTTTTTATTATTTTACAAAGACAAACAGCAGAAGGAAGTTTTATTAAACAATCTATGTAAACATTTCAAGATAAAGGATTTAGGGGAAGCGAGACAAGTTTTGGGTATGCTTTTGTCGAAGACGGATACTGGAATATATTTGAATCAAGAGAGGCTTATTTTGAAGATCTTGGATGAATATGGTATGTCTGACTGCAAACCAGTGAAAACTCCAACGGAAATGAATTTCCATAGAGCCTTGGCGGAAGGGGAAGGAGGTAAGTTTTTATCCTGCCAAGACTCTCGTAGTTATCAGGCACTCATAGGGTCGCTGAACTATTTGGCCTGTAACGCACGCCCGGATATTGCGGCTGCGGTAAATTTTTTTGGCACAGTATAACTCATGTTGTGAGGAACGTCATTTGAAAGCTGCTAAACATATCTTGAGATACCTTAAGGGTACAAGGAATCTATGTTCGATATTTCCCAAGTCATCGGTGCAGGACATCACGGGATTTGTAGATGCTGACTGGGGAGGGAACAGTGTGTGCGATCTGAATTTGATTGTGTCTGGTGTGAAGTGATGTGTGGATATTAACTGATGATGAATGTTGTTTGAGGGGAAGTGTGGAAACTTTTTAGTTAAACAATATTTAAAAAGTAATATTCAAACATGTGTTCTATAATAATGACTTGTGAGTTGTGTCATTAATATTATAATAAAAATTTTCTCTGTACAAACAACAGGTTTTTGCTTACATATCCTAGTCATCTAGTATATTTCATCAAAAGTATTAGTAAGGATAATTAATACTTCATTGCATTCTATAATATGTGACATCTAGGCCATTATAATTGGTATGTTAAAACATGGAATCAATTATGGACCCTGTCGGGCGCAGCAATGTTTCGACGCCTATTGTCCAGATTTTATCAGTCGATATTATTATAACAGCCGTCAACTTCCAATCTTCCACTAGTTTTTAATTCTTAGCAATAAAATTGAGTTCTATATCAATAAGAGTAAAGATTAATTGTTTGTTTCTTACATTTTACAAAACATCAAAACACGCCTGTATTACCCGAAAATTTAATACCTAAGGGCTGTAACTGACTAAATCCAGATGAAAATACCAAGTAATACTTTGAGTTCAGTAAAAAAACAGTCTAAAATAAAATGTATAAGAAGTCCTTCACTGAATCCTTTTCCTTTTCTTAGAATTCCTCTTAATCCATTTTACTCTCTTAGTCATTCGCTGCATTTCCAACGCACTAATCACTCACCTAAACGCATTAACATATCGTCGGCCGTCAAAATAACTGTTCTTTAACGGCCTCATGGAAATCGAGAGTACAGTCTAAAAATAGACGTTCGAGTGCCTTGCATTATCGAGGAACAATGTTGGTTGAAGTAGTATGGCAATGACCTTACGACTGTCGGTAACAAGTCTTATTCGACGCATTCTTTCCGGGTTTTCTTTAGATTTTGGAGCGATGGTGGCTTTGGTAGTGAGCTGAGTTCATTGCCGCACGTATTTGATTCTCAACATATAAATTAAGCTAGCAGACGTCTCCGGTTTCACCAGCGTAGTTCCCGTAGGAAAACAGGGATAAAAAGTGGCCTATGTCACCCGTGGATTTAGATGTAGTATAGTCAGTCGTTCCATGTAAAATCGCTCCATGTAAAATACTGGTATTCAACTGCATTAGATAAAACTGGAAGTCGACCCCAACATAGTTGAGAAAAAGCTAGGCAGATGATGAAAAGGACTACTTTTTAAATGCGGTAGTGGTAAAAACGGAGGTGATTATTAGGATGGCGGCAAATAGTATGGAAGAAGGCGACATGGTGCACTGACTACTAATAAACTGAGTTCAGCTCAGGAGGAGGTTGACATATTCGACTATATTGCCGACTTTTCGTTAATGTACGATAAAGCTTTTGCTGCACAAAATAATGTTTGCTTCAACAAACTAAAAATAAATATGACCTTGACAAACTGTAGGATTACTTAAGCAAGTTGCATAATAATGCACTATTGCACATTCGCTAGTCAACTGAAGTTACTTGACTCAAGCAATCTTACAGCCAAAGAAATATTTGGAGGAAAGATTTGTTTGAAAAGAAAAGGAAACGAAAAAAGTATTCGAAGAGATTATCTGTTCACATTGAAAAGATGAATGAGAGGCGACTAAAAGATATTTAAAGGGAAGATGTAAGTGGCAACACGTCGGAAAAGGTTGCCCTAGAAAGACATACCACTGACATAATTGGTGATGGTCTACAGAAAGGTGCGGTCAGGTCACGTCAGCACTCGCAATTGGCGGGCGTATGAGACGAACTGATGATTGAGAGCTGATTTTTACAGAATAGCACATTCTGTAAAAATCAGCTCTCAATCGATAATCAATCAAAAATGTAGGTGCAGGGAAGGCAAATGAGCTGTCAATCCAAATTAATAGGCATAGACAGTTCAATTTACTCAAGTTTTTTTAAATCTACCTGCAGGATGTATGAATGAACATAAACGAAGAACAAAAGGAGTATGTAAGGGTGAAATATTAGTTCCACTAGAAGATTTTACACCAATTCTCCTGATTTGTAGAAAATGACACCCACCATGTCATCTTTTACGTAGTAACAGTCGCCTTTATGAATACCAATATAATTTAAAATAAAAACAAATGTGCAGTAGTAGAATCAGTTATTTTATCATCCCCTTTCTCTTCTCATAATATCAATATTAATTATTTTGTTCATAATATCTAACCATTAGGTCTATGAATATAGAATAACTACCATGTTATGATAGAAAATGTCGCTGATTGGAAACTAGTATGAGTGGAGATTTAGATTTTCTAGATATGATCGCGAACCACGATTAGATCCACTTCTTCTAGTAATAATTATTATACTGTTCAAGTTTATAGTTTAATTAGTTATTTTAACTACTTCTGACCGGATTAAGAAACCTTGTTCAACACAGCCAATCATAGCTCTATAAATACTAATGTAATAAAGAATGGAGAAGAGTATCAAAACGGTCGAATTTTGACCACTGGACGACAACTTGCTATTACTCGTATTATAGGCCTTGCCTAACCTGTAATCAAAACAATATTTCAAATCTCTATTTACAAATCTCTGTAATACACTACTAAGTAATTATGACTTGATAGAACAAGGCTTATTCATTATCATCATAATCTCAGCAAGAATTTTGCCTACGTGAAGAGATAAAATTAATATGCTTATGATCTGACAGTTTGCTATAATGAGCCTTTTCATTCACAAATATCACGTTGTTTGATAAATTTGTGCCGCATGCAAAGTTGTAAATCTACCACGATTTCTTAATTATACGTTTGATGGTTTTCACTAATCGTATGCTTACCAAAAGTTCCTTTAACTTTCGAAGGAAGATGCTACTCATCGATTTTTTTTTCTGCTTTACTGTACAACAGTATAGTCCTGGATCATGTATGTGCGTTAATATCCCTTTTACTCAGTATGTAATAGACAGACATCTTCAAGATAACAATAAAAATCAAGATAAGTAGGTACATAACTGTACCTACTAATCTTGAAGATGTCTATTTTCGCAAATTTGAACCTGTTGGTAATCTGTGCTGCTGGAGATTTTGGCAAGAGTGAGTACACACCTGGGCCAGGTGTTTAGTCTGCTTTTATTATAAATTACTATGTAACGACTAATTTGCTTAGACAGACATGAAATATCGGGAAATGAGCATTGACAATTTTGTCTACACAAAATTGTATACCTATGATTCATACGGTCTTGGAAGTGATATGCAATAGATTTTGGTTATTAATGTCATTCAAGAAAATATCTTTTTCACGCTGGAGGAGTTGGCTTTGTTCTTTGTAGATTACATTATACGCATTGTATTTCAATATCACGTTGGTAGATTTTGTTCCGGCTATTCTCATAATATTGCAGCTTTCACTGTCATTTCTTTGCATGCGTTTCGTTATCTTATCACCCTTTGCTATCCTGGTATCCGTCTTGGCCTCATTATTCTTTTTACCTAATGGCTGACTATCTTCATAGTATTTATAATGACTCTGCCAATTTCTCCGTCAATGACCAGTTACTAATTCTTTACACGAGTTGAATTATCTAATCTCTTTCTTCAACATATTATGTGATGAAACGCAATAACTCAAAATTATCTGCAGGGCGGAATGCCAAAAGTAACGGATGATACGATGTGCAAACAAGAATTTCCATCCAATAATAATATTCGCAATGAGTTATAATTTAGGGCGCCAACGGATCCGCATATTTTTATATATAGGAACTGTGGTAAAGGATTCGTTCCGTATGTCTTTTTCGAGTCGGCCTCTCGTTTCTCTTGAGTATTTCTGGCGGTCTTTCATGAGTTCCTGAAATCATGCTTGAATTGATTTAACATCGCATTAAACAGAACTTACCATATTTTGGCCATTTCTAGGTGAATCTTTTAAGGTATCTGCTAATATCTCCACTTTCTGTACCGAACCTCTATTCTATTTTGTAAAGCTAACAAAGTCGAATGCGTTGCTCAAATCAATCGATGATAAATAAAGCCATGCCTTATCAATTTGGGTCTCTGGGTCTCACCGTTGACTTTTTCTTTGTTACAAATTGACTTAAATTGATAAAGATTAATTTTGAATGTTACATTTAAGCATTTTACAATGTTGAAATATGGTAGTTGATTTGCTTTAAGCCCAAATTAGTACTGTCTCAATTACCTACTAAATAATCAATTACAGATACTAAAGTCCACCATTCTTAGGTAACGAAACTACGATTCAAAATGAATAGTGCTAAAGTTAGCAGACTGAGTAAATTAACTAAGGTGTTAATGAGAGATGATAAATGATCATTTTGCAATCTAGAACTGTTAATTACTATTATAGTGTAGCTCGTTACAAGAAGTTAATTGATAGTTACGCGTTGGTAAACAAATTATTTTATATTGGTTGGTAAAGATTTAAACCATCTGCTTTCGTCTAATTATTTAAAAAGAGTTTCTATGGTTACTGGAACCAATTTTAAATCTGTTTCCAATTTTATGTACTACGAAATCTTGTGTGTAGATACTTTTAGATATATGTATACAGGTTGATGTTATTAAATGTCTTTTTAAAAATCATTAAATTAAAATGGATTTTTTGGCAAATGATGAATTAAATAGACTGTTGGTAGTTTATTAGCTGCGATAGGTATTAAAATTAATACTATTGAATGGAATGTGATGTCAATGACGCATGACTGACACATTATGTACGTGACTGTCCAATAAAAGTGTGACAGAGCAAAATAGTTTTAATGACTTGATAACAGTGTTCATGTTGAAAAAAAATCCAATGGCCTTCATGGTACAGTATGGAGTGAGGAGAAAAGTGAGATTGTCATCGCAGACATAGATTTCGTTTATCGTTTTAATTCTACGTCATCTCCCTAGCCTTCCTCCAATAATTTTGGGGCGGCTACCAGTCGAACTGGATGCACCTGATAAAGACTTTGGCATGAAGCGACTACATATTTAATCTCCTGACCCAGTTACTAAGCAATACGATGGCCCTTGGTAAGACCCGTCACCATGTCAAAGATCTACAAATGACAGCCGGAGCCGGCTTGACATGCTTTCCGAAACTGGTGGATCTCAATATTTCAGGGATATGAGGAGCACTGTATAATTCTTCGCAATTTCCATAGCAAATTGAGTATCCTCAGACCTGACGGGAGTTGTGTCTGGAGGCACAGACTGCCTGATCCATGTTGTTGGGTTCTTGCATATTTCAGGGGGTTGAGTCTGCTATTGCAATCGTGTCACAATGACCGGTCAATGATCGATTTTTGACGTATAACGTCAAACTTATGACTCATTTCCCATACAAAAACTGTCAAAGTGGTCAAATACACGATCAATGACCGGTCATTGAGAGACGATTGCAATAGCAGACTCGAGCCCCAGTTCAGTTGCGCAGATAACTTTAACATCGCGATCTAGGAAACGGCAGTTTTAATTCATATGTGGCTCGGTAGAGGTCGTTACAATATGGAGTGGATGGCCAGTTGGTCACCCAGCTACGGATAAACCTCGACAAGCGTACCGAAATCTTATTATCATTTAGCTACGAGCAAGAATACTTAATGCAAACAAATTGCCTCCTTATGTAAGTTCAATGGCTTTACAGATTATTAGATAACAATAACAAGGCTTTTTAAATGAAACTCTCGACTCAATGGCTCTGGGCACTTGATCGACGAATTACCGAACATTGAAATAATAATTATTGTAGTTTGTTATTGTACTAGTTACATAATATTCTTATGAAATAGTTTCGACTTCCATAACGGTGCGTTAAGCTAAAATAATGTAGCGTCAGGTAATTTATTTCGATTAGTTATGTAGTTCCTTAATTGTTTTTTGTACTTTGTAATGAGAAATTACTAATGTTTTGCCTAAAGTTTATTATTAATATCTCGGTATCTTGTCTTGGTCAAGAATTAGTCACATTAATGACTTGGGCCTATTTATATTGAATCGGTGAAAGTGGTAGGCATCAACAGCGGAGATGTTTTTTTTATTAAATGAACAAAGTGTATCAAATTATTAATTATGTAATAAGGTTATTGACTGTATTATAAATATCAATCGTGAATAAGAAGATAGACATGCAGAATTAATATAGAAATTGAGGAATGAGTTGTTTTTTTTTCTCTTTACTCACGTGACTGCAAAACTCATTTCCGACCAATAACTGAGCGTTTTTGAAACGCAAATGTCGTCACAAGAAAGAGCAGTATAAATTCAACGATTTAACGTATTTCACAGTTGCGTAAAAGCCCTCCGTGGTCTATGGGGTGTTTTACGTGTTACATATGTTTTAAAAATATGAAATATGTACTTATTGTAATGTATCAAAATATTAAATAAAAATACTAATTACATTATTTTAACACCTAGGATCATTTGTGATGGTTCTGTAGAAAAAAATAGGCATCTGAATTACTCCAAGAATGAAATGCTAAAAGTGTACTGACTAATATCATTACGTGTAACATACATTTTATAGTTTACCTACCTATTATGTAAACCTCGTAGTAATTACTGAGGGTCAAACGAAAATACAGTTTCAATGTCGAATGTTAAACAGGTGTAAGTAACCGATATATGCGCAGTGTCATATGATTATGTATGGACAGTACAGTGGCTTTGGCAGTGCGTTCCACGAGGCCGCTCAGATAATATTAGAAATATATTTGTTACATTTTTGTAATGGAGATTTATTTTTATATTTCGAGCGTGAGAACATAAAAAAAAATATATAGTTTATAACATAATTTATAGTCGCTGGGAATTATCTGTCAATCTATCTACAACGTGTAGTTTTAATGGATGCTTTTTGAGCGATATTGCTTTTGGTTCGAGGTCGCTTTCTTGTTTTGTTGTTGACATTTTAATTAATAGTTAACATAGATGAATGTAAACTAAATTTAAAGTATGTAAGAATAGTAGTAGCAGATGGCATGGTGTTCTTTAGTTTCTGCCTAGCCGCATAGGAAAAGGCGTGAGTTTATGTAGTAATCTGCCATTTTTGAGTCAAATAAAAAATAACCAAGATTTAGCTCAAAGGGATTAAAAGTTCATAAGACTTTAGTTATCTTATAAATAGAAAAGATTTGTATTTTTGTATGTAACGAATGAACTTAAAAACTACTGGTCTGATTTGAAAAATTCTTTGTCGATGGAAAGCCAAATTATCCGGTGACATATGCTACTTTTTTATCCCTGTATTCCCACGGGAACGGGAACTACGCGGGCGAAACCGCGTGGCGTCCGCTAGTGATAGAATATTTCGATTTAATATGAATCTTTAATTTTAAACAATTCTTTATGCTATAGTCACGATCACCCAGTACATGATGAACTTTGCCTCTCATTGAAGTTCAACGCCAACGAAATAAGACATTAGCTTAAAAACCAACGTTTATTTTAAAAGTAAGTAGCTGAAACGTAATTATTCTAAATCTACGCTAATTGGAAACTACTAGCATTTGCAATGCAAATGGTCGTGGTTCACTGATTGTTAATGTAGGGCAATAGTTTAAGGGAGCGTGTCTAACTGAGGTGTGCAAGGAGACTTAACGGTGCGAGGTTGTACATACCTACAAAACAAGTGAGTCGAGAGTCAAGATGGGCCGCACACATCATTTGCGTGCATTTCTCCTGTACATACATACATTGCGCGCATTCCTCACACTCGTCACTCACACGCATATCACGTCTTTTTATGTAAAAGGCCACATCTGCTAAACTCTTTTCCACTAAAGCTGCGCCGTGCGGGCTAAGAAAATGAAAAATCCTGGCATTCCCACACATCGCTCCATGGAAACGCGCCCTTATAGTTGCATTTTCTGCGCAGGCGCATTGGCCTTATAAATTACGAGAGCAAAGATTTAAGTCGACATCAAACACCATGTGTCATTTATTTTACGAGATTTAGTACTTTTGCATATAAAATCCACCATTTAGGTATATATAAATTGCAACTGTATGGTATATTTCTTGCTTGAAGGCATATTATGGCCTTTGAAATGTTCGATTTAACGTTGCTATAAAAATAATAATATGCTTTGATGATAAATGTGAAAGCCTATGCACTTACAATCATAAAATGTCTACTGCATTATATATAATGGAGAAAATATACTTGGAAATATAGGTAAAACAAGTTGAGACAGTGAGTCTAACCTAGGATTAGACAAGAGTGATCATGAATCTTGCGGGTGTAAAAGATAGCACAGATCCCAAACAAAAGTGACCTTGATATGCCTTTCAATAAAATCACTAATAACTGTAAACAAAGGAAATCCAATAATTATAGATGACAGAGTATAATTAACACATGGACCAGCTAGATAGTCCTGCTATTTTTCCAACTCTGTCTCAAAATGTTCTTCAAAGTTTCAGCTACGGATAAGCAGCGGCTGTTCTAAATCAACGAACGATTAATAAACACAAATCCGATACATACTTTCGCCAATAGTCTCACAATCTTCAAACGATATTTAATCCTCAACTAAGTGTTGCACCTCTGCCATATAGTACGAGATAACGATCACCATTTCGTCCATATATCTCCAGTTTGAACAGCCATATTTTTCAAAGTTTCTATCTAGTTTTCTCTCGATATCAATATGTATCTCGTGATCTTATCCTGGCCATCGTCTCTTTATGCCATGTTTCAGTTATGCCAAGTTCTCGCGTAGGTATCTGGTACAAAGAGGTTTTGAAAGTACGCCGCGTTTCGTTGTTGCTTTCCGTAGTTTGTAGAAGGTATTGCCTCGGACGTTGCAATCGGTCGTTCAACTGTCTGGGAGGTGAGACAAGCTACTATTGGTGCGTGTGTACAGCTTTCGAGTTTTTGTCGAGACGATCTTTTTTTGTGATGATGGTAGTTGAAATGTCTTAAGCCTAGTAGGTGGTAACTTCAATGACGCCAACTGTCAGTTTTTTAGTGTCAGAGTTCCGAATGATTTTTATTTTGTTGCAGATAATGCTTACCAAGTTACAGATTTAATTTGTAGGGATTAGTGATATAAAGATAGTAGGTAAGTAGTAATCTTGACCTAACGATGAAGAGAAAGACTAATTTGAAATTTAAACTCTTTTACAGTAGTTTCAGTTTAGCATAACACGTATTGTATTCATGACCTTTGTTTCTTGTCAGTAGCACCGCTGAAGGTTATTTACACCACAAACATAATTTTATGAAGTTTATTCTAGAAATTTAATGTCAGCGAAATTCCCAATAACTTTGATTTTCTAATTAATTTTCAACACTCAAAGCGACAAAATTGCAGTGGAACTTGTTAATAAGGTGTTATAAATTGAAATTATGGCTTAGCAAGTATGGTTACCATGGTAATTTGCCAGCGCAATTACTAAGAGTAATGGCGTTTCTAGAGTGATAAAAAGCCAGCGTATTAACGTCTAGTACTAATCGTTTAATGGCTGTTATTATGGGTCGGTTATCTATTAAGATTATTACTGTTGAAGGCTACTTAGTGGCTGAAGAAACTGTAGCGGTTAGTGCTACCACTGGACGCGACCATAACAGAAAAGGAAACTATGACCCAAGACTAAAACGGCAACTAGACAGAAACAAAATTCTCAAATTTTAACCAGCAGACCTTTTACTTAGTAATAATGTTGGAGAGGTTCTTCAGAAAGGTCAGGTGCGTAGTACTCGCAGCCGGCGTGTGTAAGATACTGTAAACGAAGCAAAAGAAGTATAACATGTATGTCAGAATCGTAGAAATAGCGCTCTGTAATTTTTGCCTACCCCCATGGGAAAAGGCGTCAGTGTAAGTAAGTAATGTTGATTTCTCCCTTCAAGATAGGTACTATAGATACTAGAAGTAATAACCAAATTAATACAATCAAACGAGAAGCGCGTAAAAGAGCACACGTGGGACAATATTAGGGAAGCACACTTCGGATAATTATTCTCTCACCCTTATCGCAATTTATTTGGATTCGATTCAACATTACATTATCTTCTTCTTCCACACTTCTCTGTTAGTCGTCATCTCGGTATTCACTTCATCATTTCCTTCTCATACATTTGTAAACTCACACGAATGCTCGCAATAAATCCTCAAAATTATGACACACCAATCTCCCAACTTGGCGATTCTCCAACTAGTAACAGATACCGCTATTCAAATTAATCCTTCATAAATTAACTTGAGACAGAATACTTGCCTTATTTGTTCCTACTATTTGCATAACCGTAATATAATGGGTTGTAAGTAAAGGCTATTGCTTTAATGTCGTTCGGTTTCGTTGACATCATATGGTTGTTTCGTAGTTGGCGCTTAGGTACTTAATTAGAAACTATGTGAAATTGCTCAGCTTTTACAATTTGAGTTATTTGACCTATTAAAGCAAATTGGTTAACAATTTATGTTACTTAGATTTGTCAATAGGTTCGGATTTGAAGAGAGGAGTGTAGCAATATCGAAAATTTATAGAAAGATTCAGAATGCGACTATAAGGATAAATTATAATAACTTCAGTTAGCGAGAATGGAATGCCAAATATTTACAGTCACCATAACTCGGTCTATTGATGCATGATACTCGTATTATTGTGAAAACATTGTAACTGTCGAGTTCCATTCTAGTAACTATAGTAATGTTATGTCAGACGCACGATTAACAGCCGTTAGTCCTGCTCAGCTGGTGTCCGATACAGGGAAAGTGATAAATTCAATGTTATACAAACACCGACTTTTTGCCATCATTAGTAACCAAACCTCCGTATACGACACACGCTCGAAAACCACTCTTATTTGGTCACTGATGAAGTTTCAATTCGGTTGTGTACTTGTTCAATGTTCCGCGGTTTTTGCTCTCTTTAATACCTATCATTTTTATAGAGATGAAGATTGGTAATTCCATCAAGCGGTGGTTTCGTGGCTACTCGAATATCATTTAGACGGTTTATTTTTTATCAAGAATACTGCTACTGCATTTAACCCAGTAATTGCTTGTTTTAGAAACTTGTTCGAATGCGTATTCCGTATCCAAGCCCAAATACGGTCGCAAATTATTTCTTCTATATTGTAACCAGTGATTTCTAATCCAACCGTTTGACCAAAACCAATTATTTATTTGTCCAACAATTCGAAATGACACGTTCCATTACTTGCAATATCATAAAGAGCGACCGTCTTTGCCTACTAACTAGAACAATCTCGGCTTTACGGCACATTTCAGCTTTATAGTGGCAATGAAAATCTAATCTCTAGTACACCATAATAAAACAACTAAACGGTTATGTTATTCGTAATGAATTCGTTATTTACGATTGTTGTAGGGAAAGCCGATCGGCTTAATGTTGAATCGCTAACAGACAGGGCCGTCTACCACTTGTTCGCGTTTTCTCGTACACGATTCCGAAAGTGAAATGAGCGTGTTTAATGTAATAAATCTCTAAGTTCTTAGTAGGTAATTGCGAGTTTAGTTTGATTCTCACGTTCGTTGGGTGCCAACTGGAAGATATGCTGAAGTAGCCCAGGCTTGCCGATACAGCTGTCTCGTGCTAAGGATTGTGTTCCAACTGGTGCGCTCTTGAAATGTTTATAAACAATTTAATTCAATAAAACAGTCTTACAATCTTGTTAAGAGTTGTCTATCTAACAACTCTTAACAAGATTCTTCATTTACGTCAGACTAGAAGACTAAATATTCAATTCTAACGAGCTCACTAGACTTAAAGACGCACATATCCCACACACAGCATGTGGGGGCAATAGGTGAAGACTTAAGCGCAGCGATAAAAATAATCAACCAAATTTTCATTCTAAATCATGACATTGTATTAACTTTATCAGACAGTTTCAAATTCCTAAATTATTGACTTACTTCTTTTCATGTTATGACGACAGTAACCTTGCCCAGGGCACTTTAGCGGCTAGTTTAATTAAACTAAATGAAGATTGCAGTCCTTGGGTGTGTTCAGTAGTGGTCATTCAGAAGGTCAGGCCTCCAATTCGACCCTGCTGAATTATTGATGTGAACCGTGCGATGATAGACACGTTTCATTAGTAGAAAAGCTTCGGCAGTGTATTTCGTCAAGTGCTCCTTGGCAGCAACGGTCAATTAAGTGACCGCTTTACTAAATCCGATCCTTGATTCTACAGCTAGGTTAGTAGGCAAAGGGTCCAATAAAACTTTATCACGTCTAAATCTCTGATCCAGTGTTCAGTAAGTGCTGCCATATACCAACAGTGACAGATCGCATTGTGCACACAGTCGAGCGGAAATCTATTACGCATTGGGTGAATTATAAGCATTATTACTGGGACCAGTACCATAAACCGTCAGATAAATGTTGCTTTCTCCCCGCCTACACATCCAATGACAAATGCATACAAATATAAATAATCTATGTAATTACAGACAGTTTGAACGCTGCGTATCTGTAAGGCTTAAGATCGTTTGGTGAAGTTCTTGCTGGACTGTACCCATTTTTGGTTGGACTGAGTTTTCACGCGATATGGCGTGTTTTGGTTTTGATTTGGTTCTGTTTTGATTTATTTGTTGTCTATTGTAGTCGGGCGTGGAATTTAATGCGTAAAGCATTTGAGTAAGGAGGTTTGCAAAAGGTTTTGACATTTTTAGGAATACTGTTAAGGTTAATTTCTGATTGTTTCGATACGATTAAAACCCAAGGGTTTCCTAATTAAAATTGAATAGCTACTTGCTTGATTTGCAAAAGACAATATAGGTACAATATTATCGGTGTAAGGACTTTATGTATAGAAAGGCTAACAAGCAATATTTGACCCAATACTGATAGGGAGCATTGAAGTTCGCACTACTTGACTTAAATGGCCCCCACATAAATATTTGCAGCCTATAACGGTATAGTCACAATGGACAGAAGACAGTTATTTACACATAGCTAAAATAATTTATTCGAGACATTAAATTTAATTTCAGGCATGTTAAGTTTAACACAAATCACGCTTTAGAAATCTGACACCTAAGTAACACCGCTAAAAGTAACGTGTTTCATATGGCAGTCGTAAAATGTTGAAATGTCAGGAACGAAATATGGGATCTTAAGGCCGTCACTCATTTACTTGTGTTAGGTCGAATAGAAACATAGAGTAGTTATAAAATAAAGTGATATGGGAAACAAAAGCAACACTGAAGACGTAATGGCAGGTGACATAGAAATAAAGAGAGGACACGGTGCACAGATGATGAAGACTGTAGCGCCAGGTGACGTAGAAATTAAGAGAGGAGTGTTAATTGGATGAGATGTAACTTCGGTCAAATAGAAATATGAAGTTAACAAACAAAGTGATATAGGGAAAGAGCATGATGCTCTCATCATTTACGGGAAAAAGGAATACGGTGTAAAGTTCCGCATCCCCCATAGAAAAAAAGGGTCATCTGACAACTGGTGTTGTGTCTGGTGGATTTTTAATCGCGTGGATGAATTTAACATCGCGATTTAGGATATTTCAGTTTTGATGTTCGTATGTGGCGCGAAATAGATGTCGCAACAATGACGACGTCTTTACAGAGTCAGGTGGCGTTGAAATGACCTTAGCTAATTGGGAGAGATGTAACTTCAGTTAGTAAACTGCAACAAGCTGATTGATTGATTAATAGAATTGCACTAAAGATTTCTCCACAAACACAGCGTGCAATTAATGAACCTTTTGGCGCAGCCGTGAGACATGCCATTTTTGTCTTTTTTTGTGTTATTGTGATTTTGCTGTGCGTGTATCCAGCTGTTGCCAATAAATCTATTTTCTTTCTTTCTTCCAATTATCATTGCAGCGTTAAACGTGCCAGCCATACTACATGACAAATATCATAATGTAACAAACGATCGTTTGCACAATTTTGGTAATTTATATCTGTATGATCATCTGATGACATCATGGAAACTGTGAGGAAACCTAGACTTCTGGGTAATATCAGTAAGTAATCTCCAATCCGCCTAGAGCAAGCGTTGTGCTCAATGCTTGTGTCTTATTTGTATGAGAAGAGGCCTGCAGTAGGACAGTGACAGGCTCGTATTTTTTATTTGTAGATAGTAAAAAGGCGTATTGGTAATTCCATTCGTTCACTACTTTGTGTACTGCGAACTAGCAAAGTCGCGGGCTTGATCCCGGACGTTCACCGATGAGTTTTTGAATCATGTGCACAATTTATTGCTCAGAATTAATCGTGAATAGTGAATGATTTATTGCGGGAAAATAGCGTAATCATAATAGAAACAAATGGTTTTATTATTGGCACTAGAATGGCACTAAGCTGTGGTGTGACTGACGTTCACGGACTCCGAGTTCGAGCCCAAGTCCACTGACTTTTTATGAATAAATGACGGTGACTATTACTATGATCCTACTGGTTCAATCTGTAAAAAAAAAATATAAATGCGTGAAATGTATAATAGGTTGCTGTAAGTATCAAAATGTGCTTCCACACACACACACTGCGTGTGAAGTGAAATAAATTTAATTTTCGAAACTGTATTACGATATTAGTTTTCACCGACAGACCTTGGTCGATCGACGTCTAAACATGATTAAGTAATTAATGGACTTCCTCTTGCTTGCTTGGAATCTATAATTAATAGTGTCCAATTACTTTGTATGTCAATTGATATTTCATTGTGTGTCAGTTTTTTTTCTATTATTTACTTAGCTGCACTTTCTTGACTAGTTAGCTGTTTTAGGTTAAAAGTGCGTACCAATATATTAACACAGACTGATTGAGTTCAGGTGTTCATGATTTCCTCTAGGCCGTCAGGGTTCCACCATAGTTAGAGATCGTCCTTTAAACACATGAGGTTCGAAAAGGGGGTGAGGGGTTTTGGGAAAATCACGAAATACACAAAGAGTGGGTGCAGTGAGACATCACGTGTTTAATAATACGCATGATTTTGGGGGATAAGATCTTTTTTTTAACCGACTTCAAAAAAAGGAGGAGGTTCTATGTTCGTGTCTATGTATTTTTTTTTTTTTTATGTATGTTACCTGATTTGTCCGCCATTTGTGGACCGATTATCTAAATTCTTTTTTTGTTTGAAAGAGTAGACTCCTGAGGTGGTCCCATTTTAATTTGATGAAGATCTGGTGCTGATCTTCGGAGATATACAACGGAACTCTTCAAAAATAGACGGCAAATCTATCGTGATTGCTGGAATCGCTTGGATGGTAATTGTTTATACAACATCATGACGTATCATCAAGCCTGTATGCACAGAGGGGTAGGCAGATGTGTTTAATATACCTAGATTTCGACAGTTAGGTATGCTAAGTTTCATTTATTAGGGTTAGGTGGATAACCCTATTATAATGACATGTATTGTTAACAATTAACAATATAAAATGAATTCATGGCAAATGTTTGTATGGGAACAACTAAAAATGGAAAAATAAAAAACTTTTTTACAAAAAATAAAACCGACTTCAAAAATAACACTAAACGGTGTAAAATAACTCTAAATTATCAAGAATAAGACAAAAGTACCAAAGCCACAGACTTCCTAATTTAGAGTTATTTTACACCGTTTAGTGTTATTTTTGAAGTCGGTTTTATTTTTTGTAAAAAAGTTTTTTATTTTTCCATTTTTTGTGGTTATTATCTAACCTGGTGTCTCAGTTTATGGCGCCCATGGGTTAGGCTTGGCTGCACATGCCGTCGAGAAATATTTCTCAGGTATGCCAGTTTCCTCACAATTTTTCCTTAGCCGGAAACCGGTATCTACTATATGGGGGTGGGCGGGTGGGGCCCTATTTGGCGCAGCCGCAAGGCACATAATTCTTTGTTTTGTTTATTTTTATTTTTTACTTTAATTTTTTTTTTGTACCTATTTTTATTATTAACATGTGCCTATGTCGTGCCAAATAAATGTTTTTTTCTTTCTTTCTTATTTTCGAAAAGTTGTAAAATCACGTTACGCGTAATAAATAGATAAACTTATTCGTTCGAAGAACTGATGAATTTTACTTTGCAACTACCTCTTCCACGAAGCGCTTTTTGAGACTTCGACCGCTATTTATTGCGATATTTCGATTTCGATCTCGTAGTTTTCGATAGTAAATATAGCCTATGTTATATTAATGTAGCTTTCAATCAGTGTAAGAATTTTTAATACCGGTTGAGCAGTTTTTGAGTTAAACATTTGCAAACAAACAAAAATCAAACCTGAGGAAGGTTTGATTTTTGTTTGTTTGCAAATGTTTATAAACTTAGTTAAGTCAAGTTCAAATTAAAAAAAGTGGCTGCCAAAGTCAAACATTTACTTTAATTCTAAAGGCAACAGTCGATGGTAATGAATTTGATCAACACAACATGTGTGTGATGTGATACGCGGAAGGCACGACTAGTCGTTATGGCGTAGTTTAAGAACGCTTGAAGAAGCTGTGATCTGAGTTAAGGCCTTGAGCAAAACTAAAAATGCGACATGACAACTGTTCTCATACATCCATAAATAAAATACAAATAAATGTAATTAAAGTGCTTGTTTGTAATGTCAAAATAACAAGTTTTACTTGATGCATGTGAAAAAATATATGTACGGTAAGAGCCACAAAAACATTTTCTTTATTTTTCTGCTCGTTTGAGATAATCTCCGAAAAGGCTTAACTGAATTTGACGAGGCTTTCATTAGCAGATAGCGGATGCTATAGCTGAAGATGTAAGGAGTAACATAGGCTTTTATATTGTAGAAAAAAACAGACTCTTCATGAAGACATGAAATGGTATCGCCTAGGGTTACTGAAAACGAGTATTAAACCTGTACAACAAAACTGATTGCAGTTTCCCCATAAAACCAACACCAGTTTTCGTCTAGGACGGTCCTAAATCATAACATGTTTTAGTCAACTTGATAATTTACAAAACCTGACATATTCATATAATGCGCAAATAACCTGATACACCAGTATTAAATCAAAGAGTCACTCAACCCGTTGAACATATATTCAAATTGTATGCTGCTTATGATGACATATGCGTGCTAATACCAGTTCTAGAATTTGCATAATGTAGTTTATGCTCCACGGAATGTGTTTTTGGTTGTTGCGCAATATCAAAATATATCTAGACAGCATTAAAAAAACAGACTTAAATTAGATAACAAATCTGCCGTACCTAGTGGTATCAAAACAACAACAAAAAAAAATTGGAGACTGCAAATATGGCAATTCACTCGATATAAATTATTGAATTTAGGACTACTAATACCTACAGTATAGATTTCACTCTTATGCAATAAAAAAACCACAAACTTGTTACCGCCTATTCTGACGATTTTGAAAAAATGAACGAAATCGGTCCAGTAGTTTGGTCAAATAGTGGTTCAATCTTAAGGGGTTCAATCACAAGGCACCCATCTCTGACTTTTCGGATTCATTTGCGTATTGTATAATTATCACTTACTACAAAAACGGTGAAAGAGAACATTGTGAGGAAACCAACATGCTTGAGAGATATTTCTCGAGGGCATGTGATTCCAAGTCAGAGGCCCATGGGCGGAATTAAAACTCTGTCACCAGGTCCTCACCAGGCTAGTCACTAACCACACGATAAGAAATAGAATTAGTAGGTATGATACGTCCAGTATTTTTTCGGTTATACGACTAGCCCCTATGAGATACAATAAAAACACACTTTAGAATTTTCTTCATATATTGTGTCAACTAGCAGACGTCCCGCGCTTTCACCCGCGTAGGTACCGTTGCCGTATCCAGGGTGTCAGCTAAGTCCATACCTAATTTTATTAAAATCCATTCAGTAGTTTTTACGTGAAGAGTAACGAACATCCATCCATCCATCTATCCATACTCACAAACTTTCGCGTTTATTATATTAGTAAGATGGATTGCACTTGTCTCTTACGTTCCTCTATCAAAAGTTTCGCGTCTCCCAAGTCTTTGATCCTAGGTAGTGGTTTGTATCCTGCATCTGATTATCATCACCTAGCCTTTCCCCAATTATGCTTCCCAGCTTTATCGCAAGTCGATAAGCTTTACTTTATGAGGTCGATAACAGATGTTTTGTGCTCTATCCTAACGAGAACGTTCTTCTATCTCACGTCATCAATTGTAATTACTTGATTCTTACGACAATATTGCTATATATTATTAAACTTTACAAGAAGTCATAACAATCTAATTTATATCACCTGTCGTTATGCAGTATCGAACGGTAAGCCGCGTCGTTAATTTGAGGCAGATATGCCTGTAGTTAACCGGACATTTAGTGAGACACTTCCACACCTTGATCACTGCTTTTATCACCAGCACAACTATTATATTCTGCTTCATTGCTTCGTACTAAAGCATTAATGTTTTGCCTTTTAATTGGTCTTTGAGAACATTCTTGATCAGTTTCCATATCATAAAGGCACTTTCTAATTTCTGTAAATCTTTTATTTGCTGCTAGTCCTGGGTAATTACGACTGAATTGTCTAGATCTTTAATTGTTTATACGGTTGTGTTAACTTATCTACTTTTCGATCCGTATGGTGCAAAATATTTTATTGGTTAGGTCTGTTATGATTTTGAAGCAATATCCCCTTGGCGATCCGCGTTCAGGATTTAAAAGCGCAATTTGCACTACATCAACGCACGCGTCAGATTGTCTCTCAAGATTCATTTGTGTGTCGCACGCACTGGTTGTTTGCTCTTGTTTTGCTGTCTTTGATATTGTAGATACTAATTTAATCCATGAAATGTTATAGTCTTCTGTTTCTCTAACAAGAGGCTTATCTTTTTCTCTGTTTACACATTAGTTTTAAGTTATTTGGGCAGGAGTATGGCTGTGAACGGCACAAGAAACTCGCACACAGTAATTAAGTAAAGTTTCAAAATGGTACGCCTAAAGAACCCTTTGCTAGTTTATTAATTATTTTCTTCCGATTTGAATTTATGTAGCACGAGTCATATAATTTTTTATTCATAACTTAAACAGTATTATTTATTCTTAAATACCATTTATTATATTACCTCTCGTAGTAGATTAGGATTAGATCAATGATACCGGCACCGGGTACTTACTTACTGTGCAATAGAACTATAAAAGTCAGCCGTCGTCGCAGCCACGGTGCAAAAATAATAATATCATCAATATTGATAGTCAATAGAAAATAGTCTGATAGCGGATTTTAAAACCGGAGAGATACTGGAATAATACAAAACAAATAAATTTCTGTTTACATTGCCTGTCTGTTAGTCTCAAAGAGTTAATCGTGCGTAATCTGGCAATGTTTTTAATAACAGCCGGTACAAAAAAAAACTTTTTAAATGAATCTTTAAAACATACAATCATCAACTAGTGGTCGAAATTAGATCTTTCTCTCCTTTTGCATTTCTACTCCACTCTAATTATATTAATATACACACATCAAAAGTGTCTAGGGATCAACATATATTTTTGCAATAACTTTTCTCCTGATTGATATTAATTAAAATTTTCTTTAAGGATTCATCAAATAAAGTGTTTTCGTTTGTCACAGTAACGATAAACCAAGTCACCTTTGCATTAATAAAGAAATTTGCCATTTTCCTAATAAAGGGATTTTTGACATTTGAACCACTAACATTAAAGTTCGAAAAAAAGACTGAAATAACAGTTTTCTTTAAAATTTTATTGGGTAACTTAAACAATTAATAATCCGTGTTTCTACCGCGAACACTAACAACACAAGAACATCGGTTTGGCATACTCAAAATGAGTTCATCCAAATCACGCTGTGGAATGGCCGCCCATGTTCGTTGCAACAACAAAAAAAGGTCTTCTTGCGACTGGATACCCTCCATATTCGGCAGAGCTCTTCTCTGTAGCATATCCCATTCATGCTCAATCGGGTTCAAGTCTGGCGACTGAGGAGGCCAGGGCAGGACATTGATGTTAGCTGCGGCGAGAGTCTGTCTTACAACTCGTGAGGCTTCATCACTCTTCAGGGAACTTAATTAGCAACCAAACAGTCAGAAACCGCTTGCATGAAGTGAACCTTCATTCCCGAAGACCGCTACGGGTACCACCTATAGCAATGCACAATCGTAGGATTCGATATCAATGGGCTCTTGAACACAGAAATTGGGCAGAAGAACAATGGCGTTTCGTGTGCTTTTCTGATGAGTCTCGTTTTGGTATGAGACCGGATACAAGACGTATACGACACTGGAGAACCCCTGGACGCCAACAGCGATTAAAATCCTGCCAGGAAGTCCATCCTTATAGTGGTGGAACCATCATGGTATGGGCGGGTATTTGGATCGGCGGAAGAACTGAGTTGATTTGGATCAGAGGCAACCTCAACGCTCAAATTTATGCTGAGACGATTGTATCAGACGTCATCGTTCCTCTACAAGTGCAAATCGGTCCCTTATTTCAGTTCATGCATGATAATGCACGACCGCACACCGCAAGAGTTGTAAGACAGACTCTCGCCGCAGCTAACATCAATGTCCTGCCCTGGCCTGCTCAGTCGCCAGACTTGAACCCGATTGAGCATGCATGGGATATGCTACAGAGAAGAGCTCTGCCGAATATGGAGGGTATCCAGTCGCAAGAAGACCTTTTTTTTGTTGTTGCAACGAACATGAACGATGAACTCATTTTGAGTATGCCAAACCGATGTTCTTGTGTTGTTAGTGTTCGCGGTAGAAACACGGATTATTAATTGTTTAAGTTACCCAATAACATTTTAAAGAAAACTGTTATTTCAGTCTTTTTTTCGAACTTTAATGTTAGTGGTTCAAATGTCAAAAATCCCTTTATTAGGAAAATGGCAAATTTCTTTATTAATGCAAAGGTGACTTGGTTTATCGTTACTGTGACAAACGAAAACACTTTATTTGATGAATCCTTAAAGAAAATTTTAATTAATATCAATCAGGAGAAAAGTTATTGCAAAAATATATGTTGATCCCTAGACACTTTTGATGTGTGTACTTAAAGCGGCGATTACCAGAAGCCTATAAGGCTCTTGCGCCTTGCGGAGATAAGTAGCAGTGGTCAAAATCGACCGTTTCAGCTATTTCGAATCGACCACTAGGCGAAATACTCATAATGCAGTGTCCCCAAAATAAGGTAGTTGCGAAAAAGTCTTTAATAACACTTGGGACTCCCAGAGTTTCTTATATGGCGAAACTTTTATAATGGTCCTGGGCAAGTTCTCTCCATAAGCAGACAAAGTTTCAACACCTCATTAGGTGAAAAAACAAGTAATGGAAAAGCAATTTATTTCCGATGTTATCAGTCTGGACCTTTCTAATGTTAATCTCGGTGGACACTTGATAGGAAGCGGGCTTATTATCAGCAATACCATATATAGGGAGGAAGTGGCGACATGGCCGCTATCCTGCGCGTGCGGTTGTTCGGTGACTTGATGCGTTTTAATGATTCTATTATTTACTCGCTTAGTGGCTTTTAAGATGGTACTTAGATTCTAATAACGTTAATTTCTTACTGCATTTTGTGTTTGTAGACGATGTTTTCTTATAAGTATGAGTGTAAAAAGTTACAAGAGTAGGAAAAGACCAAAGAAACGATAGATGGATTGAGTGAAAGAATAAGTATATGGCTAAATAAGACATGACCAAGATGACTAAATATATAGTGATGAATGGAGAAGACATGCTGCGTCGAATCATGATGACTTCTTGTACGTAGGTACCTAAAGGTTTTTTCTTAGTGTTACTTACTTTAAATCTCTTTTAGGAAAATACAAGCTTTTTGTGAGATCTGTTGAAGCGATCGATTACAAACTAAATAAACTGTATAACATCAAGGATACATATATATGCAAAAACATCAACAAGAAAATTGTGAGACACATAGCCGGGAAATAAAATATCGAATAAAATCTTAAGAAAGTACGCATACTTAATAACAGAGGAATTAGAGAGAAGAATGATAAACCTAAGGTAAGTACAGTTCAACTCATTTACAACGCTTCGAGACAGTCGTATAACACTGAACAGAATCTAAGCGCTGGCCGTTTACCATAATAGTATGTTACTTTGATGATACAACCAGATATATGGTGATTTAAGAAGAAAGTGCACACTTTCACACAGGAAGCCATGCTCCCAACAATTTGCACTTGCAAGCGAAAAGCCGTGGAACTACCAAGTCTTCTGATTATTATTAATAATAGAAAGTATAGAAACCCGTGCTATATTGTTTCGAGTATTACCATCATAATGAGGATACTCCGCTTTATTTCGCCCCTCAATAGGTTGATCGGGTACGATTAGCGGTGTTATAAACAGTATCGCAAAGGCCTAGATCCGTCGCTTTGGAATCTTTATTAGGTGACTTTTACAACTTTTGTTACAGGTCATAAACATTTTAATAAATCACGTTCGCCGTCCGTGTGTTAATTTCATTGAAACAATATCGCAATTACTTGTGGATGACCTGATTTCACACCGATTTTATAGTGCGATTGAGTTCTGAGCAGATTAACAGCACCCCGCTGACAGACGTTTCAATTTGCAAGACAGCTTTATTTAAGTACCCTCCAACTGATTTGAATTAGCTACAGGCTTTCCTTTATAAGGCTCGCTTATTGTGATAGAAATACGCGCTCGGCTAAGGCAGGTGCGCCACAAGGCAATGCAGACCCAAATTAAGGCTTAATTAATCAAACGAAGCGGAGGATTCAATCCTGTCGTGTAACCTAAGCTTACCACTAATAAATATTACCATATTGATAACTCCAAGAAAGAAAATGATAACGTGTCAGCGTCCTATCATCTTTTAGATGTAAAAGTCAACTGAGGGAAACTAGAACACGTCGAAAAAGCAAAAATACAGCTTAAACATAGGTCTGTCAGCGTCTCCACGCTCTCTCTTATACAAATAACTAATATCAGGCTCCCGTAGACTAAGACCACTAATTATAATAACTATTAACTCTCCCTTGCGAGTAATTATGTTGGTTTTATACAATAATCGAGTGCGGTCTTCAATCAGCCATTTCCTAATCATCAATCTTCGTGAAGAAGTGGATGCACCCGAGTACGGACGACTTTCTCTTTCTTTATACAAGATGGTAGCAATAATATAGATTGTTGTGTATTTTAATTTGAACGTTGATGGATACTCAGTGTTTTGTCAGCTGTTTGAAACTGCGATCTTCATCGTGGACGGAGAGAAGTGTTTGTTTTCAAAACAGTTTTTAAGATCATAACTTTCAACTACTATTCTTATTTGTTTTCGGATGTTTGCCGTGGTTTTAGATCTTAATCTCGCGGATCGTGCGTAAATGGGATCAATATTTAAAACTTATAACTCAATATTTTAAATATCTCAATCCCAATGTTCATGGTAAGCGTTGCTAACAAAATGGATTCTTTATTTAACCTTGCACTCAACAAAATGCCATAAATAATTTCGCTTGTTGAATCTGGCCGACATGCCTTGATTTCTTTGTACACGTGTTAAAACAAGTTGATTATTTGATTTATTAATTCCGTCCACAGTCTGTCTGTACCAGCTGTTGTACCAACATGTTTTGACTATATTAAACACTGGCATAAAGTCATTTGTAGATCTTTGATAGTCGTATCGTAACGTGTAGTCGCCCGAAAGTTTGACAACCGGTCCATCCAGTTGGGTCGTGGAGGTCTGAAAGGCAATTGCTCCATTTCAAACATTATTAGCTGCATATTTTAAGCCGAAACAACATAATATTACGTAGTTGGGAAAAGGCTAGGTAGACGATGATAGTTTAAGGTTCAATCAGCATGCAGATTATAGAATAAATAATGTTCGATATTATCATCTGAAGAATCGACACATTTCTTCCCCTCAAAACTAAAAAAGTGTTTATAAAACTCTAACACCAAGTTATTCACTTACTACACGAAAAGAAGAAGCGGTCAGCTATGCTTCGTTTCCATTTAAAACATAGCTTTTTCTTGTAAATCGATCTCTTTTCATTAGCTAAGTTCTCACGCCCATTTAGTTTCGACAGTTCTTGATTAAAAGCCACACGCCTAAAGTAAATTAATCTTTGCGTGGCTCCTGAACTCCCGAGGTGGTGCGTTCGTTAGAAAGCGCTTGTCCGTATTTATTATTTATGCCAGGGTCGAAATATCAATAGCTTCCAATAAAATATGTTCAATTTCATAGCCATTGACTTATCCTGAGCCTCGCCTTTGTATTTATAACTTACTAGCACTTTATTCGCGACTTCTTCCGCATGTATTTCGTACTTTAACACCCCCTCGACCCCCAAGTGGAGACAAGAAGAAAGAACCTCGTTGGGAATTATATTTTCGAGCCGTTTGGGGTTGAAACTCTCGGGTCGTGGGATCCGAGTGCTCATAGCTTGTACAACGATCTTTCAAGACGCTTAATTGACACTTCGCGGGACCCAAGGGCTGGTTTTTACCTTGGTCAAAGGATAAGCATTGCCATACAACGTGGCAATGCTACCAGTCTTTTGTGTACACTTCCAGTGGACAGCGATGCGGATGAGTTTTATGACGCCATATTTTAGATTTATAGTTTTTAAATTTTATTTTCATTTCTAGTGTATAAAGTTAAGTATTGTGAATAAAAAAAAATATTTAAAGATTTTTGTTTTAGTTGTGTTTTAGTTGTGAAGGGGTGAATAAATCAAGTCAGTGTCCAAGTAGGTCTTACCTACTTGGACACTGACTTGATTTATTCACCCCTTTCAGCTACATCTCAGCTTTTCCCGCTTGAGACGATGAAACGTGATATTTGTTTACAGATATGCCTCTATAAACTATCGACTTTGTGTATGTCTTTCGAGTTGATTTTATAATGACAGTAATTATCAAAAACATTGAAAGAAAAATAAATTGAGACAGTTGAAAGTGAACTTTAAACAATTGAGTTACAGGTTAAAATTTATGTGCATGATTTTTTTTCCGTTTTGTTGGTCCAACCAACCAAGGAAAAAAAATTGCGGTTTATTTATTAACCACGCCAATTGATAAATGCGTTCAGGGAAAATATTATTAAGTTAATTAATTAAGTGTGATTAATTTTGCGTTTCATTGATACTAAACGCTTAAAAAAATGTGTTAAATTCCTCAAACACCTCCAACTAAAGAAAATGATTTGTTTTCACTTTTTATTTTCAAATTGGGAGTATTCCCGTTTGAGCACCTATCCATTTAGTACCAAGGGTATAATATTGATTCATACGAAATGCATAGGTGCCCTAAAAATAGGTACTCTATCGGAAATATTCTCCAAATTACACCCACCACTGTTTGGGTCTGCATCACCCAAAGAAAAGTTGATTGGAATAAAATGCCTCAGGCATAAGTCGCATCAGTGTATTTGAGGTATTAAATACCCAAGAAAGTTAGCTATCAATAGGCTTGCATCCTATTCATCATCTTTATCATACCCACTGCTGGGTATAGGCCTCTCTTTTTGCTACTTACCAATTTTTACGCCCCTGTGCCAGTCTCATCCACAGAACTGCCGCAATGGCAACAATGTCGTCCACCCATCTCGCCGCAGGACGCCATACACGTCTTTTGTCGTTTCTTGGACGCCACACGATCGCCAACTTTTCTCCACGGGCCATCACCGCGCCTAGCTAGGTGTCCTGCCCACATCTCTATTTGAGTTCCATAACGCGATTACATAGGAATAAACATAACTGTCATAAAAAATATTTTCTTTATACAGTTGTACACCTCTGTCTAATCCGTCGGGAATTACGGTCGTGATGTTATGTTTTATAACTAAGCAAATTAATTATGCGTATTATTTTTCAATTGGTTTAATTTTACGCTACTCTCCATTGTTTAATGATCAAGAATCATTAGTTTAGTTCAATTTATATGCTCAGATTCCTAAAGAACCATTCGGTTTTATTTGCTTCACTAGCTGTGCCGTAGTAATTAATTACTTCTTATATAATATTGAGTTACTTTCTCTGAAATTAATTGAGTTATTTAATATCATTATGACGTTATTGATAGTTTATGATTGATGAGTCAAATAAATATGAAAAGGATTACATATTGCAGCGGAATGTCTGAAATGTTAAACATGTCATTTCTTTATCTTTTCTATTAGTCAAAAAAATATCGATGTTTTTTTGCACGCGCATAGTTTCTATAATTATTATGCGGAAAAGTCTTGTGGTTTAGAACCTTTTATTCGTTAACTATAAAATAGGTTGGTTTAAATAGAATCGTTTTAGATCCTCGTAATTTTTATATCGACTACTTCGATATAAAAATTACGAGGATCTAAAACGTAGGTATATATTTTTCGCCATAAACCTCCGGAGGTTTATGGCGAAAAATATATACCTACGTTTGGCATTACAGCATGGCAGTTACGGCCACTAACTACTAGACCAACAGGCCTGTCAAATAAAAAAAATAATATTACTGTATGAAATAAAGAATATCGATAGTTTTTCGACAAGCCTAGCTCTCTTTTAAACCTTGATTGCTGAGACAATCTATGAAGTCAAAGAATGAGCCATTATTCTTAATCCAACGTTTTCCCACCAGGTTTTTGTTTGTAATTTGCAACACACTTAGTTTATTTTCTAATATAGGTAACAAGTTTTACACCAGATAAACCTGTTCTGTGCAGTCACCATTATTTACTTTATAAGGTTCCTCTTTCTCTCCTGTGTCCGTCAGTCTGTTTATCTTTTCTGTCTGGCCGCTGCTGTATCTCATGAACGCGTAGCAGGTAGACAATTGAAATCAGACAGTATACTATATTTCTACTAAAAAACAATAAATTAAAGGAGTCCACATAGTTTTTTTATGACCTAAGGCTGTTGTATTATTAGATAATCTGTTGATTTTATTTCGTAACTTACTTGTTTTATAATGCACTAGCGCTTTGTGTGCGACTTCGTGTCCATGCATTTTATACTTTAACATCCCTTCCACTCTTCTTAGTTTTGAAAGTAAAATATTGCCTGACACTCACAAATAATGTGGCTTTCTATTGGTAAAAGAATTTTCAAAATCGTTTCAGGTAATCCGGAAATTACCCCTTACAAACTCACATACTTTACCTATTTCTAAAATTAGTATAAATTTACGCGAACAATTTAATGAGACACTGGAATTACTATAAAGAAAATGTTTGTCTAACAAGATAATAAAATTCTCAGAAAGTAAATAGGTTACTAGTCGTTCATTGTTTTGTCGTTTTTAGGCTAGTCGTTAACCCGTAGCACATGACAATAGAACGGCCATAGTCACACCTCACAAGACAATGTGGGTGGAAAAATACTTATTTATACGTGGAAGTGCCAAAATAGAACAAACGTTCATTCCGAATACTGAGTTGTCACACTTGTCACTTTTGACGATGCTGACCACGTCCCTATTTTTTCATTCGTCATGTAGGTATAGTTTATCAGCTGCGAATAGACTGTCATACCCGTAGCAAGCCCTTACCTAATCTTTACCTGACGCAACAAGAGAGGTGTTATAAGTTTGACTTGTGTATCTGTTTGGGGCATCCTAACTCCGAATGGAATGGACTGATAATGATGCGACTTTTTTTGTACAAAACTCATTAGGTAGGTATCTTTATTGCTTTTCATTATGTATCCTTTGGTGGTATCTTTATAATTGAGACCAGTATGGACCCTGTAGGGCACAGCAAAAGGGGAGGAAGCTCGGTTTTAAGATCTCTTGTTATAAATCCTGTGTTCTCATCTGAAATTATGCTGAGGCCTTTTTGGCATTATTATCCCTGTATTTTTTAGTTTTAAGGTGTGTCTTTGTTGTAATGCCAATAAACGCATTTTTCTTTCTTTCTTTCTCTTTCAACGAAAAGACTTAGCAGCTACTCAAAGTTGAAAAACGATTTAGTCATGTCACATAATATATTTGTGACTTTTTATGATGACGTGTAGGTACTTACTTTATTCACATTTTTCTGCTATACCATTGCATGTATTTTACTTACCTAACAAATAAAATAATAAGTATGTTCCTCCTATTTATAGCACAACAATCTTTTGTTACAACAATATTATTAGTCACTTCAAGGGTTTTAGCTTCGTAACCAATGAAAGCGCAAGTGCCATCATGCGGTCACGCCCATCCTTCTTCACACTATAGTTTTTATTCTTATTACATAAATCTTCTGAACAAGCTTGTTCATTTATCAATTTGTTAGTTGATAGAAAGCGACTGTATCTTCCTTCATCCATCAGTAGTTTTATCATCTCGTCAATTTCTCTTGGCAAACTATACAGGTTGTAAAAAGGCCGATCACATAGCCGATAACCACACATTCTGTACATATAATTAAGCAACTTTAACCAAAAAATAATGCTGGGAAAATACTTTATTTTTCATCTTTAAAAAGGAGATGCTTTTTATTGCGCGCATTGCATAGCGCGACAACGCAACGCAATTTTCGATCAGCTGAGCGTATGGCCACTAGCGCTTGGTCGTCGACCCGACCGGCCCGCTTGTTTAGTATCCATTGCATTTTCGTAACTTCAAATGCGTAATTTGATTTAAAAAATCGATAATTTTGATAATGTTTGTTCGGAAGAAAGTTTACTAATAATACTTGGAATACAATTTTGAAAAAAAAAAAAACAAAAAAAAATATTGCACTTTGACCTTCAATATCTCCAAAACCAGTGAATTCCCAGGTATGTTCTAGAAGAAATAAACTATCCCAGCGATGGGTAGAATATGTAGTTTTCGTTTACGTTAAGTGTCTTTTTACACCCTGTATATAAAACAGTTATTTATTGACGTTATGATGGCTCTGTGTTTGTTGTATGTGTGAATGACAGATGTGGGGTACTTACTCGCAACCGGTATTTGTGTATTATAGTTCACATTCAATTAAAAAATGAAGTAAATAATCACTCACTTACGTCTAGTAAGTGATAACTGATCATTATTTACTCCATTTGTTCCCCTATGCAATTAATTCAGCTTTAATTATCAGCTAAATAATCATAAAGTATTAAAAAACGTAGTAACTCCATAAAGATTATTGTTTATGTAAGGCCAGAGGCGTTTCCGTTGTTTTTGACGTAATTTAAAAGCCTTGTTATCAGAAGTGATTTTTATTTTTTATTTATAAAACTATATGTATAAAAATTAAATTGTTATTCATAATTTTTATTTTATAAAGGACAATTCTTTGAATACGGTTAAAGTGAACGCTTAAGCTATCCTACAAAATTCATACCTATAATGCTTGCACTGATTGATCTGGTATTCTGGTCCCCTCATTCTGTGTGGTTCTTTCCTCAAAAGACCATCTCAGACACTAATCTGCATGGTTCTTACATGATTTGACCAAGATAATGTCTGGACTTTAAAAGAGTCTATGACCTCTGAGTTTTTTTTCGGTGTTTCTTCTCAGAGTAGTCAGATAGTGAAACTCCGATCTTATCTACTAGTTAAAAAAATTACGTGTAAAAGTGTTTGTGAAAACCTATTTACAGAAATAAATACGCATTTATAACAAAATTCCACAAGAAATAAAACTGTTGCTTAATATTTCAAAACAGATTGATGAAATGGCTAAATGAACAGATGTTTTATGACATAAAAGATGTTTTTTAAATTTAAATTCTTATTTTAATTGTAGATAATGTTGACATAAAACGAATGTACTTATTTATGGTCCTTCTATTTGTGACATTGAACTACAATTCCCTAATGAATATTACTTTACTTACCTATTGATTATTATTTTGCATGCAATTGATACCTACATATTATTTTGTATAGCTAAACATGTGGACTTAAGATTTTGACTGTAACAAGTTTATACCATGTTTAAGGCAAATATAAGTACTTACTTAAATATAATTTATCATTTTATCTTTGTCTACGTCTCTTTGGGATCAGTCTTTATTGAAGGAGTCTAGCTCATTTTCCGCTGTGCTCTCATTATCTGCCTAGCCATTTCCCAACTATGTTATGATCGGCTTCCAATCTAACAGGCTGAATACCAGTGTTCTACATGGATCTGACCTCTACCACCCAGTGACTGGGTTACACGACACCTATTAGTTAGACTGATGGACAGACTGTCGAGGTCCTGACTCCTCGTAAATAATAATAATAATTACTTTATTTCGGACATAACAATCCATAGAGTGGTAGTAACAGAAAAACTTATTACCGGTGTTAGTAACAATTAATCTCCGCACAAACTGCTCTACAATCGGAGAGCCAAACCTCTCAGCTACAGTTTTCGGGATGCTGTTTTGACTGTCCCGCACTCTTCTCAATTTCGAAGCTGTTTTTTTGCGCATAATCGCGTAGAAGTCGTCAGTACGGGCTTGTGCAAACATCTCCGACGCGCTACAGTAACGTGGCAGTCTCAACAACATCCTGAAAGCATTGTTATATTGGACGCGCAGGGCATCCAGCGACCTCTTCGTACAATTGACCCATACACTGCCCGTGTACAGACCCTGGCAATAAGCCTTGAAAAATGTTACTTTTACGAGGTCTGTACACCGCGCTAATCTACGGGACAAAATATTACTCTCTTATTGTTAGTAAAGGCTGTCAAAGATCTACAAAAGACCACCAACGGCTTAACATCCTTACCAGGGCACCGAGTGTTTGATTGAATTGTAATGTTATGGTCACCTATTTAAGCCTGCCACCTCGGCAAGGGTAACTTAACCTTCAATAGACCTGTGCGACTGTTATTGTTTTGCTTTTACCATCTTTGATTCCACATCGAATGAAGAACGTTTTTCTTGATTATTTACCACTAGCGTTGTTGCTAACACTTTTTTGTTTGGACAGATGTTATTAATATTCTGTGAAAAATGTGTTGGCTCGTCCTTTGCATGTACCCTGTCGTTAATTACTCACCACAAATAAGTAATGTGCATTGTTTTATTTGCAAGCTTTTATATACTTTGGTTGAAAAGGACCAGATTTTTTTTCCAAGCTGATTCAATAATGCGCGTCATTGTTGTGACAACTGCATGAATTTTATATCCATAGTCACAGACCAATGAGTTTCATTAAGGATACATTTTATGGGCAGAAGTAACCTCTTCTTCAACTGTCTCCAAAAAAGGGGGGAAGTTTTTGATCAGTTTCTGAAACTTAGTATTTTATATCGAAATAGCCAAAACATATCGTAAATGTACCACGGTGAATATGTAAGCAGGCATTGTGCATACGATTTTCCAGTGAAAGTACTTTCAATACTTATTTATTTAGTTAGCGGCGCCTTGTAAATTGTCACGCGTAAGATCCTCTGTCAAACAAGTCTGCCATGCAACACTGCAGTGCAGTCCAGCTTAGTATTTGAGTAACTTTCACACTCTTGAACGATATGGTTTGTGGGCTGTCAATGCGGCGGGATGCGGTAAACTAACCGCTGCTCAATATGGCTATAAGAGATCTGTGGTAAGCTTTCCTTATTATCAAGCCTGGGGACTACATGCTTGATAATAAGGAACGGTTAAGACTATTTGCCATTAAAGGAGACTGAAACGAATACATACAATCTTGGGCCCAGTTGTAAAAAGATGAAATTGGTATCAATGAATAGCTTATATGTTATCAACCTTTCACTGAAAATCCTACGCATTTTGTCAATATAAGAACATAGATATAAGAGATTAAACAAAAGTCAAGCCGGCGGTAAAATCCAAAATAACAATTCCAAGTCAAACTTCGGTGTCAAGGTGAAAACAAGGTCGTAAAAAGTGAATAATAGAGGAAATAGCACTCAAAACGCATCGGAAAACACGAAATGAGTGAGCAAACAAGAGCAGAGCAGTCGACAACTGTCTAGTGTCAATGTCAGTCAGCTGTCATGCCAGTGACATAAATAGACAACAAAATAAAGACTGCTTGTAATCGATATGAAATCGATAGTCATTAATATTGTTGTTTTAGTAATTAATTGATATTTTAATTATTAATATGACTGTAATTATATTCACTATGTTGCATGTAATTATATTAAGTGCATTTAATTACTTTGAGTTGATAATCTCTTACAATGGTTTTATTTGCGTAACTGTGTAATCGATTACTTAATCGATAATCTCACGAAAACTGTCTTTCTCATATTTCTTCGCTTCCAGATTGAGAATTGAGGTGATTTTTCATATTCTAAGATAAATAAATATGACATTTTTTTTAGACCTTATCTCAACTTACATTTGGGCCCACCATTTTCCATCTCCTTTACGCTCTTTCTCACTCCCCAATAAAGCAGTCTTCAACTTAAACTTAAAAGTCAAACGTTTAGGTTGAAGAATATACGCGTTTCGCTACTAATATTATAAGATTTATGGTGATTAGATCTGCTGACTGCCGGCAGTAAGTATAAGTACCTAATCATATTTACTGCCATTAAATCTGAAACATGAGTGAAACTTGGGCCAATAACTACCCAATAAGTATGCGAAATCATAAACTAGAACAATACGCAATATTATGGTTAACTATTATATTTAAAATATATTGAACTTTCTTTCATCTTTTTTAAAATTGCAGAAATAAACTTAGCAATTACCTCAGATTTGGGCGCTCCTAAGGTTAGGATAAGGCTCCGGATTTCCAATGAATTTTGTATTAAGATATTCATTATTTATGGAATTTATCATTTTTATTTTGCTTGTGTCATTGACATCGGTGAAGAAAAACATCGTGAGGAAACCTGGACTTATAGTTATTTAAGTTATTAGTTATTAGTTATTTTAGTTAAGTTAGAAATCGCCAATCCGCCTTGAGCAAGCGTGGTGATTAATGCTCGAGACTTCTCTGTGTGAGAAGAGGCCTTTGCCCTGCAGTGGGACAGTAACAGGCTGGTATTAATATTTATTATTATCATTTTTATTAATACCTACTTATTTTATATCCAAGAGAAATTTTGGAATAGTGTTCCATACGCTCTGAGACGTGGAATAGGGGACACCAGCCCGTTTTACAACAGGTACAATATGTTCCATAATGTGCCATTAAATTACACGTGAAGTGAAGATTAGTCTGTTAGCAAGCCAATAAATAAATAAATATTCCACAACTTTTTCTACACAACGCCATCTAGTCCCAAGCTAAGCTAAGAGCTTGTGTTATGGGTACTAAACAGCTGATAAACATACTTATATATTTCTAAATACATACATATTATAGATAAATTACACCCAGACACAGAACAAATGATCGTGCTCATCACACAAACATTTGTCTTGGGTGGGAATCGAACCCACGACCTCCGGCATAGCAGTCAGGGTTACTAACCACTAGACCAACAGGCCAGTCAAATACCTACGTCAAGTTAACTCTACTGTACCAAGAAGGCAGTTGACTTTGTACAGAGGCTTATTCCAACAATTTGGAATGCAATCGTGCGAAAATGACATGAAAATACTGTTATATTGATAGATACCGTAAAACGGGGTGAATAGAAACTAAAGGGTGAATAGAAACAAAACTTTGAGGAGGATTTTCCGGCTAGTTTAATATTGTTTGATATTATCTAAGTGTCGAAACTATTTATCTCAATTATTGGATTACTGTCCTCGTTTATAACAAACAACTTTTAACTTGCGTGAATAGCTTCCTGAAAATGTTGTTTCTATTCACCCTTAAGTATCTATTCACCCCATTTTACCCGGTAGATAGATAAAATATGTATTTAGTAGGTAGGTACACACAAAAGACAGACCAACATACCTACAATACAAAATACAAAAGAGATAAAACAATGATAAATTAATGCGTGCGGTGTGCGTCTCGAGGCTGCACAAAATGGGTACCACCTATTGGTGAAATGCTCCCATCAGGACACTGAAAAATTCTTAAATACCACAAATTCTTAAATATTTACTCACATTGCTAGTTTAGTCGTAGGTACTATCCCTTAAGAACTTAAGTGATAAAGTCTGGTATAAAATATGCTCATCGATACAGATAGACTGACAATTTGGCGATCCTCCAACCGCCTCCGTGGTCGCTTCGGCAGTTATTGATTTTCCCAACCCCAATTTGTTAGCCTAAAATATGCACATGTTTTTAACCCTTGGTAGAGAACCCATCTACATAGTATCGTATATTTTATTATGTAGCCTAATGCAAAGATATTGGATTAGTCTAGGGAGATATTTCATAAATTTGGAGTAATTTCATATTTGGTCCTTCGGTCATAAACAGATGTTGTAATAGATTTTGGTCTGTGGCTATAAACTAGGAAAGATATAGGTACCTGTTGGTGTAGTGGTCCTGGTCCCGTGTCGGTCGTGACCGTGAGTTTTTCAAGCAGCCCGGGGAAGCCTGTATTTGTTTCCAATTGATGGCAATAGAGTAGCCCCCCATTGGACTTAAACATAACTCGCGAAATATGGGTTTACCTTGCACACCTAATAACCCGCATAACCCTTCGGGGATTACAGTTCATTAAATATACCTTGACATGCCCCAAAAGTAGCGCCTTGAATTTCAATCAGGGAAATTGTGAGGAAGTATGTAAGTACTTGAAATTTTTGTTGCTGATGACCTCTGTAGGATTAGTGAGCAGTCATGGCTCTTCGACGGAAATTGTCTGATAAAATCAGCTTGAAGTTGGCTGACGTCAAGATCTGCGCACGAAATATATTATTTATTAGGCAACCTTGGTTATGACTCTTCCTGTGACCCTTCCTTCCTTTGTTCCTCGGCCAGAGGTTAAGCCATACGTTGTATGACACTGCTTATGGGCCCACATTACCAGACCAGTCGACAGGGATGCAGAAGAATTTTCCTGTTTTTTAATTGGGATGTTTTGCTGTTGTTGTTTATTTAAATTTTTATATGACTTGCAATTCCTGCTATTATACAGTACCAGAAATTTGTCATAAATATAAAACCTAACCTTAATTAGAAACACCTTTTCCATACATTTTGTCGAGTAACGCTTACATAAATGTACCTACTGAACAGATAATTTTATTTCGCAATTTTAGGGTTCATTCTATTGTAAAAGTTGTTCGTAATAAGTGCACACAACCCCTTTACGGTTTTAGTATATACTAAAAATAAGGCTGTATATGTAGTTAGTTATATTCAATCGTACTAATATCATTAATGCGAAAGTTTGTATGGGTGATTGTTACTCTTTCACGTAAAAACTATTGAATAGAATTTAATGAAACCTTACAATAATACACGGAAAAAAAAAATTGTTTCAAACTAAGAATATTTCACTTGGTCAAGACATTGCGTGATTCATATATGGGGAAAACATTATATTCTTAAAATTAGTAAATATTTGTCTTGTTAATCATTTTTCTTCCAAATATATAAATTCTCTAACCAAGGCTATTTTCTAGTTTTGTAATGAGAAAGCAACGTTTTCTTTGCTTAAGTAAGTTTTTTTTCTTAAGTCTAGAATCTTAAATTCTCAAATTGAAGACAATGTTGTCTTGAATCTAGAATGTACTCTTCGAAGTAACGCTTGATTACTCCGATTACTCCTCCGAGTGAGAAGAGTAATATCTTCTACCAAGAATATATTTATTGGACAAGAAATGTCACTGTTTCTGATCAAGAATATATCTTTTGGTCAAGAATTTCCGTGATTCATATATGGGGAAAACAAGAAATGGTTGTATCAAAACACAATTATTCTCAATGCAAGTAAATGAATAGTTAAGTCAAAATATTTGTCTTCCTTCTAGAATATACGTACTTGTGATTAAACAATATATTTGAGAATAATGCTTTTCTCAGTTGAAAACTTTGTCAATCGGATCCCGGAGTTTTCTTGGAAGAAAATAAATTCTCAGTATGAAAAATAAATGACTTGTAAGAAGAATTGTATTTACTCATCTGTATGCTACGGCATATTTCAGTGAAGCAGCTTTAACTCTTACATCAATTAATTCTATTTTCACACTGAGAACATTATTTATCTTTAGTGAAGAATACCAACAATCTTAGTTACTAGTTGATGCTCTTCAGTGAAGAAGTTTTAGCTATTAGTTCAACAACAATAAGTTATTCTCTGGAGATCACGTTGTTTTAAAAATATTGTGTCAATGTTCTTAGTTCAATAATAATGCGTTTTTATTGAAAAAGTTTTATTTCTTAGTTTAATAATATTATCGAATTTAAACGGAGATCACATGGTCTAGAAAGAATAATATCAATGTTCTTAGTTCGACATTTATGCGTATTTCAATTAAGAAACCCAGTTCTTAATTCAAAAACAATAAGCAATTGGTATGGAGATCAGATTGTCTCCAACCAATAATGTTAAATTGTTGATTTAAGAACGTGCAGGTACTTAACTAAAGAAGTTTTAGTTCTTGATCTAATTCATTGAATGTTTCATTCGGAGATTAGAAATCTCTTAGCTCGATAATAGTGTATTTCACTGCAAGCAATCTTGGTTCTTGGCTCAATGCATGTCATGTTTCATACGAAGATCAGATTGTTTCCAACGAATAATGTCATTATTATTGATCTAAAAACCCTGTTCTTCAGTAAAGAAGTTTTAGTTCTTTATCTAATTCATTGCATGTTTCAAATGAAGATCAAAAATCTCTTGTCTCAATAATAAAGTACAAAGGTAGGTATTTCACTTTAAGAATTTCAATTCTTGATTCAAATCATGGCATGTTTCATACGAAGGTCAGATTGTCTTATTTGAAGAATTACAACAGTATTGGTTCAATGGTTAAAATGCGTTTCAGTAAATATTTTTCAGTTCATCGTTTGATTTATTCAAGTAAAGTTTAGTGAAACAAAATGTTAGCACAAATATTTCATACAATAAGATGGTAAATAAAAAAATATTTGTTTTGTCACATTTTGACTAAACTTTAGCTTGTATAAATTGAATGATGTATTGAAAAATATTTACCGAAACGCATATTAACCATTGAACCAAGACTATTGTAATTCAAAGAAAACAATCTTAACTCCGTATATAACAAAGCTCTTGAATCTGTACAGAGAACTGAAACAACTTCACTAAAATCCCATGATTAATAAGTACCATTTGAAACATGAAATGAACAAGAAAAAGCACTAAAACTCACGAGTTACAGAATTTCGAGCCTGATGCACCGTCACATCTTTCAATCTGATCTCCGCGTGCCATGTCATGCCTGAAATTAGAGGTAAGTAAATAAGTGGGAGGTACTCAAATTAATAATAGATGAAATAATACAATGGATTCAATTCTATGAAATCATTTATTAAAAAATAAACTTCCCAAAACAACAGTAGGTATTGATAATTGTATTTAAATATATCCTAGGTACATATTACATAATAATAATACTTTATTGATACAAACCCTTACAATATGCTTCATATCTAGCTAAAGTTCACAATATTTAAGGCGTACAAAAGCTGAAACCCTGACTCCTAAACTCAGAAAACCTGTGACTTAGGAGTCAATATTATGTTATTACTGTGTAGGTATGTACATAAGGGGTATCGCAAATTATTGCAAGCTTTGTCCAATCTTTGAGCACAGTTTTTTCAGGATATTGTCTTTGATTTCCTTTAATTGATTCACAGATACATCATTTCCTGAAACAAAAATTTCCATAATCACTAGACAAGTTTAAACAAAATATTATTTACCTAAATTTTATAACATTCGAACAATCCGAAGATACTGATCTATTTTGGTATACCAACTGGTTATGCAACCTAAAGTTCATTAACACATTAAAGTTGTGTTCAAATGAATTTATGACACTTATGAATGTTATAATTTACAACTTTGCACATTTTTTTATAAATTAATATTATTGGTACAGTGTAGGTACTCACTAGATGGCCTTTTCCAGACAAAATGTATAACTCAAGAATACTAAATATTCATCTTGAAATTTGTAATTATATCCTGTGGGATTTTCCAATCCGTAAGAAGCAACTCCATAACATTGTTAACCTCTCTATGTTATTATAGATAGGTATGCTGAGATTTTGATTAAAATCTGCAAATAGACAGAAAATAAATTAATGATTATAATTATTCAAGTTTAAACTATATAAAAAAAAAACAGCCAGGAACAGTGGGATAAACATTCAGCAGGTTTAGCATTATAGATATGGTAGGTAGGTACCGCAGGTAACAAGAACCTCATGCTCATTACGGTAAGTAGTGATTACATATTTCCATCACCCAGAGACTTATCGTGGAAGGCAGTCCAGCAGCCTTTTCCACCATGTTTGGTGAAGTTCACCGAGCTTAGACACCTCTGATTCTGACCTAAGTACCAGCTTCCTGCCTTGGCGGCCTTGCTACAAAGATCTGAAGCTAATTGATTGGAATCAGAAATTGCTTAAGCTCGGTGAACTTCAAAAAATATGGCGGTCAGGCGGCTGGTGGTATTTCACCAGCTAGATACTTACATCTACCGGCTGGGTCTGCCTCGATTAATTAGACTTCAATCTGTCTTAATTAGATCTATATTCCATTAATTGCAATTAAACACTTACCTTAGCAAACACAACACAATCTTTAAAAGGTAACCCAACAACGCAAAAGAATCACCACGAACTGACTCTTGTATATGACGTAGGTATACGTAATGAATGCGATATGCGGTGCAATGTGCCGTCATATCCAAGCAAAACAAAAAGGGTGTTGCAAGCTACGAAATGTTTATTACCAAAAATAAGGCCGAGTCTTTCACGTCTCCACTATTTTTCCTGACATTGACATAATAGGTTCGAAATTAATTATTATTTATTTATTTATTTTTATAGGGGTTGGCCATCCTTTCGATCGACGCCCGCCCCCACCCCGCGGAGATGCGTGTTTTTTTTTACACGTGTTTGAAGTTACATGTAACGGAATGTTATCTAGCGTTACAAAGACTACTTTTAGTTTGTTTTAGATGAGTATTTATTATAAACCTTGCAGAAGTAGGAGCCCCGCTCGGGCCTCCCTCAACTGCGCCATGTTGAGTGGCTATACTTCCCGCAGCGCCCAAGCAGTGGCGAATTCAATTTTGAAAGGTTGACAGCTGGTAAAATAAACAAACCTCACCTCAAACTTCAAAAAATATATTAAAATCCTACAGGTTTCCACGCCTCGAGGGATGGGGGGGGGAGGGTTCCCCCCTCCCCATTCTTCCCCCCATAAATCGCAATTTGAATTACTAATGCAACCCCGGTACTTACCTATACCTATGTTTGTACCTACTGAGATGCACGTCAAAACTCAAACGTCACATTTTATGTGTTCTGTTTTTAGCTTCCGTGACAATAGACCGATTATGTGATAGGGCCTCCCGTATGTATGATATCAATTATTTTCCCTACACTTTGGGAGAAATACAATTGCAACACCGGATACAAGCAAAGCCTATAGTTCGTTTTGTTTCCAAACTAAATCCAAGAAACGTGAATTTGGTTCAAAACTCATTTATTGAATCATAGTTTGAATTCAAGAATATTATTGTTATAGACTCAAGACATCTTTTAATATTATTTCAAGATTTTCATGCTAAAATCAAGAAACGTGAATTTGGTTTAAAACACTCATTTGTATCATAGTTTTTATTCAAGAAAATTTTTACACAAGTACATTCAAAACTATTGTTCTTAAATATTTTTTTCATGATTTCAAAACCAAGAAATCTCAACTTAGTCTAGGGCCCGGTTTCACGAATTGCTAAAATCAACCAATCAAATAGGTATAAATTGACCATTGTCTAAAAAATCGAGTTATTAGACCATCACTTGTCAAATATTATCCGAAGGTGGTGGTGGGTGGTGGATTTGATTCTAGGGCATAATCAATGGATTCTTAATGGGAAAAAATAGGCGCGCGAAACCATCAGCGCCTTGCCCTACAACCTAACAGTCGAGGCGTGTCCCATTGGTTATTATGTAGCTGTAGGTAGGTAGGTATTCCAATAGACGGGAATGGGCTTGCATCCTGTCACATGGAATTGTGACACGTGAGGCTTGACATCTGTGTGTCTCAAGGCTTGTGGACCTAAGCATCAAGTAGGTGCCTACTTTAACAAATTGCCTATTGACATTATAAACCTGTCTGCAATTCCTAGAAGTTTTGTTGGCAATGCCTTATTCTTCGGCTACAATTGGAAGCCCCTACTTTGGGCCCTATCAGAATACCAGAGCTGTGACGTTTTTTTAATGTTACAACTCCATGCTGAGATTCTTTTGGCCTACCCCAAAGTGTCAAATTCCGCTGATAGGTTTTTAACTTTATTCCAAACAAGATAAGGTTCATGTTCAATTGGGAAAATTTAACAGTTAGGAGTAGATTGATGTGCTGGCGTCTGTACCTACTGATATTTTAACCATTTATAAATAAAATAAATAAATATTCCACAACTTTTTCACACAACGCCATTTAGTCCCAAGTTAAACTTAAGAGCTTGTGTTATGGGTACTTTACAGCTGATAAACATACTTAAATATTTCTAAATACATACAACATATTATTATAGATAAATTACACCCAGATACAGAACAAATGATCGTGCTCATCACACAAAAATTTGCCCTGGGTGGGAATCGAACCCACGACCTCCGGCATAGCAGTCATGGTCACTAACTACTAGACCGACAGCTGTCAGTCAATTTATTTTATGTGTTTTGTCCTGTGCGGGCTAATAAATGCATTTTTTTTCTTTCTAAAGGTCATTCAGTACGCTCATACGCGTAAAAATGATGGAAAACACATTATGTGGGCTTTCTTTGCTCACTGCTTTATTAATAAATGGTGTGTAGCAGGATGAATAGTTACAAACCGATTTCTCTCTTTCAGTCGTAAGTAATTTGATATCCCACAGAAGAAGACAAAGCGTACTATACAGACGCAATACAACGTTTATTACTACGGCTGTTAGTGTAAAAACTTGCTAACAACAAGACAAGTGACCCGGATTTAAAAATAATCTGATCCAAACATATACTATCTTACTAAAAAACGTTAGTATATCTTATATTGAAAGAATTTGGATTCCTAGCTCAACACCATAACATATTTCCACAAAACAAAAATGTCTTGTTCGAACATTAATTTGATTACCTACCATTACTTGAATAACTTATATTCTTACGTCAATGCAACTATTGACTTAACTAAAAACAAACTTTTCTTAAACCAAGCATATATTTATATCTTATTTTGAAACAATTTAGATTCCTACTTCAACACCATTACTTCTTTCCACAAAACAAAAATGTCTCGTTTAAAAACATTTGACTACCTTCACCAGAATAATTAATATTCTTACGTCAATGCACTAATTACTTACCCAAAAGCAAACTTTACTTGAACCAAGCATTTAATGTCTTACTAAAACACATTAGTTTAGCTTATTTTGAAACAATTAAGATTCCTATTTCGACACCGTAACTTTTTTGAACAAAACAAAAATGTCTCGTTTAAAAACATTTGACTACCGTTACTAGAATAATTTAGATTCTTACGTCAATGCTACTATTTACTTACCCAAAAGCAAACTTTTCTTAAACCAAGCATATATTTTCTTACTAAAAAATGTTAGTATATCTTATTTCGAAACAATTTAGATTTCTACTTCAACACCATTTCTTCTTTCCACAAAACAAAAATGTCTCGTTTGTAAACATTTGACTACCTTTACTTGAATAAGTTAGGTTCTTGCGTCAATGCAACTATTTACTTTCCCAAAAAAAAACTTTTCTTAAACCAAGCATAAATTATCTTACTAAAAAATTTTAGTATATCTTATTTTGAAACAATTAAGATTCCTATTTCAACACCGTAATTTTTTTCCACAAATCAAAAATGTCTTGTTCGAAATCATTTGACTATCTTTACTTGAACAATTTAGATTCTTACGACAATGCAGGTATTTACTTACCGAGAAACAAACTTTTCTTATACCAAGCATATATTTTCTTACTAATACACATTAGTTTATCTTATTTTGAAACAATTTAGATCCTACTTCAACACCATTTCTTCTTTCCACAAAACAAAAATGTCTCGTCTGTAAACATTTGACTACCTTTACTTGAATAAGTTAGGTTCTTGCGTCAATGCAACTATTTACTTCACCCAAAAAATACTTTTCTTAAACCAAGCATATATTGTCTTACTAAAACAAGTTAGTATATCTTATTTTGAAACAATTTAGATTCTTAGATCAACGCCGTAACTTTTTTCACAAAACAAAAATGTCTTGTTCGAAATCATTTGACTATCTTTATTTGATCAATTTTGATTCTTACGTCAATGCAACTATATTCTTACCCAAAAACAAACTTTTATTAAACCAAATATTTATTGTATTATGACAAAATGTAAGTATGTATTATTTTGAATCGTTTTATATTCTTCTTTCAAATCCATTATTTTCTCACACTTCTTAGAACAAATAATACTTTTCTTCATCGAAAACGTTCCTGCTTTCTGATTATAAGAATCGTCAGTTACTTACAGGAAGAAAATGGGATTTTGTTTTAATGATGTTTTGTTTTTAGTTTAAGTAAATGGTACAACTTTTGGTTCAAAATATTAAAGGATCTTGAACTTACAATATGTTGTTTTATATTGAAACACATAAAACTCTTAGTTCAAAAAAGTAACTTATTGTTCAGACAAAAGTCAAAACATCTTAAAAAGAAAATAATTGTTTTGATTCTAGTAAATAGAAGGAGAATAATATTGTTTTTCGTGGAGAATATCATTTCGGTTGGACTAAGACATTATTTTTAGTTCAAGTAAATATGCATTTGACATTAAACAATATTCCTGAGAATAAAAATATTCTTGGAAGAAAACTTTTTCCGAGAGCATTTTTTTCCGTGTATAGCTTATACATCAGAATAACACATATGATATATATTGAATGAATCGTCCAAAATATAACGATAGATGGAAAGTAACTAGGAAAAAGTTCTACCATCTGCAAGCTTTTCTGGCGTGCTAATCCTGCGTAGACGAAGTCGCGGGCACCAGCTATTAAGAATAAAAGTTAGTTGGGTGGAATTTGTACAGTTAGTATGTTTTGATTTTCTGTTAACAAAACACCCAGGGACATTACCTTTCATTGTACTCAATATTATTCCAGGGTTTACTGGCTGACTTAAAACTTGTTTATTGATTTGTTATTGTTACGAGAGAAATCTTCTTCGTAACTAAAGGCAAACAATAAACTTTGCCGTGTTGACTTTGCCAAAACTTTGTAACAACTATTGTTACTTATATTGATAAATTAATCTAAAACTCAGATCGTTTGTCTAACCTTTACCTTATCGGTACTTGCTCCAGTCTTAAAGAATGCAGCTAAATAGCAGCATCTCCACAGCCCAGTTACTGAGCAATGCGATGATAACCCTTGGTAAAACTGGTGTTTAGATATTCGGGTCTTTTTGCAAACCGGAAAGTCTACCATAGTTTAGCCTGCTGAGACCACCGGCTTAACGTGCATTCTGAGGCGCGTTGTTGTCGCTCATCCACGGAGTTGTGGCTTAACCTTGTCGGTCGACCTGTTAGGCTATTATAACATAGCCACGAGCCCTGATCTTTCTAAAATTCATTCATTAATCTTAAACTTATCATAATATTTTCAAAAGACCACAACAAACAGCTTTCTATTAACAGGTGTAAAGGCCATAAGAACGGCGCTAAGTACAAACGTACGTCTGATTGATTTGGCATGAAATTAATGATCATGATGTATCGTCATGACATTCCGTGTCAAATACTTTCTGGTTTGATTGATGCCTGATTCATCTTACATTACGTCATCCGGTAGTCTTGCAGTGCACCTGGTGAACTTACCTGAGAGATGGAAATATAGACTGAGCTATCTATCTATATTAATAATTATAAAGAGGAAAGATTTGTGAAGAAATAAACTTAAAAACTACTACTACTACCATTGGGAAGCTACGCTATCAATGAGTGACATGGCTACTTTTTATTCTCTCTTTATCTATTTATCTATAATATGTATGTATTTAGAAATATATAAGTATGTTTATCAGCTGTTTAGTACCCATAACACAAGCTCTCAAGCTTAACTTGGGACTAAATGGTGTTGTGTGAAAAATTGTGGAATATTATATTTATTTATATTCTTTTACTAAATGATATTTATTTCTGTAAATATGTTTTCACAAACACATTTTTTCACGTCTTTTTTTTTTAAACTAGTAGATAAGATAGGAGTTTCATTACCTGACTACTCTGAGAAGAAACACCGAAAGAAACTCAGAGGTCATAGTCTCTTTTAAAGTCCAGACATTATCTTGGTGAAATCATGTAAGATCCATGCAGATTAGTGTCTGAGATGGTCTTTTGAGGAAAGAACCACACAGGATGAGGGGACCAGATTAGTCAGTGTAAGCATTTGTCAGTAATCGTGAGCTCAACTCGTAACTTGAGGAGCTCCACGTTCTGACGAACAATACCAAAGAAAGAACATTTGGGTTGGTCCCATAAAGAACTCAAACTGCCAGAAAAAAACTAAAATAAATAAATAAAAGAACTTCAAAAGATTTAGAAAAGAAAATTTAAAAAAGCATCCACATAGTCCTTACATTCACAATAAATAAAAAAAAAAAAACTTAATATATTCTTTTACTCTCACGTGAATGGGAACTGTGCTGGTGAATTTGCGAGACGTCCACTAGTAATAATAACCATGTATCTATGCAAATTGGTCCTTCGTCAGTCGAGTCGTCAGTTAATTTGTCGCAAAGGACCAATTTTTCAAAAAAATATGTGAATTATCTTAATGAATACAGGAAAAACCAGTAAAAATAACATACGATATCATATAGAAACGTCTCGAATCAAATCATTTACTGACAACAGTATACGTGTGTAAAGTATTTATCTGTAAGATAATTGCAATCGCAAGTAATCACATTCTTCGCTAAATTAATGAGACTTAGTCGATACCACTCGCGCTATCTGTCAGGGAATGTAAACAAGAAATTCTTTGTAGCAGTCAAGTTCGGACGGACTGGGCAATTTCTAAAAAGTCTTAAATCCTTTTACTTCTTGGTAACAAAAAAAATTGGTTTGGTATTGAATGACAGCTCAACTCCTCTTCACTTCACATACCTTTTGACAGAATCGTACTGCATAAATGAATTTTGTATCCTTAATAGAAAATTATTTTAAATATTTTTTTAATCTTTTCGGCTTATAATAAAATAATAAAAAAAATCAATTTAGAATCAAGAGAAGAATTAGCCCAGCAATGGGGTACAATGGGTTGTGCTGCGTTAATAATACGTGGCTCTTAAAAGCCCTGCTTGTGTATACAGTTCGAGCCGCAGTTGAAGCGCGTGAATCTTGTAAGATCTACATAAAAGCTAAATAAACTTAATATAAATAGCATTTTAATTTGTTAGATAAGAAAACAGTCGTGTTATTCTTTTATTGTAAAAGGTTATCGTCATATGTTTGAGTAAATTTATCTTATTTACGCAAGTTAATTTAATTTGCGGTGGCCTCGAATTTGAACTATATTGTATACATTGTGTTTTGTTATCCACTACGAATTGTTATATTTATATGTACCTAAGTACATACATGATATCATACATATGTAGGAGCCAAGTTTTTATTATGTACTAGCAGTACCCTGCCACGCTTCGCTGTGGCACATTGTGATTGAATGGTTAAAAAAAATTAGATAAAAACAATTCTTGATGCGGATTATACATATATCATGCTAAAATTTCAGCTCGATCGGTGCAGAACTTTTTGAGTTTTTGAAGCGTACACAAACCAACATAACATTTTTATTTATATAGATTTGCTATATACTGAGTTGCATCGTCATTAAAATTTACAAAATCAGTCATTTAAAAAAATAATGAAAGATTAATTGACATTTAAATAGTAATTTTTCGTAATTGACATAATTACCGAAAAAAGATTTTATTTTGAAAAAAATATGATGCAGCCTCGACTGCAAGGTATGTGTGGCTTTCCACATTTATGGGTCATGTTCTGTCTCTGCTTCTTACAGCCACAGAGATTCTTCAATAATTTCAAATTGAGTTAAAATATTATTTGCACTAATATTAGTGTCTTTAAGTAAGTAAGTACCTATTAGCAATTATTGTAGGCTTTGTTTTTGTGGTAGCCGGTCATTAATTGCTGACAGCTTTTCTCCACTTGTTACGACCAATCACCTCTCCACTCAATTTCACTTTACAATATTTTAAATCAAATTGTACAAGGGTGTCAAGTGTGTGAAATAAATAATTTCGTAGTCCGTTTACAAAATGTCAAACTTTCGCAGCACCAACAACACCGAAATGGCACCTAACATTCAGGCACGTAGCCAAACAAGGCTGTGCCAGAACAACACGCATGAATGACGAAAAATTAATATGCTTTCATCGTTCTTTGCGCACACGCACGGAGGCGTGCCAAAGTCCGAGATATTAGGTCTATTAGTGACGTAGGCATGCCAGTCTGAAGAGATGGCGAAGACTGCTTGACAGGTGGACATAGACGTGAAATGATGGATAGGTTTCCTTGGCCTTAGGTCCTTTGGTGGCGGACGAGAAGAAACAAGATCAAAAACTCTCTCTCTTAATTAACTTTCATGAAAACTATAAGCATATTTGTTCAACTCAAAACTTGCGTTAACAATACCCAGGTAGTATTATAACACTTACAATATGCAATTGACATGCAATACAATTTTGGCAAAAAATAAACGAAAATTTGAATTTTGCGGGCTAGTTTGTGTAGAAAGGTCAGGTGCGTAGTACTAGCAACCGGTGTGTGTATGATAACATGTATGAATGTAAACGAAGCAAAAGAAGTACCTACCTGCCTACTCCCATGGGAGTGGAAAAAGGCGTGAGTTTAAGTGTGTTTGTATGTAGTTGGCGTTTTAGTAACAAGGAGTGTTACGTGCCTTCCTCCACACAAAGCAATAGGGTTAACTACGGTAGCTTAGCATATTAGTTAGGGTCACTATTTGAATGTAACTTATTGTTTACGCTTAAGACATACTAGGAACGGTTAGTTTGCTAATACATAATGAAATCGTTGCGGAGATATTTCTTTACGATACTGCTTTGAACTAGTGGTGGCCTGGTTCACAGCAGGTACTTTACTTTACGGGATTGATTTCACTGATCTTGAAAAGTTGAAGATCTCGCCTTAGAAGACCGGTATAATACCCTTGTTTTGCTAAAGGTTTACTCCTTCTCAGGTTAGGATGAGCCACGTTTTGTTTGTTAGTTGTAGCGAATGTTAGGTTTTATAACCTAAAAATCTCACACACTCATCTACGCTCTACTTGTTCTATAATTTGCTACTTCAGGACGGCTCCTTCGAGCAGAGAGCAGTGAGTCCAAAGAGTGTGAAGACTTTATACGCTGAATGTCAGTGCTGCTTCATCCTGGCTACTACGAGTATGTAGGAAACAATAATGTAACGTATTTTTATATTCTTATCATTTAAAACTACAAACTTACTTCGTAAATAAAGTACTTGTCATCCCGTATGAAAAAACCTCGTTTGCATATCGAAACATGTCCAAAAACTTCTTTGCAATGCACGCTATCACTTCACATTTTCACTTCGTTTTAAACTTTCAATATTTATCAAGGGACTAAGTGCTCTAGTAAAACAGTTTTAATTTAGTCTCCTTAAGGCCGCGCATGTACTTTTGTTTCCTTAAAAACGTAAAAAGGTACTACACTATTTAATGTGCGTCCAAATTATGCGTGATATCGATTTTTTGCCTCTAAAAATACTTCAGCTGTAAATAAATACCATGAGAAGTGGAAAACATCTAAAATATTTAAATCAATTTTAACATCTCACACTGGGGCTATGTCTAACCCACCGTGCGCATGGTAAAATACTCGTAGCAAACATTTGAGCCGCGCCCACTGGCGAGTTGGTTGGTCCTATCGACATGCGCACTCTTAAGAAAGACAGAATGTGTTAACCGAACCTTAAGTCAACCAGTTTTCTGCTGCTAATGATTATTCGTCAAAGTCAATAGACGTCCAGACCTAATGGTAATTGAATGTTATTTTATAAACTAAACAAGCGCAATGACCTGGGTGCGGTTGGCGCCACTCGTCATTGAACTGTATTCGAGACATTAATTAGCTATTACTCATTACGGTATTGACATTAATTAGACAAATATTCTGTACAGTCATAGTCGACATTCTTAATAGTTGGGTTTCATGCACACTTCAAGCCGGTTTTGATGATTTATGATCTCAAATTCAATTTAGTTATGGATATATGGTTTCGAATCACAGAACTTGTATACTACAATAAGTAAAATATTAAGTTGATAGCTGATAGGTGTTATTTTTAACCGGCAACAACAAAACACCAGCAGCCAATGAGAAGTTTCAGTCTTACGTATGTTCGTGTAGGTACCTCATAACACCGTCATTTATGAAAAAATCCATTTAGTTTGAAAGGGGATACGTCCTGTGTGGTCCCACTTAAATTTTATCGACATCGGTTAAAAGTTTAGTTTTAATATCGAACAAAATGAAAGTCATCCAATACAACCAACTTTATTAAAAAGCATAGTAAAAGTAAGACATTTAAAAAAAAAATCGTTTTTTTTTACTTTCTTAAAGAATGAGGGCCAACTGACCCATTTCTCAGCAAGGATGACCTCAGGGTGTCCTCGATAACCAATCAAGGTCTTATTACATAGATATTAAAATAATTATCTTATTTAGACAGCAAAAAGTACTTTCCCGTTGATTAATGCTAAATCTAATCTGTGTTTAAAATGCAAATATCTATAAAATATAAGTATTTAATCATTTAAATTGGGCCTATCGCGATCAAGCACGACACCTTTTGCTTTATCAAATATCTATATGAATCAGATATTTAGTATTTACTGCGCTGATAATAATCTGTGAGCTAAAGTTATCTGTAACTAGGTAAATTCCCTCTCTTCCTGAATAGGTATGGCTTTAATAGCATTTGTCTTGTTTGGTGTTGAAACTAGTTTATAGGATTATTTAAAGTTCTAACGCAAAATGGACTTTCAGTTATACGAATTAATAAAAACCTTCTTCTTCCCCGTTTATTCCAACTTTTTGTAGGGTCGACTTTCCTTAATTTGTGGCGCCAAGATCAATTTTCATCTGTCCTGGTTTGTCGGGGAGAGCAATTTTTCCTCTGATAAGAGCTTCGCTATGCTAACCCCCAACTGACAGAAGGTCGTCGTCGTAATAAATATTAGGACGAGCTAAGTAATCTAGTCTTGTTATTACATGGATATGATACAATATCAGTCAAGGGTTTTCTAACATTTTTTACGGGTTTGTAAAACTAGTAGAATTTTATATTATTCGGTAAGGTAACTTTTCTTGGAACCTTCTATAAACGAAAAGTGTTATGATATCATGTTTGGGCAAAAACAAATTCAGCGCCCTAGTATGAGTAATTGGACAAGAGACAAAGAGACCTAGCAAAAACTGAATAATGAACTAGTGAGATACAAAACAAAAACCATCCCCTAAAAACAAAGAAGAATCATTTGTCGTACGAATGTGAAATATAAATGTTACACTTACGGTATGAGTCACAGGAGCTAAAGGACTTACCAAACAGTACTGAGCGTAGTCACTCTTTCTTGGCGTATAAATTCAAATATTTATGGACGCATTTCAGGGCTGCCTCCAGCTCGGTGTTTGATCAAATCGTGCCGCACTGACGCGTGATTTGTTCGTGTCCGGTTCGAAATTCTCCAGATTCTAAGTTACCAGTTCACAGGGGAATGTAGATATCCTTGAATTGTAAGGAGGTGGAATGCAGGACTTAAGTTTGCAGAAATTGAAAGGACCAGGGATCAAAGGACCATATTTACCCCATCTTGGCTGGTAACGCCTCTACTGTTTACAGATATAGGCTCCTTCAATTGTTGCTTCTTGAGGGAATACTAATAGTCCGAATTAGTTGTGTTTTTTAACTATTTATATATTATATAGCACTAGCTTCTGCCCGCGATTTTGATCCCGTAAGTCAATACCGAGATACATTTCCTGTAATATGGCACTCGGCAAGGATAGGTATATCTTTCTTTCAGTGTAAGATTTTTTAAAATTACAATACATACACATAAAGGGAAATAAAAGGAAGGAAAGGGAAATGACCGTTTTTAGCTTTGTTTTACCTATCTAAGTTCCAAATACTAATAAGATACTAATTTTGTTACTAAAATATTGCAATACCAATGTTTAATAAGTTCCAACACCGGAATTAACAGCAGATTTCCGCTCAGTGATCAGTCTTGTGGTCTTGTCAAAGCAGGGGTCGTTTTTATCTGTAGCCGCTCATTTGTTTATTCCATTGGCATCACTGGGCCAAAATTTCCTTAATTAATTTAGCTCTTCATAATATTAGCATAGATATAATAGATTTAGGTGGTTCTTTATTCTTTGGTCGTCAGACAAAGGTCTGCCATCTTATAAACAAACTCGAAAACTCAAATTGGCAACCCCTACGTCGCGTTTATTCACATCAGCTACAAGCCAGACAACATTAAATATTTACTCCTATATGCGCTTTATTTGCCTACTATACATTTGTGTTCATTTGAATTTAATACAATATGTTTGAAGTCTACTATAGGTTTACTGGCGTATGATAATTGGCTTCCGTTTGGCCTGTGTGCCTCTACTTAGTCCTACTCTGATTTACAGTCTATTCAGACATTTCTATTGTTGTCTCAATCTAGTTATTTCTCTAGGAATCTGAAACAGATCAAATTATATCTGCTGCAGGCATAAATTTTAGTTCATAGTTGACAATTTCGACATTCAATTAAACTAATCCCGCAATGTTGGGTAATGATAATGAATTCTTCAAATGCTTTTCACTGTATAGAATGTCTTATATTCTATTGATTTGAGAGTATACCTAAAATTACCCCAAACCTTATCTAATAAGCTTTTATTTTGACATTGCAAACAGACATTTCAATTTCATTTATTTGTACAGATATCGATTAAAATCTAATAACACTCTACTTTCTTTTTCAGGTAAGTTCCTATTTCAATCATCTTCGTAAGTACGTAAGTAATAATGGTAAGTGACGTTTTAATTTAGGTACCCCAGAAGTCTTCTGAAAATAAAAAGAAACACATTCTCCCAGTTGACCTTTAAACAGCAAACAGAAGAAAGCCTTTGTGTAATTCACGTTTTATGAAAACTTGGCTAACACACCGTTTTTGAACAAGATATGTATCATACATTGTTTACATCGCTATCTGTTAACTTTCTGGCATATTATGTGGCGGATTCGTGACATTAGTGGAGTGGCGTCTAGCATCTGTGCCAAGTGCGCTTTGTTGGTTGGCATGCCAAATAGATGCCTAAGCTGTGTAGAGGAGAATCTACACTGTTAAAGAAAATGGTCATGCTTTTGTTTCAAAAAGTCTTTTTCTACGTAAATCTACGAAGACATGTATATCCAACCCAAAATAAAAGGCAGGAGAATTTTGCTATTAACTTAAAAAATAAGTTGTCCATTTTACGTAAATCAACCCTTTTCAAAGGTGTCGATTCGGATTAAAATAAACAAATTGATTCACGTAAAAAGTACCTAATGTCTTGCCTGTATTCCCAAAGAGAAGAAAATATTCCTTGGATCCGTATAACATTAATGCTTGAACAAATACTTATGTAAAGAATTATAATTAAACAAGGACATAAAAAGGTGAGAAACCAATCTGCCCTTACATCATCACTGCCATTTTAGCTCCAATGCAGCTTACTAAACTGTCAAGCTACCACAGCCTAAATATGACAGTACGTAACTGGCGAAATGTGGATTTACTATACATATAGTAAGGTACACCTCTATCATACCTTTCGGGGAATAAAAGCGTGATGATATCTATGTTTGAATGCACGAATAATTTCGTGCTGCCATGCCATATTGAGGGTTAATAGCGTCCGGCACGAATGATGAATCATACACATATTTCACCGATCAATGGCAATCACGTGCTCATTTCTATTGTAAAAAATGCAGCTGTCGATGTCGGTTGAACGCTAAACTATAATATTTTATGACGATTTTTTTTTCTTCTTTTCTTATAGAATTGCACCTACCAATATCTCAGACCTTTTGGGCGATGCTCGAATGTTGACTGGTAGAAAATGCCTGTGGTATTGAGTGTCTGTACAATTGTGTGCTTAAATGGCACTTGTTTTATTTAATTAACCGTTACCGATTGCAATAATTACAATCACAAACCAATAAATTAACCTTACGATAAAATCACTAAAAAAGTAAATAGTTAACACCATTCTCATAATTCCGTCTCACAGTACTACTGACACCCAATCTTCACCCATTCATCCGCAAACAGGTGTTTGTTGAATTAAATTGTACCACAAGGCACTTATCTGCTTAATCCATTGGCGTGATGGTATCTTAAGCCAGAAACCCATCGGCAGGTTGTGGCGAAAACCAATATAGTGCACGGAACTGCGCCACCGTAACATGGTGAACATCCCACCCATACGTACTAAACGTTTTGGGAACGCATTCATTGTTCGACTGGCCTGTTGATCTAGTAGTTAGTGACCCTGACTGCTATGCCGGAGGTCGTGGGTTCGATTCCCACCCAGGACAAATGTTTGTGTGATGAGCACGATCATTTGTTCTGTGTCTGGGTGTAATTTATCTGTAATATGTATGTATTTAGAAATATATAAGTATGTTTATCAGCTATTTAGTACCCATAACACAAGCTCTCAAGTTTAACTTGGGACTAAATGGCGTTGTGTGAAAAGTTGTGGAATATTTATTATTATTGTGCGTCTAAGGAGTGGAATTCTCCGTCGGAGTCTGTGTTTCCTGATACCTTCAAACTAGGAGATATTAAGTCAAAGAATGAATAGGTAACTTTCTAGGCAAGCGTGCTTCATCGTCGACCACATCATCGCCTACCGTCAGGTGAGTGGTCAACCGCGAGCCTAATAAAGACTGCCAAAAAACCAACCTATCTGCTAGGTATCATTAAAAATTGTGTCGTCTGGTATGTAAACTCCTTAAATTTGAACTTTTGTCTAAACATCTGTAATGCTAACGACCTGAAAGAGTTTGATAAGCGGTGCGTTGAACCTTTTTAAATGAACGTAGGATCTAGTGCATAAGATCTGGATCAACGGACCCTGGTTTGTAATTAATTGTTCTATTGTTCTAAAATTAAAGCTTGGAATACATTTGCATGTAAACTATTATATGTACACACGTTCGGAAACACGTGTAAGATGAAAGAATTAATAGTGAGTTACATATCTGTTCCAGCTTTAGTTTTTGAACTTTTCTTTGATAACATAAAACACATAACATTACATCACGCCTGTAATTCCGTAAGGGTTAGGCAGAGGTACCAGTTGTACACACACATTTGCCACTTTTGTTTGTGTCTCATGTAATAATAGGTAGCGAGCCTATGGCCACCAATCAGGCCCAAATCCAGTCTCCGTGTTGTTACTGTGTTGACTGGCATGTTGGTCTAGTAGTTAGTGGCCCTGACAGCTATGCCGGAGGTCGTGGGTTCGATTCCCCCCTGGACAAATGTTTGTGTGATGAGCACGATCATTTGTTCTGTGTCTGGGTGTAATTTATCTATAATATGTATGTATTTAGAAATATATAAGTATGTTTATCAGCTGTTTAGTACCCATAACACAAGCTCTGCTTAGCTTGGGACTAAGTGGCGTTGTGTGAAAGTTGTGAAATATTTATATTTTATTATTTATTTATTTATACTGAGAAACCCCAAATGGAAAAACTCAATAACGCTTTGCCCGACCCGGGGAGCGAACCTGGGACCTTACGCTGGGACCCTGCACGGCAGTAGCGCTTACTTGCTTTTTTATTGTATAGAATAACTAACTGTGGTTTTACTCCCTCTCGAGATTCGTATCTTGTTGTTAAATAACCTTTAGCATTTCTCAAATTAGGCTATAAACATGCAAAAAGCTTTTTATCAAATCCGATTACTAGTTTCAAGGATAAACGCGTTCAAACAAAAAACAAACATAGTCTATTTATTGACAAAAGCCAAAACGTGTCTAAAAATGCTTCTTATAGAGAGAAGACATGATTAAAAAGATACTAACCCGAGCCATGATAAAGACAACTCAAACTAGAAAACAATAGGCCAATACGAAAACTGTTTTACAATACTGGTACCCCGGAAATTGGCAGTTTCCTTATAGGCTACAGAACAGCCCTAGGTCTACGTGACCAGTGGATAGGCCACGGGGCAAGCCACGGGACGGAAGCACGTGTCACGGATCTGATCCTATTATGATTTACGTCGATGCAGAGCTCGTGCAGATAAAGTGCAGGTTGGATTTTTGCTGTGATTGGATGAGGAAACCTTGTAGAATATATTTTTCCAGTCGGTCACCGATGAGCCGCGAACAGTAAAATTTCTATTGTGTCTGGAAGTCTGGCTGTCGAAGTGTTAATTTGAGTAAAACAAATGGATTTTGCTTTAGCGCTTCGTCCGCATTCATACTTTTCCCTTTAAACTTTAACATTCCCTCGACCCCTTCGCAGTTTAGAAAATAAAATATACTTAGTCTATGTTACTCGATGATAATATATCTTTCTAATGGTGGACAAATTTTTAGAATTGCATCAATAGTTTTTCAGTTTAATCCCTACGAACAAATCTTTTTCTTCGTAATATTCGTATAGATAACAATATTATCTACGCCTGTTTCCTCTAAAAAGTAAGACAGAGAGGTCCTATGATGTGATATATCCCTCATTGCGCTAGTTAAGTTTTTATTCCATGTATTTACTCTTCTTTTTTATGTTTTCCTGGTAGGCTGGTGCCTATCTCCTCTGTCTGTGACACAACTCATTAATAGATAACGTAACATGACGCCTGTATTCCCCGATGGACTAGATAAAGGTGTCCATCCTCACTTATACACACGTACATTACCACATTTTGCCAGTTGTTTTAGACCCGTGTAATAGGAGACGAGCTAATTACCGCACACCCCGACTCCTGGCTGTTTACTGCTGATAAATTCCAGATGTAAAAAGCTAATAACATTTGCCAGACCGTGGAATTAAAATTAAAACAGAACACTTATTGCATTACTCTCTTACTGTGTTATTTAATTGGCTTATTATCAAAATCTCTCTGTGTATCCCCTTTGTTTCCTTTCACTCCTCCTTTTATTTTTATCCAACTTCAGACTTTGAATCTGAAAATCATTCAGACCATTGTCTAACTTATCTCCTCTAAGTTTCTTTCGGTGTTTCTTCTCAGAGTAGTCAGATAGTGAAAAAAAAATATGTGTACTTAGGTAAGTGTTTTTAACAACCATTAATTGATTTTACAAACAGAAATAGTTTACCCACTATTCTATCCTATTGTAATCTACTCCGGCTTGTTGTTATTATTAGTTCCTAATGATCCGCTAAGCGCACTTATCTACAAATTATACCGTGAACTGAATACTATCTAAACTTTAAATGTCAAAATAGTGCGACACACTGCAGTGAATGATGATGACAGATATGTGAACATTAATTAGACTTTGGTCTTAAGTTCCGAATGAATTCACAGACAGTTCTTAGTAGGTGTATTTTATGCGAATGATTACTTATGTATTTATGTACTTTGACGTGTCTGGCTGGTAGTGGACTTTTAGACGTTAACCCCTACTACCGCGAATGCTGTATGATCTAGTCCCAGTAGAAGGCGTGAAGACAACTAAAAAAATTAGCAACTAGATCACTTTTAAAATACTTTGTTGCAATTAGTAGGAAGCAGATATCTTAGTTCAATCTTCGATTTATTGTCGCCAACTGCAATAGACTGATACGTAATCAAAACGTAAACCTGTAACGTAAACTAGTCACGAAAAATTGGTCCACATGAACGCTCACAAAATTCATATAAATTCCTATAATCGTATGATACTTCTTTTGTTTAAATCCATTAAGTCGGACCTAAGAAATATACAGACATGTATATATACATGCAAACGTAAATTCAAGAACATTACCCTCCCTAGTGGCAGTCGAGTAAAATGGTGTCGTAATTTGTAAACAAAAGAAAATCCTCGTATAAACTATCCCTGGATAAATAAAATGTACGGGACAGTCGACCACAACATAAAACCTCCATTTCACGTTTGCGTTAATCCCTGAAATATGCAAAAGTACACCCGGGTGCAGCGACCGGCTCCGGTAACCCAGTTAACCCGTCGACCGTGTACGGGACCCGGGACGATAACTCGTTTATGTAAATGCTACTGTACATATGAACATACGCACATGACAGTTTAATGCATGTCAAGCGTTCAAATAGAAGAAGAGAAAATATGTTTTTTTTTAATAACACGAGGTACTTGAACTAAAGCTCAAGTGACCAGAAAGTGACGTGTAAGTTGTCACTGTTAATCTGCATATTGCACGACTTCCGAGTTGATTTAAATTCACACAAAAAAATAAAAAATAAATGAAAAGAATAAATGAAATGAAAAAATTAAATGGAAAAATGAATATTGGCTGAAACTTTCAAAATGGTGTAGTTAATATTTTAGTGCCAATTGAAATTGAACTACATTGCAATTAAGTTTAAGTTTTAGATTCTAGAGCAAGAAAAATATTCGTACTTTAGTCTATGGTATTCTTTAAGATGTTTGTGATAATAATTAATAGTCTTCTTCTACTCATAGGGACTTGTAGGATATTTACGTTAAGCTACAAATAAAACATAGAATGTGTGTGCTCTGAAAACGCCCTGAAATGCGCTAACCCCAATAGGTTACCAACGCAACATTACACACATTTCATCGGTCTGTTAGTCATTAGGTTGAAGGGACATATTTCATAGCCTTGTTCTTCTAACACTTCACAAGTCACATGAATATTCAATATATGAAACAAAAGCCTAACATGTAACGTTACATAAATAACCATCAGAAGTAACATCTAAAATATTATGTAAGTTCAGAAGTACACATGATGCGAGGACCAAATACCAGGTTCCCACAAGATGGTCTAGATGCAGGCTATGATAAGATACATACGTGGTATTGAGCTTGCATCATAGGGAACTTCGTATTCGAAGATATAGACACAGATCTAGATCTTGGAGGTCTTTAGTATATATGCATAAAAGAACAATAGATAGAGATAGAATATGTTTCATTGTCGACCAATTTTTTAATAAAGCTTAAATACAAAAACGTTTCTAATAAGTATAAGGAGGCGTTCTTGTTGCTAAAAGCAATGTCTACTAGTCTAGGTAAGGTCATTGATGGGCAAGTTTAAAAACACACATTAACCGTCAGTTATGTACGGTATTAAACGACAGTTAACATAAGCAATGAACAATATATTTTTGACACAAGTCTTATATTCGGGACACAAGAGTACTCTATACCCACTTTATTATTATTTATTATTTAGCCCATATTGTACCACTGCTGGGCAAAGGTCTCCCTCCATTCATTCCATCGGTCGCGATTCTGCGCCACCTCTCTCCAATTCTCAAGGAAGACATCCAGGTCGTCCCGCCATCTCCTTCGTGGTCTGCCGCGGCCCCGTGTCACTGTAGGGCACCAATTCTGGGTTTTACGAGCCCATAGCTTGTTCGGCATGCGGCAGACATGCCCTGCCCAGTCCCGTTTAAGTTCAGCAGCCACTTTTATTTTACAAGAACATCTTTTGTTTGGCAGCTGATAATAGCAACATTTTGTTACCTTTTCTTATTATGGATTAGTCCTAGCAGCTTTAAAATCTGCCTTGTACAAAAATCGTAAAAAAATACTCATATTAATTTCTATTCTACGCAGCTTCTTTCATCCGAGAAGCAATCTACCGCCAGTCTGGTAAGACGCTCAGCGGCAATCGATCCAAGTCGGTTAGGACCAAAAACTTAGGCGCGGCCAAAAGCCTATACTCTGAGTGAATGTAGGCTCAATAGATAAACATATGTATAGCCAGATTAAGGCGTGGGTTAGGTCACGTTTTCCTTCACCGTTTGATGTAGTATATTTATTTATAGCTAACCTAGTTTCGTGAATTATGTCTGTTTCTCTCGATTTTCCCCTTTATGAAGCGAGGGAAGTACTAAATCAGAAAACCAAGTAAGTTCTATAGCTTAAAGCTATTACTACTTCTAGGACTAACAAATTGAGTTAGTTAGCTTGACTCCCTGCACTGGTGTTAAATCAATGATTTGTTGCCAAGATTAATCATACGGTAGGTTTACTTCGGAGATGATGACCCTTGTTCTGTATCAGGGATGTTGCGAACATTCGCATCCGCATCCGCAAATGCGGATCATCCGCATAGATTTGGACATCCGCATCTGCATCCGCATCCGCATTAATCAATGCGGATGTTCATGCGGATGCGAATATCATGCAAGTAGCGACAAGCGACAAGAAAGCATTGGGCGGGGCCCGGCGATTGGCGCGTGCCGGTCGCGTGTGGCAATGTCCAATGGGAGCAAAGTAATTGGTGACAAGATTCGACACGTTTGTTGTGGTGCATCATTTGTGTCTTGTAAATAAACCATTACGTTTTTGTTTGCGCTGCGGAATACTTATCGTATAAAAATAAAAAGATATTTTAAATGTTCTTGTAATACAGTGATCATTGTGTGTATTAAGAGTTTATGGATATAAAATAAGTGTTTATGGATAAACTTTAAATTAGTTGGACTAATATAAGATCGCAAGGTAAATTCTATTATGTTACACCGGTAATACGTTTTATTGTAGGTAAAAAATATTGTTTTATGACCAAACTTCTTTATTTTTCTAGTGTGGTTCCTGTTGTTGATATATTATCAAACTAGTTTCTTAACAATGTCTCCACCGACCCAAAGTAATATATGGAACTATTTTAAACCAAATAAAGAGGACCAGGATAAAGCTATGGAAGCTGTACTCAAAAAGGAATTGCTTTCATACCGCGCTAAAAAAAGAATAAATGTGGATGAAAATCCTCTTAATTGGTGGAGTGCTCATCGAGAGGAGTTTAAGGTATTATCGCCGATAGTGCGAAGATTTTTATCCTCTCCACCGGGCAGTGTTCCTAGCGAACAATTATTTAATAGCGCGGGTTTAATTTACGAACCTCTGCGTAATCGCCTTGAATCAGAAAAGGCTGCAATACTACTGTTTATTAAGTATAATGCTCCTATTTTTAATTTCAAATACCAATATAAAAACCAGTAGGTGTTTTATATAAAAATAAGTACTTATGTTTGATTTGAATACAATAAAAATATTAACAATTAAGTTATCATTGTTTTAATTCTTCATTAACAGACTTTATTTACATAATATCTTAAACATCCGCATCCGCATCCGCATCCGCGGATGTGAGCCTTCAAAACTCCGCATCCGCATCCGCATCCGCGGATGTGAAAAAATCAGCATCCGCAACATCCCTGTTCTGTATATTCATCATTCTAAGCATGCAACTTGCCTTACAACCGCATTCGTAGTAATATGTAAATGTAAACAATCCCGACCATGTAGGAAATTACAAATATTCGAGCTCAAGCACTTACAAACATTTGTACAAAATGTTTTACGTACTTTCGCGTTCGCAACTTAGGCATTATAGTGTTCCAAACATTGGCTTTCCAACTTTCTTCGCTTTGATGTGCGCGAATATCCGACTCGCATATTTCAAATGCACTCAATGATATGCCTACGCATTCATGAGATTGTGCATTTGCATATAATAAGTATTTTGATAGGCCATAATGTTCGGAAACTGATATTGTAATAAATCATAGGTGTTCCTTTCAATGATTTAATCAATGAAAGCCGCACCTTTTCAGTAAAATTTATGGTTTTATGTAAAGAGAGGTATATGAATAATAGTATCAAGTATAATGTTGGTCTACGCATTTTCATTCAAGTGTCTATGGTTTAATTAAAATAATTTATTTTAATTAAACCATAGACACTTTTGAACTGACAAAGAGTCGGACAGCTAATAAGGTGAAACTAGTGGCTCTAAGAAAACGGGCAAGAAACTCCATAGATACTCTATTAAATGTTGAAAAACCTTTAGGTGATATTGGTTTCATCAATTTATGTCGAAATAACGACGTGCACGCCAAAAGCAACCATAGGAAAATATAAAAAATCCAAAACAAAGTCCATGTAAAAAAGCAATTGAAAAATAAAATAGTTATGAACTGATGATGCCCGCTCGTGAACAAGACGCATGAATCAACACATTAAATGGGAACTGATGGAATGAATGAAGGGAATGATCCAACACATTATCTTTTCACATCCAAAGAATGACCGCGAGCTAAAAAATAGTATAAATAAAAAATTGCACAAAGACGAAAATCCGAAACAACCACATGAACGCTTGTAAATTCTCGAAAACATTATCGAAACATCTGAGGAATTTCTTTCAATTCACCTTCCATTGTACACGATATTTTAACTATAGTGAATAAAGGTAAACTACCACTAGCAGCGTGTGCTGGGGCCCTAAGGTCAGGTTTTGACCGCGTACTTACGTAAACCATTGTCTCCACGTAATTAATTCTAAATACGCGCCTTATAAAGATATTCACGTCTTAGAAAGCAGTACATGATTCATAATTAAGTTCATCTGGTTTTACGTGGGTTTAGTGGGAATGGCTTTGTTCGTTGTGTATGACTTTGAGAACTCAATACTTGATACTTGGTAGATTTTGCTTTAATGTAACTTCATTACGTATTCTACTTTGTATAAGAGGATTATGTTCAAGGTATATGGGTCTATTGAATCGTGGGTGGAAGGACCAAGTCAAATAGTGAAATGGTCCTTGCTTTTAAAGTGTTAAAGGACCAGTTGAAAACGTTACAAGTTTTATGCTAAGGGTTGGTACTTTAGGCGATAGCGCCAGGGTAGTCCGCGAGCAATAGTTTTTCATACATTTTAAACAATTTTTATCATAAGTATTAGGTTGTATGGATAAAAACATAATTAGCGACCGTAACAATATGTATTTATTGAATTACGAGTATCTTCGAATTACATCGTCTTTCACCTAGCTTTGGTTGCCCATGCGCATCCTCTTAAGCCGAAAATGCACAAGCTAAATATAGGTCCGACCCCATTACAGTAGGTACAGCAGTAACTACCAATAATGATAAAGTGTTATTTGAACGTAATGTCTTTCTATAAATCGGACTCTGTTAGACTGTCGTTATAAAGTCGCACACAGACACAGTGATTCTGCTAACTCTTGTCGCTATAGTATTATAAACATTAACTTTTACTGCTTTGTATCAATAAACCTGTAATTTATTACCAAGTTCCCCACATCTAATTCTAAGGCTTTAATTCTAGTCTGCTCTTTGACACAGCCACGATTTATTCCTACTGGATAATAGGGAGTGAAAGTTTGCACTATATAGCTTTGTAGTGACAAACTCGTGAGTTAATAATTACAGCCACACGGGTTGATTGAAGCCGGAACTGGGCTTGCGGCGGTTGATCCGTGGATCGGTGATCACTACATATTACCGCGTCTGTCTGTTCGCGATACACTCAAAAACTACTTCACCGATTTGCTATTTTCACCAATGGAATAAGTCGTTCTCGAGGAAGGTTTTGGTATATAATTTGTTAAGTTTTTCTAAACATTGGCTAAAATATATTGATATTTGTTGGAGTTGTTGCAGAAAAATAAGCCGTCTGGGGGCTTTCAACAAAACGCTGACAAAATGATGTAAGATGGAATTATTATTGTGTATCTTATAAAAGTCAAAAGAAAAGTCCGTGATGGCTTAAGTTTAAAAGGAAAATTACGAAATGCATGCAGATGGAGTCAAGGAAGGGCGAAGTACTAGTCTAATATATACCGAAACTCAGAGAGATGCTGGACCGCCTATCAATTATGGATCTTTGACAGCCATAACAGTTAGTAATTCCGAGTGTCTTGCAACCAGTTTTACTAAGAGGTATATAATGCATGATGTTGATGCATTTGGTCAGACTAAAAGCTCATCCCAACTTATGACTGACCGCCAGACTTCCAGACACATATTGTGTCTGGAAGTAAAAATTCTATTGTTCGCTTCTCACTGGTGACCGGCGTGGCATGAAAAGAGTTAAGTTGGGAGAAGACAGACTCATTTACGCACATATCCCATCAAATATCATTTATATTTCCGAAAATATTTAAGTAACAATAACAAAGGGTCAATTCCCTATTTTTTAAAACGGTCGTATTCTCGGACACGATCTGTTTAAAAAGCGTCTAATTGCCTTACTGTTACGACAGGTATTTTTATTGAGACGAAATTTTGAACATTTGTAATAACTGGAATTAATCTTTAGCTGGTATGTTCCAAATCGGTACTAGTCCCTAATCGTAATCAATTTAAAAGCATTTCTAGACTCACATCTAAAAAACGGCATCTCTAACTGCAAAACTATACTTCCACGATAATGAAGAGTGAAAGTCTAAGTTTTAACACCACATAACTTCATAGGAACAAATCTGTACACATCTCCCATCTGTTAGATAGTTTAATTCCCCTTTTACGTCTTGATTATCAGGCGCGTGAGTCACGATCTGGTGCCAGTGTGAACTGTGACCTGTGACGTCACAGTGGGAAATGTATGAACTGTTATGAAGTTATTGTTTTAGTCTAATATTGTTATGTGGTTGTGGTGCTGCTTCAAACTGTGGAGCTGAATTCCATGATCATTGAACACCCTGTGACCCCATTACTTACTTTATGATTAAAGTAGACTATAGTAGTTTTTGTCATCATCTCGTTTATCAGATACAACATTTTCTAATCTTTACTCTCATATGATCTGAGGGGCATTCCCCGCATTTTGTAAGAACGTTCACATTCTAATCTCACGTTTCATTCTGTCAAATCAAATTACGTCTCATTTTCTTATATTTTTGACATTGATGGTTGCTAAGTCTAGATTTGAAATGTTTTTTATTACCAGATTTTCGGCCTTCTTATCTCCAACTGCTCTAAAAATATCTCAACTAAACAACTGAAGCGTACTCCAAGCTTGACGTTGTCATTTAAAAATAACACCACCTTTACTATTTGCGTATATTTACGAGACACCGCGCCCACCAACGCTAGGCGTCACAGAATCAACGGCTCGGACGAAAACGTCGGCTTGGCATTTAAATACGTCATTGTTACTATGGTAGCATATTGTAGTACGGAATAGTGCAGCAAATGACGACAGAAATTGATGATTAAGATGACATTATCTTCATACTTGAGACACAATATCATTACGGGTAATCAAGAACCAGGGGGTCGAGTCTGCTATTGCAATCGTGTCTCAATGACCGGTCAATGATCGATTTTTGACGTATAACGTCAAACTTATGACACATTTCCCATACAAAAACTGTCAAAGTTGTCAAATATTCGATCAGTGACCGGTCATTGAGACACGATTGCAATAGCAGACTCGAGCCCCTGGTAGTGTGACAACTAGTCTGCCCAAGGGGCTGGTTTCGTGTTAACAGTAACTGGGCTGTGGAGGTCAGATAGGCAGTGGCTCCATGTAAAACACTGGTATTTAGCTGCGTCTGGTTGGACTGGAAGCCGACATCAACATGGTTAGGTAAGGCAGATGATAAATTGCCGATAGGTAGTTCTCTGAAGAAGTTGTATCACTTGTTTAATATTTAACACGTTGAGTGGCAGACTCCACGTGTAATGTGTAACGACTTAACGAGGCATTTAATGTAATAATGGTCGTTTTCGAACTTTTCGTGGATATATTATAACATTCTGAATTATTTATATCCTTGAATAAATAGCTTTAGAATTCACAGTAAAATTAACCTTAACACCCTGTCTGGCGAAGCCTCTCAAGTTCTTCATTTAGCCTTGCCTTATGGCAAGGTTGTTTATCTTCAGTAGGTTAATTGGCTCTTGTTATATTTTGGCATCTAACTAGCCATGCGCGTGCTACTGCTCTAGTTTCAACTGATCCCATAGTGTTTCAAGGGTTAGACACTACCTTAGATACGACAGTTTTAAAACAATCTTTATCGTTTTTACTAGCGTCTGATGCAATTCTAATTTTGTATGTCATATGTGTTCTCCACTTTAAAGTAAGTTACAACGACAATTGTGTTTATTCCAATGAATAGAATCATTAATCAAGCAAATAGTGTAGCGCTCGCCATCGTCAACGTTCGTTTGAAACTTGTTTAAATATTATCATATATGACGTCAAAAACGAGGATACTCTCTGATTTACTCGAATGTCTGTCTCTAGAACATGTTCTTTACAAGGAAAATAATGCAAAACTGATTTAATTTCTTGTACCTATTTTTAAGTCTTTATTTTCGTGCAAAATTTATTTAGAACTTAAAATCACCTTCATTTACTAACCATTGATATTAATTAGCTTCTGTACCTTTGCAATACGAAATATATGCCCAATTGCCCATGGTTAACAATATGGTGCTATTTTCTATAACTCATTGTGGTATTAGATGACACGAGTTGACTTTGTGATCTTTAAAATTAACACCCGTTTATGAATTAACCATAAGTTTACGACCTCTTACTATCCTGAATCTGGAATTTCCTTATTAATTTGATTAATAATATCCTGTATTCACTATAGACTGTTGTTATTTTATGCGGGTTAGGGCGATGATGCGACAAAGAACAATACACAAACAAACTCTTTTAGAACAGAAGAGTGTATATTTGTTTTCATTAAGCGTGGTGTACAAGCTATTATTTTGTAAAGTCAGACCACACATGTTTTGTTTTCAAATAAAAGCATGCAAAACGTGCATATGTTTACTAAATTACTGAATTACAAAAAAAAAATAACAAGGTACAGACGCCAGCTCATGAAGCTACCCCTCCATCAAATTTTCCCAATTGAACATAAACCTATAAAAGAAATTTGACATATTGGGGTAGCTTGCTTGGGCCTCTGTACGTAGATAAATTCCTTAGTGGCATATATTTTTGGCATTCAGTCATGTTATTGTATTTTTTTGTTTGTTATTAATGGCTCCATTGCTGATACAGCGTACAGCATTCACTTATTCGTCGTTTTGCCTTTGAATAATGTTTCTTACCATCATGCTTATTCATTGCTGGATAAGCAGCTTAAGGCTTAAGGCGAGCCTTTAATTTGTTACTGTGCGCAGTGCGCTTAACATTTTGTAGTCGAGGATCTGTGTGTGTCAATACTCACACATTGGGTTGTTTGTTAGATATACATATTAACTTATTCTACGAAATAAGCTGTCTCGACGAACACATTCTCTATTGTCTCTTTTCTCGTCGTGGAATCAATTACAATCATTTGCGTGTCTTTGACGGTATCAATTCATTAACGATGCAGCCTGTTATCTAATTAACACCAATAAAATTTGTTAAATTAATGTGCTCATTTCTACTAACAACAAAATCAATTACTCATTCCTGCTGTTCATTAGTTAATAGTTTTCACGCGAGTGGTCTTCCACAAAAACATATTAGGTACTATTCCCAGTACAACTTGTTAGCTAATAGCCTAAGTGTTAATCACTTTATAGTTTTCATCACGCGATGTATTATTATTTGCATCTCACATCATGTTAAAGCCATCAGCAAGCGTCGATCTATCACACAACAACAGTTTTGCATTAAGCCTGTGACACAGACTGTTAACATGAGTTGATACATGCAAGCTTTTAACCCAAATCGTGCGGAGATGTGTTTTGATGGCTGGATAAAATGATGTCCGAGTTGGAAGTGGAGCAACTTCAGAATTTATAGAAATGCTAAAATAGAACGCAAATTACAGGGACTAGAAAAAACTATTTGATGAAGCCACGTTAAGCTTTTGATAAGCCTGACCTTGATAACAAACCCAATAATACAAAAATAAGAGTGCAAACCCTATGATTGGTAACACCCGGAGTAATCCAACCTCATCTGAACCAAAACAGTTTTGTAATAACGCCGGGATCACAAGACCTTTCCGGCACTTCAGACGGGACAGTAAAACAGCTGGTGTGACATAATGAGGACATGGCCTTTGCGCTCAAACAACGTGCAGTACAGCGATGACATAACATATGTCAACGAGTTATATTTATCACAATAACGAAGTATTAGTTTGATAAGAACCAAGTAGTAGATGAACAGAGTCTACAGAAGCTTAGTTAGAACAAATTTTGATTCAACCACATCAATTCTGTTTGTAAGGGAAACTATAAACATGATCAACGCCTAGAAGGCTAAATAATTCATGTTTATCAGCCTACTACCCTGTGACATCATCGTGGAAGTTGCAACAGATCACAGAGTTGAACCGGAAACAAATTACTTCTCCTATGTCTTACAAGACCCAATAAACTATCAACTACCCACCACTCCATCTTTAAACTCGTTGCGTTTGCCGTAAGTAGTTTCTAACGGGAACCGATTATTTGTAACCTCGCCTCATTTTGTAGAAGAAAGTAATTTCGATTGACCAGACCTGGCATATTTGCAATGCTGTCTATTACGTCAACTATAAGCTCTGAACTCATCAAAAATTTCAGTGTTAGTGTGGTTATGTTATTTCAAGGTCTTATCTGTGCCTTTGCAGTGTCTACTTCACGGGTAGACATAATTATTGTGATGGCCCAACTTTTTTGAATTGTCCATCGATCATTAGATCTTTGTATATTAAATACACTACGAAAGTCGGCATCAAGAAGGATAATTATATATTTTAGCTTTCTATTTACACAGAGAGATGTGTTTACAAATTTAATGGATCTTTAACAAATTTTAATTGACCATTTAAAACCGTATTTAGTACTACTTCACGCAACTGCGTGTTGTCATTTATGGCCGAGTAAAACTTTAATGATTACGAGTCACTATCGGTCAAAAAGCTAAAAACCAACGTGTCAGTTTCCTGGCAGACTGCGAATTTCTCGTGTCCAACCTGTTTGCACATTGTAACGAAAAAAAGTAGATTTCCCTATTGAATAGTGAACTTTAAAACTTTATGAATCAGGGCTCATTTTGTATTGATAGGATTAGTCGTTCGAAAACCAATTTCGCTCTCAACAGTCGGCGCAGTACTCCGTAATAATTCAGTAAGGCGCGTGACTGCGCACATGAAAGACGTGTGCACTACGTTCGGACGGAAAATAAGATCTTATTATCCGCAGCGATCGTGAATTTTGCGAAGTTTAATTTTTGTTGTACGAAAGCGTGTTTTAGCTTTCTATTTTATTCGCGTCTTTGAGTGTTAGTGCTTGGAATATCAAAAAAATTGGATTGTGGTATATCTTCTGTAACGTGAGTTTTCCCGTGAACTGGGTAAATCCCTTTACGTGTTTGCAAAACATTGATTGTTGATCACGTAGGACATTTTTTAATACATTTTATAACCTATAACACTTAGGTACAACCTTGATTGAACCTTTGATGTACGTTTTCTATATATTTAATGATTTAGATGTATGAGATAAAGGGCGCTTGTGTTAGTTAAATCTATGAAATAAAAATGATCGATAGAGTGCAAATTTTCACAGGGTTTGTTTTGCAATTCAGTTGCACTGCGCCGTGCTCTAGATTTCTCGATTACTAATGAATGATAATTGATTCTACTGTTATAGTTTTTATTGATTTTTATACTGGCCTGCCACCATCATTGTGGCTGACCTTTTTCCCGAGTTCATAAGGTTTCGCTTCCAATTTTTTTTTATAAAAAATATTTTCCTCTACTTTTCTTGGCATTGATATTACTTCCTTCCTATTAAGTTAAACGTACACATTATAATCTTCCAATTTTATCATCTTGTTTGTATTAATTTTAGACTGCTTACAACCAATACTGACTTCATGTTTATTATTTTTTCGTTAACATCGTAGTTTGTTTGGAGAGAAGTGTATAAATGTAGATCTTACCAATAGAGCATCTTTGTTTCAATACATAAATCTAATTAACCTTGAATTTTCTTTTTCTTCTTAAAATATTTTGTTACCTAACTAAGAAAATAAGCTCCGGTATACACACACACTCAACACACCCACTGAACATTTCAAGCTACTGATAGTTATCTAATATAAATAATTTTCTTACTACCTTACCATAAATTTTCAAAAAAATATTCCATAAATGGAAGAATGTAAACAACCAAAATCGTAACTTGAAAAGAAATTGGTAAAATATTTCAATATTCTATTTATACACAAAAAAAAAGAAGTAAGTAAGGATCGTAGCTGTTAGCTTACTGTAGTTTCCGCGTGAGTTAATAATTTAAACTTTATATATTATCCCACAAAAAACATTTCATGTAAAATGTTGCCAAGACGACAACATAAGGTTTGCCCTGTGAAAAATATATCAGATCTCATGTAGAGCCAAGCTTTTGAATCTACACGGCCTAACTCTACCGACCCTAACTTCACAAATTCTACATATCAGTAATATGGCTTCGCCGTTTCGCTACCGTCGTGGAGGTGATGCGAATATTTAGTTTCTCAAGTAAGTAACGAAACAGCCAAGCCATACATCATTACAATGGCTGGATCTGGCAAAGTTTGCTTTTGAACACGATGAAAAGAAGTTCCTCAAATTACCACGTTCAGCATGCTGATTGGTATTAAAACCGTTTGTATATTGTTATCAATATCTATACCCGACCTGCCACATAATATAATGTTATCTATATTCTAATCCATTAATGGCTTATTATGACACCTATGACAAATTATTGGATTTTCCTGTTTTTCTGAAATACCTGAAAATCTGATATAAGTATAATGATTAATTTATCAGAAAATTTATTATATGGGATGGAAGGTTCGAGAGACAATCTGATACTTAAGAGTGTAATATGGACTCTGGACCTCAAATCATTGACATTTTCTTTTACTTTTTAGTTTCATCCAATATTTTTTTTTACTTTAAAATGAAAAAAAAAATAAAACTTGAAATCTTCCCATTGAGATGTTTAGTTAAAAAGTAAATAATCCAATTCAGGCTATGCGTAGACATCCTCTCAATCTACATTTCTGGTGATGCTAAATTGTTTACATTTTTTTATAACGATATAGGTAACTGCAAAGAGGCATGTCAATGAGTGTTATTTTTAAAGAATTAGTTTACCTAGTATACTATATACGAACAATTTGTTAGTGATCAGTTAGTGAGTAGACGAGGATAACATTTAAGTAGTCACGAGCGGTCATACCGTCATCACGGTGGATCCAAATAATAAGTTAAAAACGCAATACTAAAGTTTCTAACTTTGAGTTGAGCTTTTCTAACTAACGACACAGATATTGGTTAACAATTTCATCCTTAAACCAATTCAAGACAGACCATAAAGACCTTGCCATTTCTGGATGTACATACCTAAGCTTATCACTTTTTACAGATGTAAAAACAAATTCGAGCCATAAAAAGTGCGGCTGCGTAGGTTTGACTCACTATTATTTTATAAATATTCTTCGCTTATTGTTATATACTTCACTGAAACTGATGGTCACACCGGCTTATACAACAGAGTGACGTAATTAAAAAAATATCTGTTACTTTCTTCGAAGAGAAGTAATACAATACTTGGTCATTCAGTTTGTAATTAAAGTATTCGGTTCACACCTTTCATGTTACTGTCATGCTGATTATGATCTCTAAAATAACGCAACAACTTGCGATCCACATATTATTATCCAGTTTATGTTTCTCACAGTCTCTTATAAATATTGATACTATCCTATAGATATGATTCATATTAAATACGACTAATTCCAATCATGCAAATTTGCCACGGTTACTAACTATCACGTTATTAGAGCTTCGTATTCGTATTTGTGATTCAATAGATTCGATTACCAATACTCACGAAAGTATTTAAATCATTTGATGGAGTGGAATTCCCTGCCCGCATCGGTGTTCCCAAGTTCATATGACCCCAATATGTTTAAGTCGCGAGTTAATAGGCTTCTTTTGGGTAAGCTCGTGCCATCGTCGACTTCATCTCTGTCCCCAGGACAAGGGTATATAAATGCATACGTCGTACATGAAGACCACTATTGTAAATGAATAGTGACGTTCAGCCATCGTCTACGAGGTCCACAATAATCCACTTCCTCATACGCTATAAAACGTCGGCGGTCGGTATTATATCCAATATACTCATTCAATCGTACTAATTGAACCAAGAAATAGATGTAGTACCCCGAGCTAAGAACCTGTGCACGTGATTGTAAAAGTTAGATTTCCTCTTCGGTTGAATAGCTACTTAGCTAAAATATGCTTCTCTGTGTAAGCTGGTTTATGGTCAAATCTAGTACATTTCTGATTTATTGCTTGCTACTTTGCAATATTTTAACCAACTGTAGGGTTTTTTTCCTAATTTTATAATTACTAGCCTATTGTTAATTTTCCCACTGCAAGGCAATGGCTTTCTCTTATACAAAGAACGGATAGGCATTGATCACCACGCTTACCTAATGCGAGTTGACTTCCTTCACCGACGTCAGTGATGTCCAAGATAAACTTACATACATTGGTTTTTGTGTCAATGCAATCATGATTATAACTATCTAGTCTACTTTTAGAATCACCTTTAAATACTAGATCTGGACTTGCTCATTATAATTTCCAAAGCATGCTGCATTGCATAATAATCTTTCGACAAGATTCAAGGCAATACCGGCAACCTAATCTGTTTTAAATGGCATTCTTAACTCGTTTGAACAAGAGTCTGATAGTATATTGACAGCAAAACAAAATAAAGGCAATGAATAAGCAGGTAAGAAGGAAACATGTAGTCTAAAAACGAGAAGGAAAACTAACAATAATAAGTCTTGATACCGTAAAAGTAAAAAAGCCCACAAAACTTTTAAGGAAATTAAACCAATGGTCGGTAGTGACTTATTTGGCGTAATTCTCTAAAATTTAACTTTACGTATTGAAGGTGTTAATATCTTTTAGCCGAGTCCAGAAATCGTTGACCTAGTAGGACCTGAAGTTCGTCATATAAAAGATGAAAAAACCAGCGGAGCTCTAATGAGCACGGAAAGTTTCTTTGAACAAGCCTCCAGGCAGTAAAACTGCTGAATAAAATTCACTTGTGAATTATCGCACCTGCATTTTCACCCATCACACTTTCAGACAGCTAAGAACGGTTTAGCAAACCAATTCTACGAGCGATACCGCCCGAAGTTTTGTTCACCCCTTAAGGCAAAATAGATTGACAATCATACAATACTCGAAATAGTTGTAGAAGGCGCGAAAGCCACCTAATTGACGTTTCACGGGCACTGTAAATCTGTATTTTCTCCTTGAAATAGAAAACTTGTTCGGTCGGCCCCATGGCACGATTTACATAGCTTGCGCCCACCGCGGAGTCCGCTGCAGCGATGGTGGGTGTTGGACATAGCTTCGTAATTATTGTTAGAGAAATCTATGAAGCACGAGATTATTGGCATTGTATGGTAAGCATGAATGTATTCCTGATTGAGTTGCTAGTTAAGCTCTAGAATGTTCCAAAACTATGTTTCGTGTCATGCCCGTAGGTGCAGATTCTCAGTCGCTACACTCTTAGAAGATTGGCCTTGGTCGTCATTTGAGGGTGAGTAGCACGCTTAACAATCCGTCGCTACTCGTCACGTACTGCTGCCCTTCTGGTGCACTCATAAAGTGGTCCTTTCGTCACGGCCTTAACTACTACACTGTAAGAAAAAATACCGCAAGGAAATGTTTGTATAATATCGTTCAATATACTCCACTAAATTTCTATCAAATCCCTAAGCTATTGTAACTTTCATCACACAAACGTCCACTCTAACAATTTCATCATTAACATTACTTCTGATGTCCTTCACCTTTTCTTGATTATACATGCACTCCTGCGTTGCATTCACAATGCTTTCTACTGGTATTGTTTGCATTGCATGTGTTTCATCATTGTATGTACAGTGGCTGACATTGTTTTAATACGAATGAAAGAAACAAATACATGCAATAGTTTGTTTTTCTTGATGTTTACGCAAGAATACTTAGCATACTAAACACCTCATTAGTCTAGCATTGGTAACGGTTGTAATTTATCTATCATCATACTAAAGTTTACTTCATACTTCCAGCCGTGAAATGGCTTCACTATCTGTAAATTGTAACAAGATTTGTGGAATTAATAGATTATATTACTGAAGGTCGTTAATGAAACCCTTCTAGCAAGTAGACCGTCTGCTCCATTGACAATTAGCTCTTAAAGGTACTCAAAACTTATATTGCATTCCACATGTATTCTTAGGTGGAAAAATTAAAATGGTTGGGTAGTTCTTGTATGATTCAACCATTTGTCTAGCTAGCAATGTATCTAAAAAGGCGTTTAGTATTAAACACCAAAGTAGGTTTAACAATAATCTTACAATATAGTTACATCTTTTGTTGTGTTAATTTTTTATATATCTCCTCGACACAGCAATCTATCAAGAACATTAAGCTTTGTCTGTGTTTTTGTTGCTTTCAGAAGTATGGAGTTGTCCATTGCCCACTGTCACTATTCTTTCTCGGAAATCGGGAATCTGTTTTTAGAACGCTGTAAAATTTAGTTAATAAGAACACTTCGGTTTTAGAAGATTGTTTTGCTGCAGCATATATGCCTCCGTATACTCTTCCGCAGTTCTCGGTAATGGGTTCTCTCTTCCCCTTTGGGCCGCTGTCGTCTTAAAATCGTCCCACCTTCGTATAAGTCTTTGTCTCTTTCTATTGCCTTCTCTGGGGTACTTACTATTCAACTCAACATATAATTTCTACTTTTTGTCTCCGATTAAGTGCTTTATCGTTAAAATTGTTGCTATGTGTTGTGTTACAACCATTTCGTATTTATGCAAGAACACGTACGTGTTCTCACAGTACTAAAACGGAGACATTTCCAGCTAATTCCTTTCACCGTTTTTTTTTTTGTAATATCAAGTAATCTAATCGCTTCATCATCTGTCATGTGTAGCACCCCATTTGTTCTTGGACAAGTTAGATTAAGGTCAAGTAGTGTTGGACTTGTTCCAACTTTAATAGCTTTGTCTGCATTGATATTGCCTATTTCGGTGGCTTTTATATGGCTTTTAAAACGTCTGCAGTATTATGTAAACGTCTTGAGTTTTATTAGTTTTGCCTCTTGCTCTTGAGTGGGTTGCTTCTATGCGCTCAATTGTGTCCATGACAAAATTGCTTACGACGAATCAGAATATTTAAATAGCGGCAGCCCTAAGAGAAGTCATTCCTTAATAATGGAGACCTACATTTAAGTACATATACATATTTAACGGGAGACCCAAGACGTCTACAGGCGAAGAGATTTAAAATACTAGAGCGGGCATGTTAAGGAAATGTCATGGAAAAACTTTGATCCTATGTCTCAGTAACGTCATCTAGAATAATATATGAATATTAGAGCGGCAGCGGAGCGTACTAAAAAAAACTCATAGACTTGTGTCCAAGCAGGACCCAAGTTTCGGACGAAAATTTTGTTCGTGATGTCCGGTCTATAGGTATTGAATGTCTTTGTCTACAGGCTAGTTACTTACATTTACATTTCCACTTACAAAATGACTAAAACGATAAAATGCAAACATTACAAATGATCACAGTTTAACGTAGCGTGGTTTATGAGTGGTTAGTTATTTATAACGATATGTGAGATGAATATCTGCTGCGAATACAATTTTGTTTAAATTATCAGTAAAATCATATCAACAGCCAAGTGTCGTACCTAAGTCATCCAACCTGCTTGCGTAAACAATTATAATATGCCATGACTCCTCTTCCAACAGTAGATAGAACTAGTTCTTATATGAACATCTTCTCAATACGGTAAGCCACCACACACGCATTGCCGTTATTAGGCATTATGGCCGCTAAAACAGTGCATAAGGCTTATCTCCACACGCAACTTGTTATGTTAAACCGAGCTGAATCGATTAGGACAGCTCTCGTTACGATAACACCGATGTGATAAAACTTGGCCAGGTGCTGATGCTTTTACCTCTTGCGATTTATATTCCTACTAATATTATAAACGCGAAAGTGTGTGAGGATGTTTGTTACTCTTTCACGTAAAAACTACTGAATGGATTTTAATAAAATTTGGTATGGAGTTAGCTGACACCCTGGATTAACACATAGGCCATTTTATCCCTGTATTCCCATGGAAACGGGACCTACGCGGGTGAAACCGCGGGACGTTTGCTAGTATTACATAATATTATAGGCTGCAATTCCCGAAGGATTAGGCAGAGGTGTTACCTGTAGTTCAGCCAACATTTTGCGAGTTATGTTTAAGTTTAATTTTACAGCTACGGAGAAAAGATTATTAAATTAATAATATGTGTTTATTCATTCACTGCCTCGTTGATTCAGTGGTCACAATTACTGCTGCCAAGCATTAGGTCCTCGGTTCTAGGATCTGGCACTGTTTTTAGATTAAACCAGCTGAAATTTGTAAGTAACAGCGCTGAGCCTAGATTAGTGCCTGGTTGATGGCAATAGGTTTACCCCCTTAATAAATAGCTGGATTTTTGTTAACCGATGGCCTATTTCTTAAACTGGATTTTGTTTTTTGCTTATGTAATATGCCTTTGCCTCTATTTTGACTGTCCATTACCAAAAAGTATCACATTGCGCTAAAATAAAGCCCAGAAAAACGAATTTCGTATAAATATGTTCAGTTAGGTAACCATTGGTTGGTACATTCAATATCTCGAGACATTTCAATTTGACAGATGTAGAATAATAGTGTCGTGTTTTTATTACAGATAATAATCGCAACATGTTATTAAAAGCCATTATGCTGTTAACAAATTACATATTATGTCATAATAGGCAGATAAGTATAGTAACGTGCACGCAACGAATGCCTAAAGTTTTTTTCACTTGAGATTTAGTCGAGAGTGAAAGTCTAGAAAGAATACTATTACTTTCGATTCAATGAATCAGGTTTTTTGTCTACGAAAACATCCATGAGGTGTTGAGACAAAATCTTAGCGTGTATTAACAGCTTGTTTCTGTACAGTCAGACAGAAAAAAGCTACGAGGTTATTGATTTATAATAAGTTTTTTTGTCTGCTCCCTCTTAAGAAAATTGCTCCATTCGCCACTGGTACAGACGCCAGCACGTCAAGTTACCCCCATGTGTCAAATTTTCCCAATTGAATATGAACCTTATTCTGTTTGCCATAAAGTTGTAAAACGATCAAAGAAATTTGACACATTGGGGTAACTTGATGTGCTGGCGTCTGTACATTCTCTTATTTGCACAACCTCATACATGACGCTTTATCTAATAAATAACATACTATAAATATATAAATACTTCTAATGTTCATGCAGCTTTAGAGACTCAAAACAGCTTTAATAGTAGTTCTTTCAATAAAAAAATATACCTATTATTTTTAATAGGTCCTTAAGTTATCTCGAGTAATAGGATAAAGTAATGTTTTCCTCTTTACATGTATATTACGGTATATATGGCATACAATAAATTCCTGAAATACTCAAGAATATGATCCTCGCGTGCTTGCGACTACATAATCTCCGAGAGGTGATCTGATCTATACGCGTACTACGTTTACGTACGTCGCAAGACCGCCACCCACAAATAACGATCACCACATGAAATTTGTACTTACAAAGTCATAAACCGAGAGAGATTTCACGCAATACGCCTACATAATACATGAGTTATATAGACCAGTCAGAATCCGGGTCAGTACTCGATAGAAAACCTTAATAGCTAGATTAACCAGCCACTGTTTTAAGGACTTGATGTACTGCGCAATAAGCGCGATTTGGGAAGACGACGAAGATCAAAGATTTTTTTAATTACATTGCAATATATCATAAAATCACGCTTGAATTCCCTGAAGGCCACAGTTATGTTTAAGTCCAAAGTAATTGGGGACAAAAGCATGCCACAAGCCATTCTGGGATGCTACTAGCGAATTCCAAATGTATAATCCCAATAACACGCTATAAGAACATCAAAGGGACATATTTCTCAAATAAATATGAAATTGTAACTCGACTAGAGTTGTAAATACAATTTGAAAATGTCTGTAAGAAACTTGACAGATTGCCCTACTGTCGGATTGTCACCTGTCACCTGTCGCTTCAGTTGTCAGTTTTATTATTCAGAACGCTGGTCCGCCCGTACACATTATTTTTGTCCAGTAACGAAGTTGCCTCTTCGTACATTTTCAATCAAATCGCGTTGCTAGCTGTGATGAACAAACTAAAAGCACTTTAAGTCCAAATAAATTAGGAAGAACTGGCAAATTAGTTAACCGCTACTGACGTATAACCACCACACATGTTTCGTATTGACATGCATTTCGAATTTGCTAAAAGCATATTAGAAGAAGCTTATAGGCTGCAGAAAATGAGTGTCCAGACAGAGATGGTACGATCATGTACCTACTACGACGAACAGATGCGCAAGTCTTGAATAAGTGCTTTTTCTATGGTACAAAGAAAAAGTAAAGAAGAAGCCTTAAGCCTACATGATCACATGGATGACGAAGGTCCAAAAATAAGGAATATGGGGTTTGCAGAAGAGGTTTCATAAGACCGACACAAACAGCGTTGCATGATAGAGAAAGTCAAAGAAAAAGCAGATGCAATTCTGCTTTGCTAATTTAGATCATTTCGTGGGCTCTAGATGAATCGTTGACTATTTCCAATAATTCATTGATGACCATACAACAGCTATTATAACTAATGACATAGGTACGCATATTAAAAAGACTAACATCATCATCCACTGAATCATTAATATCAATAATACTTTGCTAATTAGCAGTCAAATCAACAGCTCTGTATCGATTTTTCTTTAATTGAGTCAAACGTTCAAGGTCGCACAAGTCCGTAATAAGTATAATTCTATTATTTGTAAGTAGCATTCAAGTCAAGGCCACGTGTTTTAAGTACGTTACAAGTGTTAATGTAATTTGAAAGACTGTATAATACAAAAAAACTACGACTGTCAATTCTGAATTGTATGTATTATTACCATGATGAACTGCCAAATCATGATATAGTGCTACGACAAATAGTTGTAGAGGTCAGATAGGGAGTCACTCAATGTATTCAGCCTACCAGTGGTATTCAGCTGCTAGAGTGGAAACCTCCAGTAGAATTGGGAAAAGGCTAGAAAAATTAAGATGTTCGGTCAGGATAAAGCGCCAGTGTTATCGAGGTTAAAGTTCCATCTAGGATAAACAACGCTGCAAATTTTTTATATACCTAACAAGCTGCATTTAATAAAATTACGAAATACGATTTCTAGCTTTATGCACACACATTAAGTTTATTTGACAACGAATTTCAATTCCATCACCGTATCGCAATCGTTGATCGCAAGGTTAATATTGATTTCACTGTTTATATCCGGGGACCTAATAATATGCAAAACAAACGTTATTAGGAGTAGCACTTCTTTGCATAAACATCCGGTTATTTATCCGTCTGGCATAACGTGGTCCTTGTATCTGCCTCTGAGTTTTTACACGCCTGTTTCAGCTGCAATTATATTACCAAAAAGGAAATAGCTCACATATCAGCTCGGAAACGGATCGTTACCTTATCAACCCAAGCCATTCAATATTCTTTGTATGACTAACCTACCCTACTGCAGCAGCCACTAATCGGAATCGTAACATGGAGTAGTCGAGTCGTATCGACTCGAGTTCTCTCGGGACTCAAGTCGATTTGACGATCCCTTTTCGAGTTGATAAGTGTGCTATTTCCCAAAGCAGTATGTTCCAGTTATTGTCACTTTCATCTTCTTTTAAAGCAGTCTCATAATCTTTAGTGCCATAACATCTGAACCCACATCAATCTACGTTCGCAGCTTAGAATTTATTCCGTCGCTGCATTTTTACCGACTACTAAGTAGTAATAGGTAGGTAATATAAGTTACTTATAATTCGTAATATAGTACGTAATCAAATTCTTCTTCGTAATAATGCTTCCGTTCATCCTTATCGAGTACAGCTCCAACGGTATCGATATGTGGTGTTACCGTTTGAAAGTCACGTTTGACAAATAGCGCGATTGGATTTGAATAGAGCGCGTGCGTTGCGACGAGGTTTACAGCTCATATTTGAAGACATATTATATTGTTATTTTCATTGTAAATGATGTACCTACAGTTTAATACTTAAAAGGAGTTAACATCGTAGAGTGACTAGGTTGATATCTTTAGATTGTTTAATTATCTCGTAATGCCCTTATCGACTAATGAGGCCTATTGTTGCGCAAATTACGCTCTGTAAAGAAAATACAAGAATTTCGTACATAATTTCTTTCTTATCATAAGAATTAAAGTTAGATAAAAAATATGAATAGGCACTTACATGAGAATTATATTTCTTATCGGCATAGATATTACCTTGCGCTCTGAAAGACTAATCTTTATTCACCAACTTCTTGTGGTAGATAAATAACTCAAAAAGATGAAATTGAGAAGATTTAACTTCTTTGATGTATTAAAAACTGTCAGAAATAACATCCCTACTTCCACACTAATATCATAAATGCGAAAGAAACTCAAGAGTTTCTTTCGCATTTGTGATCTCTTCTTAATGTTAACATATTAACATTTGGCACAAAAACACATCTTACAGATCCTATACTTTTCATCTCGATAGTACGTACCCTTGATATAATTTCTGAAACCACTGCAGGCGCAGCAGCAGACAAGAGCATTCATCCAACATTGTGAATGCATAATCGCAAGTTAGTAGATGCATTTGCTCAGCGAAGCGTGTTCACTGTGTTCAATGCCCAGAAGACCAATTTTAAAGCCTAGCCGTAACTAGGGTTTGCAATTCGAATATTCGAATATTCATTTTATTCGAATATCCGGTACTATTTCAAATTCGAATAATTCATTAAAATTATTCGAATATTCGAATGGTTAATGAAGTGATATAGGCCCTAATATTTCTTTGATTCTAAGCCCTTGAGTCGAAAAAGAGTGAACGATTGAGTACAAGGACACAACAGGGTGGGCCTGTTGTGTCCTTGTACTCACTCGGTCATCAGTCGTCCTTTGTCCACCGCCAAGGACAGTGTGCATGCGCGTACGCATAATTATTTAAGAGGTGTGTTGTGTTACTGTTATTACCTGTACGTGGCGACATTCACGTAAGTATTTTAGACAAACTAAATTAATTCCACAAACTGTTATTAAGTAGTGTAGAAACAGAAATTTTGGCTCAATAGTAGATAGGCATACCGACTTAAAACTTGAAAGTCGAGGCCATTACTATGAAAGAGCACTATTATAAGGATAAACCGAGTACTTACTGTCTTTTTTGCTATAGTTTAGGTTAGTGAGGTGAAATTCCTGTTTCTACACTACTACATTATTTTTTTAATTAATTATTTAATTTATTTACTTTGGCTTAACCATTCGTCTCTATCTAGCACCTGAAGTTTGCCCGCGACAGTGACAACCGATGCTAAGCCAAGCAAGTGCTTAGTAGCGTTTATTTATCTCGCCCTAAGGTGTTTTACTTTGCAACAGTGTTCTGCATTCCTCTGACGTTGCGTACCTACGTATTAAATATCTATTTGTGCTACTTACTGATTTGATTGGTTACGCGAGCCGGTGCATGACGTGATCAGTTACGATTTTAAAAATATTAGATTATTGTGTGTGACATTTTAAACTACTTAAATTTACATACAGTAGGTATTATGTTTATAATAATCTTATCTCTTATTAAAATTGTTCTAATTTCAGTTCCTGCATTGAAAGCTGTCCTGTCTGTCTAAGACAAAATAAACTTAGTGATGGCGAGTGGAAATGTTGACAAAGTAATTCAAAGAGTTCACCAAACGATCTAAAGACATAAAATCTGTGCGGCAACACTTTTTACGTGCTGGAGGTGGTTCGCAAGAAAAAAAAATGCAAATTTGCAAAGTAGTATTGTCAAACTCTATGTCAACGACTCCTTTGGACATACATGATCTGCAAAAGAAGCATTCCATATTTTGTAAAAGGACAGATCAATAATTCTCATGAGGTTACAGTAACTTCAAGTGGAAGTAAGAAAATTCCAATAAAGTACAGGAGAAGAAAAGGTGGTTTAGGCGCATTATATCGCGCGACTCACAGATAATTTCAAATGAATATAGCTCCGAAGACATGATCTCCATGTTGGCAGCTTTAGAGGGTCATTTTCTCCTAAGCGTCATCACTCATCAGTGTCATGTCATCATATCCCTAAGCTAAGACTTACCTATGTTTACTCTTTGAAACGATAATAAATGTGATTTTTTTTCATTAAAAAACGATAATAAAACTAATAAAATTATAATACTTGATTTTATTTGAATACAATTATGCGGCAATCAAACTAAACCCCCGTATTGCTGCTCATGTTTTTGTTGAACTGATATTGTATAATTTTCAATAAATGTTAAAAAATATTCGAATATCCGAATATTCGAATATTTAGCTCTAGAAGTATTCATTTTATTCGAATAGTAAAATTAAACGAATAGTGCAAACCCTAGCCGTAACTCTACGCAAACTGTTACACTACGTTAAAGATGCTTCTAAGTCTAAGTCCCCAGGGGCGGACCGTGAGTTTGTGGGGCCCTGGGGGCTTGCCTTATTAACCAACTAACTCCATTTCCATTTTTGATTTCAAACAAATATTTTTTTAAGATAAACTGGCTTTGCAAAAACAGTAAAAAAACAAGCGCAAACAAGCAATTTTTTAGCACCTATTACGTTACGTAAAAAATAGAACCCAAATACGCTACGCACAAGGATTCCACCGTCCCATTCGGTAATTAATTCATGTTATTAATTGGGTTAAATCTAGTTTTCTCAGATTTTTTTTTTGTGTTCACAATACATATTGTCTATTGTATTTAATTTTTCATTTTAGGATAAAGTTAGTTTTTGTGTTCACAATATTCCTCATTGTCCTCTGTCTTTAATGGTGGCTGTGGGCCCTTTGTATCTAGAGGAGCCTTGGCTGCAGCCTGGACTTGTTAGGCTGCAGCCCAGGCCCCTTCTTCACAAACTATAGATTCGTCCCTGAAACCCCTCGTAGGTTTAATAGCAAAGCTGACACTGTTTATGATGGTGGTATCTCCATTGCTATTGCTCCACTTGACTACGACACTGTAACGGTTATCGTACAACATGCAATGTAGCCTTTAAGTGAAGACTATAACATTAAGAGAGTAATGTAATAGAGAATCGAAACATGAATGGGAAGTGGCGTCTTGCGAATGATGGCTTGAGGAGACATGGCGAAGAACATGGGACTATCTGGCAAATAATGGTTTAGAAACATGTAACTAGATAAATAATAGATCTACATTTGTAGGCATTAGAATTTCGCATTCAGATGATAATGATGAAACAATAGATGTGTTAACGAATACTTGACTAGAAAGAAGATAATTAATACGTAGATGTTTGATTGTTTAACTGAAAAGTATCATCATAAAGTATATGCTGTGCAACAATATTGGGGTTAGGGAGGATGGCAAGAAGACTGAGGACGATGCTGGTTAAATCACAAACGAAAAAGAACCTCAACATTTGAATGTCAATCAAATAACATGCAATCGTCTCGCTTCAGAAGACATTAAAGGAACACGTTACTTTGTTAGTATACTATCTACACGGTCAATCTCCAACCCGTTTTGTTAATCAACCTTATAATTGCACTAACGTAATTAGTACTGCAATGCATAAAAAGAAACGTCGGTATACGTAACCTGCCATCTTACATAAATAAATCGTTCTAAATACAATCATCATTCAAAATAAGTACGCAAATGATTGCCTCTGCTAAGGCTTTCACTAGAGCCAATAAAATGGTGTTTATATAAATTTTATTATGATTACACTGTGTTCCTGCCTTGTTACACAAACCATTCAACGGTTCATTCGTTCCTTCGTTCAGTAGGTCAGCTGCGCTTGCGACTCGTAAAAGCAACAAGTTAGAATTGGGTTGAGTATGTTGAGTATGCGTGAGTACTCGTATAATTATGATGTCACCTAATGTTTTACTTCACGGTATGACAAATACGCAGATTTTGAAGTAAATTGACCTTAACAAATGTTTGCAAAGATGAAACTAAATATCGAAGTCGTTCGTGGATTGGTGAAATATTAAGCACATAGCAAATATGATGAGTCTGCAGATAAATATTGAAATGTATCTCACAAGAGTATTCAAATATAGCTAGAGGGACTACATACATATTGCATTAATAAACTAAGAACTCCCAACAATTTTTGAGAGAATTTGTCTATTGCAAATAATAACCACCTTTGGAGCTTTTACAATTGTGGTTTCCTTCGCAACTTTGTGGTTGGATGTTGGTATGGTCTTTGTTAACTCTTCATCGTTTCACACATCGTAGACATCTAGCAACACCTTAATTGCAATACCTACATTTATCTTCCAATAGTTTGTGGTCCTTCCAAGCGCATGGTCTTTCGAGTCTTAAGCAACACTGGAATTAAGATATGGCGAATTGGCCAATTCGTATCTAATCAGCAGTATCAACCAGGAACCAATAAACAAAATATACAATTAACAGCCTAGATTGACCCATGGACCTCGACAGCCATCCACAATAGCTAACACAATTATACCTGGCTGGTGATTTCGCCATGCTAAGACAATGGGTAGTAAACACTAATAAACAGTAGTATTACAGTATTTGCAGCGACAGTTGGTAATGACTCGCCCACTACCCGTGGGCGTACGTGGGATTTGACTTAGCACCGTTCGAATACCGTTTCGGTATCCTTTTTGTGGTTATTATAATTTAGTATAACCATTTCTGTAGCATGGTCCTTCGATGCTTCGGTCCTACACGTTCCTTAACATGTTGGTAATCGGTGTAGAAATTCTCAGAGTCGGAAAATCATTATTGCAGTGTAACTTTTCCCAGCCGTCTACCAGAAACCGCCTTGCTCAAACAAACTGGTCCTAAGATCGTTAACAAGCGCACGATACATTCGCTCATCTATAGCACGGCGAGATTCTAGTTTGAACACAGGTGTACCATAAGCCTAGAAATCTGTGCATAACAAATAAATTTCATTTTAGTTGTGACGTAGATATTCCTGATTAATATCTTTCTTCAGCTGAGCGTGAAGTATTTCTTTTACCATTCATCTTAACTTAGATGATATGATTGAGGAACAAACTTCTTAACACATTTTCTCACAGGTATCGCCTAGGATTGCATGTCAAAACTGCATTCTCTACCATTTGATTTGTTAGTACCCATAAATTGCTCATGGATTTTGATTAATTATCCGACTGTTCGGCTTCAGCATAGATTTATGATTGCAAACGACTGTGGTCCCCTTTTCTTGATTGTAAGACCTCAAAGTCACTAGTATAATCTTTATTTGTGTTCTTATGCCAACTATTTTATGTTTTAAAGTTGTAAATGCCGATGATTTTGTAACACTTTGAAAGAGAGAATACCTACTTTGAAATGGCAATGCTTAACCATTTGAAACTTGTGAGTGTATATTGAGTATTTTGTGTAAAGCTGTAGACATTGTTTTTAAGTTTATAATTAAATTCCTTTCTACTTCAAGGGCATTAACCCACAGCATGCCATCACTTATGCTTTTTTTACTTTTTTTACTTTACTACGCTACTTTTTTTTTTTTTTTTTTATTTTGGGACAATAAACAGCTACAATATATATTTACAAACAATAAAATAGGTCCTTAGGTGGTATTCACAATATTGCAGCCCACTACATTATCCACATGTTAACAAAATTTTTTTCCTCTTAAGTGGCACTTAGGAGTAGTGTCATTGCTAATCACATTAACCTTCTCTTTACTAATCAATCAAATTGAAAAGCTTACTATAATTAAGGTATTTCTAAATTTGCATGCCTTATCTCTAGTATATGGTTTATTCTATTGTTTGAAATAAGACCTTATCTTTTGTACCCATATACGCAAACTGAATCGATTGATTGAATTAATTTGGGGTCGTCGCAACATATCTTATTATTACATTCATCATTATTTGCCTTCATCTCAATAACTACCTTCTTCGTGACCATATTATCATCTTTAACACAATCAAACCCATATTTTCATTGTTGATTTAGTTGATTTAATGTCAACTTTATGTTTTTTTCGATCGAGCTAAACTACATCACGTTTTTCTCACGTGTTCGGTTTTGATCCTTTGTTTTGTTCATTATTAACATTTAGCTTGAAATACAGACTTTAATAAATACTAGAACTTGTCTATACTGGTTTTATAAGTACCCACAGTATTCCGTTAAGTCTAGATAGACATAGAATCTGCAAAACAATGCATTAGGATGCGAAGTTTTTTCTAAACAAATGGCTTACGTTTTTTGCGACATTCCGACGATGCAGGGCGTCGGATGCACGACTGAAGCCGCTAATAATATCTCTCTCTACGTAGCAACAGTCTGTGCGGGAGGGCACAGCCGTTAAATATTTTTGCGGATATTTAAGTACTTATTTATTTAATACTTTAAGTATACAAATGTACAGTGGCGGACTTAGGGACTAATTAAATTAATTCAGCTCAATTCGGCTTTTTTTTTATACATAGCTGGGTTGACAATGTTGGGTCTAGTCAAGTCTATTGTCAGCGCATCCACGATACAGGAGAAATTCCTAGTGTAGAGCAAGGTTTATTTTTTCAAACCACAATAAAAGAGAAATACGCACTCAATGAATATTTTAACGGTCTACCTAAGTACTACGGTTCATAAGATGCAACCCGTTAACTGACAGACTACTACTACTACTGTCCTATGATATCCATTAAGTAGGTACTTAACCCTATCATCATTTTGGTCATAGGCTTTTTAATGAACTTTCGTGATAAAAATTATTCCTAGATACTGCGAACAGACGTAATTTGTTTTTGTAGAATTAATTGTTACAGGATGTAGACACGGACCATTAGATGATTAAGTGCACGGCATGCATAAATTAATCACAAAGTATTCATTGTAAACTCAATTGCGTAATCTGTGTGATCAGTAAGGTTGGCATGCAAAGCGAATTCTTATTTTATTTTTGTTTTTAATTTCGATATTGTGTTGTAATTGTAACATTATCTGTCTGTTCTATTCAACCCTGTTCTGTATCTATTCAACTTCGAATGTTATCTTCAAAAAAACATGCATATTATTTAAATTATAAAAGCGGACGCCAATTTTCTACGTTGCTTCTATGACATAATATACGGTCTAAATATGTTAATCGTCATGTATTAAACTCTTACTCTTACTCTATAACTCTTTTAAAGAATAAAAATACCAACCACCAAAATAACAACGCAGTACGCTTTATCAAATATTTATGTATTCATATTCATCTTATTGTTATCTAAGTGGAATCTTTAAGAAAAATAGTAACATTTTATTTTTAAAATGGCAACCCATTTGAATAATAAAATTCTTCATATTATGCTAATTCTTTTTTTTAATTATTCAAAATATTAGCGTATCGTGCGAAGTGAGTCAAATAACATATCAAAAAATAAATACCAGCGTGTTACCACTGCCGGTTAAAGGCCTCTTCAAATACAGAGAAGCACGAGCATTGATCACCACGCTTGCTTAAGGAGGATTGGCGATTTTAAACTTATGTCCTACTATCCTACTTCCTACTAATATATTATTATAAACGCGAAAGTTTGTGAGTAAGGATAGATGGATGGATGGATGGATGGATGTATGTTTGTAACTCTTTCACGTAAAACCTACTGAATGGATTTTAACAAAATTTGGTATGGAGTTAGCTGACACCCTGGATTAACACATAGGCTACTTTTTATTGCTGTATTCCCACGGGAACGGGACCTGCGCGGCTGAAACCGCGGGACGTCTGCTAGTTAAATATAAGTTCAGGTTTCCTCACGATGATTTCCTTCACTGACGACGTCAATGATGTCAAATCTCATAATAAAGCAAAAAAAAAAACAAGAAAATGTAACCAAAAAAGTTTTATTGCAAACTACCCCCATTTCCAAACGTGGTTTACGTCTGCATCCTCGTCAACTAGCTGAGTATGCAACCTGTCCCGCCCACTCCGGGCGTTGCCCTCACAGCGAAAGCTAGTGTAGCAGGCAGAAGCTTATAAATTGATACCAACTAAATGATCCGCGAATATTGTAGCAACATCGGGTGATGGAAAACGAAAGTGCGTGATCGATGCGTCGTTAGTTCTCAGTGTAATCCGAGGGGAAGATTGTTTACCTTATGTTGTACTAGCGCACGTCTCGCGGTTTCACCCGCGTAGTTCACGTTCCCGTGGGAATATAGAGAAATAAATTAGCATGTGTCACCCGGGATAGTGTAGCTTCACAGCGGTGAAAGAATTCTTCAAATCTGTTCAGTAGTCCTTAAGTTTATTTGTTCCATACCAAGATCCAATCTCTGGGCAAATACGGCAATTTCTCAAACATTGATGTAAATTATGCCATATTAAATAAATATTTACGAGATCAATGAGAATACCAGCACCGAGTCAAAATTCCGTTAAACATAAAAATGTATGATGAAACATAAAAGTAGAACGTAGTTTTTCTTAAAAGTATAATGAGGCCGTATATCATTGAAGCAGCATCGTGATTCGAATTGCAAAGAAACCCCTTTCATTTCTACAAATCTAGGCTAGCTGCAGCTTGTCACTCTAAACCATCACCTCAAACAAGATGACATGGCCTATTTTCCTTGTCGACCTGTCTAGCTGGATAGCCACCAACCGATACACTTTGCTGCACCGAACATTTTCAGTAGTTGCACATCGTGACTGTGGTAAGTGGGATGCCACCTCGCATGATAATAAATATTTGACCATCTCTTTAAAAAAAACCACAGATATCATATATCAACTCGAAACTAGTAAGAGTCATTAGCATGCTAAAAGCTATTAATTCCTACTTAAATTGATAGTTTATATTAATATAATTCAATCAGCTGCGCACGGGCAGTTCAACATATTTAAATAAGTATGTTTTTTTTTTATCTGGGACCGTGTGTGGCAGAACAGTCATTACTTTTAGGTAGTGTATTACCTGTAAATAAACCTAATGCTAATTAAATTAACGTTCACATTGCAACGAATAAGTTTCGAGTCACGACCTCTTGCTTGTTCCCCACCTTATCCATGTTGTTTCCAAACCATAGACCAGCTATTTATTAGCCCAGATACAACAAATTCTAATTTAACCACGCCAAAACCACTAACAGAATTCCTTACGACCGCGATCAGTTTACAAAATCAACGTCACTTAAATACATGCTAATACTATTCAATATTTCATACTAGAAAGATATAACAGCAATTATTAGACGGCTTTCAGACACTACGCAAGCTTTATTTAATTAGTTTATTGCCTTACTGATAACTATTCGCTTAGTTAGATACAGAAATAGTGTTGGGACTTGCGTAATCGACTTTGTTTGACTCGGTTGGACCGCTTTTGCTCGCGCAGTCGTTAGGCGAATTTAAGGTGGCAACATTTCGGATAAATATCCGATTTGTTGCTGGTGTATTGCGTTTGATGTTGAGTTGTTATTTTCATATTAATTTAGCGTACTTGTTTCGCTAAAGGGTGCTAATTTCTCAGTTGAGTTTGTGTAATAACCGCTAATGTTGTTAAAGCTTGGTGCCTTGTCGGGTTAGTTAGATAAAGATAGCATTTAAATTTAAGGTAGCTAAATCTAAAGATATCTAACATGGAGTTTGGCGTTTTTCTTGCGGTTTAATACCAATTTTAACTTGAAACGATATGCAATCATTTTGCCTTTTTTTGTGCGCGGTGGAATATCCTCAAGAATGTGCTCCACACCTTGTCTGTCTGAGTTTTACTGACTAATAACCACCACGGTGTTCGGTCTCGCAAGTGCGCCGGGAGTCACGGGCACAGAAGATACTTTCGCAACCCCCGACAATCATTAAATTATCTTGGACCAACTCATTTTCACCTGTCATTCATATTGATAAAGTGTTTTTAATGAGTGTGGCTTCAAGAGACTTATAATTAACTAAGTGCGTACGTCGTATTCTTTTTCTCAGTCAATAATGTGATTTAATGATAACTAACACAAATATTACATGGAGATACGCTTGTTAGTGCAAAGCTAATTAATCCTTAAGGCAATATTATAATGTTAAGTATAAAATTACTTTAATATTTTCCTGTATTTTTATAAGGATTAAATCCTATCTTTACGTGTTTCATTGTGTTCACTACGTTCTGGTTCTTATTTATTTTATCTACCTACGTGACGCTTTAATTTACACATTATTGACATGATAATTTTGTTTTGAGTAGTAAAAAGTATCCTGCCAATTGAACCCAGGGTGTCATGTTATCAAGTCACTCAGCTACACCTGGTTAGACTGGAAACCGACCCAAACTTAAATAGAAAAGGCTAGGGAAATGATGATCTTGATTACCGAATTTCTGACACGGAAGCCAGACTATAAGTAGGTACCTAGGAAATACTAGGTACCTACTTATAGAGTGCTAGTGGACAAGAGTGTGTGCAAATAGGCGCACTACATCTTCCTCTCACTCTCAGAGTTTAATACTTCTAGCTGCTACTAAGAAATTCTTATTGGAAATACCCAGTAACACTTCCTGAGTCGAAAATAGTCATGGTAAAACCAACAGCGTATTTCATTCTATTTTTATTTTTTAATAGCGGACGTCACTTAGTTTCACCCGCGTAGTTTCCGTTCCCGTGGGAATACAGAGATAAAAAGTAGCCTATGTCACCCGGGATTAGTCTAGCTTATCAACGGTAAAAGAATTGTTAAAATCAGACCAGTAGTTTTTAAGTTTGTTTGTTATATACAAAAATGCAAATTAGATATATGTAGAGTACGGCGAAATAACGGTTTACGAGGTGGAAACCATCTTAAATTTGCTTCACTACGATTTCTAATCAAACATTCATCATTATAACCACAATTAACATAAATACTAGCAGCCCAATAGTTACCAATGTCGATTTATTGACTGATAAATATAAATAACAAAGTGACAACACAATTTTCATAACAACTGTACTGATTCCTATCTTTTGCATTTCATTCCGCTATCGATTACCGATAGTGCCTTCAAATAATAATAACAAGCCGACTATTGAATTTAGCGTAATGGTGATCTTAACTAATATCATATTATAATTGCGAATGTGAGTTTGTTTGTTACGCATCCACGCCTTAACCACTCAATCGATCGTGATGAAATCGTATATGTAACGCATTGTAAAGAAAAAGACATATAAATTGAACAATTATGTAGATAAAGAAAACAATCTTCGGGAATAAGGAATAAAAAAGGTACTTAAAAAAAAACGATAGTAGGTGTAGGCGTAGTGATGGTGAACTGAGTTGCCATTCCATACTAATTAGCAATATATAATATATTATTTATTAGCAATTGTATCCTAATTATGCATGATATTTTTTTTTATTAGTCTGTAAGCTTTCTTTAAAATTAAATAAATAGTGCTAGGCATTCACACTTCGTCTTACTCAAATTTTCGCAGGGTGATTTATACTGAATCGACCGGCTGATCACGAAGCATTTCAACATCTACATAAACTCGAGCGTAACCCTAATAAAGAAGTTCACTACGATGCTTAACAAAACGAGTAAAACACAACATCTTTATTTGACCACTCCGTTCTGCAAAGATACGCAGATAATGGTATCCGTGGATATCAGAAGCGTACGCACGTCACTACACTACTCGATCACGCAATATTTCCCACGCGTGCTACTTGTAAACGTCATCTGATATGATACAAAGTAGAGATGGGTAATCACCCAGGTTAAAACCCAGTAGTGGGTTATAACCCAGTTATCACCCGTTTCATTCCACCCACTGGGTGGTTTGGCCGGGTGAAAACTAAATATTTCTGATTCTTAAATATTTACGCATGTAGGGCGTGTATTCGCTTAGTTTTTAACCTTTTTAATAATAATGATGTGATTATTGATGTTTTTATTATATGATTGTGTGTATTTTCTTAATATGGGTTCTTCAATATGGATATCTGAATCAAATTTATTTTGTTGTTTTTATTTATAAATATTTACTAAGCTTAATTATTTCTGAGCTATTACGGTAACTGTACAGTCTAATTTAAGGCACTTCCTATCCAATTATTTTGTAATCGCTATGTTATCACCCGTTTCATTCCACCCACTGGGTGGTTTGGCCGGGTGAAAACTAAATATTTCTGATTCTTAAATATTTACGCATGTAGGGCGTGTATTCGCTTAGTTTTTAACCTTTTTAATAATAATGATGTGATTATTGATGTTTTTATTATATGATTGTGTGTATTTTCTTAATATGGGTTCTTCAATATGGGTATCTGAATCAAATTTATTTTGTTGTTTTTATTTATAAATATTTACTAAGCTTAATTATTTCTGAGCTATTACGGTAACTGTACAGTCTAATTTAAGGCACTTCCTATCCAATTATTTTGTAAGCGCTATGTGTACCTACCTACGTAACTTATCGAGCTAACCTACTTGTTTTAGGGCAACAGACGAAAAAATCAACTGAAATGGAAACATTTCGAGAAAGTGCAAACAAATTGGATGTAGCTATTGCTTCGCAATACTTATGCTTGCAACAAAATAACTAAGTATTTGCAAAAATGGCCCCGAAAACTGCAAGTTACAGGCAGTTAAAGTTTGTCAATAAAAGGTAGTGAGTCTGACAACGAACATAAATTTAAAAAAAGTTAAATGTTACGCTTCTTACGTCTTGGAAATACCCATTTCGATCGTAGAACACACTCTCTTTTAATATCAAAACATATAGGGAAATGCATTGCGATTTAAAAGAAGACAAGAAATCACAAACATGTTTGCTGTGCTATTTGGTTGGTCAAATTGTACGAATGAAAGAATAATTAATGTAATGATAGTACAACCAGAACTCGTCTTAATCTAAAGTATTGAGACGGGAGAAAATAGGTTTTTAAGTCATTAGATATGTGAAAAAAATATAAAAGTATTATCTAAATATAGATCAGGCAGGTTTGCTACAATGATCGGATAGGTATAATGCAATTAATTTGCAGAAAGTTTCCCGTCTCATGAAAGACGATCATCCAAACATAACTTATATAGGTAAACTGTGTAGCTCACGTTCAATTTACTCTGCATACAATGATAAAAATAAGTTTTAACATCTTTACTTGCAGAAATAGTTAGGGTATAAAAAGCTTGTGAAACTTTGATATTGCCCTGCAATACGCAATGAGGCAGTTTTTACACTAGCTTTAAAAGTACCGAAAACACTAAGAAAAAGAAGTGGCTTAACAGACTCCCCAGCAACACGTTTGTCTAATAAGTTAAAAGAACTTGAATTTATCAGTACAATTAGTTATCACAATAAATCAATCCCGTTAAAATATTTACTACATGCTAGCACAGTATTAATATTAATACAGTAGTACGACGCCTTTGATCTCTGGAAAAATGCCGACAACTTCTACACGCGTTAGACTTGAATAATACCGCCCGCACTACGAACATTGGTTTGTTCGCAGTGTGGGAGCGGCTTTCCCGCGTCTGCGACACAATGTCACAAAATGATAATCTAGGACCATCAAAGTTAAATAAATCAATAAAAAGCTAATAGTTAAAATAACAACAAAACCAAGGCCAGCCAGACGACCAGTTACCACAAGCAGCAGCCGTTCACGAGCATAATGCAAAGATCAGCCACTAACCCCCTCGCCATATTTCAAGGAAGCTGGTAACCCGACCTTCGACGCTACAGCAAGCAGTAACATCGGGAGCATGACAAACTTGCTACAGGTTATTTACGTAAAAAATAACCAATAAAGAGTCTAAGTTACTAGTTCTCCATAAAATGCAATACACTTAATTACGAAACAACTTATTGTGGAAAAAAATTCTGTGTTTTTGATGTAAGTGATAATGTCAATTCGTTGATTTTTTTTCAAGTAAATAAGAAAAGTGCCTGATTTTGTGTGCAGGCTTTTAGTTTAGGCAAGCTAGTAGTGCGTGTAGCTACTAGTAGTACTTAACACAATTAAAAACATATCAATATGCATTTCCACCCAGTGAAATGGGTGATTATGGGTTAAAACTGGGTGATTTGGGTTATAACCCAGTTTTAACCCGGGTGGAATGATTGGGTTTTAACCCACTACCCATCTCTAATACAAAGTAATCAATGCCTTTTGTTTTGTTTCACTAACACTTCTACACGTGGTTATAAGTGCTATGTGTCAGTCGACAACCTTAATTATGTAAGGGATTTATTATATACCAAAGAGATTTAGAAAACTATAGAGCGGACATGTGAGGAAATGTCATAGAAAAACTTTGATCCCATGTGTCAGTAACGCCATCTAGAATAATATATGAATATTGGAGCGGCAGCGGAGCGTACTAAAAAAAACTCATAGACTTGTATCCAGCAGGACACACTTTTTCGGACGATAATTTTGTTCGTGATGTCCGGTCTATAGGTATTGAATGTCTTTGTTATATACAGGTAATCCACATGGCCGTTGGCTCTGCACGCCAAGCCGTTAGTCCCGGCTGTCATTTGTAGATCTGTTTTCCTCTTTAAAAAGTTGCCGTTTTTGCGTATTTATTTTAAATACACTCGTGTTTCAGTGCATGCTATCAGAGCCATCGGGTCAAACAACATAATAAGACCCATTCTCCGCTCTATTCGAGTAATACATTGTAGTCTCACATTTCGTTTAAACAAGAATTTCATTCATTCAATTGAAATTGTTACGGCAACAACTTTAGTTCGTATTTATTGTGAGCAACAACGACAATAGGAATGTTATGGGAATCTAATTTATTTACCTATTTCGTCTCTAAAGCGCCTTGTAATAAATATAATAATACCAGGCTGTTTACTGTCCCATATCAAGGCCTCTTCTCATACAGAGAAAGCACTAGCGTCAATCACCACGCTTACTCATGGCGTATTGGCGATTTCAGACATATAGGTATTTACTTTGAAGTCTAGATGTTTTTCTTCACCGATGTCATAATCTGAATTGAAAAAGTCACATTGGTTCTTGCCCGGGCTTGAACAACCTGATAAATGCTATGTATATACAAATAGTGTTTAAATATTGTCTTAATTATACGGGCCCACTGGCAGCTTATAATTTATGAACTTGTTTGTAGAAAAAATAATCAAACAAAGCAGTCAAAGCTACAAACTTCCAAAACTATACTAAGTTATTTTACACCTTTAAAAGTCAGTTATTGTATGTTATGTACAAAGTTTTTATGATTATTTTGACTAGATTTTTACAGGTTCATGCAGGATAGGAAGTTATTAATATATCAATACTGCCAATTGCCGTTCCTTAGTGTCTCATCTGATGTTAAAAAATGGCTTATTTCCAGGCGCTCCATAATTTTATTACCGACGGCTCCAAATTAAAAAAGCAATATAATAGTAATAATTAAAATCTTTCCCATGAGCTCCAAAAATTTTCAAGTACAGATTGCACATACTTAGCCAAGATAAGATTGATTTGTGACTGCCTATGTACTGAAACTACGTACCTCTAAATTATATTATTGATGGAAGCAATTTGTGTTTTGTTGACCTTACGCAATTTGGTTTGGAGCCGCTGGGAAAAAATTTAGTATTTTATTATTTAATTAATAAAATTATGGAGCTGTTGGGAATCAATGTATGGAGAGAAATTGTGTGGAGAACAATAGATTTGGAGCTCTTGGGAATAAGCCTAAAAAATGAATATGAAAATCATTAATATCCAATAGCGTTACCTACTCATACCTACCACACAGGTCACCTAGTGCATTGGACACAATGCCTTGTCGCTAGTTGGCCAATCGATTCTAATTGACACACAGTACCACAGTGTCGCAACATAAGCATTTAAAAGAGCAACAAACCCACTGTCGCCGGAATAATTGAAAAGAGACACTGTTCGGTGCTAAACAAAGCCTTGTTGTCGTTCGCAAGATAACACAAGACATCTTAGACATCTGTTGAATAAATTAAAAAAAAACTTTAGAAGTGACAAGGCCTCAAGGGACACTCGGACGAAGTTCCTTTCGATTGAATAGTGAAGGGATTGTAAAATTCCTTGAGAGAGAGACAGACAGAGAAACACGCGCACGCCGCACGGCTTACAACTTTAGCAAAAACTACTGTTATTACAACTTTTGGTCTTAAAAAGTGTCGCAACAACTTTTAGTCTTAAAAAGTGTCGTTACAACTTTTGGTCTTATTTATGATACGGAACTTCGTTCCAATACTCTCTTCATTTTCAATTATTCTGCTACGAACGAACAAGCGAAGACACATTTGAATGCTCGTTTCCAATATAATTAATTTCTAAATAATTAAATATCAACTTTACGTAAGTGGACGTTATGTTGATTTCAGATTAACCTATCTAAAAAATGTCTGAACTTTTATGAAGGTGTTGAAATTACTTCTATAAAAACAAAGAATTTGTCTACACTTTTGAAAGCCAAATCGCGATCGTAGGATAGATATATGAATAGGCACACAACACATCGAATGTATTTTTTTGTGTTAAGTATCTACAAGTTAGATAAAAAATAAACATACATTTTCTAAACTAACATCCTTAACTAACAAGCCAGATTTACGCCACACACAAACCTATTGTCATCGAGATTTCTCACAATCCTTGTTTTGCAAACATCCGTAATACATTTACCGATTCCTTCTAATAGGTCTTACCCGAATGGACGCCAGCGCAGACAGTGCACAACCAAATTACAAAATAAAAAGGTGAAATAACGTGACGCATCCGCATTCAATCGCACGACAGTGTCGGACGAACTTTTTATCGGACGAACATCCGACTCCTATAAAAAGGAAGTGTGAACTATCGGTGCGTGATATTGTCGTGTTGCACGTTCGTGTCGCATCGGTGGTGTTGTGTCGTGTAGTGTCGTGATAGGTGTAGCGGCGCGTCGCCAATGCGCCGGCGGCGGTTACAGGATGTCGCCGGCGCGGGCGTTGCTGGCGGCCCTGCTTATATGTCAACTGCTGTCATACGGTGGCCACCAAGGACTCACCAAGATATTTTGCACGTAAGCATGATTTTTGAGTTAAGAATAAAATTGAATGAACACTACCCGGTCACCCTTTGCTGTGGCTTAAAGGTTAAAGGTTAACTTACTCTACAATCTGTTAGATTGTTATTGAACTTAATTTTGGAAAAAAAAATGCTGAAAAATATGTACTTAACTCCTATTTTCTAAGATAAATCATACACTAAGCCAAACTTCATAAAAAATAAATAAAAAGCATTTATTTGGCACTACACAGGGACACAATAATGAATAATAGCACAACCGAAAATAATAAAAAAAAATAAGAAGAAATAACAGAACGTTATGTGCCTTGTGGCTGCGCTAAATAGGTCTAGTTCAGCATTTAACCAAATTGTTTAGGTCAAGATTATCCCTGACAGACATCGTTTTACCTAAGTATCTACTTTACTCTTAGTTCAAGAGGGTAATTCGTTATGTTTGAGAGTCTATGGTGCAACATTAAAATATGTTATATAAAGCAAAATACGCAGTTTATGATGGTAGATATCAGTACACAACATTTGAGGAAGTTGCAGACTGTCTGGAATGCGACGTTATCCATCATAATATAATTTATGCATAGAAGTCATTGTCAAACCTGACTAGATTTTTAATATTGATTGACAATCGTACGTTTCATACTGCACTGTCAATATCTATCCAAATCCTTTTTAAATGAATGTGTAGTTGAAAATACCAGTCATTAGAAACACATAATTTTCAATGGCCACGTTTCAGGGCTTTTCAGTCAACTGCTCATTCATTTTTACGGCTATTTCTCACAATACTGTGACCTCTATTTTTATAGTTTTCAGTCCAAGGCTGGTCACACCTTGATTCGAAAGCCTCTTTGAAAATGGTGGTTCATATTTAATTTCTTGATGAATGACAAATTGACAAGATGTAATTTAAAACAGTGAAACTCTATATTTTGTGGATATTAGATATCGTCAGTAAAAACTGCTTTTGCAATGATAAAAATAACTTCCTGTCTGTTGTCTACGGTTTGTCCACTTATTTAAATGTCTTTGGTTCACATTCAAGTTTTGTGCCTTTTGGAACAACTTATTCGAAAGATCTTTTTTTTGTATAGTTAGTGACTAAACATGGTGTGAGAGTTTTTATATCACCTATGGGGCTAGAACCATGTATCTACTACACTCATGGTACCAGCCGATTTTTCTCCTTAACCTTTTAATAAGCGCTTGGCTAAATATTAGTTGCCGTGCCCCTAGCGCCGGGCCAAAATTGCTACAAATCAATAAAATAATACCTACAGTAAATAAGGAGAAACAATTGTTTATCGATTTTTAGTTTTTGTTACTTATATAATATCTCAATTCGATAATGGTTTTAGTTGTACCACACAGTCAGTATTTAAAAAAAAAAATACGAAAAAATCATGCATGTTCTCTGTCGCAGAAATACGACACGAGCGGTAGGGACACGGAAATATGTGTCGCATATATGCAACACAAGCGGTTTAACGGTTAAAAATCACCTCACAAAAAGTTAGAACTCCTAATGCTAGGGATCAGTACTTAGCGAGGGGTAAATTTTCTTAATAGGGAAGCCGGCCAAAAAAAACTTAGTATTCGTATCACTAATAATCACTATCTCTCTTGAAGTCATCAATCTACCCTACCATCCTGTAAACCTTTTTTTGTTCTTAAATGCCTTATATTTGACAATACTAGAGTCTGGCTCGAGGAGGTAAGGATCGAGTTGTATGGACACTTCGCCATTGCTAGTCATCCTTAGCATTAAAATGGAGCCCACTTCGCTTAAATTTTCTCGGGGTGATTTTCACAAATAATCTCTCCGGAGTAAGTACTCTGCATAAGCTTGAGATAACGTTCACACTAGGGAATGCAATCTCGTCTCGCCGAGATCCCGATCTCGCGAGATCCCGGCCATATTTTACGAGATTGTATCTCGTCAAATTTCGTACGAGATCGACAAATGCAGCGTGACGACGTGTATTTCATAGCGCGGCTGCGAGCGAACTGAATCCTGGCCGTTGCCTAAATATAGATAATTATTGTTTTGTTACCAATATTGTAAGAATTTGAACTGATTAGCTACAGTAGGTATAATAATTATAGACATAAACAAATGTTATTAGAGTTAGAGACAAAATTGAATAGTCAAACGAACTTACCTGTAAGTGAAGTTCGACGGTAATTATACGAAGTCTTTGTTTCATTCGAAAATGAGATAGGTTTACTTGTAGTACGGTTCAGTTATGTCTCCTCAGCTTACATATTTCACAGCATAAAACTGAACGCCTGCTCCCGTGTAACGTGCACCTGTCAGTTGTCTGTCAAATATCTTCATTAAGTTCACAGCAAATGATTGGTTTTACAACGTGGGGTCCATGCTCAAAATTGTATTTAAATGGCATGTATTGTTCGGGTCGGGTGGGACTCTTCTCATTTTCGAATGAAACAAAGACTTCGTATAATTACCGTCGAACTTCACTTACAGGTAAGTTCGTTTGACTATTCAATTATACTCGTCTTTGTTTCATTCTCAATGAGATAGGTTTACTTGTAGATGTTTAAAGACAAGTTGTAAAAGCAATCAATAATTAATAAAGAATTAAAAATAACAATAAGTTATTTCAAATCTTTCAAAAGTATCAAAATAAAAAACACAACATCGAATTACAATTTAAATAGAATCATAATCGTCATAACTAAAATAGAACATGTCTATTCTTAATAGGTATGTCCATTTGGAAATTTAGGAAGGAATGGTTAACCCTTCAGTTCACATGGATAACTTATAAAAAACTTGATATTAAAAAAACCCCCTTACCGGGTGAAGTTCTTACATAAGTGATGAATGTAATGAATGTTGAAAAAACGCGCTAATATTAAGTTCACTCTCTCTTCCATAGCTCTGGTAGTCCAACGGCTGATACTGGAGCTTACAATTCAGTGTTTTTGTTACAATGTTTTGTAAAGCAGTTAACAAAAAACAGAAAAAACTTGTAATTACCCATCTCCTAATTTATTGTTATTGCATCATCATATCAATTGTATTAGCTGTTTTTTTTTTTTTTTGTAAAATAAAATAAAGTTTGGATATTGGGTTATTACTTACAGTTTCTAACTTATTAATCTTGATAATTATTATGCTTATGGATTTCAATTATGATTACCTGTATCTAATTGGATCACTCTATATTTATAATGGAGATTGTTATCATCCTTTGACCTGTAGCTATCGTGAGTAGACTCAAAAAACCTTCTTGGTAACCAAGTAAAAATGACCTTGTTGCATGTAATTATTTAAAATATAGTTAAGTAAACATGAAAAAGCATCCCAAGTATATCCAGGTTTAAGAGGTCTTATTATGAAGCCTTTAAATAATCTTTTCATTTTATCCTCTTATGTGGTCCTATTTTATCAAGGCTAGAGCAGATCAAATATAAACAAAACTTTCATAGGAAAAAACTCCTTCCTGGAGTCTCATTATGATATTTAACAGCATGAGTTATGGTAGGCTTGGTACTGCTACAATTTACAGTTAACATAATGAATTTTCTATTGCTTGTTCACACTCCAAATGACAATATTCTTCAACGGTTGTTTGTAAGAGATCACTTATATTAAGAGTAATAAATCAGCGTATTATAAACAGCCCATATAACTCTTTAAGTTATTATTTTAAAGTTATTAAGGTGGATAATCAAGAGTATTCTATACTTTTAAAAATAAATAAATCAAAATAAAATCATTTTATTTTGTACAACTAACTTTACGGTCCAATATGAACTACTTTTCGGTCTGTTATATACCTATGCTTGGCGCTTATTTCAATTTCCTGTGAAAGACATGTAACAATCTAGAATGATAGTGCCAAGGAGATAATTAAAGGGTTAAAATGTCTCAGGGACCTGTATCAACAATCTCTGAAATATCGAGAACCATGGTTTGAGTGATCAGCAGATGAAGTACAAACAGTACCTTGTGTCTTTAATTATCCTTTTTATAGTTTTGAGTACCTACAAAGAGAGCAGAGAGAGATCATAAAACTTAATTCTTATGATTGAGACCAATGCAAAAAAGAAAGCATGTACTTTGGAACTTTTGTGTTGATCTGGGAAGTACACAAATTAATTGGTGTTTCGCCAAATAAATATGTCTATGCCAAGTAAATATCTTTTGACAATTTGTATAACTTTTTAGTCATTTTGTAATGTTTACTTCTCTTCTAGATTCAAAAAGCTATTAATTAAAATGTAGTCATGTAGAAACCAAAAACAAAAAACCCTTTGGTTTTCATCCCACCACTGCCAATTATTTTTAGTAATGGTATATAGGTAGAAAGGATATTGAACTCCTCCCAATCAATTGTATGATATTGTAGTCATATAATCCATTCTCTATCAGATTTCACTATCTGTTGGGTGTCTGGCAAGGCATTACAGACTAAGTAGGCAGCAATTGAATATAAAAATAATAATAATTTGAAGCTTAGCTTCATTCTCAGTCCATTGCTTACATGCCTCCATAATCCATAACCTCTTGGAAATTACCTTGTGGAAAAGGCATTTGTAAATAAATAAATAAATATTCCACAACTTTCACACAACGCCACTTAGTTACAAACTATGCAGAGTTTGCGTTATGGGTACTAAACAGCTGATAAAAATACATATATTTTTCTAAATAAATACACATTAGAGATAAATTATACCCAGACACAGAACAAATGATTGTGCTAATCACACAAAACATTATCCTGGGTGGGAATCAAACCCACAACCTCTAGCATAGCAGTCAGGGTCACTAACCACTAGACCAACAGGCCAGTCAAAAATAAAATAAATGTTCTAACTTTAAAATATTCTTTACTCTGACTGTGTTTATGAACTACCATTCAAGGTCTTGTTTAAACATGCAGTATTCATGGTAGTATCTATTCCATAATAATTAATTCTAATTATTAACTTAATAAAAGACAAGATATTCAATAGGTGTCAGCAAGTGAATGTAAAATTTCCATTCATCTGAACGTGGAATTTGACTATAGCTGACTTGACATGATTTTTCTTTACAAACTTATAAGACTTATTTAGTTTGTTAGTTATGAATCTTGTTTTTCCTTGTTTATCTACAGTTAACTGAATTATTTCTTAGCAGAAATTCTGAATAAACAAACTGATATATTATATCCTCTCTATTTAGCATGTATCTTCCACATTTCTTGTAAATTTTGATCATATATTAACCCAAAAAACATAAAACAATTAATTGTTGCCATTTCCCTTGAACAGTAGGTATATAATGTTTTATATGTATAAATATTGACCAGGCAATAAGCCTGTTTAAAAAAAACTGCCTCTATCAGAAAGTCATTTTTCTGTTTAGTATCGCTTATTGTGCGGTAGACTTTTTATTTCAAATGTTTTGTTTTAACAAAAGTCTTCAACTTCTATAATTTAGAAATTAATGAAAAGTTTCCAATGGGCTTTTTACCAATAAAAGACTGGTTAACTAAGCTTTAGTAGTCTGACCAATTTCTATTGCTCAGAAAGTATTTATAAATTACAGATATTATCTGAAAAGATTCTTCTTTGGAGAGTTTTTCTTTCAATGAAGAGTAACTTTGGTGTGGTTTAGTATGAAATAAAGTTGTATAGAACAGTTACAATCTTATTAAAAATAATAACCACAAATAGTAGTGATGATTAGTTTTCAATCACATAAATTAATTTTCAAAATACCCACCTGTGGGTATATTTTTCAGCGCAGATGAATCCTCCGGTCTTCTCATGTTCTCTCTACCACTGGTGTCTCAGACGAGGCCTCCCCCCCCCCTTTTTTGTTCATTTTTGGAGTGAGGTTGGCTCCACCAGTTAAAAGCTGCTTTATTGGGAAGTATTGGGTCTTCACCAAACAAGTATGTTTCTGACTCAGAATGAGGCAGAAAACGCTTGATGTCTTTATGACTGTTACTAGCAGGGAAAATAAGTCCCTCTGTATGTATACATATATATCATACCTTAAAGTATCACTCAACTTTGTAACATTTTATGCTCAATACAAGGCAGGGTGATGACGCGCTGATGTTGTCTTTATCTTCTCTATGCTTATTAAATAACATAATATTATGTTAAGCTTTTTAGTAAGTATTAGATAGGTACCTGGGTTATCTATTTTGGTTAATCTTTTCCTGATTTCTCCAGTTGAGAATCCACAGCTAGCATTTTGTGAATCTGATCATCTTATGTCTTTCCAGAGGTACCTGTTCTTCAATCATTTCATTTATTAACTAGAATCTGCATAATACAACTTTAGTTTGAAGATTTTCTATGAACTCCGGAGAAACATGTTTTGTTTTTTCCATTCATTTCAGATGAATTGTTCTAATGAATTTATTACAGTGTCTGGAGAAAACAGTCCATGCTGTAAAGGCAACAAACATTGAACCATATAACCATGTAAGTTCCCACAGAACTTCCCTTGAAGGTTATAAGAAAAAAGTCAATCACGTGTGTCCCTAAAGAACACCCCACAGATTGCTTAAATCACAACATAGCCATTGTAACCACGTGCGCTCCCGCAGAACGCCCCACAGGTTCTAGGCAAGTTGTTCACTGTATAGCCATTTTTCATCACAAATGCGTTTCCAAACACTCCACAGGTTGGGCTATTCACTGCCAATACTGCCATTGTTGACCACGTACGTTCCCGCAGAACGTCCCACAGGTCAGGCATGCACTTGTAGGTTGCAAGCACACTTGCACGTGCATAACGCAAAAAAAACACAAAGCGCACCCTATGTTTTCATATTCACTAGCGATAATACGCACACAGGGTCTTGATTTGCTATAGTCAGGCAAGTTCTTGAATCAGTTTACTGATAAAACAGTTACAGAAAACAGCTTAAAAGCGGCCATTTTTGACATCTTCTTACCTTCTTCGTGACTTGAATCAAGTTCTAGCAAGTAGCATTTATACGACTGAGAGATCTCTCAGTCGTTTTTATATTCTAATTTTGTCTAGCGAATTCCTTTTTCCCATTTGTATGCTATTTGGAACAGTATTTTCACAACACAACACAAAATATTAAAACTTAAAGGAAAAAGATGACGCCATTAGGTGACATAAAAAACCAATGAAGATATTTGACAGACAACTGACAGGTGCACGTTACACGGGAGCAGGCGTTCAGTTTTATGCTGTGAAATATGTAAGCTGAGGAGACATAACTGAACCGTACTACAAGTAAACCTATCTCATTGAGAATGAAACAAAGACGAGTATAATAATAAGTACTCTGTTGATTTTTAAAATAAAACTTACATTATTTTTATAACTAAGCAACGCAGTTTCTATTTAATTACATATCATGTCAATGACTAGTTCTTAAAACAAGCATTTGCATATGTTTTAATTGCGATTCTTCCAATCTCGCGAGATCCCGTAATTTGCGAGATCTCGCGAGACTGGGTTTTGAGACTCGCGAGATCTCGCTAGACGGAAATCTCGTACGAGATTGCATTCCCTAGTTCACACGTAACGTACTCTCTGAGAGTGAATCATTCAGTTAATAGCGTGAATGCATTTGCGACTCACCTCGACCACCCACGTTTTATCAAAACCCTGCAACTCGATGTAATCAACCGTATTGTAATATCGATATTGTTATTAAAAATGTAATTGATATCGAACTTATCAGTAGGTAGATTCGTTATAAACAGGGCATTTTTTTCCGTATCAGTTAGTTGAATGTATTCTGGTTAAGTAAGGCAGGTTCTCGTTATTTAGTTGCATTGAATGGACCTTGACCGATTTTGAAAACAATAGCAATAATGATTTATGTACATAGTGAATTAATATCGCATCAAACTATTCTAGTGTATCTCCCGGTAGTTAGGAAACCGTTTTATCGAAGGAAGGACATCGTAAAAACGACATTAAACAATGAACCACAACGGTCCGTTCTTGGATGGGTGACCCTTTATCGTTTATCTTTTCTTCTTCGTGGCTCGGAAACAAAGACATTCAATACCTATAGACCGGACATCACTAACAAAAATTGGTCCGAAAAAGTGTGTCCTGCTGGATACAACTCTATGAGTTTTTTGTAGTATGCTCCGCTGCCGCTCCAATATTCATATATTATTCTACATGGCGTTACTGAGACACGGGATCAAAGTTTTTCTATGACATTTCCTTGACATGCCCGCTCTATAGTATTTTAAATCTCTTTGCTCGAAAGCAAGAGAATTGTAAATAATATTTTCTACATCTTGAAGTTTTCAAGTAACAAATAATATTGTATCATTCCCAGTTTTGCTTCAATTTGTTCAAATCCAAAACATAATTGAATAATATGTGGCACAAGGCTGGTTCTATACCGAACCATGAAAAATAAAAGCCCATTACATAACATCGCAGCTACGCACTCCTTGACACGGCCGTTTGACTGAAAATATAATGCTGTAATCATGAAAATTGTCTTCAATTACGCGCAATTGGGACGACTCGAAACCTTGAATATAATTGAGGAGTAAAGAAAGGGAGGCACCTCGACCAGAACTTTATTATCGACTGGAAATTACTTAAGACTGCATTTTCGGTTTATTACTATTATTATTTCTTAGCCTGTCCCACTGCTGGGCAAAGGCTTCCCTCCATTCCTTCCATCTGTCGCAATTCTGCACAAATTCTCTCCCAATTATCAAGGGAGACATCCAGGTCGTCCCGCCATCTCCCCCGTGGTCTGCCGCGGCCCGTGTCACTGTGTTAGGTCACCAATTCGTTTTGTCCAGCGATAATCTTTTGTGTGTATGTTGTTAATAGATTTGCTCAAAGGTTATTGGATTCTTTCTCCTTTTTTGTATGGTTAAGGAATAACCTGGTGCCAGTTTTTACGCCACTCATGGACCTCTGACTTGCCGTCGACAAATATCTCTTAACTACCTTTGAGTGGATACCTTTCTAAAAATGCAGTAGCCACACCTAAGCTTTAGTTAAAAATGTAACGAAAATCTACTACTTTGTGTCTATGTCTATGTTTTACTTACCAGTAAACTGGATTCAATTTGGAATATCTCAATAGCCACCTGGAGTTTGATTCGTGGAAATAAACTGGCCCCCTGTTACATGGGACTTAAACATAACTGGCGTAATGTGGGTGTACTATTGAAGCACCTCTGCCTATATAATATCTATCAGTGTTAAAAAATATACATTACGCCAAAATAAATTGCAGAAAAGAAAAGTCCATCGACCCTCAACAAATTATTTAATATCTAACAAACCATGCTGATTGTTTCAATTGCTTGCATTGACATCAATGATCATATATCGTAAGAAATCTTAACGATACATTATGTCTCATTGTCGTCCGTGTGGCCGGTAATGCGGTATGGGCGCGCCTTGCCGCCCGATAAATGGAATGCGGCTGATTTTTTATTGGCTATCTAGTTTATGTAATGGCGGCAAAGAGATTGGGTGAATGTTTGCTGGAAATCCGGTAAAAGATTCGTTCGTTTTATATCAGAACGTTAACTGTTGAGTTTATGAGTTATTGCTACAGTCGATAATTATTTTGTCCATTCAATATTCACGATTTATGGATATGAATGTTAGCATAGACTGGGTTATGAAGTAATTAAACGCAGTGTTTATGATGTAACTCTGAGGTTTTATGCATTATAAAATATATTCATTTACCTACAATTTTAACCACTAATCGTATTTTTAAATGAAAGTTTCTAACGTATAATTTTCTCCTCTATTCCAGGTTACCTGACACCGGGCAGCCTCCAGTGCTCATATCGCTAGCAGACAACGCCAAATTGGAATTGAGGCATCCAGACGAACTACTGTTCGTCAACGACTCGGAGGAACACAATGACACTAAGATCTTCTCCATCATTGACGGCGAGGCCGTTGAAGATGACGCAGAGAAACCACCGGAAGACGTGGAGAAGGAAAGCACGGAACCACGGCTTGTCGTCAAAGCAAAGCCCATGCATGAGACCAGGCAGACAGAGGAAGCATTTCAAGCGCCCACGGTGGACATAGAAACCACCACAGAATCTCAGATCGAAGAAACAAAAGAACAAGATACAGAAAACATTCCAGTCAAACCTGAAACTCCCCAGGAGGACATCCCGTCCTTCTCAGAGTGGGCACAGAAACAGCTGGCCGAAGCCGAGAAAAAAGACACAGTACTGAACCACTCGAGTCAACCTAGTCATAGTAATACGAACTTTAGTAGTAAAAGCACTAAATTGCGATCGAAGAACTACGCTTCGCTCGCGTGTGGCGCCAAGATCGTCGCCGTCAACCCCGAGTCAGGCTCGGCCAGCTCCATCCTGTCGCCCAACAGGGATGAGTACATGCTCAACACGTGCACCAGCCGCATCTGGTTCGTCGTCGAGCTCTGTGAAGCTGTGCAAGCGCAGAAAATTGAGATAGCTAATTTTGAGCTATTCTCATCAACCCCCAAAGATATCGCTGTTTATTTCAGCGACCGGTTCCCGACGAGGGACTGGGCCAGCGTCGGACAGTTCACGGCGCAAGACATGAGAGACGTGCAAAGTTTTGATTTGTACCCGCATTTATTTGGAAAATTTATCAAAGTTGAGATGCTATCTCACCATGGGTCCGAGCACTACTGCCCAGTGTCCCTTTTTAAAGTTTACGGCACCTCGGAATTCGAAGTGCTAGAAAAGGAGAACTCGCAGCATCCCGCCCATATTGACGAGGATGAGGATGATGAAATAATAGACGTGCCAGACATACCCGCTGCCGAGACAGAACCGTCTAAGAACCTGTTCGGTTCTGCGAGAGACGCAGTGATGTCTATCATGAAGAAGGCGGCACAAGCGCTGGTGAAAACTGAAGTTCCTAAAAACGTATCCTCAGAACACAACGATACGTCGACAGACAAAACGTACAAACGGTGTTGTTCGCCCAGCCATATTATAGTGTGTGATAATTGCAGTGAGACGCTTTACAATGAAGTGTATGAACTAATTAGCTGTAGCTCGGACAAGTTAGTGAGTTTAGTGCGCCAAGTGTTCCTCCGCGAGACTTTAAAGTGTACCGGCATTTGCCAGCCGTACGGACTAGATTTTAAAAGTACAAAGACAATAGAGTTTAGTGATGAACGCGTCGCTTATATGAATGCTTTGTTCCCTCGAAAATATTTAGCCGCCCTCTGTAATATCTTAGCTATTAAAGAAAAGAAAGTTGTTTTGAACACGAGTTTTGAAACAGAACTGAATGTTACCATGAATGTAACTGTCGATGAGTCGCCGCAAACTGTAAATAGTGAGACGAACTCGGAACTGGAAATTAAACTAGTTCCAGATAAAAACACAGCTTCTGATGACGAGAAGGCGAATGAAACAGCTCAATCAGAAGAAAGAGCAACGCTGGATACTGTGACTGAAGGAACTACAGTCCCTGTTGAGATGCCGAAAGAGCAACCTGATACGGTTGATGAAAAGATCGAAGAACTGCCCTCGTTTGAGGAGAAACCAGTGCAAGAGATACTAGAAGTTGTGCCAGAACTTGATAAGGCAAATGAAATTGTAATAGATGAAAATAAAGATGCAGTTCAGAAGACTGAACCTAAAAACGGTAAAACTGAAGTTAACATTGAGAAGACGAAAGAAATCAATTCGGTTGAGGAGGTAACTGATCCGATAATCATAGATTCGGAAAACTTCTTGTCGGACTTCGACCAGATGGCGGTGGACCCTACCCCGGCAGGGGTGCCATCGCAGAACCAGAACCAGGGTTCGACGACGCTGCAGAAGGAATCTGTATTTCTGAGGCTTTCTAATAGAGTAAAGGTCGGTATCAACTTTACATAACATCACACCTGTTATCTTCGAAGGCTTAGGCAGTTATGTTTTAGTTCCATGTAATAGGGGGCGACCCGATTGTCAACAAACGGGCACAAATCCAGACTCCGTACTGTTATTGAGTAATTCAGATGGGAAAAACTCAATCACGCTTTGGATGACCTGACTTAAACAGTCCTCAACATATTACTCTATGGGGCGAGCCCATTGCCATCATCGGGCAATGTTGTGAAATTCCTAATGCAATAACCCAATCACTTTGCCCGACCTGGGAATCGAAGCCAGGTCCTCTCTTTAGCACACACACTCTCTCTCACTCTCTTAACACCTTGACTGCGGGACTCACATACGCTGTGTTCTCGCCGCCGGAACGCCAGTGCGGCTCGCGCACACCGGCTGTGATTTCATATTTTCCAATACGGCTGTGCGGCAAATCACGCCCAGCGTGTAAAATTTAATTATGCCGCGAGTGCGGTTCTCGCAACTGCTGTGAGTTTTCACGTCTGTTTAGACGTTTGATAATTTCAAGTTTCAAGTCTATGAGAAATTATTATTTAAAATACAGAACCAGTAAGGGTTTCACTAGAATTTCTTATAAAATTACAAAAATCATAAAGTTGAAAATTGTATAATTAAGCTTTTTATTACCGGTATGCCAGGTGTTTACAAAGGATCCTAAACCCTATTGTGTTAGAGCTTAAGTTGATATTCGCAATGTTGTTTTATTTCACTTTAGCAATTAAGATGCCAGGTGTTCACAAAGGATTTTAAACCCTATTGTGTTAGTATGAGGGTCCTATTGTGTAGGATGGTCATTTTCGAAATAACTTGTTACATTCGTAAAAAAAACACAATAGCCTGTGTTTTGCCGCACTGGAGGATTAAAACACACCCAGCGCTATATCCGCACTGGCGTATTGTTTTTCGACCATCCGATACGACTGTGCGGCTCTCGCAGCAGGTGTGCGGCCGTCCGCACGGGCGGCTTGGCGTAGGCGATAGCGCCCGCAGTCAAGGTGTTAAGACACTTATTCCTTTGCAAACAGTTAATATTAACTAGCGATACAAAGTTAGTTCTTTAGTAATCTTTCTGTCTAAGCAATAGGATAAGGCGTAGCCGAAGCTTCCCGTCAAAACAAAACATTGTAGAACCTTAAACCTTGACTGGCCTGTTGGTTTAGTAGTTAGAGGCCCTAACTATTATGCCGTAGGTCGTGGGTTCGATTCCCACCCAGCACAAATGTTTCTCTGGGTGTAATTTATCTTTAACATGCATATATTTAAAAATAAAATTGTATCTGTTGGCTTATGAAACTCTATATTGTAATTTTTGGTGAGATAATAAAAATCTATTCTATTCTATTTAAAAATATATACCTAAGTATGTTTATCAGTTGTTAAGTATCCATAACACAAGCTCTGTTTAGCTTGGGGACAGATGGCGTTGTGTGAATAGTCGTGGAATATTATTATTAAAGAAACCATATTTTTTCACACTAATCGATTTTTGAAACTTAACAGAAAATATAATTAAAATCCTCACTTGCTTGTACCTACTGCATTTTTATGTTAATTTTAACATTTTTCAATTCTCAATTTCAGACGCTGGAGCGCAACATGTCTCTTTCCGGGCAATACCTGGAGGAGCTGAGCAGGCGGTACAAGAAGCAAGTGGAAGAAATGCAGAAGACCTTCGAGAAGACAGTGCAGCAGATGACAGAGGAGCGACGCAAGAGCAACGATCGAGAGCAGAAGTACCTCGAGCAGATGACCAGCCTGCAGGAACAACTCGGACAGATGGCCGTCGCCATGCACATCCTCATGGAGGAGCGAGACAGTTGGTTCGGCAACATCAACTTCTTTAAATTCATAGTGTTCCAATCAATCATCTTCGCCCTAGTCTTCTACTTCTTATCAAGAAGACGAAAAGCAGAACCAGTCGTTATACCAGTCATTAAAAAAACCAAAAAGAAACAAGACAAATTTAGAAGAAAATCCGTCGAAGGGGTTAGTGGACACGAGACACCTTCGGCGAAGAAGCGACGGCCCAGTGAGGAAGCGTTGCAAATAGCCAGACAGTCCACAGAAGAGATGAGCAGGGAGGAAGACGAAGGCGAGTGGCAGGTGGCGCGCAAGAATAGGAGAAGAAAGACATCGATAGTGCACAGGACCGGGGAGACAGAACCCAAAGAATGGGTTCGACTAGACAGTATTGGGAAGCTTCAGGACAATCCCATACCTTTAGACGAGGAGGAATACTTCGCGCCAGTGTCCGAACCGAAAGAGTTCCCCGAAATAGAGCCAGCAAGTCCACCGAAGCAAGAATTACCAAAAACAAACGGATCGTTCTTCAACAACTTGAAGACGAAAACGATGAAAACGCGGCGGCTGTCGTCACCAGCATTCCTGAGGACATTGAGCAGACAGAGCAGCAGGAGTACTCCTAGTCCTGTAGTCAGGACGTTAGAACCTATTTTCAATGGAAATATGAACAAGAAGGCTGCATCAGAGTCGCCCACGGGAAGCCTGTGGTCGGAATCTACAGAAATATCACAGAACGGACAACAGGAAAACGAAATCAGTGGTAATAAGAAGAAGAAAAGCCTTAAGAACATTCTGAAGAAAGTGTTTTGAAGGACATTTTTTTTAATTTAACAGTGTCGTGTATTCCGCTTAAAGTATTAAGCGTGTCGCTATTGTAATTTATTTAATTGCGAATATTATTTTTTAAATTATTGTATATTTGTTGTTTGTAGACCTCATAGGTGCCAATTGTGATAAATTAGGGAGCCTAATTGTTAGCGTGTTAAATTTTGATTTTATGCGATGAAGTTTGCTTGCGGATGTGTTGAATGGCGACAATAATGAGAAATTGGTAAGACGAGTGCTAGTCTCGGGTGTGGAGCGATCAGTAAACAAAGAAACGGCATTAAATGCATTAATTTTATTCTGTGGTTTTATTTTCTATACAAACATTTCTATATCTATCACAGAAAAATATACATATTCATTGGTGCTAATAGTATTCTCTGGGCAATATAAATTCCGATCACGCCAGATTTATATTTTCTTTCTATACGAACAACAACTAAGGGCCAGCGCACGTTTTTATTGGTAAGTAATTATAAACCTTGTTTCTTGAAATAGAGTCGAAAATAAATAAAATTCCATTAACCCTAAAGCATCAATGCCAAAGAAGTACGCGGTTTATTTTAGCATGGAAATCGCACGTTAATGTGCTTCGCTAGGTCTGCGCAAAGCCATAAGTGTTTCATCTTGGTTATAAACCTACTACACATAGTAACAGAGTTCCTTTACTACATACATTATCTTACGCTACGATATTTACAAACAATCTTAATATAACATCAATATTGACATGTTAGTTAAAATTACGTTGAGATACGCTCAAAATGAATATGTTAAAAATTAATGTCATTAGTAAACTAAATTGACGACAAGATTGGGGTAATGGCTGAGGGATTAGCTGCAGCGCAGTGTATCGCGGGTTCGATTCCTGCACGGTACAAGTTTTTGTATGGCTTTCAGGTAATCCTTCCGGGTTTCGCTTTGCTTTGTGTATGTGAGTTTAGATGATACCGGTGAGGTAATTTTATATATCTACAATCACTTGGGCAATAATCCTATAGCAACATAATCTACGATATAATATTAACAGACTGTAGGAAATCTTTTAAGTCTACACATCTGACGTCTACAAGTTTCTTCTGCCTTGCGGCTGCATTCAGCTCCTTTACCGCCTTGTCGAAGTCTTCAGTATTGTAAACTTTGCTACTATTACTAGCAAATACTATCTCGTTGACTTCTTCATACAGTTTCACTGTAGTTAAGTGCTTAAAATGGCGCTTTAGAGTGTCCATTATTGACTGTTGGAGTTCTACATCGCGGCAGACCAAGTTCAAGATGAAGTGGCCTGAAAGAAGAGAAAGAAAAAATAAAGAATAAAATATTGTACTCCATAAAAACTTGCAAATTATAATATAAGGTCTACATAGGGTGATAGAATGGGCGGCCTTATCGCTAAAAGCGATCTCTTACAGACAACCTTTGGATGGACTTGATAGTGGAGAAAAGATGAGCAGGTAGTTCTCGGTGTACTATTTACATAAATATATACCGGCATAAATGCATCATTAGACCCTCATAAATATACTAATATCTTATGTGTGAACTTTAAAAGAGACCATAACCCCTTAGCTTCTTTCTGCATTTCGTATCAGGGATCAGTCATTTTGGAAATGCCGATGCCATTTAGTTTTAAAAATTTGACATGCTAAAGTATCTGGGAAGGTCTACTTACAGAAATAAAAATCATTTCATTTCTTTTCATCATCAATTCATTTTAGCATTTCATTTAACCTCCGACCCATTTTTCGGCAGCTATGTTTAAGCGCGTTGTGGGCACTGGGCATTCCCACAACCCTAATTGAAGTCAGACAGAACAAATCATCGTGCTCATCACACAAATATTTGTCTTGGGTGGAAATCGAACCCACGACCTCTGGCATAGCAGTCAGGGCCACTAGATCAACAGGTAAATCAAAATCATACTTTATGAATGAATAAGTGAATGATAATACGTATACCAATGAGTAAAATTATTACCTCCTACTAGTGCTACTTCCAATATTACTACCTATTCTAGTATTGTATGTGACATAGCCGTTTCCGGCTGTCAAAGTGCTCACACGTAAAAGTAGACGCTCCAGACTAAAACTCAACAAAAATATAGAAAAACTCCAAAAAACGTAGTGAACGAATAAAAACAGGAAGGAAGTAATAGTGAAAACTCTTCTAAATAATAAAACATTGTGTGAAGTGAAGCACTAACCATAAAAATTGTGTGTTAAACTCGTATACTTTGGAGGTTATTTGAGACCGACATCATATTTTGACAACCAATAGTACCAACCGTCATTGAACCGTCAACATAAAACTGTCAGAATTGACGTCTGCCAAAGTGTTGCTATAAGTCAATACAACAAGCTACCAACAACTGTCTGACGTTCCGGTTCGCGATCGTAAAAATGGATCAACATATCATAACACTTTTTGATGACATGAAGATGGAAATGCAAAGACAAACGAACTTAATTATGCAGAAAATGGAGGAGAAACTGAACCCGCTAGTAAAAGAAATAACAGAATTAAAATCCGAAAATAAGAACCTACGTGAAATAATTGATAATTTAGAGCGCGAAAACCGTAAAAATAATATTATAGCCTTTGGATTTAAAGAGGAAGAGATTTCAAAACAAAACCTGATAGAAATAGTCACTGGAAAGATCAGATCAAAAATAAATATAGACATCAGCCATAATGACATCAACAACATATACCGCCTAGGAAAAAAGGGTGCAGAAAACGAAAAACCAAGACCTCTTGTCATCTCTCTCATACATGCTTGGAAAAAAGAACAAATCATGAGAAATAAGAAAAAGCTGCCTGAAATCTACCTAACAGAAGACTACCCCAAAAATGTATTAACAAAAAGAAAGGAACTCCAACAACAGTTAATAGAAGAAAGACAGAAGGGAAACTATGCAGTACTAAAGTACGACAAACTCATCATACGGGATAACATGAAAACAAAAGAGAAACGCAAACGCGAGCGTTCTTTGTCAATTTCACCACAAAAGTCTACCCAAACGAGTAATCTGCAACCTACCAAAACAACAAAAACAAGTAGGTCAAACGCCTTTGACATGATGAGAGGAAGGAGCAACTCTCTCACCACTCTTACCCCTACATCCAAACAAACATAGGAACTCGACAGCCGGATAAACAAAGTACATACAAATATAAGCAAAACAATTAGAAAAACATTCCCCAATCCGGCTGGTCCCCGTGGGGAATTAGACCAACACCCTCTATCTATACAAAACAACAAACTAAATTCATTGAAAATTTGCACCTATAACGTAAGAACATTGTCATCAACGGAACGCTACCTAGAACTCACTCACGCCTTAGAAAAAATAGACTGCCATATCTTAGGGCTAGCCGAAGTAAGAAGAAACGGAAGTGAGATAGAAGAACATGAAAAACATATATTTTGTTACAAAGGAGAAAGGAACGGACAATATGGCGTTGGCTTTCTTATAAACAAAGAACTCAAGCAACACATCGTAAACTTCACTGGAATAAGTGAGAGAGTGGCCTTACTTCAGCTCCAAATCAATGGCACAGCCCTGTCATTAATACAGGTACATGCTCCAACTGCCCAATCAAGCGAAGATGAAATCAATGCATTTTACGAAGATCTAACAAAAGCCCACGACCTCGCAGACCACTTGGTGCTAGTTATGGGAGATTTTAATGCCAAGATCGGACAACCACAGTCAGATGAGAACTGCATAATGGGAAAATACGGATATGGCATCAGAAATGAAAGAGGAGAAAAGCTAATAGAATATGCATACGAGCATAAAATGTCCATAATGAATACCTTTTTCAAAAAGAAACCAAGCCGAAAATGGACATGGAAATCACCAGACGGGACATCAAAAAACGAGATAGACTTCATCCTGAGCAGTAATCCGAGATTTATATTTAATGTGGAAGTGCTGAACAAAATAAACTTTGCTTCAGATCATCGACTAGTGAGAGCATCATTAAACCTAAAAAAGCCTAAACTAAATAGAACATCCTTTACAACAACACCAAGACCACCAAAAACAGAAGCCGAAATTGGAAAATACATGGAAAACCTAGAGGAAAACATAAAAAGCCAAGTAGAAAAACTCAGAAACATGCAAGAGGAGGAGGTACAAAACTACTACAACCATCTTGAAAACACAATCATCTCATGTCTAAAAACAAAACCAGAAAACAAAACAAGTAAAGAACACAATATTTTTAAACGCAGTACGATAGAACTAATAAATGAACGCACAGAACTTACAACTACCAAGAATAAAACAAAACAAATAAAAAATGAAATAAAAAACCTTTACAAAAAAACAAGCAAAGCAATTAAAGAAGATTACAATCAACATAGAAAAAATATTATAACATCGAACCTAAGTAAATATAGAAGCGTGAAAAGGGCAAACAAACAACTAAATACACACAAAAACTGGATACAAACTCTGAAAAAAGGGCAAGATATTACAAAAACAAGACAAGAAGTACTAAAATGTGCAACAAAATTCTACAAAGAGCTGTACTCAAAATCGCCTGAGGACATCAAAGGAGAAGAGACAACAATAAATACAGGGAATCAAAAGTTTAGCGAAACCATGGAAATAACAGGAAGGGAAGTGCTGAAACACATACAAAAACTAAAACCCGAAAAAAGCCCCGGCCCAGATGGCATCAGCAATGAAGCCTTAAAAATTGGAGCTCCCATTTTACTTACATTTCTAATAACGCTTTTCAACAAGGTACTTACAACAGGAATAGTCCCACACCAATGGTGTAAATCAGATATAGTACTCCTATACAAAAAAGGAAGTCCACTGGATATTTCAAACTATAGACCAATAAGTCTGCTGCCCAGCATATACAAGTTATTCTCATCCATTATATTATCACGAATAGCAGGTAAGATAGACAATAAACAGCCAGTAGAGCAAGCAGGTTTCCGTTCAGGTTTCTCTACTATAGACCACATACACACCGTAGAACAGATCATAGAAAAATTCAAAGAATACGAGCAATCACTGTATATTGGCTTTATAGACTACACAAAAGCGTTCGACAGCATATCTCATAACTCCATATGGAAAGCACTAAAGAATTGCAACATAGAGGAAAATTACATAACCATTCTGAAAAATATCTACACAAACAGCTCAAGCAAAATAAGGCTAGAAACAAAAGGAGAAGAGATTGCAATAGAAAGGGGAGTCCGGCAGGGCGATCCCCTGTCTCCTAAAATATTCATTGCAGTACTGGACGATATATTTCAAAGCATCAACTGGAACAAAAAGGGTATCTGGATAACTAATAAACATTTAAGTCACCTAAGATTCGCAGATGACATTGTTATCTTCGCTAAGTCAGCCAGAGAACTGCAACAAATGATACAGACTCTAAGCGAAGAGAGCAAAAAGGTGGGACTACAGATGAATGCAAGTAAATCCAAAGTGATGACAAATGGCCTACAGAAACCAATCCAAGTAGATAACACAACCCAAATAGAATATGTCAATGAATATATATACCTCGGCAAACAAGTATCCTTTAACCAAGATAGCAATGAAAAAGAAGTGGAAAGAAGAGTCAACTGCGCTTGGAAAAGCTTCTGGGCCCAAAAAGAAATAATTAAAGGCAACTACAGCATGCCACTAAAAAAGACTGTAATAGAAACCTGCATTTTTCCAAGCCTAACATACGGCTGCCAGACATGGGTATATACAAACAAAATAAAAAATAAAATAATTACAACCCAACGAGCTATGGAAAGGAGCATCTTGAAACTGAGAAGAATAGAGAAAGTAAAAAGCGAAGAGATAAGAAAGAAGACAAAGCTAACAGATGCCCTTAAACAAGCCTTGAAGCTGAAGTGGCAATGGGCGGGCCACGTATCAAGATACGCAGACAAACGTTGGACCTCACAGTCAACAAAGTGGTCTGGCCCACTGGGGAAAAGAAAAGTTGGAAGACCAAAGAAACGGTGGGCAGATGATATAATAGAAGTTGCAGGCAGGAACTGGTGGAATCTCGGTGCAGAAAGAGAGGACTGGAAGAGGATGGAGGAGGCTTTCACCCAAAAGGGATCCATTGCAAGGGCAGAAATACTTGAATATAATAAAACAAATAGCTATGTATAATACTTTGTAATGGAATAAAGAAGCTTTTTATTATTATTATCTTATGAGCTTATATTTCTCGGAACCCTTGGGTTCCGGACCTTTGGAAGGCGTACGAGGAGCCTAAGCCAACTCGCAGAGGCCTTTTGTCGTTTTTAATGCAGTGAGGCACCAATCGCAGATTTTCCCTGTATGCATTATGCAAATGCACCCAAGGAAAACCTACGACTAGTGCAGGACTATTGTAGATTGAAACATCAAATATATTGGGCTATAGGTTAGGGGTGGTTATGGTGAACTGGTTACCTAGAACTATGGAAGGACTATGGCCCCTGCCTCATCAATGCTTTATAACACACGAATAAAATGGCAGGGGGTGACTTGCACACTCAGTAATGGGCCCTCTGAAACGACCGCTAGCACACAGTGAAGTAGCGACAAGAGGGCAACATAACCTGAGGTGCTTGAGGAGTGGAGAGGCAATCCACGGCTATCAGGACAATCCCGGAAGTACGGTCAAGATCCCTACCAGCACCTTACTGGAATGCTTCCTTCCTCCGAGCACGTTTGCTCTTGCGAATCTCCACTCTAGCCGGCCAACTAAGGCAAGAAAGAGGTGGGAGCTCCGTTCCTCGTCAGTGCTCACTCTGGCCGGCCAATAAAGGCAATCCAGAGATGAGGAACAAGACTTCTCCCGGGAGATCGGGTCCGTGGGGTCGCTACTGCCCAACAGCTCGCCACAAGCTGCCCTGCGGGGATTATATTATATTATTATTATTATTATTATTATTATATGTGACATAGAGACACGCAGCGCAGTAGTTCAGTTCAAAATTATGAGTTTTGGATGTTTCAAAATCAATGCATTTCAGTAAGGTAGTTAGGTTAGGTAGTTAGGTTCGCTATAGGATAGGTATGGTAAGTTAGGTTAGGTTATATATGTTGTCATTCTAATTCTATCTAACACAAAAGATTTACGCTGGATATTAATAATCTATCTCGGTTGCTATCTTGATCCCGATCTTTGTCTGTAACCAATCAACGACCGAATTCGCCTATCCGAGTCTTAAAGATGTCCAATCAGAAGCAGCCGTCAAAAACAAAGGAACGGGATTTGGATTGAGATAGAATATTAATATCGGGCGTTAGAGAGCACATTAAAAATGCGCTAAATAAGAATAAGTAATAGTTATTATTGTTTACGATTTATTTGTAATAAAATGTAAAAAATGTAAATCTTACTTTTATTATAAACGTGAAAGTTTGTTGGGATGGATGTTTGTTACTTTTTCACGAAAAAACTAATGAACTGATTTGGATAAAATTTAGTACACAGATTATAACCTAGATTAACACATAAGATAGTTTTTATCCCGATTATATCTTCCCGTGGGATCCATTACGAGTTGTAGCGGGCGAAGCCGCTGGCAACAGCTAGTCTCTAATATATCAAATTCTCGGGTCACAGTATTTGTTACCAAACTCCTACGAAACGGCTTGGCCGATTCCTATGAATTTTTCTGTATGTATTCTGTAGCCCATCAAGCTCACAGCCCTAATTGAGGCCAATGTTTACATTCAATAGTCATAAAAAGCGTTGTATGAGTCCATTTATAGAGTTCAATGAAGACTAAGGCAGTCTTCATTGCGCAAGCAGGTGGTGCATTGGTGGTCTGCTCAGCATGAGGTTCAATCCCCGGGTCGAGCAAAGTGTTATTGAGTTTTGCTTTAATGTACCCGACAGAGTCCATAAATGATTAGTCAGCCTCATAAGTCGATATACATATTCATATTTCCTAAACTCATGAACACCTTAGCTTACACAAATTGCTAAACAAGACTAGTGAATTTTGAACCTTTAAGACGTTAGTTAAATCCTGGCACTAGTCTTGTTTAGCAATTTGTGTAAGCTAATGTATTCATGAGTTTAGGAAATATGGATATGTATATCGACTTATGAGGCTGACTGTACATGGGATGATGGGAAGTCCCATACATAACAGAATAGGTTGGACATTTTTTCGTGTTACTGTAGTGAACTTGCAAAAGTAATTCTGTATATAATATGTTACGAAAGCACCAATTTGTAATTTTATGTCTATTGTTTCTTTAATGTTTTATTTTTTATTTTTGGAGATTACATTGTTATTATAAAAATGTTTAGTTTTAGTTTTATGTAAGTAGGTAATTTTGTTTTATTGTATTGTGTAAATAGATGTTATTTAAAATAGTCAATATTATAAGTACCTAGTCTTAGCTATCGCATTAGGTTTCCAAACCTGTAATGATAGTTTAAGAGTTTTAAATAAATAAATAAATAACTGGCAAAAGGTACACATCTGCCTAACCCTTTGGGGGTCTTCAATGAATGTAGCAGGAGTACTCACCATCTTCAGTAAGTATATTCTTGACGTCATCTAACACTTGGTTGTCCAGAAACTGTTTGGGCGGACATGACAGCCCCACCGTCCGGTCCTTACTGTCCATGTCAAACATTACCGCCTCGTAGTGGTTTCCTGAAAGAGAGCAGAAGATACATGAATAAAGATAAGTATTAATAATAATAATAATATTTTTTATTGCAGGCGACGCAGGCCCAGAGATAAATACCTTAACCTAAAATACATATATTAATACATTATTTCTTAACTAACACTTCATTATCACGCACTAGCGCTGCTATGTGGAACTTGTCCGCGGAAGCGACGGAACACCACGTCCTTAGGCCAGAAGTTTTCATCCATGACGACGGGCAGATAACAATTCGGAACGCGTACCACAAACGCCTTAAAGTTGACTTTGCGGCGCGACTCGACTGCACCCTCGGCATGTATCCAATCTTCTGGCGCACGAACTCCACGATGCCCTCCGTCTTAGTGGTGTAGTGTAGGCGGGAGATATACACCGGAGTGTTCGGCGCTGCGGCGCGCAAGTTAACTTCGGGCTCCGTTGGAGCTTTGCCGCAGCGGTTCTTGTTCGCTCGCGATCGGCGCTTTCTCCTATTCACCGTCACGAAACCCTCATCATCAGCACCATTCGGCGCCTTTTCTAAGGATCAGGTATTAAGTGATCTTGAGGTATGAAGAACTGGGTGTAAAGTTACTCTTCTTGTATTGAAAAGCTCGATCCTCCGACCAGACGGGTGTTATAAAAACGACGGGTGTTAAATAGGTTGGACTGTCCTTATGTGCGACACTGCTGTGACAAACAAGTTAAATATAGTGTCGCACGTAAGAGAACAATATAAACTGAATTATGAATTATGATTTTGAATTATTATTATGATTATTAGAGAATTATTTTATTATTATGTTGTATTATTTTGAATTTTATTTTTATTTTTATGTGACTCTTTTTATATACTATTGGCATGTGTCTAATATGGGATGGGTTTTTTTTGTTATGTCTGGTGGGCTACTTAACGGACGGTTGTTTTCGGGATCTTTTATCCAACAATTACAGTATTTACAGTAAGTACTAGACTTCCAATGAGCAAGAAAAATAAGATATAGTATTTTAAACCTCATTGCTTAGACGTTACGTTTCACATTTCCATAAAACTTTCTTCTTTAAAAAAAATACGAGTCTTTTGTAATGGAAGTAAATACATTGCAAACAATAACAAACTTTATGTAAGAGTGTTAAAGTTTACAATCAAGTTATTAGCAGATCTACTAATGACTTGATTATGTTTATGTTTAGAATAAATTCCACCAACCTTTCTGCACCTCATCCTTCAAGAAATCCAACCCATCTTTAATTTGGACTTGCAACCGCTCATCAGTTTGTAGCTCAAAGTGGTTCTTAGCGACCTCCAACATCGCGGCGTCAAGGTCTACTGCTGTGACGTGGACATCGTCGTAGCATTTCCTGAGGAACATGCAAAGGCTGCCTCCTCCAAGACCCAGGACGGCCACGTTGGTGGTAGGAGTCCTGGAGATCTGGACCCCGACGCACATGAAGGAATGGTAGAGGGATATGTGACCAAAGTCTACCACCAGCTTGGATTTGTTTTTTCTTTTTACTGCAAAGAGGATAAAGGTACTTTTAGCTATTATTTAAATATTATTAAGTTTATACAAACATAAGTTTTTTTTTACTTGTTTACTAACCCATATGGAAGTTGCTAATCCGAAATAAATATTATTTTAATTTATTTATTTCAGCTAGATTTTTAGGGTTTACTAATTGACAGAATAAGATGTGAATTAACAAGAAACAGCTGAGGAACTCTAATAGTTAACTTAAAAAAAAACTTATGGTTAAACATAAATTGTGCAGGGTGCTGGATGATTTATACTGATATTATAAAGTCTACCTGGGTTTGTGTGGTTGAAGGTATTTCTGGTTCCACTATACCTATACATACTGGGTGTAAAAAGACTACAAACTCTACCCATCACTGGGAAAGTTTTTTTCTTCTAGAACATACCTGGGAAATCACTGGTTTTGGAGATATTGAAGGTCAAATTGCAATATTTTTTTTCGTATTTTTTTCAAAATCGTATTCTTAGTTTCATTAGTAAACTTTCTTCCAAACAAACAGTATCAAAATTATCGATTTTTCAAAACATATTACGCATTTGAAGTTACATAAATCCAATAAATACTAAACACAAGCGGGCCGGTCGGGTCAACGACCAAGCGCGAGGGGCCGCGGTCGGCCGTACGCTCAGCTGATCGAAAGTTGCGTTGCGTTGTCGCGCTTTCATTGCGCGCAATAAAAAGCATCTCATTTTTAAAGATGGATAAAAAAAGTATTTTCCCAGCAATATTTTTTGGTTAGAGTTACTTAATTATTATGTACAGAATTTGTAGTTATTGGCTATGTGATCGGTCTTTTTACACCCTGTATATTTTGGAAACTATTTTATTTATTTTTGTTTCGTTTTCAATCATAAATGTTGTCATACACTGATAAGTAGGTAAGGTACCTATTTGAAATAAATCAATAACAGCAATTTGGTCTTCACATTCGCAAATAGAATTTCTTATTGGCACGTCAAAACAAATTCCCCTCGGTAAAATAATCTTCAATTCTCACCAGTTTTTAACTTAGCCTCGGACTGCACCAGGAACTGGTTGTCCAAGAACACGAGCCTGCGATGAGTAACGCCTTCCACATCCACGTCTTCCACCACGAAGTCGCCGGAGAACTGCGAGGAACCCTCGAATACCTTCACTCTTCGACCCACGTCGCTGCCCAGAGAGAGGAATGGGATCTGGAAACATAGAAAATACAAATATGAATCCTGTTTCTTCATAAATATACAAGATGGAAGGGATATTGATGGACACCATGAGTTCTAGGCGTTTCAATTTATCACTAGTTATATTTTTACAATTTTTACTCTATTTTTAAATGGTATTTCTTCATCAAACTGTAAATTAAATCATATTTCAGAACATTCATCATCATTCATTCATTTATTTCATTTTTTTATTTGAGTTATTTCATTAAAAAGTAAATAAGTAGGTAACCTAATTCATAAAAACCTAATTGGGTTAAAAATAACTTATGATTTTCAGTTTTACGTAAAAGTTTTCAACGCAGGGTGGATAATGCTAAAAAAATAAAATTCAGGGTTAAACTTTGTAGGCAAGCATCAGGCACTACTTGTTTTACACAATTTTTGGTGTACTGGACCAATTTGACGCAGCTGTAGAGTATAATGTTTGTTTAATATTTTTTTTATTGTTTTGTTTTATTTAACTTATTTTAATTGTGTGTGAACCTAGTGCCAAATAAATGCTTTTTATTTCTGTAGAAAGAGCTACTACAATATTTTGCTTTTTGACTGGCCTGTTGCTCTAGTAGTTAGTGGCCCAGACTACTATGCCGGAGGTTGTGGGTTGTCGTTGGTTCGATTCCCACTCAGTACCAATGTTTACTGATGAGCACGAACATTTGTTCCGTATCTGGGTATAATTTATTTATAATATGTATGTATTTAGAAATATTTAAAATAAATAAATAAATGTTTTATTACAATAACTTAAGAATATATTTACATTTGGTCTTCAGGGAATTTCCATTTAAGTAAGAAGAATACTTGTGTTAGGAAGTTCCGCTCTTCCAGTAGTTACAACTTGTATAAGCTATTGAATAGACATTCCATTACAGTAGGTAAATATATAAGTATGTTTATCAGTTGTTGGATACCCATGACTAGATGGCGTTGTGTGAAAGTTGTGGAATGTTATCATTTTAGTATTATATCATTAAATTATTAAATCACTGTATTGTAGCGGTCACAGCTACACCGGAATTCGTATGAAGTCGTAATATTAATTTAAACTTTTTATAATTGTAAACACTCCACAATACAAAACTTTTCCTTATTGTCCCGTTACACCGAACTGTCAAATTTGAACAAACGTCAAACCAAAGACCAAAAAACTTCAAACACAAAACACGATCATTGTCTGTGGGTGAAAACTAACATATTTTATTAGAAGTACATTTACATATTTATTTAGTTGCTATATTTACATCACACATAATATTTATTTACAAATTTAACAATACGCATAATTATTTACACTATACAAAATATAGGCTTAAAATTGTAATGTTCTGGTCGCTGCCTTTCCGAACGCAACTTCGGGCGCGTTCGGCAAAGCTCGGCTTTCATCGGAGCATATGACTTGCCTAATAGCGATAAAGCATCGTCATGTAGATCAGTACTCGTTTTGACCTCCCGAACAGTACACGCTTGAACTTACAACCAAATCTAGACTTGCTCGTAGACCTAAGTTCTGCTAGTTGACTCGATATCGTCTCCTTAGCTTTTTGTCTGTGTCCAGTAATTTCCCCGCTGTCGTCTTAACTTAATTGTAGCCTTAAGCGACTCAGAAGTGTTGAGAAATTAATTATACAAGGATAACGTTCAAACCACCGTTTCATTTCGCCATTTTGCTCTATACACTTCATTGGTGACCCCGTCAAAGAGCACAGTAGCCACGCGGAGCAAAGATGCCTACCGGAGCAGAGCAGGGAGCGCAGGCGGACGCAGCAATGGTCAAGCAGGACGTGTGCAGAGTCAGCGTGAAGTTGCCGCCATTCTGGCCTGAGGAGCCGACACTTTGGTTTGCACAAGTAGAAGGTCAGTTTACAATAGCCGGCATTACCGCCGACACCACAAAATTCTACACGGTCGTGGGTCAGCTAGACCATCGCTACATGGTAGAAGCTCGGGACATAATAGAGAACCCACCAGCACAGGACAAGTACGCCAAGCTGAAGGCAGAGCTCATACGTCGACTATCCGACTCGCGTGAAAAAAGGGTTCAGCAAATCCTCACTCAAGAGGAGCTCGGCGACCGGAAGCCATCACAGTTCTTGCGGCACCTGCAGACTTTGGCCGGACCACATGTTCCAGACACATTCCTAGCCACGTTGTGGGCGAGCAGGTTGCCGACGAACATACAGACGGTAATAGCTTCCCAGCCTAACCTTCCGCTTCAGTCTGTCGCAGATTTGGCCGACCGCGTGCACGAGATCGCGCCAACGCGGCCAGCGCTCACGACACCTCCCGCCGTGGCGAGCACGAGCACCAGCAGTGACATCGCGGAGCTGAAACAGTGCATGGCGGAGTTATGTCTACAGGTGGCGGCTCTACAAAAGCAAGGTCAGGTACACCATCGATCGCGCTCCACAGATAGGTACCGGCGTGGTGACAGAGAACCGACCCCAAGCCGACGCCGCAGTCGCTCGCGCTCCAGCAGCGCGTGGAACGACGCTCACTGCTGGTACCACAACAGTTTCGGTGACAGGGCCACGCGGTGCAGGTCGCCATGTACGTACGCGGGAAACGCCGTCGGCAGCCGGAAATAGCGGCAAATGGCTGCCCTCACAAACCACGCCGCCTATTCGTAACAGATCGGGACTCTAAAACCACGTTTTTAGTAGACACAGGGTCCGATCTGTGCGTATACCCACGTGCAGCCCTACGACAGCAGCGCAGCAGGACGGCGTACCAGTTATACGCGGCAAACGGAACTGCCATCGACACGTACGGTTGGGTGGAGCTCCACTTGAATTTAGGGCTTCGCCGCGTGTACACGTGGAAGTTCGTGGTTGCAGACGTCACCAAGGCAATCATAGGCGCCGACTTCTTGGCGCATTATAACATCTTGGTAGACCTCAAAAGTCACCGGCTAATCGATGGGCTGACCCAACTGTCTTCGCCGGCGTCGCCAGCGGCCGAATCAGCAGCAATGATCGCCTCAGTGAAGTCCGTAGGAGGCAACACGGAGTACCACGAGATACTTCGCCAGTACCCGGAAGTCACGCGGCCTGCTGGAACACAGAAACAGGTCAGTCACGGTACCGAACATCACATCCGCACTACACCAGGTCCGCCTATCACTGGACGACCTCGCCGTCTGGCACCAGACAAACTGAAGGCAGCACAGAGGGAGTTCGAGGCTATGCTGGCTAACGGCACAGCACGGCCGTCAGAGAGTCCGTGGTCGTCCCCACTTCACCTCGCTCCTAAGAAGGACAACAGCTGGCGGCCATGCGGTGACTACAGGGCACTCAATGCCCGTACTGTTCCGGACAGATACCCCATCCCGCATATACAGGACTTCTCACATCAGCTGGCTGGCAGCCGAATATATAGCAAAATCGATCTCATTAAAGCATACAATCAGATACCAGTCCAGCCAGCCGACGTTCACAAGACAGCGATCACAACACCTTTCGGACTGTACGAATTTCCATTCATGACCTTTGGCCTCAGGAATGCCGCTCAAACGTTCCAACGGTTCATGGACGAGGTGCTGCGCGGGCTGCCGTTCTGCTACTGTTATTTAGACGATATTCTCTTGTTCTCAGAGACAGCAGCCCAGCACACCGAGCACCTGCATCAGCTTCTGAAGCGGTTATCCCAGTATGGAATTATTATTAACTCGGCAAAGTGTGAGTTTGGCCGTACCACCATAACTTTCCTAGGACACGAAGTATCCGAAGAAGGTGTTCGCCCGCTGCAGGAGAAGGTGCAGGCAATCCAGGACTTCCCAGCTCCCAAGACTGTCAAGGAGATGCGTCGCTTCCTGGGTATGTTCAATTTTTACCGCCGCTTTGTCCCAGATGCCGCTCGCTTACAAGCGCCACTCAACGTAGTTCTGGCAGGACCTAAAACAAAGAGAACACAAACAATTAATCTATCGCAAGAAATGCTAGACGCTTTTAACGCTTGTAAAAGTGGCTTATCTAGGGCAGCTCTGCTTGCTCACCCAGAGCCCAACGCCGAACTCGCGATATTTACAGACGCTTCAGACACTTCTATGGGTGCAGTATTACAGCAGAAGGCAGGTGTCACATGGAACCCACTAGCATTTTTCTCTAGGCGACTGTCAGCTTCACAGAAAAAGTATAGCCCTTATGACAGGGAGCTCTTAGCCATCTACGACGCAGTCAGATACTTCCGCCACATGGTTGAAGGTAGGCACTTCACCATTTACACGGATCACAAACCCCTGTCATATGTGTACGCACACAACCGTGACAACTGTTCACCGAGGCAATACCGGTACCTGGACTACATTGCTCAATTCACCACGGATATCAGGTTTGTCGCAGGCAGGGACAACATTGTGGCAGACGCGCTGTCGCGTGTGGAGTCGGTGGCAGTACCGGCGTGTAATTACACAGCTCTTGCACAGTCCCAAGAAACAGACCACGAGCTGCAGGGGCTCTTAAATAACAACAGCACGTCACTCAAGCTGTGTAAAGTGCATTTCACGGACTCAGGCACTGAACTATATTGTGATGTCTCCACTGGTAACACCCGCCCTTATGTTACAGAACCCTTCAGGAGGCAGGTGTTCCAAAAACTACACCAGCTGAGCCATCCCGGCAGACAGGCCACAGTCAAACTGATTTCTGAGCGTTTCGTTTGGCCTGGCCTAAAGAAGGACTGCAGGGCCTGGACCAGAGAGTGCGTAGAGTGCCAGAAGAACAAAATCTCGCGGCACACAACCAGTCCCACCTCCGCTTTCCCTGTCCCTTCCCAACGCTTCTCCCATGTCCACATGGACATAGTAGGGCCACTGACCGTGTCATCAAATTACAGGTACATACTAACTGTGGTCGACCGCTTCACCCGCTGGCCAGAGGCGTACCCCATCGCGGACATCACAGCGGAGACATGCGCCCGCACTTTCATCACCGGCTGGGTGTCCCGCTTTGGCTGCCCCCAGCGCATCACTACCGACAGGGGCAGGCAGTTTGAGAGCAAGCTGTTCCACACCATCACGGAGACCCTCGGTAGCCAGCACCGCCCAACCACAGCATACCACCCAGCCTGTAACGGCATGGTGGAACGCCTACACCGCCAGCTGAAGGCAGCCATCCGCTGCCACACAGACACCAACTGGACCGAAGCACTACCCCTGGTGCTGCTCGGCATCCGCAGCGCCTGGAAGGAAGACGTCAAAGCATCAGCGGCAGAGCTCGTTTACGGCGAGCCCCTAAGACTCCCAGGCGAGTTCATCGCCCCCACACTCACCAGCACAGTCGACTACACCGACTTCGCGTCAAGACTCCGGCATCACATGGCGAAGCTGTCTCCAGAACCGGCGAGTCGACACGGCAACAAGCCGTTCTACGTGCCCGACAGCTTGTCAACTTCGTCTCATGTATTCTTGCGACATGACGCCGTTCGCCGACCGCTAGACCCGCCGTACACCGGCCCCTACAGAGTCCTGCAAAGAGGCGACAAAACGTACCGTATTGAGGTAAACGGAAAGGAAACCACAGTAACCATAGATCGGTTGAAACCCGCTTACCTCAATAACGCAGACTACAGTCCCTCCGGTGTAACCAGCGCACCAACGGTCGCAAACACAGCACCAACGCCACCGCAGCCCACCGTCGAGAAGAAAACACGCTCCGGCCGCACCGTTCGCTTCCCGGACTACTATCACCCGTAGCTAAGTAGCCACGGTCTCAGGGGGGGAGTAGTGTAGCGGTCACAGCTACACCGGAATTCGTATGAAGTCGTAATATTAATTTAAACTTTTTATAATTGTAAACACTCCACAATACAAAACTTTTCCTTATTGTCCCGTTACACCGAACTGTCAAATTTGAACAAACGTCAAACCAAAGACCAAAAAACTTCAAACACAAAACACGATCATTGTCTGTGGGTGAAAACTAACATATTTTATTAGAAGTACATTTACATATTTATTTAGTTGCTATATTTACATCACACATAATATTTATTTACAAATTTAACAATACGCATAATTATTTACACTATACAAAATATAGGCTTAAAATTGTAATGTTCTGGTCGCTGCCTTTCCGAACGCAACTTCGGGCGCGTTCGGCAAAGCTCGGCTTTCATCGGAGCATATGACTTGCCTAATAGCGATAAAGCATCGTCATGTAGATCAGTACTCGTTTTGACCTCCCGAACAGTACACGCTTGAACTTACAACCAAATCTAGACTTGCTCGTAGACCTAAGTTCTGCTAGTTGACTCGATATCGTCTCCTTAGCTTTTTGTCTGTGTCCAGTAATTTCCCCGCTGTCGTCTTAACTTAATTGTAGCCTTAAGCGACTCAGAAGTGTTGAGAAATTAATTATACAAGGATAACGTTCAAACCACCGTTTCATTTCGCCATTTTGCTCTATACACTTCAGTATCATTAAATATCTGCCATGCCATGTCAGTTATTACCTGTCCCGTCAATCCGTATGGTATGAGCATCTTGGCGGCATGTGCTAACTCCTCCTTCACGGCGTCTAAGGAGTCGAACTTGTGTCCTCTACGTAGAACTGCCACCACCAGCCTGCCGAAGCGGGCCGAGTCCTGGAGTTGACGGCGACCGGCTGGAGTACCGAATAGCCACTCCGATTCCCTGGAAGATGGGAGAAAAGGGGGTTAGAGGATTTTGCAGACTACCCTGTCAGTCTTTCTTTTCTCCTTCACTATCAAGTCCGTCTAAAGGTTATCGCTAAGAGCTTTTAGCGATAAGTCCGCCCATTGCAATACCCCATTATATTAGTAAGCTTTTATGGTGTGCAATAAAGAGATGTGGGGGTGTAGGGGTGTGGGTCTATTACAATCGGCTTTGTCGTTGCGGGGTCTGAGCTTTAGGGTTCGATTCCCGGGTCGGGCGAAGTGATATATATTATGGTATACTCCGGGATGGAGTTACCCCCTATTACACGAACACTTAAACATAACCAGCGAAATCTGAGTATATTACAGATACCGGTGTAATGATATGTTATGTTACATTACAACCAAGATTATAGATATGTAAAGACTTACACTTATTTATTTCTTCATTGTCGATAAAAAAACAATGAATTATAAAGAGTTCGATTGTTGAAACGGTGGATTTCGTAGGTACTATGGGTTTTTTTCTGAAACTCGAACGCCAGAAGAACATGGCCGCTTCGTTTCAACTTTGATATTCAGTTGCCATCAATAGGGCACGATTCCAGAATCCAGGCTGCTACTTAGAAATTCCAGATGAATAAACTCAATAACACTTTGCCCGACCCGGGGATCGAACTCGGGACCTCATACTTAGCAGTAGCGCTTGCGACCACTAGACCAACGTGGCAGTCAAGTTTTCAATAGTAGGTATTCTTAATGTCATCGAGCGTTAGTGAAAAGGTGTTTCAAGATTCTTTATTTTTTTCATGAATAATTGCCAATACAAACAAACTACGTAATATGAACAAAAATATTCACACATTTTGTTTACCAGAAGCTATCACCGTTTGGAGTTCATCGGCTCACGCGCAGAATTCTTGTTGATCAACACTTCTATTTTTAATCGACTGTGCAACAAACAATGTGGGTGTGGTCTTGGTTTCTTTAGCCTGCTATATCTATGTGTGTTATTAAGTCTAATGCGTTAGGCTTGTTAAAAATATATCGATTTATCGATACATTTTCATATCGACTGAACCAGAGTGTGATTTTTTATAATTAATTTATCTCGTTTATTTTCATAAAATCACGAAAAAGGGAAGAAATTACTAGTCTATTTCCTCCAGCATGATTTTAACTTTGAAATTATACAACTCCACAATACTGAGCCATAATTAATACTAGCTCCAGCATTTATTTACGAATAACTATGATGGATGAGAGACTGCTGGCAGAGACACGGCCGTCTCATATATTAAATGAGGTAGTGTGAGTGGCATAGACAAGTGGATGACACTTAAAATTGTTTATTAGCAGATATTTCTATGTCAGGTTTAGAATGGGTTAATGTGGTACTGATTTCAAACTGGGCCTAGTCAACTATCGCCATAATCACCATATAACCATCAAGATCATGATTGTAATCAGTATCCGTTGTCTTAATAAACTGATGAACCTTTAAAGACATTCATCATCACACACCACCAACAGCCTGTAACTGTCTGACTGCAAGGTAAAGGTCTCTGCACACAGCGGGCGCGGCGCGGCGGGACGGGACGGCGACGCGACACTGAGCAGTTGTAATGTACTAGATATTACGGACGACGCCACACAGAGCCGTCCCGCTCGACGCGACGGTAACCGTCGCGCCACGCCGCCGCCGCGCCGAGCGGGAATACAAGTCAGAAGCGGCGGGGACGGGCGCGGCGGGACGCGAACGCAGTGCCCTCAGTAGAACGGAGCGTGAATGTGATTTTGTATCTTTTTACAAAAATGGATGTCGAAAAATTAGTCGAATGTGTTCGTGCTCACGTATGTTTGTACGATTTGGGCCATAGGCAGTATAAAAACACTGTTCTTAAAAATGAATGGGCGCGGCGGGACGGGACGTGATCGCGCCCGCAGTGTGACCGATGCCGCCGCGCCAGCGCAGCGTCGCCGCCCCGCCACGCCGCGCCCCGCCACGCCACGCCGGCTGTGTGCAGAGACCTTAAAGGCTTCTTCTCATACAAGAAACGAGCATTGATTACCACGCTTGCTTAAAGCGATTGGCGATTTCAGACTAATATCAACTATAAGTTGAGGTTTCCACACGATATTTTCCTTTACCGTCATCAATGATGTCTAAAATAAACTTAGAAAGTACCTACATCTGAACTGAAAAAGTCACTTTGTTAGGTAGGTACGTGCCCAGATTTGAGCCCATAACCTCGTGCATTAGAGGCACGCGTCTTAACCACTCGCAGGCCGTAATTATAAAAACAATTAAAAAGCAATTGTATCTCTCGTAGATCTACGTTCCGGCACATGACGGGTTAACAATCGTTCATCACAAAATTAGAATTATTATTCATGCGAAAATGCAATTTTAACTATTTTATAGGCGTTCCAGTTGGTGGATCCAAGTGTGGGAAGAAGCAGTTTCTACCTGCCGTAAAACTGATATTTTCTACAAATACCGCAGTCTAGAAATAATGTTGTACACACGACTAAATATCAAGCTACACATTTCCAGTATAAACTGACCTCTCGTTGTACGGAAACCCTCAACTACAAAACCTGCTTGACATTTATTAAATGTGATATCTGTTTATATTGGTATGGTCAATCAATTATATTATAAGGAAAATGTGTAGATAGGTTACCTAAAAAAACATTCGATCTTCAAAAACGGCACACTCGCACGTACGCGTCTGTTGACGGCACGACGCGACACTGAGGTAAAATGTGGCTGGTTAGCCACATTTTATGTGTCGCTTTCTGAGCGCGTATAACCTATCTACACCTTTTTACTTATAATATCATTGGGTATGATGTGTCAAATTTCTTTCATAGTTTTTCAACTTTAGTTCAAACTGAATAAGGTTCATGTGCTAGCGTCTGTCGCAGTACGTGGCAAGTGATTAAACTAGTTGCACCTGCATGCGTAGCATGAACACATTGAACACCGAAGAAACGGCCTTTGTCTACAGACGAATCGGCAAAGTGACAGATTATATAGACAGGAACCTCAATCTGTCAAATTTCTTTCAATAAACCTGCCTGCGTAGCATGAACACTTAATTTCTTTTCTTCCGAGACACGACAAAGACCGTTTCTTCGGTGATCATGCTACGCGTGCTGGTATAATATTAACTTTAGAACATTTTGGAAAGAAAATATAAAATCAGAGAATTATAATTTTCTTCTCGTGTTAAAAAACATTCAGTCGTCGTCCGACGAAGCCGTCTAGACAGGGCAATCGTGTGGGGGGTGAGGGGTGAGACGCGGGAAATCCGCTCCCTCACTGCGAACAAAACGATGTTCGTAGTGCGGGAGGTATTATTCAAGTCAAACGCGTGTCGAAGTTGTCGGCATTTTTCCAGAGATCAAAGGCCCTACTGTATTAATATTTATACTGTGGTTATATTATTTCTTCAAACGCAGACTGATGTGATAGACAGATAAATTTAAATAAATTACTGTCATAATTTTGTAAAAGCAGCAGGTAAAATTAAATTATGTAATGCATTCCTCTTGAAATAGAACACTGTGTCCCAGGTGATATCATCGAAGACATAAATCGTGGGCATCAGCAGTGGCATCAAAATAACTCATCAAGATAATTAGACTGCGAATATTCAAGAAAATTATACTGCATTTTGTGTTATTTTCATGAAACTGAACAATTAGTACAAATATTTTAGAACTGAATAAATATTTAGTGGTAGGGAATTATTTAATTCTTATTTAAATATTAGAATTTCCAACACTTACTTACATGAAAAATATAAGAATGCCTGAGAGCTTAGTATTGAATGGCAATTATTAAATATTAGATTTCCAATAGGTAAAATAACTGAATTAGGCGTCAAATTAATACTAACGAAAAATTATATTTTCAATACCTACCCAAAATTAAGTTCCAGAATCCGTCAAAAGTTCCTTCCTAATTTAAATTTAAATATTGCACTGTTACACGTCCGTTCGTCCAGTTAGGTGCGCAAAAAGTTTATAGCGGATGCGCCCGCGACTCTCGACGCTTTTATAGGCGTTAAATTTTAGGCAACACTAGGTAGGAACTGTGGAAGCTCTCTTATGATATTCAAGTACATCCCGTTTTGACTGTGACACCTTAATCTCTACAAATCACACACTTAGGTACTTATAAATAAAATTGAAGCGTCTTTTTATGATGTAAAAAAAATATTGGAAGTATTTTACTAAATGCGTAACGGTATAGCTATATGAGTCGGGACTTTTTAAGCTATTGTGATGATTTAAGAACTAACATCCAAATAGGTTACGCGAAAAAAAAAGAAACAAAGAAATTATGAACAAAGTCCGATTCCGATGGAAGTATAGGTACCTACTTCATATATGTATATCTAAGGTAAAATCAGCGGAGGATCCTTGGTAGGTCCAGATTTATACTAATTGGTAGGGTTTTGTCTTAAGTGACACAATCAGGGCCTCTAACTATTAGGATCTTTTATTTCCATGAAGCTAGGGGACCTTGGGCACAAGGTATGGTAAATTTGGGCTCATGGTAAAAGAGGAACTGGAGAAACTAGTTTCGTTTCCCGACACATTTACCCTGACCCTTACTTACCCCTTTTAGCTCCATTTTTATTCACCGAATTTAAAGTCATGGGACACAGGGGAGAGAGTGTCAAGAGACTTTTACGTAACTGACGAAGTGGACCCAAACGTAACTGGCGCAAGGGACTTTAACGTAACTGGCGAAATCGAATTTAACGTAACTGGCGAAATGGAATTTAACGTAACTGGCGAAATAGAAGTTGACGTAACTGGCAAAATCGAATTTAACGTAACTGGTAAATTGGCCGTTAACATAACTAGCGAAATGGAGGTTGACGTAACTGGCGAAATGGAATTTAACGTAATTGGCAATATGAAATTTAACGTAACTCGCAAAATGTGGGTACTAACAGGTACACATACAGGCGTACCTTTCGGGGATTACAGGTGTGATGTTTCAGTATGTCAAATTAAATAAATACCTGAACAATCACACACATTTTCATTTTGCCATATACAAAAAGCTCCTCATTCTCAATAAAACGAAAGCGTAGGCGATGTTTACACGTTGCTGCTATTTTTGACAGTCATTCAACAGAGTACCTATGTTGTTGTTATACTGTTTTATATTTCTCGTTTTTTCCTTACTGAAATAAACATGGTAGCTATTTACATATGTATACTTAGATACTTACCTATCCATGTGTATAGTTAATTTCTGTTTAAGCTACAAGATGGACGGGGCGTTTATTGGTGTGGTAAATCGTAGGTTAATGTAGGTACGCTTGACGAGAAAGGGAGAGGGAGATTACCTCCACTCACCCTGCCCGCAGCAGACGCACCGGGCGCAGGCGGAGGGCGGACAATGCCCTCTTCCAGCCCCCCTGAATGGGTCCAGGGCGACGGACGCGGAGATGTCCGCCGCCCCCACTTACATGGACCCGAGGTGGCGGCGCGTCGTGTTCACGCGCGCCCCTCTTAGACGTCGCGAGGGGAGTCTAGCACCTCACTCCCTTCGGTGACTTGGCGAGGCTCGCGGGGCCGGCACCCAGTCGGGGGTCGCGGAAGTATCTTCTGTTCCCGTGTTATCACAGGGTGAAATTTTCACAGGGTGTTCTACCCATGAATATGAGCAACTTTCCCTATGGGACCAACTGTGAAATCACGAAAAAAAAATCAGTTGTTTCATACATTTTAGTCGAGTAGGTATTGAACTTTTGTATGAAACAGCTGATATTTTTTTTCGTGATTTCAGAGTTGGTCCCATAGGGAAAGTTGCTCATATTCATGGGTAGAACACCCTGTGAAAATTGGGCCGGTCATTGAAAAATAACCCTGTATATGCAACCAAAACTTAAAATCGCTACATAGATTGCTTCTTTTTATTTATTTTAGGTATTATTTTATTGATTTAAAGCAATAGTAGCCAGGTGCTAGGGGCACTGCAACAGATATTTCGCCAAGTGGTTAAAAGGTTAATAGTTCTATAAGAATACCATCTTAATTTAGCAACATAACATCATCACGCCTGTATTCCGTGAAGGGTTAGGCAGACCTATAGTACATCCACATTTCCCCAGTGTTTGTTAAAGTCTCATGTAATAGGTAGTGAGCATATTGCCATCAATCGGGACACGAGTCCAGACTCTGGGCTAGTACTGAGAAATTTGAGATGGAAAAAATCCAATAACTTATGCACAACTCGAGGATTGGACACAGGACTTTGAATGAAGTGTGGCAGAGGGCGGGTGGTTCCAAGCAAAATTTGTAGGTAAACCAGAATATCTCCTATATATTTTAAATGTCAGTTATCATGCAAAGTTTCATGAAAAATTATGAAACATTTCTAAGTAAATATTTATCGATGTTACTCTTACCTGCCCTGTGGAACAATGAACACTGCATATTTGTTGATAGCCTGGGAGCGTTTCTGGTCCACCACATACAAGGTATATCGCGGCGAATCCACGCCAGGCTGCATTAGGTCTAGGGAAACCTAAACAAAATTTAATATATCAGAAAAAACTTCGCGATTCGATTCTTGAACTATTTTTTTTTTTGTTTTATTTATCTACGTATGGAACCCTTGGTGCGCGAGCCCGACTCGCACTTGTCTCGGTTTTTTTTTACAACTATGACTCATTTCTAGTCTAGAATGATTCAACAGAACTCATTCTGTCAAGAGTGACATCGGGACAAATTAAAAAAAAAAGACATTTCAATTCAGGAACCATTTTTGTAATTATGGTATCTACCATAGTTAAAAAATTTTTATCTATGGTAGATACCACTCATTAGACTGGTTTATCTAAATTAAATACAGGATTTAGAAACCAGAATAAATTAAAACTCAAAATTTTAAATACATCTTTTTTGGGCAGTTGATCCTAAGATATTTTTTAGAAAGAATATTACTTATTTCTTTATTTATTTACCCTCGCATCAGAACGCCGTACAGCAATTACACTAATGGAGCTAAATTCATAAAAAAAAATAAAAGTCTGCTTCTTAACATCATTCTGTCCTGTGTCATCGAACGGGCGGTCCCTACTGTAAATTAGACTTGCATTGTGGCTCTCTGCAAGTTTAGTTTGTAAATAATGAACTGACTGGTACATACTTCATTGTCTTCATCCAGGCTAGTTTTGGCAAGTCCATTGGTAACAAAAGCTGTATCCTGTGCAGTCTTTACATAGGTTTTCAACTCCTCAGGAGTCTGCAGCCTTTGCATCTTGTCTCCAGCCATGCACACTTCTAATATCTATGAATAAGGAAGATACATAGCTTTGTGAATTCTATGTTTCAATTGCTATTTACTATCTTTCACTAAATATTGTTGTAAACTATGTAAATATCAAGAACTTCTTCTAGATGTTAGTGACTAATATGGTATCAGAGTTTATCAGCCAGCTATGGGCCTCTGACTTATATATAAAATATTTATATATAATACAGAAATGGTGGGAAAAAAAAACTGGAATCACGATATGAAGCTGCTAAAACCCATAGAAATTGGGATTAGGGTAGGTGGAGAATTATGATGAAAAAGAAATAAAGAGGTAAAAGTTTTCATTCAAGTTGTAATATTTTAAAAACTTACCAATTGTGGTAATGCTTTAAACTTTGTGGCAACAACAACAAATACTGGTAAGGTAGGTCCATCTGTGTTCTCCGCATTCCTCTCTTCAGCCTCATGGCATCTCACAACTCGGAACATCCAGGAATTATCACAAAATGTCTCCAACAACTTACTAAGAATATGACTCTGGAGTAAGGAAATACACACAAACCGACCTCCAAGCTTCAAAACTCTTTTGATTTCAAAAATGTATTTGTCTATGGTTTGTTGTGTTTCTGCCGCGTCGTCCGGCATCAAAGCATCTAAGGTACCTTTATCTAATACTACATTAAATTCCTCATCAGAAAAGGATGTGTTCAAAGCATCCATACAGAGAAATTTCATGTTTGTTCTATGAGAATTTATGGAGTTCATTTGCTTTATGGCTACTTCTGATACATCTATATTTGTGATCTTCTCATAGCCTACATCATATAGGTCCGCACTGAGGCTTGAGTTACCACAACCTGTTATTAGTATAGAATCCTTTGGTTTGATGTACTTATGTAACTGTCCACACAGTTCTAAATATTCACCATACCTGGAATATGAATTTTGATTCGTAAGTACTAAGTATTTAGTCGTAAACATATCATTTTAGCAGGTGTAAAGTACAAAACATAACCTACCACTCAAACGCTTTATTCCCTCGTTTTTTAAAGAATTTGTTCCAGTAGTCCTTTTCGCTGAATTCCTTGTGGCTTTTAGGAAGCAGATTCATATTGCTTTTAATACTATTAGCACAATAAATTAAACTAAAAAGAATCCAATAACTCACACATGCAGCAACGCGTTTGTTATTCTGTCAGTGTCAGTACTGTCAGTCAAAGTCAAACAAATTCAAATGACAAGTGACAGAGTGATAATCTGTAATCTGTATTACCCTTAGACTATATACCTCATTATCTAAGGTAAGTTAGGTAAGGTATTACCATTATTTATTTATTTTTTACCCTCGCATCAGAACGCCGAATGGATCTAAATTCATAAAAAAATAAAAGCAATAGTTATCATCTGCTTCTTAACATCATTCTATCCAGTGTCATCGAACGGGCGGTGGCTTACCTTAAAAAAAAAGGTTATTTAGCACAGGGCATGCTAAAATCACAGTAGTAAGTATAGTACCTAAAGAATAGCCGACCAACCGCTCTAGACGATGGCCCAAAAAAGAAATTTGACATCAAACAATTTGAATAATAATAGTTTTCACTAATCTTTAAAATAAAATGTTCTCAATTTCTGCTTCTACGAGCCTCTTTTTGCCAAAGCTATTATTATGGAGTATAGTTGGGCATTTAGACCTTAGAGCATTAAATGCTCTGAGATTTGGACCCATCATGGCCATAGTGTTTTCACTTTTCAGTTTAAACCCCAAGCAGTTCAAATTTTATAAACTCTTAGTAATGATTGGTATACAAATATTGTAGCTGGTATGGTTCGTCATTTCAGGAACGACCCCCTGTGCGTAAGAAAATATCGGTCGACAAAATATTGAACTTCGTCCCACACCAGAAATCTACCTAAAAGCAAGAAAGCAGCAGGCAAACATATCAAGCGGCCATGCTTGTGCAAGCAGCACTAGTGAACGTTTATTTCATTCTAACTTACAGAGCAGTTCATTCTAGTAATTCCACTTTCTCTAGATAGGAAGATGCCGAAAATAGGATGGGCTGTTTGCATCCAAAAAAACAATTGAAATATTTTTGCATTTTTTAATTCAAGTATGCATGTACCTATATTGTACGACTGTAGATTTACTTACACTGCTGCGCTCTTTGATTCGTTTCATATGGAAATGGCTAAAATCGATTATTTTAGACTCGATTCTTAAAACAATTTTATAGATCGAAGAATAATAGGACGATTGACGTGACGACTTGAACAAGGACATCCCTAGAACAGTCAGTTTTGTTTTTGAGAAGTTCGGAGTGTGTGTAAAATTTGATGTTGTGTTACTTTTTATAATTTACGTAAATATTAGACATTTCTGATTTTTTGTAGTAAAATCACAAATAAAAAATGGCTCATATTTGAGGGAAATGGCGTTTCGGGATTATAATGAATTAAAGTCTTGGCTGCAATATTCTGGTCAGTAAACATCTTGAATAGGAAAAGGATAAAACATCATGGAAAAGCAAGTACAGGATAAGTGGAAGGCTTTGGCGACAATTAAATCCTTTGATTTAGGTGAGTGTTAACTTAATTTTTTAGTACCTAGGTACTGAAATCGGATGTTATAAAAATAACCTTGAAATTAACGTAATTTGTATTTAAAAACAACGTTAATAATGTTGCTTTTAATTCAATTCGTTGTATTGTAGCTGACGTCACTGTGAAGAGCTTAGGTTCTAAAATACTATTAGCAAATATTTTTCTTCGTTTTACCTTAACCTAACAACCAAGTTATGTAGGTACTATTTTTGTATTCACCTGTAGAATGATGACATCGACTGGAATGTTGACTACATTATTATTTAAAAAAACGTATACAAGCCAATGTGAAGGTGTGTGCTGGTTTTGTCAGCTCCTTCTAGTGGAAATGTTAACTTAATTCATAAAAACCTTTACTAGACAGTAATAATAGCAGAAGGTAATACCACACACACACACACACACACACAAACATACAACATACATAGATATTCACATAACTCTAGACACATAGACTCTACCTAGTAAATCTATCCATATAGGCTTACCAGGTTACCAAACCTAATTGACGGCCGGACAGATCAGTCACTTGGACTAGTGGTTGCAAGCGCTACTGCTAAGCATGTGGTCCCCTGGTTTGATTCCCAGGTCGGGCTAAACCTTATTAAGTTTTTCTACTAGATTGGTCTGAATATGGGTGACCATTCAATACAAGACTCCTCCGTGCCTCGGAAAGCATGTTACGCAGTTCTACCTATGGTCCTACCTGTCATTTGTAGATCTTTGAGAGTTGTTAAGGGTAGTCTGTACCCCAAGTTCTGGCAACCAGTTTAACACATTCCCTGTGCGTGCACCACATCTGGGTCACTGTGAGGTCACTCTGACATGTGCGTGCACCACATTTGGGTCACGACTCCACACAAATTTGAAGCCTTTTTATAGTTTACACATGTGATTTATTTTAATTTTGATGCATACACGTGTGAACAATAAACTATAAAAAAAGTTTGCTCAAAAACCGGGCAACATTTTTATAGGGTTGTCAGGAAATAAAAGCCACAAAACGTGTTTGCATGTGAGGGGCTCCTCTCACATTTAGTAGCTGCACTGTTAATGTGTTAAGCAAGGGGTATCTTGTATCCCAGTTACTGGGATGTGGAGGTCTGACAGGCAGTTGTTCCATTTAAAACTTGTATTCAGCTGTATCTGGTTAAACTGGAAGCTGACGCCAACACATTTGGGAAAAGGCAACCCTTTCCAATAATTCGGAAGTTGTTTCATCACATTCTTTTTCCCAGTAAAAACACTATTAGGTGGTGTTAGGCAACTATTTTGGGGAACTGGTTCATGTAATTATTGCCCTCAATGGGCTATTTGACAAATTTTTATTTTTAGTTTGTCATCTAGATTACAAGAATATATTCGACACGTATTTTTTTCTTCTTCAAATTGATGGAAAACTGCTTATATTAAGCGCATTAAAGTTGAGGAGAGGGGGCTTGTAATATGAGAGGCACTTTGAAGTCCCACCCGTCCACTTATTATACCATCAATTTCTGATACTAATAATGACATTTTCATACTTTTTTCGATGGTACAGTGTGCAATGACTATTAAAGTACGTAATAATGTTATATTTAATACGTAAATCGTTGCCGTTTGGCAGAAATAAAGCAAAGTGTAGGCAAAAAAGAGTATAAATGTCCCACCCGTCACAATGGAATGACCCTAGTATAAACTGTACTGGCTAGTGACATCATGCGACATTTTGACTTGATGTATCGCCGTTATTTTTTGATTATGTGAAAAAAGAAAAAATATTTGTTGAATATTTTCTTGTAATCTAGATGAGGGACCAAAACTAAAATTTTGTGAAATAGCCTATTGTAGGTAAACGCACATCATAGCAGTGAATCAGGTACATACATAAACAATGCCTAATTACACACATCAAAAGTGTCTAGGGATCAACATATATTTTTGCAATAACTTTTCTCCTGATTGATATTAATTAAAATTTTAAGGATTCATCAAATAAAGTGTTTTCGTTTGTCACAGTAACGATAAACCAAGTCACCTTTGCATTAATAAAGAAATTTGCCATTTTCCTAATAAAGGGATTTTTGACATTTGAACCACTAACATTAAAGTTCGAAAAAAAGACTGAAATAACAGTTTTCTTTAAAATTTTATTGGGTAACTTAAACAATTAATAATCCGTGTTTCTACCGCGAACACTAACAACACAAGAACATCGGTTTGGCATACTCAAAATGAGTTCATCCAAATCACGCTGTGGAATGGTCGCCCATGTTCGTTGCAACAACAAAAATAGGTCTTCTTGCGACTGGATACCCTCCATATTCGGCAGAGCTCTTCTCTGTAGCATATCCCATGCATGCTTAATCGGGTTCAAGTCTGGCGACTGAGCAGGCCAGGGCAGGACATTGATATTAGCTGCGGCGAGAGTCTGTCTTACAACTCTTGCGGTGTGCGGTCGTGCATTATCATGCATTAACTGAAATAAGGGACCGATTTGCACTTGTAGAGGAACGATGACGTCTGATACAATCGTCTCAGCATAAATTTGAGCGTTGAGGTTGCCTCTGATCCAAATCAACTCAGTTCTTCCGCCGATCCAAATACCCGCCCATACCATGATGGTTCCACCACTATAAGGATGGACTTCCTGGCAGGATTTTAATCGCTGTTGGCGTCCAGGGGTTCTCCAGTGTCGTATACGTCTTGTATCCGGTCTCATACCAAAACGAGACTCATCAGAAAAGCACACGAAACGCCATTGTTCTTCTGCCCAATTTCTGTGTTCAAGAGCCCATTGATATCGAATCCTACGATTGTGCATTGCTATAGGTGGTACCCGTAGCGGTCTTCGGGAATGAAGGTTCACTTCATGCAAGCGGTTTCTGACTGTTTGGTCGCTAATTAGGTTCCCTGAAGAGTGATGAAGCCTCACGGCTAACATCATGGCGGTTATTGTTGGAGCTCTTCGAGTTAAGATTTGAATGTATCGGTCTTGTCTCCGTGTGGTGCAGCGATACCGTCCTCCATGGCGCTCAGCCACGGTACCAGTGCTTCGGTAACGTGTCCAAAGTCGACTGATAACACTCTGACTTGTATTCAGAGCTAAAGCCACAGTACGTTGCCGGGAACCAGCTTCTATCATTCCCACGGCTCTGAGCATTTCTTCCCTGCTTAAATGACGTCGCCGCTCCATAATAACGTTGGTTTTAATCAGTAGTAGGCACTAGTAGGGAAACAGTAGCACTAATAATGTCTTCAATGCGTTGTATGTTTTTATAGGGAAAATATTGACAGCTGATTTTCATCTTTTACTCGAATTTGATTCACAGTTCCTGATTCAAATTATGAAATGCACCAAAAAGGGATCCATATAAATTTATAAAATCATAAATTTATTACAAAGCCACATCTCAATCTCAAGAAATCCGCATAAAAATGCTTGATCCCTAGACACTTTTGATGTGTGTATATTATGACCTTATTGCTTATCAGATATTAAAGAATTGTAAATCGGTAGTGTTTAATTGTAATTGATATGAAATACAGCCTGATAAAAAAAACCTGAATGAAATACAATATAGTGTTTTGCAACAAGTCTTTCAAGATGCATCTTCAAGCATAATAGTTATATTGAAACATGAGTGTTGCAACAAAAAATCATAATGGGTGTGTATTTCATAAGTTTTGACTCTTTAGGTAGGGTCATTGCGCCGGTTACGCGACCACCTCCAGTATGCGACCATTTGACGGACTAAGTTTCTTTAAATCGTGATAATAGCAGTTCTGGACGAAAAATTAATGAAAAAAAAAAAATCACTCGTTTGTCCAATGGCTATTCAACAAGAATTACCACAGTTTGGAACATAAGATTTAACCCAACACTGAAGAAAAATTGCTGAATACGCGTAATAATTTAGCGGTGTGCAATTCTATGGTAATTTGAGAAAAAAATAGCACGACGCGCGGTGCTCAAACTTAAGTTTTATTACCTAAGCCATATTTTACACATACGATATTTGTTTAATTAGAACAATAGTTAAGTTTTCGTTATTATCTAGTTGTATTTTTTATTTTTTTTACTCTATATTATAGTAAAATCCAGTGGTCGGTAACCGAATTGTTTATTTACCAAAATCGCTAGATTGCGACCGCATGGTCGCAATGCCACGAATACAGCACTATTTTGTTTTGCTTATTATGATCCTAATGGTTTACACGAACTGTCGCAATTTAAGGTATAGCATTGTTAAAGTGTAAGGATGCAATTCTTTGGTATGCGACCACCAGTTTCTATGAAGAAATTTTGAGAAATTTACCTACAAACATTGGGTGGCAAAGGTGGTCGTTAACACACTTTATCGAAAACAAAGACATTAGTTTACGACCACCATATTTTAGTATGAGAGAAACAATAACCGCAAACCCAAATAAGTGTGTAAGTTCATTGAGTTTACCACCACGGGTGATATTTTTTTAATTTAGTTGGTTATTGAAATGCCACATTGATATTTTTTTTTCTGTTTACTGCTTGCGGCAGTGTCGAGGGTTGGGGTTGGGTTCCCACCTTCCCTCAAATATGGCGATGGGATAGGCTGATCTTTGCGTTACCCTCGTGAACGGGTGCTGCTTGTGGTAACTGGACGTCTGATTGATTTAACTTCAATGGTCCTAGATTATGATTAGGTGACATTGTAATCCAACTCTGCATAATATGTAAGCGGGCACGTCCTTTATACCTGGAGGCTTCTTTTTAGTCAGTTTAATGGTAGACTTCTGTTTAAGTTTAGCTGTCAGTGCCGGTAGCTATGCATGACTAGTACCTATATAAAGTGTGCTAGCTAACATCTAGCAAAATAATTTGATTTGAATTAATTGATTTACTTATAATATGAGCTAATTCAACAACAGACGTGTTTCTGGAGAGTTTGTTCTGCCATTTCTTATTCCTAATATAAACACTGGGAAACGACATAGGGCTGGTTTTTTGGGGGACTGTCAGGATATGTGAAACGTGTAGACTGTATCAGATCCCTCTAACTACAATTTAAGATCGTTTTAGTGGGAAGATATGTGATGCTATCGAGACAAAGGGACCAGATCCTCTGCTAGCCAAAGAAGGCGAAAAGCGGGTTAAGAAATGGACTTTTGAGAACAATTATTTTTTCTATAATTATATATAATTAAAAACCAACATTAAGAACATTTTAAAATCAATTATAATTGTTTTAATGTCATATTTTTAATATTAAAATAGTGGTCGCAAACTAGCTTACTGGCGGACGTTAACTAATGAAAGTGGTCGCAAACTAACGTTTTCGCTATATTTTCACTTTTTTTGCATTTTAAAATATTTTTTGTACTAAAGTCTATTATTTTATGTTTTATATCAAAACTAGACTATATTTGGGACCAATTTTGCATTGACACAAAATGACTATGTTGCGTGTAAGTAACATTTTCTTTCACTCATCTGAAGTGGGCAACTCAGCTAACTGGTCGCTAACCGGCGCAATGACCCTACTTGTATAATGTGATATTTTGTGCAGAATCAAGGTAAATTACAATATTACTTGATTTTGTGTGCAATCAGTGCAATAACTAATTTTATAGAGCAAGATATTGTCTCCAAAGACGAAACGCAGTAACGCTAAATCAATGCTAAATCAATATCACCATTATGTCTTTCTGATTAAAGTCGAAAATAAACCGCGTACTTTTATCACCATTCATGATTTTGGATTAATTAAAGTTTATTTATTTTAAACTCTATTTCAACATTACAAGGTTGATAATTGTTTACCAGTGAAAACCGCGTTGCGCTGTGCCTCGCAGATTTGCGCTGTCTCTTAATTCTCTATACCATTAGGCTCTTGCTGAATGTTCTTCAGCTCGTACTTTAGGCATCTAAGGAATAATAAATTAATTTCAACAGTTCTAGTTTGAATAGTTCTACACACACACAGCATACATAGGTAGGTATCTAATTTGTGTTTTAAATATGGTTATTTTGTTATCCTGACTAATACTTTTTAATACCCATGTGAAAGTACCTACCTACCTTCCTAATAAGAATCTCTCATTGTAAATTTAATTTAACTACCTATTTATTTAAAGTACCTACACGCGCGGCTTCATTCGCGTGAATATCCTACTTTTCCCTTCGAACTTAAAGCTGTGAACTTAAACCACAATCCCCCTAGAAGGTACCTACCTACCTACCTAGGCTTTAGAATGGTGAAAAAATTAATCAAATCAGAGGAGTTTTTGAGTTCAACCCCTATCAGCAAACAAGAAATCAAACCTTTTCCTTTTTGTAATAAATCTCAATGTAACCTATTTTGAAAATATAAACACATCCTTGTGAAATAATGATTGAGATTTTTTTTATTAAAGTTAGAAAAAATCCTGTTTGAAGTTATTGCCTAATTGTGTTTTAAATGTGTCGATGCGGTTTAACTATGCATGACCTCAAAAACTTGGTGGGTAGTTTCACTTTTGATTACCCTACCTACTTACCCTACAATAGCAATACAGGGTGTCTCATTCAAATCGGTCTGTATGGGAAAGTCTGAAACTATAAGACATACGAAGATCTGTTCTGAGGAACCATGTCATCGATTTTAATAACAAGAAAAACTGCATTCTCACATTTTAAGAAACATCTGTACTCCGTTCGGGAATCGAACCCAAAGTGACCACCGCCTTTTTCAATACCGCCTCTGGACTATTTCTTGTGGGGTTACGTTAAGGATAAAGTGTACAAAACAAGCTATGACATCGTTGTAGACCTAAAAGTAGCCATAGAGACACACAAATTCACCACATGAAGATACAAAATGTAATTGTAAGATCGTTACATAAACGTGTTGAATATTGTATGGAAAAAGGCGGTGGTCACTTCGAGCACCTACTAAAATAAATTAAAGTATGTGGAAACAATGCATTTTATCCATTTTAGACATCATGTTTCATACAGACATTTACTGCTTAAAAGACCTATACAATCGATATCTAAATAGAAATAGTGTAGGTTTTTTTTCAAAATAAGCGGGTTCGATTCCTGTCGCACCTTCCGTACCTTACCTGAGCTGTAGGCCTGGGTTTAGTACGGATAATACTTGGACGACAGAACATCATACGAACGTTTCAGCATTCCGCCCAAACTGTATGCTCGGGTTTCTTACGGAACCGTTCTATTACCGATTATATGATGAATGTAAACTCCATTATATTTATTAATGGTTAGGTACATGATAGACCCCGCCATGCAACCAGAGACGAAGGCTGTTTAATGATGTATGATTCTAACATAATCAGCGCGTAAGATTGAGCTATGCTCTACCATGGTCTACTCTCGTAGTACCTTCTCTCATTTTAACGAGCTATGCTCCACCACGGCGGTCTACTCACGTAGAACCTTGTACCAACGGTCAACCAGTGCTCCTATGGCGTCTCTGGTGCTTGCGCAACCCATGGGCTACGCCCGTCCACATGACACCGTCGGACGTGGGGGCTGGGTGCCCCCACGGTGGCCTCCTCCATCCCCATAGCCACGCCCCTGTCTCCTTCGACTAGTGATCGTTAGTTGCTCCTACCCAACACACGGCTCAGAAGATCAGCCCTTCCACTGATACTCCATGACTCCCCAACAGGTAACTCGAGAGAACGGTATTCACACGTAACTCCCGGCTTGGCCGTTAGCTAGGGAGCCGCATGCTGAGGATATGATCGCCGACATGATCTCTAGGAGAAATGAATCTATTCGTTACCTCATGGCTACATGTCAAGGTCTGATCATAACTATATCTATAAAATGATTTAAGCACTTACAGGATTCCAGGGCGATGGATCCTTCTCAGGGGGTGACTGCTTACACCCTTTCTTACACACCTCACTCTCGTCACTTGTCCGTTACCTTTCCGCGCCACTAAAAAAGTGAATCATAGACAAGTTGAACATTTGTCCAAAACACCGAAGCTGTTCAGTGTTGCTACTAATAAATATTGTGTGCTTACCGTAAGGGTGATATTCTCGCGTTGATATTCTCGCCTTCCGCGACACTCCCACAAAGGAAGAAGTGACTATTGCAGCAGAGTGAATAGGTGACGCGTCCATTCTCGGATCCGTTCCGATGCGCGAACAGCGGCGCCTCTTCTACTCCTCAATGCACCATCCACTGCGTGTGGAGCCACTACTTCATCTCTTGCAGCAAGGGTATCCTGCTCAGTGTCAACGGCTTCATCACCTTCATTTTCATTTGACGCTAATTCGTCATCTTGTGGTGGACCAGAATCTACGTCCATCGGCTCAGGCTCGTCAGGGGTTTTGTTTTCCTCTCTTTGAGTCATCACTTCATGAATAGGATCTGTTCTTTTCCGGATTTGAGGGGTTTCTATAACCTCTTTAAATTCCTCAGGTGCTTCAAAGTCAGCCCGAGCAGCCATCTCCGAGTTCTTGCTCACTTGTTCTGGATTTCGGTCTTGTTCATCACTATCCGCTTCAAGTGGATAAAGATGCCCAATAGACCGTGTAAGGACTGAATCTTGAGTCTTCACTTTTGCGACCCTGCACTCATTATCACTACCTTTTATGAGGGCGATTATTTTCCCAGTCTTCCAGAATTCTCTATTCTTGGAATCTGACCATATTTGTACCACATCGCCTATTGTTGGACTGCGGTGAGACTTAATCCGTGGTTGTTTAGGTAAATGCTTCGTCCTTTCTCTCAATGTCATTAAATATTGTCTTATGAACATTCGCTTAAACTCTTCGATAATCTTGAGTCCTCTCTTCCAGCTCTGAATTAAATCAGTCTTTGCTAAAGTCCCTTCAGGAGGTGATTCTACTGAAGTAGGATCTGTCATCAAGCAATCTTGTAAGCTCAGGAAATCCGCTGGTCGCAACGTGTGTTCCAGTTCTGTTCCAGTTTGAGTAATCGGCCTAGAATTAACAACTGCCTCAATCTCTTTTATAACAGTCAGGAGTTTGCTGTCGTTCAACAGGTGTTTTTCTAGTGTTCTTTTAAGGCAGTGTTTCACAAGAGCTACCAACCGTTCATAAAATCCTCCGTGCCATGGTGCTAGTTGCGGTATGAATCTCCATTCGATTTTGTTATCTATGCAGAACGGTTTTGTCATTACCTCAGAGGTCAACTTGAAGCAAGTGGCGTTATCGGAATACATACGTTTCGGCACTCCTCGTGTTGCTGCAAACCTTCGCAGAGCTAATAGACACTCTTCAGCCGAGAGGTCATTGACAATTTCCAAATGAACAGCTCGTACAGCTAAGCAAGTAAATAGGGCTACCCATCTCTTTTCCTTTCCAGTAGGTGTATTCACAAGCATAGGGCCGAAGTAGTCCACACCGGTGAATGTAAAAGGGTTGCTGTAATTTACTCTTTCTGGAGGCAAAGCAGGTGTGGACGGAAGTTTGTATGGTCCACCGCCATGCTTAGTACATTGTAAACATCTTCTTATAATTTTCTGTACCTGGGATTTCCCTTGAGGTATCCAATATCTTTCCCGAACAATACTCAGAGTGTGTGCAGCGCCTACATGATAATTTTTTTCATGAATTTCGGTTATGATCCTTTTTGTAAAGTCACTGTCTCTTGGCAATAGTATTGGATACTTCTTGTCGTAGGTCCAGGTGGTGTTGGCCATACGCCCCCGGCATCTGATAACACCATCCACGTCTAGAAAGAGATCCAGGTTTCTCGAAAGATGTGTTCTTCGACCAGCTAATTCCTCAGGATAATATTTTTTCTGAATATTCTTGATATCTTCAGGTATGCATCCAGTTATGGGCAATACGGTTAACCGGTCTAAGCCTTTTTCTGTAGGGTCATTCCTCTCTCCAGGACAAACCTCAACCTGGGCCTCCCCGAGAGAAAACAATGCATGGTGGGTCGCATAGTGTCGATTCTCAGGCCAAGTTGTTTCTGGTACTCTCAGAAAGTCAGGGCCACTGAACCAAAGCTTCTGCTTCTCTTTCCAGAGTTCAGGCCTAGTGGCGACATCAGCTGGATTGGAATTCGTATTTATGTAATACATTTCTGTTTTTGGATGTTTCTTCTTGATCTCATTTACTCTGTTGGCTACAAACGGAGGAAGTAGTTTGTTAGAATTCATCCAGCCAAGCACCACAAGACTATCAGTCCATAAGTATTCATTTTCGATCGGATGATCTAAATTAGACTTCACGTACGATAGCATCCTACTGCCAATCAAAAAACCTAAGAGTTCTAACCTTGGTATTTTGAGCTCATCTTTGTCTTCTATCCTTGATATGCGGCATTTTCCCATAATGAAGGATACCGTAATATTTTGTCCACTCTGACCTCGCAGGTACACAACGCAAGAGAATGCATTTTTTGATGCATCTGTGAACGCATGGGCCTGATATGTCGCATCAGGGGGTTCGATTCCTACATGTCTAGGAAGCTCTACATCCTGAATTTGTTTCAGACAGTCCAGATCTTCTCTCAGCATTTGTTTCAGGTCATCAGGTAGTTCTGTATCCCACTTGAGTTTCATTTTGCAGATTCTTTGAAACAGCAGCTTCATGGGTAAGATTAATGGACACACAAATCCAAGAGGGTCATATATCCGAGCCATATCCCTAAGAACGGTCCTTTTAGTGTTGGTTGATGGGACTTGATGAAGGTTATCTGTCGATACTTTAAGTTTCAGTGTATCCTTAGCAGTGTTCCATGACAGTCCAAGAACTTTAACAATTTCCTGTTGTTCTGCCTGATGAGCCTGCGGGATCACACTCATAAGTTCTTTGTCATTAGATACCCAGTCTCTGATGTTCATCCCCAATTGTACAAATGTTTCTCTTGTCTGCTCATAAGTTTGTCTAGCTTCTTGAACACTGTCCACACTGGTGACGAGATTATCCACATAACATTTGTTAGCTACGTTCTTCAGAAGGTCTCCCGATGATGATAACATCATGTGATGCCTTATTGTTGCAGTTAGTAACATAGGACTGCTTATGATTCCAAAGGGTACACGGCAGAATCGTAGGTACATCAGGTTATCGTTTCTTGGCTCTTTATTGAGGTCTTTGATCCATAAGAACCGTGTCACGTCTCTATCCTCTTCTTGTAGTCCAACTTGTAGGAATGCTTTCTCAACATCAGCCATCATACCTATCTTCTTCATTCTGAACTTGAGTAGCAGTGCTGTCAGATCTTCAAGAAATGAGGGTCCACTGTAAAGACATTCATTGAGACTTTTTTGACCTGATGTCTTAGCCGAAGCATCATAAACAAGTCTCCCCCGTTTCCCTTTCTGTTTAACCATGTGATGCGGAAGGTAGTGAACAGGCCGGTCGGATGTTTGGTGTAATTTTGGGTTGATCTCTTCAATTATTCCAGACTGAAGCTGTTCTTTTAAAATATTATCATATTCTAGGAGTGCATCTTTGTCTATTCTTTTTAACAAACTCTTTAGTCTACCTATTGCTAAACCGAAATTGGAAGATAGTTCCGGAGGGTACTGAATCCATGGCCACTTCACATAGTATCTACCATTTTGATATTGAACAGTCTCTGTGAAATGTTTTACTGCTTCCTCTTGCCTCGTGGACTTGGGATTATCTGATATACCAATACTCTCAAGTGACCACAGAAAGTTTACATCAATATTTCTCAGAGGTAAGTCTGGTTCTGCAAAGTATGGACAGCTTGGTATGTGGCATTGACAGTATGTGGTCACAGTCAAAGCAGAGGTCTCTTCATTAACATGGGTGTTGCCGGAAAGAATCCATCCAAAATCAGTGTTAACCAAATAAAGGTTTGGTGACAATACAATTTTCTCATCCCTCATGAAGGAACAGTAATAGTCGTTACCTATAAGAAGGTCAATGCCCTCCCCGGTAGATTCATCATCAGCAGGTATATCTATAGATTTATTAAAAAATTTAGCAACAGGAATCTTACTTGTTATATGATCAACAATATTTACTTGCAGTTTTCTGGTAATTCTTCTCTTCGTTTCAATTATAATTTCAGACACTGGACTTATGGTTTCTTTTGGATTTGTAGCACCAAAGGTATAAATTAATAATAAATCTTCTTTCATATTAACCAATTCTAAGAATTTTGCTGTTTTCTTAGTGATATAACTGCGCTGGCTTCCACTGTCTAAAAGCAGCCGAACGATCATAAGCTTTGATATCTTACTGGGGTTTTTTATTTTTCCCACTGCAGTCTGTAAATATGTACAGTAAGATAAATTACAAATAACCTCTGAGAACTCATTATTATTGCAACTTCCCTCACCTTTGGTTGCAGGTTTTGGGCAGAACATCACTAGGTGGTCCTCATTGCAGCGGAAGCAAGATATCTTTTTGTTGCACTTTTCGCTCTTGTGGTTCAAGCTTAGACAATTTAGACAGCGGCCTTGCAGTTTGTCCTTCCGTTCTTCTATTGTTTTGACTCGTCTGCAATCTGCACTACTGTGGTTTCTGAGATCACAAAAAAGACAGGCTCTTCCCTTTTTTCTTGGAGGCTCATGCTTATTGTCGTGGGTGCCTTGTCGTTTTTTGGATTGGCCACGTTCATGATGACCGTCTGCTTTCCTTCTATGTCTCCTGGGTTTACTTGACTGGACAGCTGCATGGAGAGTGCCGGTTGTGGCTGAGGATAGATCATTTTCAGTTGACTCCTTAATTTCCACAGCTGAAGACGAGTTTCCTGGCCTAAGTATTGCTGACCTTTCCATAGCCAAGATGATCCTGTCCAGGTTTGCCCTTATTGTGGCCATATTATCGTCAGTCCCAATCAGATGAAGCTCGTGATTGACCTGTTCCGGGAATTTGCTTAAAACTAAGGCTCTCAGATGGTTGCCGTTACCTGGCTCTCCTAATTGTTCCAAGATCCGCAAATGGTGTTCGATGTTGTCTAGCGTAGTTCTGCAGTCCCCGCTAGACTGTTGAGCCCTTGGAATATTGTTTAGGGCCAAGTAGTGTGAGTCAATCTGTAGTGTTGTGGATCCAAAGCGTCTTTTAAGCGTGTCTAGAGCGACCTTGTAATTATCTTCTGTTGTAGGCAAGCCTGCCACTGCTTGCAAGGCAACCCCTTCTAGACAGCTTACTAAATATGATAGCTTATCGACATCTGGTATCTGTTTCTGATCCACATTACCGCGAAATTTGTCCCAGAACTCACACCACTTGGTCTGGTTTCCATCGAATTTCGGCAATTCAAGCTTGGGGAGCTTTGTAGATGATGTTGACGCTGGTGTACTCTCTATCTGCAGATGTTTCGATAGGGCGTCCATCATATCTTCGGCCGCCATTTGTTGCTCGAAGCATTCATTAGCTACAGACTGGTTCGGGTCCTGTGAGTTTTTTAAGTAATATTTTGTCTCACCGTCCAGTTTATCTAGCAGTTCCTTTAGGGTAGCAATGTGCTGTCTAATGGTCATCTCGTCAATTCCCGCTGCGCACTCGGTCTGAAAAGACTCCATTCTCTCCACAAGCCTGTCACGACGCATCTTTACTCTTTGTCGCAGAGCCTCTTCCATTTTATTCTCGATACTTATATAGTCGACACTGATTTTTAACAACTTGTCGAATAACAAAACTTCCTTATACTTAAATTCACTAAAAACTTAATATTATCACTAATATTATTTGGATTCGCAGCTTAGCACCGGTAAGAAACTTTCCAAAAGGTTAGCGTCACGGAAGTTGCTAATAGTGTTGTGAAAACGTCGTCGAATCGTAAACACAATATAAAACAGTAAACTTTATGGTCACTAATTACTTCCTGTAATATTTACGCACTATATTTCATCCTTGAAATAATTGATGGCGCTGCTCGTCAACAAGAAGCCAAAAATTACGCCAAAAGCGACTTTAAATCTCTAACATAATACTAGCTCCAAATACCACTGTTTCACAATAAGTTGGCTTGATTTTAGATAAATAGAAGGATACAAATGTGAAAACCGCAAAACGACCCGAACTTTCATCCACAGATTAAATATTAGTAAACATGTCAATTGAAGCATGAAGGATGACAACATTATTACCAACCAAACCACCCAAACGAAAATAAAGGTGCTATTACACTACCCGATATTTATAAAAAAATTAAGTCGTGTAGGGTGAAAATAAAACAATACACATGTTCTTTAATTATTGTTAATATAAAACAAAACAATAGTAGAAAATATACTTATTAATGCGTAGAGTGTTTAATCGTAGATCATAACAATTGCAAATTTGAAATGAGGGTTAAAGTTAGCATCTCCACCATTTCTGTCGCACCTTCCGTACCTTACCTGAGCTGTAGGCCTGGGTTTAGTACGGATAATACTTGGACGACAGAACATCATACGAACGTTTCAGCATTCCGCCCAAACTGTATGCTCGGGTTTCTTACGGAACCGTTCTATTACCGATTATATGATGAATGTAAACTCCATTATATTTATTAATGGTTAGGTACATGATAGACCCCGCCATGCAACCAGAGACGAAGGCTGTTTAATGATGTATGATTCTAACATAATCAGCGCGTAAGATTGAGCTATGCTCTACCATGGTCTACTCTCGTAGTACCTTCTCTCATTTTAACGAGCTATGCTCCACCACGGCGGTCTACTCACGTAGAACCTTGTACCAACGGTCAACCAGTGCTCCTATGGCGTCTCTGGTGCTTGCGCAACCCATGGGCTACGCCCGTCCACATGACACCGTCGGACGTGGGGGCTGGGTGCCCCCACGGTGGCCTCCTCCATCCCCATAGCCACGCCCCTGTCTCCTTCGACTAGTGATCGTTAGTTGCTCCTACCCAACACACGGCTCAGAAGATCAGCCCTTCCACTGATACTCCATGACTCCCCAACAGGTAACTCGAGAGAACGGTATTCACACGTAACTCCCGGCTTGGCCGTTAGCTAGGGAGCCGCATGCTGAGGATATGATCGCCGACATGATCTCTAGGAGAAATGAATCTATTCGTTACCTCATGGCTACATGTCAAGGTCTGATCATAACTATATCTATAAAATGATTTAAGCACTTACAGGATTCCAGGGCGATGGATCCTTCTCAGGGGGTGACTGCTTACACCCTTTCTTACACACCTCACTCTCGTCACTTGTCCGTTACCTTTCCGCGCCACTAAAAAAGTGAATCATAGACAAGTTGAACATTTGTCCAAAACACCGAAGCTGTTCAGTGTTGCTACTAATAAATATTGTGTGCTTACCGTAAGGGTGATATTCTCGCGTTGATATTCTCGCCTTCCGCGACAATTCCCGAACGGAGTACAGACGTTTTTTAAAAAGTATGAATGCAGTTTTTCTTGTTATTAAAATCGATGACATGGTTCCTCAGAACAGATCTTCGTATGTCTTATAGTTTCAGACTTTCCCATACTGACCGATTTGAATGAGACACCCTATATGTATATTAGATACGTAATCCTTTCTTTGGAAATTCTTATCAAAGATAGGTATCTTTCCCTTATCTAATTATTATTGGTTGTTAATAACAAATAGGTATTGTCCAAATTTCCGAAAAAAATCTTAATCACTTCAAATAGCATAATTTGCCTAAATAGGTAGATTTCAACCAAAATAAAGAGCTTGTATAAATGCCCAGTATAGCTTAATCAGTTTCACAACTACAATGCGCTGCGTGTTGTAGTGACCCCAAAGGGAAGGTGCATTTGAAAGCATTAACGCCAAAAGTATAATTTCTGTTTTTTTTTGTTTTTTTTTTATGTTTATTATGTTTTTACTCTGCGTATTTCAAGCTGTTGCCAATAAATATTTTTTCTTCTTTCTTTCTTCTTCTTGAAAAACTATCAGAGGCATTTGACGATTGGGGTGTTCACTGTTCGCCTCTGTACGCGTGTTAGACTCCTTGGTAAGAAAGTATCACGCAGTAGCAGGAAGTTTTGATAAAGTCTTAGATTGATACATACATACATACATACATACATAAACTCACGCCTTTTTCCCATGAGGGTAGGCAGAAACTACAGAGCGCCATACGCTACGATTCTTACATACTTCTTTTGCTTCGTTTACATTCATACATGTTGTCATACACTCACGCCGGTTGCGAGTTCTACGCACCTGACCTTTCTGAAGAACCTCACCAATAAGGTCTATGTATGTCCTTCTAGGGCGTCCCCTCCCGGCGTTCCCACTTACATCTGCCTTGTAAATACCTTTCGTTAGTCGCCTTTCATCCATCCTTTCAACGTGACCAAACCATCTAAGCATACTCTTTTCAATTTTTGTTACTACATCTTCTTTTAAAGCACAACGTTGCTTTATCACATCATTCCTCAATCTGTCATTAATTGTTACACCACACATACTTCGCAAGGAACGCATTTCTACAGCATTTATTCTACTTTCATGCCTCTTTTGCCACGCCCAACATTCACTTCCTACAATGTGTCCCAAATTGTGTTTTATCAACAGTCATTCATTAAGTAGATTTCAAAGAACTGTACTGATTATATTGCATTAGGTTCAATGGCCTGAATTTTTTGATTGTGATATTTTTATCTCATGGATAAATATTATGTAATTTTTTGGGTCATGTTTTTTTCTATTTTATAGAGGATATAGAGGGCTGGCGTAGACTAAGCTAGGCCGAAATGTTAGAGCCAATGAAATATCAACGTTTATAAATCATTTATTTCAATTAAACTCTGTGGTTTTAACCTTTATGCCTCGAGGGAACGCCAAAGTTTGAAAAAATCGTCTTGCCATATTTGATTGCTATTTCAACGATAGCATAATTTTTACTTACTTCTAATCTAAATCTCTTATACCTAATTACTCTCATGTCGGTGCTTGTTTTTAATTAAAGAAGAAGCGCCGAAAATCCTTGTTAGCTAAGATATGACGATGAAAACACAGTTAGATCATAGTCAATTTGTTTTAGGATGCTTCTCGGACCATTTCGTGTCATTCCGGGACCACTTATAGTGGTCACTAGTGGTCCACGTACTACTACCGGTTAAAAAACATCAAACTCAAGTTAAATTAAAGGAGTATTCAGCGCATCCATTTCTAAGCTCAACCATCCAACCGCAACTAAATTGCTCCTTAAAGCGCAACCACGATGAAGGATAGAGAATGGTATGGTGGATAAATTAATTAAATCGATAGACAGTTTCAAATCAACTGACCTATTTGTTTATTTATTAAAAGTACCAAGAGTACCAGGTCAACATAAATTAACTGGAACTAAGTACCTTTTCAAGCAGCTTTTGGTCAATAATACATACAGGTTCATTAATTTGAAAAATGAAAGATGATCCAAGTTTGAAATAAAAATCCGATTGGCTATTGTTAGTGTTTATTGTTTTAGTACAGTTTAGCTTCTGTAATAAACATATAGACGTGTTAAACGAGCTATGATTAGATTTTAGAACCGTCTCGAACAGTTGGCAAGACGCCTACTAGATCCAAGGATATTGGTATTAACCTAATTACAATACTACAGTTTGAAACGATGACTATAAGTAGATGTATACGTTCTTTTGCTTTAAATGCTGTTTTAGGTAATGTAACCTACCTCAATTAGGTACCGTACGTACCTAATTGAGGTAGGTATCCAGGGAGTTGACCATGACCTACGGCAATAAAGGCCAAACATTTTTCACTGAGGCCCATAATGAAAAAAATAGGTATGCATTTTGTTTTAAATTGCAATTGTTGACTAGTATAAAAAAACTTATGGCATTAATTAAAAGACATTCAATATTTATAGGCGGGACATGACGAATAAAATTGTACTTGAACCTCATCCTGTTTGTTATAAATTAGAAAAGCTATCAAAGAAATTTTACACATTGGGGTAGCTTGATGTGCTGGCCTCTGTATTTAGTAGGTAGGTAGGTAGGTACGCGAGGTTCATGACTCCCCAAGTAGCACAGATAGCTGTTTAACTACTCACTTTTAGAACTATTGGAAACTCTATGCGTATTAAGACTCTTTTAAGAGTTCACTGGTGATCCTACAGGTGCATAATAGCTGTCAGTGATATTTAAACAGCTTAGGCTGATTAAGAGCTGCATTAAGGCTGATTAAGACCGACAAAACTACCATTAATACGCTATGAGTGCTATAAAGGTATATTTTCAACGACTCTATTTAGCTTTTAACCTTTTCTAATGCCTTAACCGTAGTAAGGGCTGTTTAGTGGATGTAATTACGCCAAATGCTGTATAAGTAGGTTTTTGTGAACTCCTATTACACTGACTTTTTAAAGGGGCATATGTGAACTATTATGACATTAATAGCTGTATATTGGATGATTTGTGGCCCACATAACAGCTTATTGCTGAATACGTCTACCGCTAATCAGCCTTAATACTACCATTGATATTGTCTGCGTAGCGGCTGTTTAAACATACACTAGATGCCTCGCAGCTGCTTAGAGACTCACTAGTGTATCTAATTAACGGCTTCGACTTTATAGTGGTTCACATAAGTACCATAAATCAGACTTTATCTGAATAAAAGTAACATGTGGTACTGTAAACAGTCAGTGTCTAGTTGAAGATGGCAATTATCTGACGTATATATTTTGTTGCCTTATAAATATGAATTCGCCTTATTCGTGGAAAATGAAAGCAAGAACAGGAGGCATTCGAAGAAAATTATCGAAAGAGTACCAAAGAATTATGAAGACAGAAGAAATACAAACTTCAAGTCGGGAAGTAACGCAAATTGTGACAAGCAGTTTGAAACAGAATGGTTCCGTACAAAATGTTAGTCGCAATAGCTCAGAAGATGTTGCACAAATTCACATTCAACAAATTATGTGTGTCCAAGTTCTTCTTCCAGTAGGAAGAAGAACTTGGACACACATAATTTGTTGAATTGAACAATTAATATTATCACCTTGGTGATAATATTAATTGTTCAATTCTAAACACCGGCAATTATAACTCAGAAAAAATACTAGTTCTGAAGATGATGACGACGGCAACTATAGCGATGATGTAAAACACTCATTGTTTAGAGAAAAAAATAGAATATGGGCTGTAGAAAAGAGTATTAACCTGTTGCTTTAAAAGATCTGGCAGCAATGATCAACAACTTGATTCCGCAAATATTACCATCTGATTCAAGGACAATTTTAGCAACTCCTCGAAATGTCAACATAAAATAAATCGAAGGTCCTGCTTTAAAAGATCTGGCAGCAATTATCAACAACTTGATTCCGCAAATATTACCAGCTGATCCAAGGACAATTTTAGCAACTCCTCGAAATGTCAACATAAAATAAATCGAAGGTGGGGAATACTGGCACAATGGAGAAGCCAATTCTGTGATTAAAATTTTGAATAGTAGGGATGAAGCTCTAGACGAAATTTCATTAAATATTAATTTTGATGGATTGCCAATATTTAAAAGTTTTAAGCACGAATTTTGGCCAATTTGATGTAACATACTCGAAAATACTGGCATACTCATTATTGGTATTTACTTTGGAGTTGGAAAACCAAAAAACTTGGACAGTTACTTAGAAGCTTTTATTAATGACATGAAAAAAAATTCGCTCCATACTTTCTAATTCAATTTCTGCCTGTTGGTACGATAACAAATTTTGCCTTTTAGATCATAATTCATTTTCTTCCAATCAGGATTCGGCTTCGAATGTTCTTCCTTGATCAGCTTCAAAATGTTTTTGTTCTTTAAAGGCTGGTACAATGCTCAATCAATCACCATCCGGTTCTGAAGTACTAACGATCTTAAAAGGCATTATTCTGTAATAAAAAATGAAACAATGGTATCATCTGGGTAGGTAGGTAGTATTGTTAACAATTATTTTGTTACAGTACAGTTATCCATACGATGGTTTTAAAAATAATACTACGGATCCCTAAAGAGTCTGTTTAACAACTGTTTAATAGTTCACATTATGGTTAACGGTAGAGCTTGTGGACCATTAAAAGTAAAGAAAACAGCTTATAGCTACATACAGTTCACATGTGTAATTTTATTCAGTTTTTTGCTGATAAACAGTACACTAGTGAACTATTACACAACCTTTTGCAGCAAATAAGAGTTTTAATTATTCACGTCGCTGTTTAACATTATATTGTATAACCTATAAATATACTGATTAATTTTTCAACTTTTATAATATTTTGTGTAAGAATTAGGAATGTATTGCATTAGTTTTTACTTCCTGATAACATAATAATTACTTTTTATCTTATGATTCTCTTCAAAGCACCAAAAATTGTTTATTCAAGTTTTCCTCACGGCTTATTTATATCATTAAACTTATTAAAAACAGAATATTTTTGTGGCGCACTAAAATTTTATTAGACAATACATATATATAATATCAGTGAAATTACATTCCCAATCGTTTTTCTTTTATTAATATGTAAAACAATGTACTTACAAGAGAATATGAATATAATATCCACGTATAATTCACTCCACGAAACAAGTGTTCAATTAAATTAGCAGCTTGTAGAGTTATGTTTCCTTCTATTCTTCACTTTTACACTGGTCGCAAGCAGCCTTTCCCGGATTAAGACATCTTTTAAGAGCTTAGATGTGACATATTTACTGAATAAAGAGTAATTTGTTATCTTTTAGTCAGTCGATATTCAGCGCATAGTACTGTCGTTACCCTTTATAACACTGTTAAATTGCTGCTACACAGCTCCTAAGCAGCAACGTGAACTTAACGCTGAATAATTTGTGCCCATTTAAGAGTTATAAGAGCTGTATACGACCCTATACAGCCCTTGTGTAGCTTTTTTATTCAGCTTTAAGCATGACAGGAATCGGTTATTCGGCTGATAAGCAGCATAGTGTGCTACTTGGGTCATAATTAATTTAATTTTAATTGACAACTAAAAAAGTTAGAAATACCGTACAATGTTGAAGTTTGTTTTATCCATTTCAATAAATTTCTCCTACCTATTTATTACGATAAATACGCCTAAACAAAGAATCAGTAAGTACCTATAACATTGAAATCCTTTTGGGGGCTGGAGTTGACCAGCAGGCCATATTTTACCTACCCCGGACCTAAAAAACTACTCTGGTGTTCCCTCTCCACATGGACCGATCACGGAAACGTATGTACGTTTGCCACGACCTATCCTTGGCCTTTTTGGTTTTTTTTTGGTGCGGGGTGGAAAATCCTCATGGATGTCCTCCGCCCCGGGGAGGGCGAAGGATTCTGTCAGACTCCTGCTGAATAAAAGCCACCCCGGTGTTCAGAAGGTACTAACGCAAACCTATCCCTGACCTAGTCCAAAATCACTTAAGATTATTGAGCTAGTGCCAATGATATTATAAGTAAAAAGGTGTCTAGTAGATAGGTTATAAGCGCATTCTAAAAAAGTAGCACCACGAAAAGTAACCCTGAGTAGTCGTGGCTTTAAAAGTACCTTTAAATCTCTTTGACTTAAATTATTGATGATTTCGCAATATGGATGACAATTGCAACATCCAAAACGCGTGCTCGCTTTTGCTAATTTTATTTAACCAGTCATTTAGCTCTACTTAAGGATAGAAAATAAAATAAACACAATGACAGTAACATATTTAACATTATCTTTTGTGGTTCCACTGGTGTACAAACCACGCGGTCTAAGAATATTCCAGATTGATACACAGAAGCTAAAATAAACCTTATTGTACAAATTTTTAGGGCTAATTTCGTTAACCTTAGTGGGTCGAAATATGAAGTGCCTAGTACGACCTAATCATTTTAAACCTTATTTCAATGGCACAAGGTGCTGCTTTTCTGTAAAACCTACACTATGACGTGGACCTCTATAATTCATTGTTTAGACAACAAAGGTTGCAGGATAACATGATACCATACAACTGTACCAGTGGATCCTTGGGTTTGTAAAATTGAATACATTTCAATGTATTTCCTACAAGTAAATAAAACACCTGCCTATCCTTTGCCAAAGAGATTTTACGAAAGGTACACCTACTATTAGAGAGGTCATACGAAAAAATATCATAGAAAAACTTCGATCCCATGGGTCTCAGTAACGTTATCTAGCACTAGCAGACGTCACGCGGTTTCACCCGCGTAGTTCCCGTTCCCGTGGGAATATAGGGATAAAAAGTAGCCTATGTCACCCGGGGATAGTGTAGCTTCCCAACGGTAAAAGAATTTTACAAATCGGTCCAGTAGGTTCGGAGCCTATTCGATGCTAACAAACAAACAATAAAACTTCTCCTCTTTATAATATTACTACAGATAATAAAGCAATATTAAAGCGTCAGTGGAGCGTATACTAATCAAATCAAATCAAAAGTCATTTATTCAAATTAGGCTGAGGATTAGCACTTTTTGAACGTCGAAATTACATAAGACAGTCCCCCAAAAAGCCCGCCCTCCGCTAGACTAGCCTAAACTAGACTAAACGACTTGTGAAAATTTCGTCGTGATTTTCAGTCCATATAGTACCTACCTGCCAAAGTATTAAATGTTTTTTCTTTTCACTATATCGGCGTCGGCTCGAGACCTAACGGAATGCATCTGAACACCTTATACATGAAACGACTGCTTATCTGACCTCCACAACCCAATTACTGGGCAACAGCGTTACCTTTTAGTAAGACTTTCAAGTTGTCAGACTTTTGGGCGACCTACGAATGATACCCGTTTGGTACTATGCGTTTCAAATGAGAATAGGAATGACTTTGCGCCATGTTGCGACGTCATAGCTGTCAATTTCAATAAATTCGGTAAGATCAGCAAAACAAAGTTTTGTCTAAATATAATTTATTTACGAATAATGATCGAATCATTTTCTAAATTGTACTCTCAAAGTATTTGTTTACATTATAGATAATCTCTCGAGCCCTCCCATGCAAAACAGCGCCTCGTTCACATTTTCGAGCAGTCAGTGAGATGAAAATAAAAACAAATATCATCAACAACAACAAACAACCGTGTAACAAACAGAATTAATAAATAAAACGTTACCATTCCACAAGACTAATTAATTTAAGACGTTTTTCATTTTGAATAACTTTGACTTCGTAAAACAAAAAAAAAGAAAATATTTGAGACGCGATTATGGTTTCGTTGCAGGCCGTACTTTTCAAGTGACATTTGACAGATAGAAGTCATTGACGTTCCTATTCTCATTTGAAACGCATAGTACAGCGGATTAACGTGATTTACGAGGAACGAAACGAAAAATTTGGGGTAATGGATCATGAATGTAATGGATAATCTTCAATTCACAGACCGCCTTCGTTATTCGTAGCTTAACCTTCGAACGACCCCAGCGGCTGTTATCATTTACTAACAAGTCTTACATTTCGTAGTTATGTAGTAGCAAGTTGACTTAAAAATAGTTTTTAGTAAGTATTTCAACAAGCTCATAAGCTCATCTTCTTTAGCTGGCTTTGACTCTCATCTTCTTTTATAAATCCTTAATTTCTACGTTATACAAGATTACCTACTTACTACTTTCTTTAAAAAAAAAAACTTGCGTACCCAGAACCGGATTAATTACTAACATGGTCATAGTAAATATTCGTTTCATGCGGGAATCGAACCATGCAGCGCAGCGGCCTATTGCTCAGCCATTGCGCTAACCGAGTTGCCAATGAAATAAAGATACAACGTCACACTTGTTAAATCGGAGATGGCAAGATGGCCTGGACAAATTTAACGACCCACTTTGGCCCTGGATCGAAAACACTAGAAATCATGGGGAGAGGCCTTCGCCCAGCAGCAATGAGATGATGCGGGCTAGCTGCAGTATCAGTATCAAATAATGTATTCTAACTTGCAAGATGAAGAGTTTCTAGTGTTTCCCTTTGTGTATTCTCAGAAACCAGGTTAGGTCTATGCCGGTTTCCTATTAATTCTGGTTACATACATACCTAAACTCACGCCTTTATCCCATGGGGGTCCGCAGAAACTACAGAGCGCCATCTGCTACAACTCTTTGATACTTTTGTTTAATTACATTAATTCATGTACTCACGCCGGTTGCGAGTATTACGCCCCTGACCTTTCTGAAGACCCTCGCCAATAAGGTCTATACATACATGTCCTTCTTGGGCGTCCCCTGCCTGTTCACTTACATGAAATACCAAAGGAACCATTTATTTCCGAAGATCATTCAAGAAACTCTTCGAAAGTTCAAAATATTTTCTTACTCTGATCCTTAGATCAATAATAGTACTAGATTCCCGATAAGCGCTTCAAAAACGGCCCGAAAAATAAGAGCACAAATACTGTTGTGCTCTTATTTCTAATTAGTATGGTCCAATCATAGCCAACGTTAAGACGTCAAAATGCCGCAGTGCGCGTTTAAAAATTGTGTAAATAATCACCGTAACACCAACATTTCGGAAGGAATATCTTTTTTTCGGTGAGTTTATATCAATATGTATTTATCATAAAATAAAAACTGAATTAAATAGTAAATAAAGTCTTCTAGCAAATATTATGATTGTTTGACCAATGTTTGCTACAACGCGCCAACTATTGTAACAAACATCGACTATTCTGGAAAAGGGAATGCATGGAGTAGTATTGTTATTTTATGTTTCTTTTTTTTAATGAAATTTTTGTTTGTAGATTTCCTAGCGACACATTTCGCTGTGCAGAATGGGTATTTATTGAATTATACAAGCGGTCCCCCGACACAACGATGCTTGGATTAAAATATTACTTCTTTTATTAAACTTAAAAGGTCAATACATATTATTTTGTTACTTTTTACAGGATACTTTTGCGTGGGGGGTTTGATATTTTTTTTTTGCTGTTTAATTTTTATTATCATTAAGTAACTATTAATATATCCGGAAATACTAACAGATGTCGATTGGTTAGAACATCAGTTCAAAAATTACAGGTACATTCATTAATGATTCACAATCGAAACGTTTTACATAATGATACTTTCTAAATGAAAATGCTTGATTTGCTACTAAAAATGTTAAAATCGGTATGTGTGTACCTACATTTTTTTAAGAGTTCCTTCAATTCTTCAAGGTTCCCTCATGAAAATGACAGAGTACTGAGGTAACAAACGCTTAAAAACAAACATAAAAAAAAAATTGGTCAAACAATCATTATATTTGCTTAAAGACTTTATTTACTATTTAATTAAATTTTTATTTTATAAATACATATTGATATAAAAAAAAAATACAAACGAATTGATAACCTCCTCCTGTTTTTGAAGTCGGTTATTAATAATTTGATGTCATACTATGATTTTTCACCAGCTGCGCCCCGCGGTTTATCCCGCGTAAACCAGGAGTAGTTAAAAGTAGCCTATATGTTAATCCAGGATATAAGCTACCTACATACTAAATTTCATCCAAATCTGTTCTGCCGTTTGAGCGTGAAGAAGTAACAAACATACAAACACACACACATACACACTCAGTAACTTTTGCCTTTATAATATTAGTGTGAAAACTTCTAAATCGCATACAAAAGGCGCATTCATTTTTTTTGCGGGTTGATTATAATGAGCCAACCCGCAGACAATTAATAGCAATGTCCTAATAAAATAGCTATTGTACTAATTTAGCCCTACTACTTTTTTAAAATGGGTCAAATGTAATTATTTGCTACCATATAAAACAAACCTTCGCTCGCATAAGAAATATAAATTATTATTCTGCTACTCGTCTTTCAATTCTTACTGTGTTCTGAGCATTGAAATGTCATACCAAGAAATACGTCTAGTTCCAAAATAGAGTAAAGACGAAATTGTGAACAAAACGTTTTTAACCGTATTTTCTAGGCCTTAAGTTTAATTTTAGAATAAATATTTTTGTACTTATTATAAAAATGGCTTTTATTTTTCAGTGATATTTTAAATTTATTCCTTTTACTTTTCTCCGATGACAGAAGGACTTAGGCATAAATATTTTGCAATTGTAATTAAACTTTATGCTTGAGTGTCTAGGTTTATAATGAACTGAACTTGATAATATTATAAAACTTCTTTCAATATTTCGTAATAAGAAATGTAATTGTTTATGTGTGTGTAAACGTGGACACTTTAGCGACGTATTTTTGTTCCTGATCCTGTATCTAGTGCTATTATTGATCGAAGCTCTGATCAGTATGAAATTATTCTTCATCAATATTTCATGAAACCCTCCGTCGACCGTTACCTTCGTGATTATATCGCATCGATTTCCAATAGTTATTACGTATTCGTAAATAATAAACATTCATCAATGTCAGATCCCACTGCATGATAAAATTGTTTACTAAGCTGTATTGATTTGCATTAAAATTTACATAGAGGTGATCGATATCATGGGATATTGTTAGACTGCTTTCGAAGTCGAAAATATTGATTTAGAACATTCGACACTCATTTTACTGAACTTAATATAACGTATCTAAACTAAGAGGACTTTTAGAAATTCTAGATTTTATGACAACGTACAATGGACGGCAGAAATGGTACTTAACATGTTATTTTTAGACCAGTAGACAATATATTTCAATTGCAATGTGTCATACCTTCATATCAAACGATAAAGTGTGCAGTGCGCTTACGTCATTTTGATAACAATGTTTTTACGTCTGTCTTTCGAGCGATGACCACGAGATTATTAAAATGTGTTTTAATATGATATGCGTCGTAACCATCTCTACACCTGCCTTACCTTTGGCCATCTATATTGGAGTCGATTTCCACTGTAATCGGATGCAGCTGTATACCAATGTTTTACATAGAGCGACTGCATATCTGGACTCCACAACCCAGTGACTGTCAGACTTTCGGAATTCTAACTTTCCGTATCGACTGCCAGGGCCAACAGCTTAGCGTGCTTTTCGAGGCACGGCGGGATCTTGGTATATTAAATTAGTAGTAACAATTTGTTTTCTTCTATTTCCAGGAATAAATCACAGCAGCAGCCACCAGCCAGTGTTCCACCAGAGCTTGGAACAAATCGACCTCATCAACTCAGCAGCGACCACCCCTATCAGTCTCCTAGTCCAATCTCTCGTCAAACAACTATGTTCCCTTCTAGAAAAAGACACCATCAGAGCTAACCAGCTCTATAACACAATATGTGAGAAGCTGCATAGTATGAACCTCATAGATGACTCCTACGCCATGGGAGAGTTCGAAGCAATGAGGAGTCAGTACCAAAGAGCCCTTTACCAACTTGTAGCAGTTGCCAGCGGCTCCGAAATCCCAATAACCCTCCCAGCAACATGGCCTATAGTCCAACCATCAGGCCTCGAGTGGTCCAGATACCACCGTGAATTTGAAGAGCTTTACTTCATAGCTGGTGGGGGATTTGGAAGCGTCTTCAAAGCTAAACATAGACTGGATGGTGTCGAATACGCTGTCAAAAAGGTTTTTATAAAATCTTCTGACGTAGATTCCATCATGACACATTTAGCTGAAGTAAAAACTATAGCGAGTCTCAATCATCCCAACATAGTGAATTACAAAGCTGCTTGGCTGGAGCCAATGATAGAATCTACCGTCAAAAAGAAGCGTAAATTTAAGATGGACATGGACAGCGAAGACTTTACCATCAACTCAAACCTGATATCGTCCGCCCAGCCGAACATAATAACGTCGTTCAAGACTCATAACTCAAAGGAGTTGTTTACTCATAAAAGTCTGTCCGATTTTGTGATTTCGTTCAAGGACTCCAACAGCTTTGCGAGTTCCAAAGAAGATTTGGACGAGTCGGAGTTCTTGTCGGAAGAAGACACAACCTCCGCTCGTGACGAGAACGCTGTCTGCAATTTATTTACTAGCAAAGAATTTGAGAACTGCTCGCGAGTTAACTTAAAATGGGCGACGTTGTATATCCAGATGACATACTGCCAACAAACCCTGAAGCAGTGGCTTGACGACCGGAACTTGCAGATGACTGCCACTCGAAAAGGATCCGAGGATTCTGGTCTTCACCACTCAGATTCGTCCGAGTCATCATGTCTTGAGTCTCCTGACCTGACGTATCCTGTAGCTTGGACCCATATTGATGTCCTCATAGACATGTTTACACAATTGGTGAAAGGTCTGCACTATATCCACTCTAGAGGAATCATTCACCATGATATCAAGCCTAGTAACGTGTTTGTAGCGCAGACTGAAGGTGGAGTGACAGTCCAGTTGGGTGATTTTGGCCTGGCGTGTCCCTTGCAACAATCTCATAGTGGACTGGCATTGGGAACGCATCTGTATGCTGCGCCTGAGCAATTGGAAGGACAGTGTAATCCTAAGGTGAGTTAATAAGTTTGAAACATTAAAATCGAATGAGCAGTAATGTTCCCTACTCCATGTTTAGTGTTTTTATTTTACAAAGAGCATAATGCCAAATCATATTTTTTTTCATGGTCCAAGTTGAACATTATGGAGTTGCGAATATTCTATTGCTAGTAAATTGTTTGGTTTAGATGTTAAAATTAGGCGTAAAAGCATGATGTACTGTAACTGTTGACTCTGTCAGACGGAATTACTTAGAACCAATAAAAACATTGAAATCACTTTAAAAGCATTAGCCAGCATTATAATATTAATTTTATCTCATTTCAGAGCGACATGTACAGCCTCGGCATCATTCTTCTTGAGATGGTGGAACCCTTCAGCACTGACATGGAACGAGTCAAGACTATAACAGACCTTCGCAAAGGTCAGATTCCTGCCCATTTGACTGCCAATTACCCTAAAATCGCCCACATCATAGGCAAGTTGGTACAAAGACGACCAGCAAAGAGGTTGGATACGGCACAGCTCATAGAAGAGCTAAAGAACTTGTCTGAAAACAAAGATGACGTAATAAAGTCCCTAAGGGAAGAGCTGGCCGCAAAGGATGATGAGATTGCCAGGTTAAAAATGATGTTGGCGACACTTAATTTTCAAGCTTAGTGATAATAATTATTATGGTTCGATTGTAGAGGTTAGTGTGGATGAGAGGTAAACATTTTTGTGCGTTTACTTGCGAAATAATACTTTTTGAAAGTGTACTTCTTAAAACCTGCGCGTGTTTGTGTGTGATATATTTAATAATACATATAGTATTACGGAATGATTTCTTTTTGTTTTATTTTTTAAATATAATTTTATTTTGGAGAGGTTAAAATACCAGCAGCAAGTCATGTAATTAATTAAAAAAAACTTTATTTACAAAATCTAACACGCATATATAAATTATTATCTTATTCTAACGTTATTTACAGTCTTAAAATTATATTATGTTAATCTGACGCTGTCGTGCGTATCGTGGCGTGGTCGGGACTCGGGAGCCGACTGACGTGTGCGAAGCTTCATTGAAGCTAATTGGTGGGATGCGCGTGCGCACGCTACAGGACGGCGTCCACCGCGTGGATCACGCCGTTCGTCGCGGGGATGTTGTGCGTTATCACTTGTGCGTTGTTCACTTTTATCCGACCTGCAAAAAAACAAGTTCCGAATGAAATAATGTTTCAAGTCATGAAAATGCCTCCTAGAGAATAGTGATTCACCTAATACGTAGCATTTAGGTTTTTTTATGAATTATATTCTATATACACGAACATAAATAAAATTGGGAAAATAAGTAAAATTGTAGTATCCGTTTGTAATGTTCAAATCATAGCTTTTACTAAATGCATTATGTAACAGAACGGTAGACGAAACAAAAAAATGTCTGAGTGTTTGGGCACTCTTAAATTCCATAATGACTCATTGCTAACGTTAAAGAGAGTAACTTAAGAAATTATTTTGTTAGAAAAAAAAACAAAAAAAAACCGAAATCTGCTTAACGGACACAAGTCTCAGAGTCTCAGAGTCCGAGCTGTTACTCACTAAACCTAATAACACCGTCCAACCCAGGAATCGAACCCAAGACTTCACGTAAGACTTGCAACCGTTAGACCAACCAACTTCAAAATATTAAGTCAACTCACCAGCATTCTTCTGCAGCGTCAGCGGCTTAGCGTCCTCCATGGAGTTCCGCAGCTGGTAGTACCGCATGCCGGCGCTGTACAGCGTGCCGGGCAGCACGTGGCGCGCCACCAGCGCGCGCGCGCCCGCCTTGTCCGCGAAGCGCGCGTGCTCGCTCGGCGAGAGGCGCGCGAACGCTGCGTCCGTCGGCGCGAATATTGTGTAGGTTTTGCTTTCTGAAATGTGAGGAGTTGGTGGTGAGAGGCTAAAGAGAATCTGTGGTGTCATGAATAGAATAGAATAGCTACTCTTTATTGTAACACCATAAAAACTTATAAACTATGGGGCTACATAGGGCATACAATGGGCGGCCTTATCGCTAAAAGCGATATCTTATAGATTACCTATGGATGAACTTGACAGTGAACGAGACAAGATGAGCAGGTAGGTGTACTAATGACTATTTGAATAAACATATAACATAGGTATAAATACGAAAGATTTCACACCCGAAATCTCATATCTCATCTCTCTCCCTCTCAAAAATCTATGGATATTTGTTACTCTTAAATACAAAAACTACTGAATGGATTTTAATGAAACTACAATAACATAAAAGATAATGTAAAGCTTATCATTAGAATAATACAAAGGCAAATAAATATATTATAAAAAGATATTGAATGAAATTGTCCGAAATATAACATGTGTGTAGAATAAGTAGGAAAAAAATCTGCAATCTGCGAAAGATTCTGGCGTGCTGATACTGCGCAGACGAGTCGGGCACCAGCTAGTTTCATTATAATTTACAAGATACGTAAATGTAGGTACCTACAGTATACCTTCATCACATCACTTAGGTACAACGTGACATTGATGGCACCATTATGTTGCGATTGTAGCAATAAGATCGAGTATCGCACCTCTAATGTGCACTTCACTATAATGTAGTGATCATCTTTTTGGAACGAAGTTCCTTATCGCGCGTTGTGAAAGGGGGCTAGACGGAAAAAATTCTTACGAAAAATTGTCACGACACTTTTTGCTATAGTAAGCTATTGTAAGCTGTGCGGCGTCGCATGTTCGCAGGGAGAGGGAGATAGCGGGAGAGAGGGAGGGGGTAGAGAGAGGGTGTGGGAGAGGGGGAGGGGGGGGGAACGGGAGGAGGAAGATGGAGGGGGAGGGGGAGAGAAAAAAGATTGAATAGTTCACTAATCAATCGAAGAAAACTTCGTTCCATCCGGGTGTCCTTGACACCTCTCAAGTTTTTTTATTATTTAGTACAGAGGACAATCAAAATTTTCAAAATGCTGTGTAACTGACCTGCAAGTGTTTCCGCGAAGCCGCTGGCGTGTATTGCCTTCAGGAAGGTGGTGAACCGTCTATCCCTGTCTGCCTGCAGCGTCTGCACCAGGTCGCCCACCGGCAGCGGGAACATCACGCGGTCTACGGCGTGCGCTATGCCCTGGAGAGAGAAATTGAAGGTAAAGTTAGGGTCCATTCTGTATAAGTAGATATTTGTATGGCCTACAAGTAGCTGTTCCGGGGCTGACTGTTTGTATATATGAGTTTAGTTTTTTAAAAACCTCACCCACAATATAGGAGAAATTCCAAGTGGGTGGGTTCCAATGTTCACAAAAAATATAATTAAGGGGTAGTAGGGGTTGACTATCAAATAGTTCATCTGCTGACTTCTAAGGATCCTTAATATACCTACAGGGTCGCGGGTTTTTACAATAAACAGTAGTTCGATTGTGCGGCAACGCATAACGTTGCCGTAAGGTTTTCGGGATAAAAAAGTATCAAATTGATCGCGCGCAATTTTTAAATGAGTTATTTATTATATTTTATATTTGGTAGTTATTTCGGATCTGACAGTTTAAGTGTGTTTTTATAAAAGAAAAAAGGAAATCATTCTTGGTCTACCTACTGCAAAAAGGCCAGAACTACCGATTAGGTGCAGTCACATCGATGTTTTTCCTAACACAAAAGTTGGGCCCCACATTCGTATTTTTTATGCCAGTAAAATAATTATTATTACGTATTGTAATATCGAGAGCGACTGATTCTTTAACCTCCTGATTTTATATCAATTGTCATGCCCCCAGCGCCGAACTTATACATCGTCAATACATTTATCATGTTGCCTAAATTTGTCATTTTTTGTGTAGAATGTAGGTAAAGTGGAACCAAGAATTCAAATTGGACAAGCAAGTTTTTATTAGTCGTAATAAACGACTCGGGCGGAATGGGCTCGAAAATAGTTGTCGGATAAAAGGTTAAACTAGCAAGCTCAGAAGATACTAAAAACTTTTTACCTGTGGTATATGAATATCCTTCTTATCATCCAACACTCTGGCTCCGTTGATGGTGGTCACTCGAACCTCGTTCCACTCAACATCATGCATGTCATACTGGTTGACTCTCAGCTGCGTGCCGGCTAGCGAGACACCTGTCATCTCGTCTTGCAGGGATGCGATGTCAAAAGCTCCGGGAATCACATGGTGGAGAAGTAACTGGAAGTGGTGAGATTATGGGTTGAGTTTTTAAGTCAAAAGAGATTGTGCGACGATCGGCAAAACAATTAAAGTGCCTAGTTTTTTATCATGCAGGTCAATTGGTTAAAATTCGTCAGCATTAGCTTTGTGCAGTCACTTCTCCCAAATCTCATACTCCTCTGAGCGCACAATATGCTTTCAAAAAGGGTAGCTAAGCAGTTTTCCCTTCACGTATTAAATTGATATTTTTTAGTGACTGCAAAGTAAAGATGTTGGTGGCAGGAAGATCATGGGCTAAGTATCGTATAAAGTAGTCAGAACTTGGGTTCAAACAAGGTTCCAAGCAACTATCCCTCAACTATAATACCTGTGAATGCATAATTTATTACTCAAATAATCTAGCTGGCCAAATAGCAACAGTAACATGCAGGATCTGAGTTGGTTTAATACTTACTCCACTAAGTAGCCTGGGGTTGTCACGGAACTTTTCCTCAGCCTTATCGGGACCTCCGAGCTGTACGAGCAAAGTCCTAAACGCCTTGTCAGTTGGGACGAAGAGGGTGTACGGCCCCGTCTCATTCAGGATCGTGTCCAATCCTGACTGGCGCAAGTACTTCGCCGTCGCGAACAGACCATTTTCCTTCAAAATGTCCACGAGACCCGGGTTCTCAGATGGAGACGCTTGTCTTGCGATGCTCAACGGAAGAGAAGGTTCACTCGTAAATGTTGGAGCAATTGTGCTGGAGCCAATAACAACTAAGTCTTTTTCAGAGGAGCGGTATGGAGTAGTGTTGACTGTCGAATGGGTCGAACTGGGAAAAGTGATTCTTGGACTTTGGCTGATGCTGTTCCTACTTGACGTGTACTCAAAGGCAGGGGTACTGGACTTCGTGTTGTATCGCTCTGTGCTTGACACTGTGACGGTAGACGGGAAGTGTGTCTGAGTTTGGGCTGTGCTCCTAGAAGATTGGACGGAAGGCTGGAAGTGTGGCGTCGGTGTTGTGTGGGTGATGGGGACGGTGTGGCCAGTGGAGCCGTGGTTAGAGGTACTGACGAATGTCGAGTAACTTGATGGATGATGAGAGGATGCTGCGACGTAGTCAGTAGTTTCAGTTATAGGGCTGGCAGTAGTTGAGCTGAAGATAGAGTTTGAAATCTTCGTCTGTCCAGGTAGTTGGATTTCTCCATTCTTTATTTTCTTTAGGATGTTCTCGACTTCCGGGCCTTCCTCGGTTTGTTGGCCATTAGCTTTCACACCCTTAACTTTGAATGATCCGTCTTCCTGTTCCTCTAGAAATACAAAAGTAACTTTCTTTTTATTTTGTAGCTCGTTAGGTGCTTTGACTTCTTCTAGTTTACCATTATCTGCCTGTTTGATCAATTCGAAGTTTGCACCAGGTGGTAAGATACCCTTCGTAAGATCTTCTATCGAAACTCGAGTTTCCTTTTGCGATTCAATCTGAGCAGCTGCCATGATTTGGGCCAAGTTAGAGCTGTCTGCAGTAATCGCGCCTTTAGGAATCAGATTAGGATTTGTTGTCCTAATTACTTCGTATTTCTGCCCGTTCAGAGAAATCTCGCGAGATGAGAAATTCTTTTCGTTAAAGTCTGCAGGGTTTTCTGCCAGAGCTACTTTAAGTTGTTTCAAAATGTCTGGTTTCTTCAATAATTCAGCACTTTTCGCTCTCAGGCTGTCGTCGAATCCTTTAGTTTCACTTTCTTCTAAGAGATTCTTGATTTCGTTGTAGAGTTTTGCCTTATTTCTATCTTGAGGGGGATTCCTAGGTTTTGGTTTAGGACGAGGTCTGTACCTAGGCGTCGGAGGAGGTGGTGGGGGTGGGGTAGTCGTGGTCGTTGTCGTAGTCGTGGTAGTGGTAGTTGTAGGATGGTCTCTCTCGTACAATTCAACAGCTTTTTTGAATAAATCGGTCTCATGCGGCAAGATGGGTCGCCTTCTTTCAGTATTCCTAAAATAATCTTCATAGTTTTCTGTCGTCGAGTAGTTAGGAACTGATTTAGTCGCTTGCTTCTTTACAAACTCGTCGTGTAGTTTTTCCACTTTCTCTTGTTGCTTCTGCTGCTGTTTCTGCACAAATTCCTGGTGTTTCTGAATGATTCTTGCCCTTTCCTGCAACTCCTTCAATTTTTCCAAGTTCTCCTTTGACTGCTGCTCAAGAATGTCTTGTATTTGAGATGCTTGTCCATTGGAGAATATGGGTTGCTGACCCAGAGTCGGCTGGAAGGGGAGTTGAGCATTGCTTTGAATGTTCTGGTTCTGATTATAATTTTGAGGAGCTAGGTTAGGTGCTGGCTGAATAGTGATTGGATTCGGCTGGCTGAAAATAGGCTGGCTGTGTGAGGTTGAGATAGTTGGGAGGAAGGCTTGCTGCGTTGGTCTCTGTTGATTTATGTTAACCGTGGCAGGAATACTTGGCTGGAATGTGGGATTCTGTTGCAAGTGTCCATTCTGGTAGGTTGGTAACGTAGGAATGGGTTGTGGTAGGATATTCTGGTTTTGTTGCGGGATCTGTCTTAGACTTTGTTGCGGTTGGAAGTTACTTTGTTGCTGCAACAAGGAGGGGTTGCTAGCTTGGGGGTTAAATTGGAAGTTGTTGTTCTGTAAGGGTATGTTGTTCGGGATGTTAGGGATATGGTTGTTGAACTGCGGTACGTAGGACTGTTGCTGTTGCTGAGGGAGTTGCTGCTGCTGCTGAGGGAATATAGGCTGTTGGAACTGGACGGTGGGTGGAGGATTTGTGTTTATTGGTGGTTGTGGCTGGAAGCCTTGTAGGGGTGAGTTCAGACCAAATCTTGTTTGATGCTCGGTGAACCCGGGATGCGGTAGCGAGGCCTGTCTTCGTCTATCGAAGTCATTCTCTACCTGGAAATAAAGATAAGGAAATCGTTAATATTGTAATAATATTTCTTTAAAATGTGAAGATGGCATGTAACAACAAATAAAAAAATGTTTCCTCAAACTAATAATCATGCTAACATTCTTACCTAAAGAATTTAATTCCGGTAATTAAAACGCAAAGAATATTACAAAATAAAAAACAAAACAAAAATCTTTTGAAACGAATAATTCACTTGTCTATTGTAACTGGCTAAATAAAAAAAATAATTGACACTATTACATCACATAGCTAACTAAGAGACGGAAGTGGCATTACGAAATGATCAATTTCATATTTATTTAACACGTTTTCAAATGAAATGTTTATTTTATTTTAGTACCTAGTTGGTTAATGCGAATATGGTGTCCAAAACACTAGGCTGTAAATAGAATATTTGGTCAGCACTTGGTTGCAAAACTGGTGTGAATTGTTGTATGAGTTATGTCATATTGTGCAGAATGCAAGTGGTTTCAAAATTGAATAAGTAGCTAATATGAACGGGTAGTCGCTAAACGGCTGAAGTCGTGAGAATTTATTACGTTACTATTGAAATGAACATAGATTCTAGTTTTCAGTTTAAGATCTTGGGTGACAAAACACCTACATAATTGTAATACTAGGTAAGTACCTATTATTTATTGACAAAAGCTAGATCTTTTAAATTGCATTGCACTAATGCTGGAAAGTCAAATTCCTCGTTAGAGAGATGAGCTCTGTGAATTGCTCTAACTAGGCATCGTCGGTCCATATTTAGTCCAAAAAATTAAAAACTTTAAAATCTTACATGCTCGTTGCAATACCAGCAAATACAAAGACTAAACTGTTGCAAATTTTGTTAAGAATATACCCAATCTATCTTTATAAAATCCTAAACAGACAACCAGGCAATTGCATCATAAAACAAAACCTGACATCAATTTACGCTGTCTAACTAAAACATATGGATATTAAAATCTAATATTTAGTAGAAGTTGACTAAATGGCGCGTTAACTCGCAAAAGCAGAGAGTGCGCAAGAATGCACTTTCTTGCGACTGATGCGTCACGGACAGACGAATCTAGTGCGAGATACGACGCCGACGACTGTGATCTATGTTGTCTATTGCATTGTTGTTAAGGAAACTTTTCCTGAGCGGGAAATATGACATTCGCTGCCAAATTTGGAGGTAAATGTGACGTGTAAAAAATCGGCACACGGGCAACGCGGTTTCCGACGTTTGCCGCCAAAATAGACAGAAATGTGACTAGGATTTTTCAAACAAATAGTAAAAATATTTGCTGTTGTGAAACTTCTTTTCATTATGTGAATCTCGACTACATCATCCACCCATTATTACACAACCTCCGACTTATGGTATAGTTATAGCTTAACTGTTGCCGTAACCAAATCACCATATAATTAATATATTAAAAACGCCATAATGTATGAATATTAAAAAGCATTTAAAGAAAGTAGCGTGTCCGCTTGAATGCCGTCTCAGTAAACAATTCAGATGGCAGGAGAAAATGATTATACAACAGTGAATAATGCATGCTTGCTTACGAACGATCTTCATAACTATTGCTTATATATATATACCTTCTTATGGCTTTCCCATGACTGCTACAGTAGGTATGGAAGATTTCAATGGTACCTAATGCACTGATGCATTTTTGAATATTTAGTTTATTCTGTGATCCCGTCCTCACATTTTTATGCAGTAACATGAAAATAAGTAATTACGTACTTAATTTTGATTAGGTATTGTTTTAAAACTGTTAGAATAGTGAAATATAAAGTTTAATAGTCCCATTTAAGTATACCTAGGCAGTTCAGCCATCTGATACAGAAATATATATAGGTACCTTCGTTTGAATGATAGATATTGAATGGCTAATAAGTATGAATCGGTAGATGTGGAGAACATTTACGCTATGTCCAATAGAATTGGAGATCCATTGACCGAGACAAGAATGTGATAAGGTAGATACTCGTATCTAACGTAGGGTCGTACATTTATCGATTTTGGTTTATTATATTTAATACGTCCCTGGGGTTAAAAGTTAACAAAAAAAGACGATGAATAATATTATTATTGTAAGTAAACCTAACAGTAGTGAATTTATTGAAAAGCGTCGAAAAATTCATCCACATCGCTGACGGCCGGTAATGTGTCTTAAAAACAATATAAAACGATAATAATTATCAAGTAACTACCTACCTCATCAAAAATATTAAATAAAGTAATAAATACTTAATACGTAACGACTAGACAAGTAAATAGGTGTTCTAAAGATATACTAATGTAGATCACGCTAAGTATTCAGTCATCTCAGCTAGATCATCGACCTGCGCAAACGCAGTTAGGTGTGAACGAGACGTGACGTTATTGCGGTGAAATTACAGACGACACTACATTACATTGCATACTTAGGTACGTAATATACTTCTTTCGTTGAATATTAAACTATCATGCGTTCGCTATCCTAAACTTTATTGGGTCGGCTTCCCGACTGCTGTCTACTTAAACTCTACAACCCAGTTACTGGGTTGTAGAGTTACACGATACTCTCTGGTAAGACTGATTGTCAGTCTTTTAGGTGTACTGACTATCCTGTTAGTCTAGTGATTAGTTGCCCAGACAGTTATGCCGGAGATCGTGGGTTCGATTGCAACTCAAAAATAATAATTATTACAAATGTTTGTGTGATGAGCACGATCATTTAGAGTTTGAGTTCTAAGTCTGGGTGTAATTTATCTAAAATATGAATGGATTTAGAAATATAATAAGTATAAGTATGACTACCTAATACTTGTCTAGTAGGTACTCATAGCACAAGTTCTACTTAGTTTGGTACTGGCGTCGTGTTAAAGTCGTGGAATATATTATACAGGGTGTAATTTTGGTGACCGTGAGACAAACTTCCACACTGTTCTACTGTTGAATATGAACAACTTTCGCTATAGGACCAACTCTGAAATCGCGAAAATAAAATCAGCTGTTTCATACATTTTCGTCGAGTAGGTATCAAACTTCTGTATGCAACAGCTGGGTACACCTCTGTCTCACCCTTCGGGGTTTAGAGGTGTTTCAGTTATGTTATAAAATAAAATTCAACTACTATGGGTGGGTAGTTCTAGGTCTATTAGTGTCACTACAAATCTAGATCAACTTCAACTTCAACTCTTCTCTATGGCATTTGTGGAAGAGAGACACCACAATTTTGCCAATAACACGTAGGTACCTACTATGATAGACCATCTGCTGGAGATTAAATTAGTACCTAATTATTGTTGATCTAAGAAAAGTGAAAAGATAATTATAATTTAACCAAAAAACAAAACAAATCTAGATCAAGCGTGTGAGAAAGCACTCAAGATTTGACATCTGTCAATTGTGTGACATAATTGTGTAACAACAATACGCAGCTTGATTTGGTGACAGTCGGTGACACAGATTTAAGTGACTATAGAGCATCTTGTTTTTTTTACTATGTAGTTGCAAAAGGTTAGATAAGAATCCACATTGTCTATGGAACTAATTGTGGCGCCGATGATTTTCATACGTTACAACATTATACATTTTTTAGTAGTTTTTTAAAAAAATAATAATAAAAAAATAACTCCTGGAATTCCTGCCTGCATTGGTGTTCCCAAGTTCATATGACCCCATCTGTTTAAGGCGCGAGTTAATAGGCTTCTTTTGGGTAAGCTCGTTGCACCAGCTGCCTCATCTGTGTCCTCAGGACAAGGTTGAGGTTACGAGTAGACCCATTAAATACTCATATAAAAAAACTGACTCAAGATGCATTCAATGACTATCTTTCTTTGTAAACATTAGATAAGGTAACGTAAGTACAATTATTTCTAACACTTTTTAGTCACGCACGCTCTAATAACCGTTCTTTGTGAGACGGTTCGATGTTAGCCCTAGTTCAAATAGTCCAATTTTATTGGGCAAACTTCAGCAAAGCAAGCAAGCTTTGAATCAACTTCGAATTAACGTAGAAAGAGATGGGGTCACCGTATCTATGTATCTCTATGTCTCTATGATCTATGTATCTATGATACATCAATTTAATAAAACTGAAAAGTGTGTTAAAGCCTAGGAAAATTCAACGACCTCAAATAGTTATTCCAAAGTCAAAAGTGAAAAAATCGATTTATTACATCTTTATTGCAAATATCTTATTGGGTAGGTACCTATGGGTTTTATGTTATAACTCAGACCATTAACTAACATTATTATTTGTGTCGAATTTGAGTCTACAGTTAATCTCAAATTACATAATTTTATAATAATTATTTGGCCTGATAGCGAAGAGTTTCGACCAACATCTTGAGAAACTTTCGCTAAACAGCTGGATCAAGAAAATGGAGTCGTCATGGGTATGGCATGCATTGTGAGGAGGTTCTTCAATTTAGATCCCTGTTCACGGTTAACTTGGGTTTTACTACCTCGCAGCGGGTGCAGCACTATTGTTAAGTTAAGAATAAAGAATACTGAGAAGACTGGTCAATGCTTGATGACAAGAAATACGTGAGAGAAAATTCTCATGACAAAGATAGACTTGTAAAACACATCATCTGTAATAGCGTGTAGATATGTAACTGTGATCTATATGGACTTGATTACACAACTTTCGACCATACATTACGTCTATGCCAAGTCTGTGTACCGCAAACAATATAAATTACGTCTATGCCAAGTCTGTGTACCGCAAACAATATAAATCTGTAATTTTTGACACTGTGTGTTGACAGTTCTGTCCATTATGTCAAAGTCAATTTGAGAGAGTATTATTCAGGGAAATATAAATACTTAATCTTAATTTATGAAATATTTTGCACATAATTTATTGATTTGTTTGTGGTTTTTTGGCTGCAATGACTTATTTTCAAGAACTCGTGACAGAGGTACCTACTTTGGTCACGAGTTCTTGAAAATAAGTCATCAAATCAGTCACGTAGAAGGTTCTTGTGATAGTAGAATAACAAAACAAATGACAACTGATAGTCTTTTTAGAAATCTTTAGTTCAAAAGGCGAAGAAAAGTCGCCATTCTGCCAAAACTGTCACTGAAGTCAAATCGATCGTGTTTTATTTTAATTAAAATTCCACTTTCTTAATTGTTTCGTATTGGCACTAAAATAAATCTAGATAGTTCGTAAGCGGGTGAGGTGTTGCATTTGTAAAACCGGTTGACAGAAAGTCGTCTTTCTTCATTTTGTGGAAACTACGAACGCACTACCATTGTTATTCACATGGTAGACTATAAAGTACACGACTTTGTCATCACGAAAACGTTTGTAAAGTTTAATTTTTAATGAAGGGAAAGTTGCAGTTTTGACGAGACTACGTAATGAATAATTTAATTGTATGTCATCTGCATAGCCTTTTTCCAACTATGTTGGGGTCGGCTTCATGTCTAGCTGGTCGATACAGCTGAGTTCCAGTTTTTAACCGTCTTCAAAAAAAGGAGGAGGTTCTCAATTCGGTTGTATATTTTTTTATTTGATAGGGTATAGGTACTAGCAGATTGGTCCCATTTGTATCAAAATTCATATCTGATGAGGGATCCTCGAGGAACTGAGGGAACTCTTAAAAAAATATAGGTACTTACCTTCACACGTACCGATTTTTACATTTTTAGTAACAAATCAAGCATTTTCATTTAGAAAGTAGGTATCATTTTGTGAAGAAAAACTGATGAAAACGACATGCGATGGAACTCTTCAACGCATAACAGCAAATTATTCGCGATTGCTATCAGATATCTATGCAGAGTTCTTGTACTTATTTCCATAACATAACATTATGCCCTTCTATTTTAAAAGGGGCCCGGCAGAGATGTATAGAGTCATGTTTAGAAAGAACTTCTTTAGCAATTGTTAACCAATTTCAATGATTTTTGAAGTTTTAAAAGACCCTCTTTACGTATGTACGAAGAAACTAAAAATTGCAAAATAAAAACTTTTTTACAAAAAAAAAAAAACAACCGATTTCTTAAAAAAACACTTACACGTGAAAAATAACTCCAGTTTCGGAAGTTGTGCACCTGTTAGTGTTTTTTTAAGAAGTCGATTTATTTATTTTTTTTGTAAAATAGTTTTTATTACATGGAACGACTGCCAATTTGAACTCAATGACCAAGTGAATGGGTAACACAATATCCCTTGATTAAATTGGATGTTAAACTTTCGGGGCTCTGACTAGGTACCGGTAACAACAGTCAAAGATCTACAAATGTTAGCCGGGACCAACGCGCAACGGTTTAACGTGCTTTCCGACGCAAAAGCAAGAAGGAGCATTGATACTTATATGATATTATGAATGGTTACCCATCCCTGACCGACCTCGGCAAGCATAGCAAACTTGATCGATACGCACGGCTGTTATTATTAAGCCAAAAGCTCAAGTAATTTAATAATTGTTGCGGCTGTAGTTTCGTCACAGCGCTAATGTTTTGGCATGATTGATTATCATGTTCATGTGTTTAAGTTTTTTTTTTTTGGTTATATATATTTATTATATTATATTATATTTTATGATATTTATCATATTTATTGTTTTATCATATGTATATATAAATAACTAATGTTTACTTCTTTTCAAATTTTCTTACGGAATTGCACCTACCACTGTTTGTCTCTCTGCATTACCTAAAGGTTGACTGGTAGAAAATGCCTAAGGCATTAAGTCCGCCTATGTACAGACGGCAGCACGTCAAGTTACCCCAATGTATCAAATTTCTTTGATCGTTTTTCAACTTTATGTTAAACAGAATAAGGTTTATATTTAATTGGGAAAATTTGACACATTGGGGTAACTTGATGTGCTGGCGTCTGTACATTTATGTGCTTGAAGTATTAAATAAATAAAATAAATAAATAAATTGTTCCACAAATTTTACTCAACGCCATTTAGTCCCAAACTAAACAGAGCTTGTGCTTCGAGTACTAGATAACTAATAAACTTATTGCTAAGTACAAAAGTACATAATGATAGATAAATAATTTATGCATGTATGTGATTTTAATCTATGGTCTTATGATGATGGAAAACGTAGTTACCATCCTATATACCCAAGTCGTGAGTTTTGTCAAATGAAGATTAGGTTAGTCGTGAAGAAGTATAAAATTTTCTGTAATTGTGGTAGGTATATTACCCAACCACAATTTACAATGTGCCTCCTGCAGTAAGAAATAAATAGTAGGTAAACGAGTCTTTCGTCCACAAAGGCGTTTAAGTACCAGCATGGGTTCGGATCAAAGACAATCAATAAACTATCGGATTGAACAAAATGTTTTTGGGCACTTCTCTGTGATAGCCTGGAGTCTTAATAAGTAAGCGTTTGAAGGCGATAGGTTCGCCCCTATAACATGGGTCTTATACCTAACTGGTGACATAGGTATCAAGTACAAAATAGGTCGGTACACCTTTGCACAACAAACGGTGAAGACAGGCGTGATGTTATAAAGAAAGAAAGAAAGAAAACATATTTAAGTATTTTGCACATGCCACAAGTGCACAAAACAAAGTAAAAACATAGTAATAAAAAACTAAGAGCTAAACACGAAAAAGAGTGTGTATCTCACGGTTGCGCCAAATAGGACCAGGTCCAGGTTATCTTCAAAATAAAACCTCATCTAAGACTTTGCACCAGTTACCTAATTAAATGTAAGTAATTGGGTAACTTGGCTCGTCTCAATTTCAACAAGGCACACGACAAAAAACTACTCTTCCTATTTAAAAAAACAGCCGCGTCTCTATGTTACACGCGACTGCATAATTTATGTAATTACGCAGAATGTCGGCGACCTAACACAATAGTACGAAACAGAAAGCTCCGTGGAACTTGTTTGAACAGTGAAAGTGACGATATTCGTGAGATATTCGTGACTATTAATACGAATATTTGCGAAACTAATCGTGAAGTGTTAACAAAGTAAGGAGTTGATTGGTTTTATGCACGAGAACGAGAAGAGTATAATTTTGTCTATGCGTCGGTCTTGGTTAAAAAAGTTAGAAATTATGCATGTAGTTTTTTTTTTCCGTCTGGCTTCGCACGGCTTGTGCATTTAGCCAATGTCAAGTTAGCGAAGTTTTAGGGACAAAGGTAGGGAAACTGGAATTTATCAAAATTATTTAATATTTAAAACGGAATTTAGAATATAGGATCAGTATGCATGTAGTTAAAAGAGAAAAAAAGACGTCCATAGACACTAGTGTTCCCGCCAAAAGTAGGTACCTACTCCAGGCGAAGTTTAAGTTTGTGTAAATTAGAATTAATTTGTGAGAATGTGGTTTTACATAGTAGGTACTTATGACGTTAAATTTTTAAGTTCTCTACACTGTGGCTTAACATAATGGTATATTTTACATCAAAGAGAGATTACGAACTATTACAAAGTACCTAATAAAATTATCTCGATAGAGAGACATCTAGAAGTTACACCTAAGTTTCCGAAACTCCATATTGACTTGTAGAAAAGAAAAGAAAAACGCATTGTAGGTTAGGTCATACATACCTAATAGGCTAATGCCTAGCCTACCTTTTGATTGATTTATTTACTTTAACGGGCTTTTATTAAGCATTTTATTTATGGAATTCCTTTTATTTTTGGATAAAAAGATTTCAGATTGCTAAGTTAGTATGCATAGTTGAGGGAACTACTACCATATTTCTCACAATAACGGGGCAAGACTTACCTACACTCTTAACTAACTAGCTTAAATCTAAAAAGTAGTGTAATTGAACTAATAGGTACATCATGCGTTAATTAACCGACTTCAAAAAAAGGAGGAGGTTCTCAATTCGACGGTATGTTTTTTTTTTTTTTTTGTGTGTTTGTTACGCGATTTCTCCCCCATTTGTGGACTGATTCTCAAAATTCTTTTTTTATGTGAAAGAGTATACTCCCGAGGTGGTCCCATTTTAATTTGGAGAAGATCTGGTGCTGATCTTCGGAGATATACAATGGAACTCTTCAAAAATAGACGGCAAATCTGTCGTGATTGCTGGAATCGCTTGGATATTTATTGTTTATACAACATCATGACGTATCATCACGCCTGTATGCTCTGAGGGGTACGCAGATGTGTACAATATACCTAGATTTCGACAGTTAGGTATGTTAAGTTTAATTTATTAGGGATAAGTGGATAACCCTATTACCATGACATGTATTGTTAACAAATAACAATATAATAATAAATTCATGGCAAATATTTGTATGGGAACAACTAAAAATGGAAAAATAAAAATCTTTTTTGCAAAAAGTAAAACCGACTTAAAAAAAAACACCAACCGGTGTAAAATAACTCTAAATTCGGAAGTCGGTGGCCAATCATGAAAAAGACAAAACCACCAAAGCCACAGACTTCCTAATTTAGAGTTATTTTACACCGGTTGGTGTTTTTTTTTTAAGTCGGTTTTACTTTTTGCAAAAAAAAAATTTATAACAACAAAAGTAGTTAAATTAGAACCGAAGAATAAAAAATAAAGATTTATTTTCAAAGAAGAAATCGAGAATCGGTGTGAATGTCCGAATGATTGATGTTTTACATCACTATCGTAATACACTTTTAAGGTACATTTGTAATTGGAATACTAATTCGTATAATTCTGTTTATGGTAAACGCATTGCAAATGGCGCGATACGATGCAACATCGCGTCTGAAATTGCGTAAATCTAGAGATCGTAGAAATTCGCAGAGATGGTATCAGAGCACACCCCGATTCCACTATGTTACGCAAACAGTCGCACTATCCCTGTCGTAACTCTTAAGACATTTCCTTTAGGCTCATTAATTTAATCAGCGCCGAAGAAATTGCCTAGATTTTACATGCACTTCTTAGTCATTTGAATTATGTATGGGCAACACAGCTGTTTTAGATTTCATCACACGCGTGGCGAAATTGGTATATTTATTAAATTGTGTAATAAAAATGTGTTTATATTTATGTCCATATTAAAAAGTTAATTATAGTGAATTGGTTACAGGTAGGTAGGTAGTTAGGTAGGCAAGCGTGCTTCAACGTCGACCACATCATCGCTTACCATCAGTTGATATAGTGATCAAACGCAAGCCTATCAATAGAAAAGTAAAGATTGTGTTATAAATTTAATATAATATCTACTCTATGACAAATAAAAAAAGACGAAATTCACAAAACAATTAAAATTTAAGGAAACAGACTGCTCTTTGAAAACTTCATAAATTAATTAATAATAAAATTAACCTAGAATTGTTTTTCACATCTAGTTAAATTAGTAGGTAACTAGGCTATCTACCGTGGGAACTTTCGAGAACTAGGTACGAACTTAGGTATAAATAAATGATTAACTATTATATCATTATATCAAGCGTAGAATAGAAGCATAAATAAATAGGATTATAAAATCTACCTATGAGTCCATTAGAACGGCACCTTTTAGTCATAATTCGTTTAGAATATGAAGGAAGATAGTGTTTTGTGAAAATGGGGAAACAATAATAGTAGGTATGAGTTATTGGTGCTCGATTATAAAATTACTAAGTAGGTCCTACTTATCTGTTTGGATATTACGTATTCATAGAGAAAATTATTAAAAACTGCTGAGTACCTACGTTAACCCGTGAGAAGGCGCGCCTAATTTTCTTACACGAGTAGGCGCGTGCGAGCAAATTGCTCACACTATCATAAATGTTTATATTTTTAGTGTTTCTATATTTATTGGCTTATAATGTATTTAAATAAATAACACAAGGTTTAGTAAGTAAGAAAACAAGTATTTTAATCAAAACTATTAAACATAATAGCAACTTCTAACGCAAATAACAAAACAACCTAGTATTAATTATTTTTTTTGGCACGTTTCATAAAAATCACAATAAAAACTGTTACATAACAAAAACTAAAAAGTGTTATTCATCGATTAAATCTACACTAATGTGCCTCTCGAAACACACTGAACACATGTATTTTACATGTTCGGTGCAAAGTAATTGCTTGCACGAAGTACATGGTTTTTTTGACCTTCTATTTTTACGTCTAGGACATATTGCACAAAATCTGCTTGGTTCTGGCAACAGGCACAGGAGCCGGCACAAATCGCTTCATTAGAAATTTGAGATCTGAGGATATGTTCTCCATGCGAACAAGATCTGCATCCAATTCATCACCAGAATCCTCTACCAACCACGAACAAATTTGTGCTTGCATTCGATCGTCCATTTTGTATCTGTAGTGTAGCTAGAAGAAAAATAAAAATAATAACATTATTACTAAATAGTTTATACATGATAATCAACTAATAAAAATCAAACAAATGAAATAATATGGCAGAAATAACAATCTAACTTTTTTAAACCACAAAAATAAATACTTACACGGATGGGCGCGTGATGAGCAAATTGCCGCACGTTGGTACACGGCCTCCACAAACGCCTTGCTGCGCGGTCGCAACGCCACTGACTGAGCGGATCGAGAATTGCGTCAGGGGAGAGGGGGTGAATATTTAGGAAGGTACTTATGTGCTTGAATTGGTGTGACATGGGAAAGACAAAAAAATTTTGAATTAGATTTTTGTGTGAGCAAATTGCTCATAGCGCGCCTTCTCACGGGTTAACCTACTAAACTTAATCAGGCTATTTCAAAGTCAAAGGCATTTTTTTTTTAATTAGATTCATAAACAGCACTTTAAATGTGTCAGACTTACAATTGAAATAAATTAACAGAATGATTCTAGTTAACATTCCAAAAGGTAGTTTCATATGGAGAAGAATGTGCAAGTACCTAACTCCATCCATACTTACTTATTACTCTATTAAAACAGATTTTACAATATTTTGTATACATAATCAGACTAAATGTGAGGTTGCGAGTTTGTGAAGATGTATAATTTAGATAAGATATTTTAATTAATATCTCCGTTAGAGTTTGATCACGTTTTGATATCGATAGCTAATTAATTTAAGAATAAGTTTAAAACTAGGCTAGGTTTTATGCGCAAAACTGGGCGGGCATAAGGATCTTTTGCAAGATTACTGACACAGATATTCTCGCAAAAATATACACAGAGGCTGTTTACCATTTTCCTTTGACACTAAGTAGGTCTTACAAAAGCTGTGGTTTTAGACTTGCTTAGTTGCAAAATGGCGGACGTTTCGATTAGTTATTCGATAATGTTCTGTGTAATGGATTTCTGTAATTGTGCAAGTTGTTGTAAGCTGTTGTACACAATTTTTAATTAAAATTTAAAATAGCTTGTGGTTTAGCTAAATAGACTTGGATTGCATTTATGGGAGAGTTGACTTATTACCTACCTACTTAGTTATTAAGAGCCGGTTAATGCAATATATGTACCTATAATATGTTTTTTTGTAAGTGATGAATTAGGTTCAATTGATTATTTAAACTCAAAACATGGCTTATGCATAAAATGTATTTATTTTCTATTTTTTCTTTTTTCTTTTAACCTTTCAATCGTGTCAATTAGAGACACAATGGAAAGACAGCGCGGACGTTTTATTTTAATTTCCCAAAACAATTTTAAAATTACGGTGAAAGTACCTACAAGGACCAAGTATTCCACAAGCAAACGTTATTTTACCTTAAGAAAATTGATTTTAACACTCGTCTTTAAACTTAGCCCGCCTTTAGTCTCACAAAGTACTGAATAATAAACTCGAATCGTACGCAGCGCCCGCGCAGGCAGAGGTGAAAGTAGTAGCTTGACACACGCGAGATTCACGCTTCACTGTAATTAGGCTATTAATCACCTACCTACCACATACGCACAAAGTAATTAAACAATGTTGGTCAAGGAAAGCTGACATTTTGTATTTGTTTCCTATTTGTTTCCTTATGACCTGATGATGTATGGAATGGCAGGCATTGGCAGGCGGCTACTGAATGCATTTGTCACTGTATCTAATTGATAAAATTTCCTTATTTTTTTGGTTCCTTATAGCCGAACGGACACAACGAGTGTTCAAATTCAAATTCAAATTCAAATGTTTATTGCTCAACACAGTACATAGTCATACATTTCTAGACGTTATTTGAATGCGTAGTCAACTGTGTTGCACCAAGTTAGGCATGCAAAAATACAATAATATAAAATAAAATGAGATTAAAACCACAAAAAATACAACAAAATAAAATAAATTTTAAGTATTCAAATCGTCAACACACAAAAACAACACAAAAAGGAATCTCCAATAAAGTATAATATTAATAAATTCTAATGTTAATGGTAAGAAACAGGACATACTAATGGTAGTCAAAGTGTGTCAGTTAGGTATTCATTCAACGTATAATATGCTTTATCATGTAATACCACCAGGAAAGCCTTTTTAAAATCGTGTATATTTTTCGTTTCTCTAATTAGTTTTGCGAATTAGTTTTGGGTTCATTCGGCGAAATCATTTTTTTTAGTTCAAAATCATGCTTGACATTGTTTTACTTCCCATATTTCTAAGGCAGCTCGACATACATTAGAAATGTAAATAAAATGTAAGTAAATGTAATTTGGTAATAAATATTAATTTCACAATAATTATATTCATAATCGTACCCAAGCTAGTGTTGTACTAACCAGATCAAAAGTTCCCTTAATTATATTGATCACACTAAATGTTATTAAGTGAGCCAATTAAAAATGGTACATAACTATCGGGCGTTTTTGTATGGAAATAAAGGACAAAACCTGAAATGACCTAAATAGACTTCGACCCTAAATTAGTTAGAGCATTAAACGATAGAGGTATGGCGATAGAGAAAAAAAACTTTCTATACCACGGATATCTATGGTTAATATAGGTTTATATAGATATTTTAGTGTGACATGATGAGGAAAAAAAGAAAAAAAACTAAGTGACCTCTTTAACGCAGGCACTTAATTTTTAGTTCCGTATATTTTCACATTTTTCGAGATGACCAATATTGATTAACAAAGACATACAAATAGAAATCAGCCGGTCTGTTATGTGACAATCCGTAAAAAGTAAAGTAGCATTATTATGGGATGACAGCTCTTTTCGTCTACATTTTACAGCCTACGTTTTTACGAATCCCACAATATAACACCGCAATTTCTCATTTTACCGAAAGATGTCGAAAATCTCAAACTACACCGTGCACGGCTAAATGAACCCTTTTTAAAAAACAGCAATAAAAGGCATCTAAACTACTCGAAAAGAGGACAATAGCTACAATCATCGTACAATAACGCATAATTCGGTCCATTTATAATCTGTATTGCCCATAAACAACGTAATTCCACTTTCTAAACTGTTGCATCAGTATGTATTGTCTAAGTTCAAGGCGTCATCATGTTTATTCATGGAGCTTCGCAACTTGCATAAATTACGCGTTTTATCTTAATTTAATTTGATTAAATGTACGTATTTAAGATAATTTGTTTTGACTAATTATTTCCTTGAACGTTTAGTGTTCTTAGCCTTGTTTAGAGACGTTAGTGCGATGTACAAGCATAGCAAGCTACCATAATCTGTCAAATAGATTTGATAGTTTTTCAACTTTAATAACACAACAGAATAAATAAATAATTCTCTTGGGTTCCCATCGGCAGTTTGTGGAAATCAGAGGCTTATTTTAAACTCCTACAAGCAAAAACGTTTGGGTTCCTACAGCTAGCTTAAGTATGATCTCGCACATAACCCTTTGTATTCCTGGTAGATAGTGGACTTCATTAATTCCTATCCCAAGATTCACAAGTATAAACAAGAAAGGTTACAATAACATTATACATTTTTGGAAGCCTTGCAATTCAAAAGATCTAAAATCATGTTATGAATCTTCTTTACATGATTTAAGATACAACTATCTGCCACCTACGTTGGGATCTGCTTTTAGTCTAACATGATGCAGATGAAGAGACTGAATGTAATGGGTCTACTCTTGACCCCAATCTTGTCCTGCGGTCAGAGATGAGGTCGACGATGGAACGAGCTTACCCATAAGAAGCCTATTAACTCGCGACTTAAACAGATTGGGGTCATATGAAGTCGGGAACACTGATGCAGGCAGGGAATTCCACTCCTTGGCTGTGCGCATAATGAAGGAACAGGCAAAGCGCTTCGTGCGAATGTGTGGAACATCTACAAGGAATGGGTGATAACCTGCAGTACGTCTGGATTCCCGATGGAAGAAAGGAGATGGTGGAATGAGCTCGTGGACTGGTATTCAGATGCATACTGTTAGGCTGGAGGCTCTCCATAACCTAGTTACTGAGTAGTGTATGGAAGCTCTTGGTACGACTGGCTGTCAGACTTTCAGGCAGTCAGAAAACTACCCATAACGCTGATATCAATCTAAGCACGTCAACAGAAGAATGAAAGACATATCTTTTGATATAAGACTCTATTAAGATGACTTTGAACGTAATTGGATGCCACGTTACGCAACAATACAGCGTATATTCCAAGATTACAACAACTATTTGTATATATGGCTATGTGTCATTCACGACCGAATTTCACAAAATGCCTAAAGCACGATGAGTCGTTTTGCTCAAAAATAAATACATTTTACAAGGCGTGTCACTTGTTACATCACCGGTTGCACAAGCTCTAGTTCCGTGAAAGAGAGAAAGGCTGTATCCTCTTACAGAATATGTCCATACGCTTAATATATTGCAGAGCACGTATCGGGTTACTACCTTATTCGTCTAGCTCCAATGGTCAGCGGTGGCGACAACGGAACACATTAAACTAAGGTTCGATTTCTGAAAGCTTTGTCAAAGGCTTCGATCAGCCGGTCAATTCAATAATAGTCAGCATTCCAATAGTATGGAATGACAGCTAAATTCGCTTTCATTTTAGCTACATTTTCACCACGGTCTAATTTTACAGACTAGCACATTAGTATCCTTACTATTAGAGGATATACTGGATAGACATTGGTAGGCTTAGTTTTGTATGACATACTCGTAGTAGCTTATTCCCATATAATATATATCTTATTTCAAATCTGCTTTGGTATGCTATAAAATATCTTAATTGAAATAAGCACCACATTTACGTTTTTGTTTGTTTTAGTCTTCCACCTGTTCGTGTGTACTTTAATGGTTTAATAATATAATATATCTATGGGTACTCGTACTAATAAGTATAATCAAGCTAAGGAGTTTGTATAATTGGGTCGCTACTGGGTTGCCAGGGAAAAATTGTGATACTCCAAAAGCCGAAGATAGTTGAACATGTTAGGATGGTGCTGATCCACATTTCCTAGTTAAGATTCTGTGTGCCACAGTTATAAAGTTTCCGAGATCCAAATAACTGTCATTAGACGTGACGGCCAAATGCATCATAACCTTATCAGACTACTTATTACAAAGTTACATGAGTAATCGATATTTCTATGTTGGAAAACTACCTAACAACAATCGGATTGTGTTGGCTGAACAGTTTTGAATTCAACAATGAAGATTGTACACAAAACATGCTTTAGGAGAATGGTTTCTTGTCCATTCTTCTCCATAATGCATCAGGATCATATTGTCTGCTATGCAAACACAAACTTGGGCGTGGGTTTAAAAGAAATGTAAATAAAGCATGGTAAATGGCAAAGACATTCAATACCTATAGACCGGACATCACAAACAAAATTTTCGTCCGAAAAAGTGTGTGAGTTTTTTTTAGTACGCTCCGCTGCCGCTCCAATATTCATATATTATTCTAGATGGCGTTATTGAGACATGGGATCAAAGTTTTTCTATGACATTTCCTTGACATGCCCGCTCTATAGTCTTTTTAAATTTCTTTGGTAAATGGCAATACCAAAATGTTGGCCACGAGTGTAACAGAATAATTTTGAGTAGCAATAACATAACTTAAGTCTTTGTACGCCGCGTCGGTCACACGTTGACCGCGAACAATTGAATTTCTATTGTGTCTGGTAGTTGGCAGTCAACTTGTTAAAGTAAAACAATACAGGCATATTATTCCCAAATGCATTTAATTAACGATAAGTAGGTTCTACTGACAGATTATTTAAATCAAAATGGTGGATCCGACTAACGAAAATATTGTAGCATAATTATATTAATAAAACAAATCCTGAATTTATCATTAAACCTGGATTAATACCTGAAAATGCTAAAAAATACTTGTTTTTTGTTTAAAAAAAAGATATTGTGTTACGTCTCAATGTTGATTATACTTTAAACAATAAAATATGATGGACGGACACGCTAGCAATGAAATGGTTTATATGGTCTGCTAACTTAATATTAGTTTGATATGTATCAGACTTAATAAATAAAAAGACTGAGAAGTGGCGTGGACATCTGATCAGTCGTCATGGTATAGCCATGTGATGAGAAGGAATGAGAAATATGCTGTGAGGATTAATCGACAAAGTGGCAGATCGTAGTTAGTAGCATTTCTATAGTTTTGAGCATGATAATGTTAAGAGTGAAGAGAAGATATTATTACGTGTTGATTATCAGTCGACAAGACAAGGGTAAAAAATGTCAAGCATAACTTCTTCGATAATCGGCAAAATTATTTCTACAAACTGTCACATTGGTCGATTCTTTCGTCGACATACCCATTATACCAGAGAAGAGCCACATTATTTGTGGGTGTCATAGACTACCTACATTTTATTTTTAAAACTGAGAGAGAGTAAAAAGCAAAGAGATTTAAAATACTATAGAGCGGGCATGTCAAGGAAATGTCATAGAAAAACTTTGATCCCATGTCTCAGTAACGCCATCTAGAATAATATATGAATATTGGAGCGGCAGCGGACCGTACTACAAAAAACTCATACCGTCTTATTATAAAAACTTCCGTAAGTACTAGGTTTAAACCAGGACTTAAAGGTCTAGGTTTGTTACGGTACTAACGTTAATTCTTTCATTCGTATTATAAATCGTAGACCAACAAAGGACTACTTAGTACCAAAGATAGTCCCTGGTCTAAATATTATCCACAGATTATAAGCAACAAAATATTTAAACTATTCAATCATTCGTTCAGCGTTCTACGCGTCGTTCCTTTTTACAAAATATTGTTACGTAATTGAAAGAAAAAATATTTAATAAATTGCTATTTGTAGTGGTGAAATATAAAGTTTTGCTATTTAAAGGTAAAAAAATAATAATAATCCAACTTTAATTTTTTTGAATGCATGTTCACAATTAAATTGTTCTGATATGGAACAACTATAACTAACACGTATAACGAAGTGAACTTGGCAGCGCGCGTCATTCGAGTAATGTTATGATACTAAAATATAATGTTATAATAATGTTAGATCGTGTGTACCTACGCCGTGTATTAAGAAAATGGAACAGCCAAAGAAAAAAAGATGATGCACACGTTTAGTCAAAACTTCAAAGTCTTGCTTGGGCATCGACGCCGAGTTGCTAGCCTGTCGGTTTTCTATCGGTTATATTTCGGAGAGTGTGCATCGGAATTGCACGATTTAATTCCACCAAGTCCTTTTCATCATCGGACCACCAGACTTACGGCGCTGCGCCACCGGTACATGGTAGATATCCTAACCATACGTACTAAACGCTTTGGAAACACATTCATTGTGCGAACAGCTAAAGAGTGGAATTCCCTGCCGGAGTCGGTGTTTCCTGATAGCTATAACAGGGGTCTTCAAGTCAAGAGTGAACAGGCTGCTTCTAGGCAAGCGTGCTTCATCGACGATCACATCATCGCTTATCATCAGATGAGATAGTGGTCAAACGCGTGCCTATCAATAATAATAAAAAGAAATAATAGTCATTAGTATTTTAAGACAAATTTTGGCCTGTTATTAAAAATAATAGTTACTATCTATGTTTGATTTATTAATACTTATCTGATAAAAATAGGATATTCATCTTTTATTTTAGCATTCGTATAAGAAAATTTTGTTCGTGATGTCCGGTCTATAGGTATTGAATGTCTTTGGTAAAAAGAATGTTAAAGTAAGTCGCGAGCGAGGTGCTAGTAATAAACAAGAGTAGACGATTATCAAAAAACCGATACTTAGATTATATTGTGTGAAAGATGATATTATGGCTAAAAAGTAGGTAACTAGTAAGAACAGAGATGAAGGTCTGGATGTGTGAAATAAAGCACATTGTATTAATTGGAATAAGTACAGGTGGAGACTATCTATGGGACCATTTAAGTTCGCTTTTATTTTGTCATTGAACTGTTCCCATGCAAATTAAGTAGCCTATTGCTGAGGCTAGTTATGGTTTAACATCATGTGACTAGTGAATGGTGGAGTTATTTTCAAACTCGGCATTGTTTTCAAAAATACATGTCTCAAGGTATCGTTACAGTTTATATAGTTAACCTCGACTAATTAGTGTTAATTAATTGTAACGTCTGATAATCTCATGCTTAAAGATATTACAAATTAGCTTGGTTTTAGACGATTGGTTGTGATGACCCAAGAAATTTTGTAAGTGTAAAAGCAAATGAGTGTGAAATTCGATGATCATTTTTCAACACGTTTAGAAAATTTCCCAGAACTTTGAAAGTTTTACATGTTTTCACCACATAACACATTTGAGTATTCATTGTGAAAGGTTATATTATGTAGCGATCGTAGATGTAGTCCAGAGAATACGATGGGCTAGTTATGTTTAAGAAGTTATTAATAGCTAAAAAAGAAGGGTCGGCAAACAGAGATAAATGGAAGAAGAAGATGTTCTCAGCCAGCAAATAAATTCAGAAAAGGTGTTAGACAATGAAGAGGACTGGATAATGACGATATTTCTTTGAATTCTCTATTTCTAAAATTAATTATTTAGAGTTAATAAGACTCTCGGGTCGTGGGGTCCGAGATCTCATAGCTTTTGAGGCGCTTAGGTGACCCAAGGGCTAGCTTTTACCTTGGTCCAAGAATGAGATTGCCTTATAAGTGGCGACGCCGTCGTTCTTTGGGTTCCAGAGGACAGCGATGCGGATGAGTTTTTTGACGCCCTATTTTGGAGATGAGTAGGAGTATGTAATTAAATTATACTTAGGTACCTTTTAATGTGTAAAAATAAACCCTTTGACATAATTTCAATAGGTAGGTACTTAGGTAAAAAGCTCATCGCACAAAATCACATAGTGCGTGCATGCTAAACAAGAAATTCGTTAAAATATTTCTTCGGTCTCTCACGCAACACAAAGATTCTTTAGATAAGTAATCATTGAGCATTATAATGATGACAAATTGAGTAGGTATCATGTCGTTTCGTTTCCTATTTCCGTCGCCATTTTGTTTGAACACGCAAATTAAACATTTGCAACAATTATGCCGAACATCCGCGTGTCTCACTCAATAAGCATTCCCGGTGACCTACTAAGATTGATTTAGTTCATTCTTTTATAAATAGTCCTTTCTTTCTTCGGAGAGTTTTAGGTACATTTTCGTAACGATAGTAGGTACACCAATTATTGTTATGCCTTCGCTAGAATGTCAATTTCAAATAATAATATATCTTGTAAATAAATTTTGTTAAATTTACCAACTAAATATGCCTAAATGAATTGTATCAAGCGAGCCTAATATTTATGAACAATTATACCTATCCTAATTTAATTTAGGTACTAAATCTATTCTGAATCTTTCATATTTTTTACATTTCTTCCGTAAGATAACTGTTTACACACATAGTTTCATCTCGACGACACGAGTTTGCCGATGCTACCTTTACCGGGCGGACCGTCTCAGTTCCAAAAGGTCACATGCCATTCTGATCTCGCGCCTTTCCACTTTTCTCGAAGACTTAAGCTCAACCCGCCATCTCTAACTTTCAAAAATGTTTGTATTAGATAACCTATTCTTCTAGAAAACGTTACCTTTAAATAAAAATACTGAGCAATCTAAATTAGTTGATGATCTTAAAGACCCAGTCAATTAATAAAGGATAAGCCACAGTAATAAATCGATAATATTCAAACCCTGTCTACATCAAGCCCTAATCAGATGAAAAGTCGGAAAAATGAATTCGATTTCCGATTATTCTATTAATTACAGATTACGCGGCAAGATTTATGTTTCAATATAACAGGTAAAATCAATAAATCATTATGTATCTAGGATAATAAATAATCGATATAACACACGCGAATTTCGATATCCACTTTCGACGCATTCAGTAATAATTATCGGCCGCTTTCTTCCGGATCGTTGCAGAAGATGCGAGAAACTGGTTTTTTTATACCGGATATGCGGATTTTGGATATGCGAACTAAGAAATAATCATATACTTCGGATAAAGAGAACCTGCCATATCTAATTTAATAATGTTTTTAAGAGACTTTAGATCGGTGATTGTGTAAAATCGTTGATAAATATATTTTTTAACAGTGAAAAAAAAAAATGTAATTTTTTCTCTACTCACTCTCGGTCCGGTAATGGCGCAGACCGCGTGCGCCAACAACAAAAACTGACAAATGCTGCCCCTCATACTGCTCTCAAAACCCAGAGCGGCTGAGTACCATCACACAACACACCACTATCCTGTCAGAGCGTACGTCCTTTGCCACTGTCTGACTAAAAAAAATATCACTGCACGACACTATGTTCCGAACTCGAATATTAAAATTCAAAATTTGGCGGCAAACTTGCTAACGTCACAGTTGTTAGCGGCGGATACACACTGCGGCAGTCGGCACGGCAATAGCGCGGGCGGCGATCACCTGTCCGTTTTACCACCCCTACTCTTTGTACCCCCTACTCGTTTCGAAAGGATTCATCAAAGATGAGAATTAAAACAGACGGCAGCGCGGGACGTTAATTGAATTTGTACGTTGCATAAATTCTGTGTCTAATATTTTTGGGTCAGATGCATTTGACGGCTGCGGATGACATTAGCGTTTTGTTTTTTAAAACATTTGCCTAGTTATTTTACTTATTTTGAGGTCGGATTTAATTTAATACCAGCCAGTAGTAAAGTTGTCTTTTTTCATTTTAATTGATTACGGTACTTAATTTGTCTACCATCGATGGATGCAACATCTTTTGCAAAAAGTGAAACATCACTTTCTGCAAAAGATGCTGCACACACGGCAAGACCACGTAGGTGATGAATTTTAATCACTACTTATTTTAATTTTTGTCTGAAAACATTATAAGATCAGTTAACCTTCACAAATAAGAATTTTGCAACAAAAATAAAGCGGCTAAACCATTAGCAGTGACTTTAGTCAACATCGTGAATAGGCGATGAAACTGTCCAACCAATCTTGATTCTTAATAATTGTATGAATTGAAGAAACAGAGCGTGTAGATAATTTCAAACAGGTCAGTCAAGCAAGCCAACGAGGTATCGTACAACTTGTACCTATAGATGATGCGAGAAATTAATTTCTGGAAGTTTGTGACTTGCACAATTTCGATTGAACTGTTTGCGTGTGAGTGGACGGAGATCTTATTAGCATATCACAAGAACTTTACTGTGAGTGGAATTTATGAAAGTGTTCTGTTTTGGGATATTTCATAACCTATTTTTACTGTGTATCTACCAATTCAATGATTGTCATTGGTGTTAAACCGTTTTAATAGATGTATTTAAATAAATTACTTAATTTATAAAATAAGCGTTTATGTAGGTCAATTTTTGACATTCAAAATATCAGACGGTTTTAAGTTATTAACCCCCAAAAGAAAGCTTTATTTACGAGGATTGTTATCGAGACGGTTGCGTAGCAGATCTAACTAATTCCATCTGTATATAACCAATACAGTCGTCGATCTTGGAAGAGTAATTGTACCTCAAGGCACTCTTCACTAAGCCTTTTTTTCACTTTTGGTCTTTTTCTACCTACTTATCATGAATCTATACATTCAAGTAATTTGTTTTGTTAATCTGATGATTATCTCACGAGTGCCATACAGTATGACACATATCTTACATCACAGTCTTAAGAAAGCTATGCTTCAGAAAAAAAGAATGTGCCGCCAACCGAAAAAAAAAACAATAACCTGTCAAAACTCAACATTACCGGTCAAAATGCAAATTTGTACCCGGTCACGGTGAAGACCCTTGCGAGATCCATCGCAAATCTTATGGTAAAATCATTAATCAGGCGAGATATCTGCCGGTGACGAAACAACAGTAATGTTCCATGAACACAATGGCCCAAACCCCGTTGGGCCACAGTTTGTGTGAAAGAATGGAGCATATCTGTACTAATTGGTGTTGAGCGTTTTGCACCATTTAAGTTAGGTATTGTGTTGCAAGGTGCGCTTCGGACGCCTTGGGCCGTGTAAAAAACAGCTTGAATGCGTCTATGGTTGAGATAATCGGCTGTCATTATTTGGACTTCTGTTAGGGCGAGACTCCACGTAAGCGGAGACGAGAAGAGTGTGTGTCTTACAACCAATCAGCTTGCGTCATTTTGACCGCTCAGTGTTTAGCTTCAACGCAATACAACGTCATATTGGTTAATTACAAGACATCTCCTCTCGTCTCCGCTTTGGTAGTTTCTCGCCCTAATATGCATGACACACAGCCTTCGATCAATAATTATTATTGATCGAAGCACACAGCATAGCATTTTAAACTTAGAGTCACAGCCTTATGAATATAAGCCAGCATTGCACATGTAAGCGGGTACGCCTTGTATACTTTTGCTTGAGTTTTATGAATATATATATTTACTATTTTTTAAAATCTCGGTATATTGGAGTGTGCTAGCTAACACGTGACAATCATTCTGAAATGTAATGTTTTACAAAGTGTATAAATATTAGTGCTATTTATTGAGCATTTCATTGTATAGATTCTTTGTATACCTAGTTCTTCAAACGAATCAGACAGATGTGTTGCTGGGGAGTTTATTCCGCCACTTCTTCTTCCCAGCAAAAACACTAGGAAGTTGCGCAGGGTGGGCCGTTTTTGGAGGACTGTCTTTATGTATTTTTTTTTGACGTTCAAAAAGTGCTGATTCTCAGCCTAGTTTGAATAAAGACTTTTGACACGTAATCAGTGGTATATAATGAATATCGTATATGCACTACAGCTGGGTCAAAGGCCTCAAGCACGCAGGCTTAGCAGATCTCACATGTCTTGCAGTTATTGGCTGTAGGACATACAATTCACATGATCTAGGTCTTTCTCTTTTTACATAAATAATGTAATGTATTAATTTACAACCATCCACTCTGTATATCTTAGTTTCAACAGTTGTCTTTGCCTAACAATGACTTGTTTGACAAACAGTTACGGATTTGGCTTTTGAAAACAAAACAGTATTGTACCTACATCCGTTACCAATTTAATATTTACTAACACTATCATTTTAATTACCTTGTGTGAAATTTTATTTTAACTTCTTACAATATGCACGTCGCCTGTGGCAAACAAATTTATAGATTGAATAACATTTAACATACCTTACTTAGTATTATCACAGTATAAATATTAATACAGTAGGACGACGCCTTTGATCTCTGGAAAAATGCCGACAACTTCTACACGCGTTAGACTTGAACAATACCTCCCGCACTACGAACAACGTTTTGTTCGCAGTGCGGGAGCGCCTTTCCCGCGTCTCGCCGCTCACACCCAGCACGATTGCCCTGTCTAGACGGCTCCGTCGGACGACTGTATGTTTTTAGACTGTGATATTATTAAGTTGCCTTTCCCTTGCCGGGCTTAATTTTGAAACTAACCTTATATTTAACAACTATTTAAACGTGTATAACAAAATATGAAAGCCTATTGCTTTAATATGTTGTTTGATGCAGATGTAAGTGGGAACGCCAGGAGGGGTCGCCCTAGAAGGACATACATAGACCTTATTGGTGAGATTCTTCAGAAAGGTCAGGTGCGTAGTACTCGCAACCGGCGTGTGTGTATGGCAACATGTATGAATGTAAACGAAGCAAAAGAAGTATGTAAGAATCGTAGCATATGGCGCTCCTGTAGTTTCTGCGAAAAAGGCGTGAGTGTATGTATTTTTTGTAGGTACCTATGTTGTTTGATTTTGAAATGTTTTGCTTTATTTATTCAACTTTAAAAAAGTGTTTCTTCGTCTAACGAGTTTCCTGTGACGTATTCAGAACCGTTACTAATTTTTCTATTAGGATTTGGTGTTTTAGGTTTCCAGAGGAATTTCAATGAAACCAGTTTAACCAGTAAAAACTAACATACTTAGGTACTTACTTATGTTTTTGATCGAAAACTGTGCGCAGTGTCAGACAGGCGTCAGATGCCATGAGCTCTATAGTTCGCGTCGATTTGGAAAATTGTATATGACATTTAATTGCAATGATGTATTCATTACTTCGATCATAAATATTACTGATTGAAGGTTCATTATTATGAATACATCAAGTTACTTAACTTACTTTGTGCTTTAGCTTCTTAAATTTATGCTGTTTCGTTATATACTTAAGTTCACTCACTCACTTCAGCCATAGGAAGTCCACTGCTGGACATAGGCCTCCCCTATAGAACTCCAATTAGACCGGTTGGAAGCGGCTCGTATCCAGCGCGTTCCCGCGGCCTTGATGAGGTCGTCTGTCCACCTTGTGGGTGGACGTCCTACGCTGCGCTTGCCGATACGTGGCCTCCACTCGAGAACCTTTCGACCCCATCGGTCATCAGGTCATATACTTAAATTAAGAAATACATTAAAAAAAAACGAAAAAAATTACAAAATTCAATCTTTTCGCAATTCGTCTTGGCGGATGTAGGTACCTATATATACTTAATTCTTTTGTATTTTCGCAATATATCATTGTTAGCACAACAATGGGTGCTGAAATGTTAAATGTTTAGATATAATCTAGACAGCTGATGACTGACTGAGATATCGACAGTTCTTTCGACTTGGGCAATTCCATCACATGAGGTCCTATTTAGTTGTGAGTGTGCCCAGTTCATCATCATTCCAGCCAAGAGATATTACTGAGTAAAGATTTACATACTTCTTGTTTTTTTTATACTTTCATACATCTTTTTTATTATTAGTATTATAATCTGTAAAACACAGGTTCAACTTAGTTTAGGCAAATATGCAACTGTGCTCTAATCCGAATTGTTAAAGATATTTTTCTTGTATTTGAGTATCTTTTATAAATAAACAGTAACTTATTATTAACGACTAGCTGTACCCTGCCACGCTTCGCTGTGGCAAATTGTGAATGAATGATTAAAAAAAAAAAAAAAACAAAAACAATCCTTGATGCGGATTATGTATCAATTATCATGCTAAAATATCAGCTCGATCGGTGCAGAACTTTTTGAGTCTTTGAAGCGTACGCAAACCGACATAACATTTTTATATATATAGATATAGATTATTGTTACTGATGGACAAAGGCTTCGCCCAAGAGTCCTGCTCCTCGCTTTCAGTCAGGCGCGGATACAGGTCTCAAAAAAGGCTGAGGCCACGGTCACTCAAAAATTCGCCAAGCGCGAGTCGGACTATACGTGTTCCCCTCCCTACGATCGATACACTGCAAAAGGAATATTATTTAGCGTCACAAGATTAAGGCACTTAATGTTCTGGACATTAATGTAACTACAAATCAGGAATGAATTCAAAATGTATTTATTTAAAGGGTGCGAATTTCGTTATTCGGTAAATGAAATTAAAAATGGCAACCTATTGTGAAGCGTCGATATATCTTCTTGTACAAAACCGGATGCTAAAGTAGTCTAAAAAGGCCTATTGTGAGCGACCATATTTCAGTACCGAAGGCAATTACTGGCAACACGCACTGGTCAAAGACAATTTCGTCTTGAGACATTGTGGTATGTGGGACGAGGGTAAGGTATTGCGCAGTATTATTGTAGTGGTATATACCTTATGTATAGTGCCATTTTCTTCTTTCTGAGACATCATGTCTATTAGACAGTATCTCTTAGAAATCAAATTAGTTTATTATTTTAGTCTATTCATTTTAGTATTATATTTTATGTTTAAATTCTATCATTTCCTTCATCGTTACATCTGCAGGCTGAAAAGGACATCATTATTTTTAAAAACTTAAAGGTTTTTTTCCATTAATTCGTTAAACTCCGGAAGGACACCGGTGTCCGCCTGTCATTGTCTTTCTAATGTGTCTCTAATTATTTTAACTAATTAATTAACCTCAAATGAAAGGTTAAGAATAAGGTTGCACATATTCTTGTATATTGTATCGATGTGCTGGCGTCTGTACTAAACTTATGTTAGTTTAGTACAGACGCCAGCACATCTACCTACCCCTATGTGTGTGTAGGTTTTCAACTGTATTTTAAACACAATAAGGTTCATGTTCAATTGGAAAAATTTGACAGTTTGGGGTATGTTTATGTGCTTGGCGTCTGTATATGGTTCTTGAAATTTTTCAACGGTGTTTTTGTAATTATTGCAAAGGACCATTAAAATCATTATCTATTCCTTTTCCTTTGACATTTTCACTTCTTTAATAAAGTACCTACCACAATAAGTCACTTCTATAATAAAAATCTTATAAGTTTGGACAGAAATCGCGATTTATTACAGTTAAAAGTACACCAAATAAAACTTGGAAATTAGCCGACAAAAAAAATTCAAGAACAAAATAGTTGCTTGTTAGTAATTTCACACCAACTACCATGAATAAAAACTACAGGTCTGATCAGAATTTCAGAGTCTGACCCTCACGGGTCAATGCTTTCGTCGCACTGTGTTTTATTTAATTTTATTACATTTTGTAGAAAACAAAAACAGAATGAATAAATATTAACTGCTAATAGTTGCAAGCTATAACTAATTAATGTCAACATTTCAGAATTAATTTCACAATTGCAAATAAAATATTATGATATTTTATAATCTAGCAACTTGTTTTGATGAAATCTTATAAATTAACGCACTTTTTTTCTCCGTGTCTGTCACTGTTATTTCAAATATGTTAAGGTATAAAATCGCTTGAAAGGTGTGAATGTGCAGTTCGGTTATTCTTTTTTTCAAATGATCGCTTGGCGGGAAATCGATCAACGGGCAAAGCGATTAGTATTGGGTAGATTTTAATGTTATTGACTAACAAATTGACTTAATTTTGCAACACCTAACACTAGGTGGTAGATTTTAGCTTAATTTTTTGATAATTAGAGATAAATTTTAATTGATACCTGATTTAATTAAAAAACGAGTCCAAAAGTTATTTATTAGGTACCTAGTATTTGCATGCTTTTAATTTAACTTTAATTTAATGTTAATTACATAAGTGTGGTTGAAATCTTGCAACTGAATTTAAACTAGTTATCTACAACCGATTGGTATGAAATTTTGCATACTTATAGGTTTAATTTGAATGACAATACACGAAAAGTTTTCTTGAAAACAAAAATCGACCTAGGCATAACCTGTTTGGTTTTTTTTAAAAGTACTTTGAGTTTAACCGGAGGCTGCCGGAGTTGAGTAGGTACTGGTATTTTATACGGTTTTTTTTTAACTGGGTAACACGATATTCTTTGCTTGTATTTTTAGTGATTACTTTCTACTTTATTTTATCTGAAAATGTGACATATTATAATTATGTAAAACTAATCTATTGTCATTTAAATTAACTGAGATAAAAATGACATTTAGACTCATTGCAACATGACATAAATTTTTAGTATGAGATTATAATATGAAAATGATAATTTATTTGTTTATTACTAAACATTATGGCATTCTTATAAACTAATTTATAAGAATGACATAATGTTTAATAATTTATAATTTTTAAATTAATCTATATCAACAAATTGTATATAATGATAGCAAGTTAAATAAATTAAAACCTATCGCCTATACATTGCTGTGCCCTAGCTGGGTTCATTGTTTTGAACTATCATAATGTAACAACCTGTAAACAACATGAAATGCAATAAATGAATGATTATGATTATGATTATGGTTGTCAAACTATCAGGCTTCTGACCTGTGACGACTTTCTTAATAATATACCAATGACAGCCGGGTGTTTGACCCGCCTGCCAGAAGTTTGTTTCCGTCGCACTGTACAAATTGCGCTCACCCATTCAAGTATCTACCGATCTCGGAGCGCGTAGCCTAACTTTCGATCGAATTCTCATAGGGCTTGTTGTTCTAAGCCACAACCCCCCTTTGAAACACTAGAAGCTTCATTACTTTTAAACTTAACGAATTGAAATCTTAATCTCAGTCATTATTCTTATGTAAATGAAACAATAGAACAATCCACAAAGACCACTAATTAACAGTTGACGTTATACTATAATAGGACAATACTCACAAGAAACAAATACAATTTTTCTTCTAAATTCTATTATTTGTACTTAGATACTTACTTAATTTCGCATCACAGAAATTATTCTTAAAGGTATTTTATGCGACTGTAGACCATATATATTTTGTCTACCATTATGTCATAACAACATGCCTATATTCAATGAGATTATGAGTAAAACGGATTAGATAGGTTATACGCGTTCAGCAAGTGACACGTTAAAATGTGGCTAACTAGCCACACTTCACCTTAGTGTGGCGTCGCGCCCCAAGTCCCCAACGGACGCGTGCGTGCGTTAGTGTACAGTTTTTGAAGTTCGAATGTTGTTTAATTATCATTGCCTATATAAATTCACTGAAGGCGTAGTATCTTTGCCTACTAATACTACACCACCTATTAATACTTCACCAGTGGTGACGAGAGGTATCTTCGGTTTAAAGACGTTTATTTCTCGAAGAACAAAAATAACAGTTCACTTATCGAGAAATTTAACTAAATTAATTGTAGCACAATAGTTTGTATGACGTTCAAGCCATCGAAGAAACAAAACACCATATTTTAACTAGTAAATTATTACTAGGTAACTAAAATACGTACATAACAGTTTAAGATCTTAAGAGGTTCTTAGTAGGTTCTTTAAAGGGAAACCGAAAAAAACTTACCTAGTATTGTTAAATACCTATATGTATACAGGGTTATTTTTCAATGACCGGCCAAATTTTCACTGGGTGTTCTACCCATGAATATAAACAACTTTCACTATGGGACCGACTCTGAAATCACGAAAAAAAATCAGCTGTTTCATTTAGTCGAGTAGGTGAACTTTTGTGAAAATTTGACCGGTCATTGTAAAATAACCCTGTATACATATATCACTATGTTGTCTCTCTCAAAGACATCTATCTACCTAACATCCTGTAGTTACACTTATAGTATATTTGACAATCATAGATCCTGACTGCCCTTATACAATAGTTGCTCTTCCCAAACTCCAAAGGATATCCGATCGGATTCGAGTTGTATGGACACTTCGACAATGTAGTCCTACACCCATATTTGACCAGTTTTATGTTTGGAATGTTAAACAGTATGACATATGCCTGCCAAACGTGGAAATTCACCCAAAGGATCAAAAATAAGATAAAAACCACCCAAAGAAGTATGGAAAGGAGTATGATGAAAATTAGTAAACTTCAGAAAATACCACATAAATTAATCCGTGAAAAGACAGATATTATTGATGCCCTAAGCTATGCACAAAAATTAAAATGGAGATGGGCGGGCCACGTTGCCAGATTGACCGACGACAGGTGGACTTTACGGGCCACTGTATGGCCAGGACCAGTCGGCAACAGAAAGAGAGGTAGACCGCAAACACGATGGGCAGACGACGTCACACACGTAGCTGGTCGAGACTGGGTTTCGATGGCAAGCAACAGGGACACTTGGCAATCTCTGGAGGAGGCCTTCACCTGAGAAGGGTTCTTGCACACAATTAGTTCAATTCGATTTAAAATGTTTAATGATGATTTTATATAATTTAATGTCGTATTTATTTAATTTTATTCCATGTAAGTTATTAAATGTAATGTAATCATTTTTTTTATAATATTTAATTGGCAAGAATTAAAAGGCTTTTTTTTTTTATTTATGTTAAACAGTAACAAAATTATTCCATCACGTCCAAGATCGCTTCAAGGCAAGAGCAAAGGAATTACTAAACTCATAAGTAAATACATTTTCTTTTCTTTCATTTTTTTTACTGATCTTTTACGATGCCTACGATTTGTCTGTTTTCTTTAACAATTTTTTTGTGAATTCGTGGACAATGTTGTTGGTTACATGTAATAATATACCTAAATATGTGTGATTGTGTATAATTGTATTTCTAATTGTGTTAATTTAAGAATCTTTTGTTAAGCTTGGCATGTAACTGTTTTTTTCCCAAACAAATAATATAAAATAAAATAAAATCATTACAGATTTAAGAAGTGTTCGTTTCAATTCAAACCAGTCTTAAATCGCAAATGAAAATTCAATGTCCTATAATATCGTTATAAGAAGTTGACAGTTTGTTGGCAAATCAACTAACTAATTTAATCTGAAGTAAGAAGAAATCAATACACAATTACGTAGCATCGATAAAATAATGAATTTTCTTTATCTAAATAACTTTTTCACAATGCAATTGACGCCATCGGCGCTCCACCGCCCGGTGCGTCTATGGTTAAGCAATAGACAACCACAGGATTACGTAGGTGTTAGAATTAAAAAAAAAATTCTCTAATAATATTGATAACCTCTTTTGTCATCCGTTGCGTGCATTTCTTTTTTTAAATACGAATTTCGTCATTTGACATCCCGACTCGTGTCGTGAGCACACTGAGCACCATTGCGTAACCGACTGTTACCGAAGATAACCGATTGTCTCCGAATGGCCACGATTACAAATGCGCACGCGGTACAAAATTGATCCGCACCCGTAATGGAACCAATTTAGAAGGTCACTCCGTGATTGATAACGATTTCCACGCCGATTTGGAAATTAAAAAGAAAGAAACGAAGTAGGTTGCTGATTAGAAAAATAATTCGCGGTTAAAATTGATATAGTCATTTCTAATCTGTATTACTTTTTGAAGTGCCATGAGTAATTTGAATTAACCCCGTTTATTAATGGTTTCAGTTCGGCTCATAAGGTATGAAAAAATTAATGCATTGAAAACAAGAACCTAACATCTATACTTACTTAATTTCCTTGTCTGTAATTACTTACTTATAATTTTGTTTTTCCTGATTTGGTACGCTATCTCTTGGCATAATATAGTTAGCATAATCTCTAAGCATTCCATCTGTTCACCTATGTTTCACGAAATAAATGATTTGATTTGATTTTCAGCAAAAACACTAGGAAGTGGCGAATGGTTTTGGGGGACTGTCTAATGTTTTTTTGCCGTTCAAAAAGTGCTGAATCTCAGCCTTATTTGAATAAAAGAGTTTTGATTTTGATTTGATAACTTCAGCTAACGTCGAAAATGATGTTATATATTGCATTGTTTGTTCTATTTGTTTACCTCTTTTTACTCCATAGTTTATTAAAGACATGGCTTTGTTTATTAAATTTATACAAACAAAATAGAGTTAAGGCTCAACCACCGGCCGGTCGATTCATTAAAACTTGAGTGAAGTAAAGCTTCAATGCCTAGCATAGTAAAAGATTAGGTACAGCTCAATTTTGCCTTCACAACAGCCATATTTTCACGGGCGATTTTTACAGAATATCATCATCTGCCCAGCCTTTTCCCCACTAAGTATGTTGGGGTCGGCTTCCAGTTTAACCGGATGGAGCTAAATAAATGATAATGATAAATGATATTTATTTTTGTAAATAGGTTTTTACAAACACTTTTACACGTCGCCTTTTTTAGTAAATGAGATCGGTATTTCACTATTTGACTACTCTGAGAAGAAACACCTAAAGAAACTCAGAGGTCATAGTCTCTTTTAAAGTCCAGACATTATCTTGGTAAAATCATGTAAGATCCATGCAGATTAGTGTCTGAGATGGTATTTTGAGGAAAGAACCACACAGAAGGACCAGATCAGTCAATGCAAGCATTTGTAAGTAATCGTGAGCTCAACTCGGAACTTGAGGAGCTCCACGTGCAATACTGTAGTGTTTTATATGGAGCTACTGCCTGGCTGGCTTCCATAACCCAACCTGTAGGTTTAATGACAACCGGGACCAACGGCTTAACGTGCTTGACGATGCACGGACCACCACGGTCCAAGCGTAGCTCAAACTTCGATTGACTCGTGTGGCTATAATTTAGCCACAAACTTTTTACAGTACCTCTACCATGAGTTTACACCGCCAAAACTCGCTAGCGTCTCCGTAAATTATTTGTATGAAATATTGTACAGCGCCCCTAGCGGTCACAGATAGAATTAAAATTCTTACCATGAGCACTATAGATTTCGATAGGTTAAAAACCTAACGTAATCTATTCGATATTCACTAACGTTTTACAGCTGTCACCATACAAAACGGTACCATGAGTCACTAATTTCACTGACGCTATCGAATAATACGCTTACGATAGTAGTTACGTAGCTCACTAGCATTTTAACGTGTGAAACATATATTTACATTAAAATCATATACGTTTTTGAGTCGAAAACAAGTAATACCAGTCAAAATAATGTCTGCAAGAGCTTATTTAGCATGGAATATGTTAGTGACCGCTGAATTTGAAGACCAACGACGTGAACAGCGGGAATTTCAAGCAAAAATGAGTATTCATGTTGGACACCGAATGGAAAATATAAGTGAAATAAAGTTTATTAAACTTTGCTCTCTAAAGAATCATTTGAATACTTTTTATCCCGGTAGTAAGATCCCATGGGACAATCATCAAACTTAGTTAAACGTAGGTATAATAATTTTTAATCCATACAATACATTGAATAGAAAGTTAAAACATAGGTACCTTTCCACATGAACTCCACCAACAATTGAAACTGTGAGACACTGTGACACTGTGTTCCTCATTGTATTAAATCATCTTTAAACTTATAAACAACACCGCGCAGCTCAGCGACTCAAGTACACAACACACAACGTAAACAAACGGTCGGTTTATTTGTGACATTGACTGTCGTCTAATTTTTAGCATAGCGATAACAGACATTTTGAGCTTTTAAGAGACGTTCTCTCTTCTTATTCGTGGGAAAGAAAGAAACAAAACATAAGTAATGAAGCATAGACGAAAGTATTCTAAAGATTAGAGTGAAGTTAGCTAGACGACACGATCTATCGAGCTTACCTTAGCGCCTGCGTAAGACTACGTAAATCTCATGGTGCAAGCATTATCGAAATCTATTCGATCCACGTTAGCACGCTAGCGATTTCAACGCTAGCGAGTAATTTTTAGATGGTTACTCATGGTAGAGGTACAGAATGGCAACTGTAGTAAAGGATACTTGCTTACCAATGGTTTTGGTTTCACTGCGATGGTCCTAGATTATCATTTTAAACTTAAGAACACAGCACAGCCACAGAAGTCACAGAGTCACAGCCTTAAGAATATAAGTCAGCGTTGCACATGTAAGCGGGTACGCCTTTAATACCTGGAGGCTGTTATTATTCAGTTTTGTATTCGTTTTGCTTGAGTTTCAATGTTAATATGAATATTTTTATTTACTTTTTTTTTTCTTGGTATAGTGGAGTGTGCTAGTTAACACGTGACAATAATTCTAAAATGTAATATTTTACAAAGTGTAGGTATAAACCTTAGTGCTATTTATTGAGCATTTAATTGTATAGATTCTTTGTATAGTTCTTCAAACGAATCAGACAGATGTGTTGCTTTGCTGGGTAGTTTGTTCCGCCACTTCTTCTTCCCAGCAAAAACACTAGGAAGTGGCGAAGGGTGGGCCGTTTTTGGGGGACTGTCTTTATGTATTTTTTTTTTGACGTTCAAAAATTGCTGATTCTCAGCCTAGTTTGAATAAAGACTTTTGATTTTGATAATGCTCTGTGTCTGTACCAAGAATCACGTGTATAACATCCTCGCATCTCAAAGCTATCTCACAAGTCACCACTACTCATAACTACTTTCACCGATGACCTTGCCGGGGAAAGTTGAATAACCGGCAAAGTTACGTCTCCTCACATCTTTCCTCCTCAGTCCTAAGTTAACGGCATTTTGTAATGGCCGTGTTATAATAAACGTAATGTTTTAAGTTACATAAGTATTAGTAAGAGATCATTACATTGCTCAAGGTGGCTTGATGGAACAGATTAGAGGTTGTAAGCTATTTGTTCGGTCGTTAATCTTGTTTAGAGGGAACTGTACTGTCTTTCTTTTATGTATTGCGTTGTGGAATGATCGCTAGATTAGTTGGTAGGTGTTGCGTGTGTATTGTTTTCAATTTCTTGTTGTAAAATCTTTTATTGGTGTTGAGGTTTTGGGACTTAAACATAGGCTACTGGCGAAATCCTTGTCTTACCGTTCCAGGGCTATAGACGTTATGTTTTTATGGATTTACAAATCTATTAAAAAATCTTTCAATCAATCTTCTCGTCTTTCTTCTTCTCTTCTCTCTTCTTTCTCTTCTTCATCTTTTCTTTCCTTTAATCTTTCTTTCTTTTTTTTCTTTCAATCTTTAATTTAAATCAATGGTTAGGATCTTTTTGATTTAAATTGAAAACTAGTGAAACCCTTTAAAAGAAGGTCGAATTTTGATTTCGATACATGTCATGTGAGTCTTACGATACATTTTCGATATCAATTCGGTAATTTAATTCCTGTATAAAGTAAATTATGAATGAGTAATCACTTTGAAGTATCGATATATTGACCTAATATATTGCCGAAACACATACTATACCTTAATCGAATCGCTAACAATACACTAGATATTTTTTGACAAACTTACGTTCTTACAGATGGCTAGCACGTTAAGCTATCCGAAACTATCAAATTATCTCAATTAAATAAGAACGTTATTATTTTGTAATAAAGCTGGAAAAGATGAAAAAATATTAAAGAAATTTGACAGATTGGGGAAGCTTTATGTGCTAGCCCCTGCTGGTACATTGCCTACAATTCTGCAATATTTTGATGCGTTTTAATCCAAGAAACACCATAAGATGCTTTGAACAACTTGGATTCAGAAGCGTAACACTTTAATCATGAACTGGTCTACTGGAGTAAGGAGTTCCAACAGAATAAGAGACCAACTAATACTGGTTTTGTCACAACCAAAGTATGGCTTACCGTACAGACGCCAACACAAGTTATCCCTAACTGTAAATTTTTCCCAATCGAACAAGAGGCTTATTATTTTGTAAGAAAGCTGAAACTGTTACACAAAATTGACAATTTTAGTTTCATAACAATTAGAGCACCAGTATTTCACTTTAATAACATTTCATAATACTTCAGCCACCTATTAAATCTTAACGAGAATCTCTTTTATTTGTTGAAAGAGATAATAATTGTAATACAAAGATTACGTAACAATACTATCTTGTGCTAATATCTTTTCTTTTTAATTTTATTTTGACATTTAAGTAATCACATTTATACTTATTGCGTCTTTCTACACTTCCTCGAATAAGACAGTTGCATCCATTGTTCGCCACAGATATTACTTAAAATGGATGATTTTAATTAATAACAATTATCCATCTTAAGCTGATTACAGTTATGAACAAAGGCTTGTTCTTTGTTCATAACTGTAATCAGCTTAAGATGAATTTAAGATTTTGGAAAAGATTAATCTAATTATTTCGAAGTAAATTGAGGGGTACGTATCATAATCCCGAATTTTAAAAGACCGAATTTTAAAATACCGATGGACGAAATCCTGAAAATGGAAACGCCGAGTGTATGTTTGGTCGAAAGTTTTAAATCCCGAAAGTTCATATACCCGAAAGTTTAAAATCCCGAAGATTAAAAACCCGAAGTTTGAAATCCCGAAATTAAAAAACCCGAAGTATAAAATCCCGAAAGCACATTTGCCCGAAAGTATAAAATCCCGAATGGATGAAATACCGAATGGACGAAATACCGAAATTGTCACCGTTTCCGAGAAAACGAAGGCGAGCGAGCGTACCGCGGCAAAGGTCGCAGAGCGCCAAATTCCCTCTTTTGCAAAGCAAGTATGCATGGTAGATTAGGTTTCCTTGTGAGTAAAAAAAATCTTTATCGCATAATCATAATATTACTCATTATAATTCAAGTAAAACAGTTAGTCAAAATGGAAACGGCTAGGTTAGGTTAGGTTAGAACTGTGACCATGCAACGCGCGAAGGCGAGCGAGCGAAGCGAGCGTGCCGCGACAGCGGCCGCCGAGCGCCAGATGCCCCTTTTTTGCAATGCACGCATGCATGGTAGATTAGAACTTAAAGATATTTTATCTGCCGCGTTGCGTGGTCACAGTTCTAACTTAACCTAACCTAGCCATTTCCATTTTGAGTAACTGTTTTACTTGAATTATATTGATTAATATTATGATTTTACGATATAATTTTCTTTATTCACTAGGAAACCTACCTAATCTACTATGCATGCTTGCTTTGCAAAAGAGGGAATTTGGCGCTCAGCAGCCGCTGCCACGGTACGCTCGCTTCGCTCACTCGCCTTCGTTTTCTCGAAAACGGTGACAATTTCTGTATTTCGTCCATTCGGTATTTCATCCATTCGGGATTTCATCTATCGGTAATTCGTCCATCAGTAATTCGTCCATCGGTATTTCGTCCATTCGGGATTTTGTCCTTTCGGGATTTCGACCATTCGGGATTTCGTCCTTTCGGGCATTTGTACATCGGTATTTTGAGTTACGATATAACGACTATCGGCATTTAAAACTTTCGGTATTTTAAATTTCGGTGTTTTGTTCGTCGGTATTTCAATCATCGGTAACATGAACTTTTGGGATTATGATACGTATCCAATAATTTTGGTAATATGGAACGTATAATTAACTTTAACCTTATATCACCAAAAGGTAATTTAATAGGTTTTTAGGACATAAACGAGTCAAATTGATGCGTTTTATTTTGTGCGTAATTATTGCATTATTTGCATAATGCGTGAAAAAAGCGAGTGGCTCGATTTATTTGCTTACAACTGTAATACGAGAAAGCAATACAAGGTGGAAGGAATATCGGCGCACGTAGGTATGGCTACACAGTCATCAAGCTATACATTTCTAGTATAAGCTGATCTCGCATAGTATAAGATTTCCATAGAATGCGAGCTCAGTGTAAACTGAAAATTTATTGCTTGATGTGTAGCCGTCTGTACATGGTTACACCTTGATTAAGGTATAATAATATACCGTTCATGATTCTGGACCACCCAGCGTTTAAATTTTTTATCTTGAAGGGATAACATAGGATGATTTTTAAGAATACTGCGAGTGCGATTTGTTATAAGTAGGTACTTAGTTTTAGTTTGTGGAGGCAAATAATTGTATCGGGCGGGAATGGCATCTACGATACGCATGACGAATAGACTATTGCGATGCGTCATCAGCCACTGCACCAACAAAGATCAAACCTGCAACTGCCTAAATGCCTAGACGAATGAAGCAACATGTAACTTGAAATAATATCTTCTGAAGGCCAGACTTATCATCCGAATGGTGGAAAGTCACGACCTTCGGGTTTCACATAAGAGTTTAGTAACTATTTTGACGATGAAATGAAATCATTTATTTAATGCAATACGTTTAGCATGATGAGTATCGTGATGTAGATGATTATTGACGGTATAAAGTTGAAGTACATAATTGGACGTTGTGTAATCTATACTAATATTTTAAAGAGGAAAAGTTTGATTGTTTGTTTGTTTGCATTGAATAGGCTCCGAAACTACTGGACCGATTTGAATAATTCTTGTACCGTTGGGAAGCTAGCTACGCTATCCCCGGGTGACATGGCCTACTTTTAATCCATTTATTCCCACGGTAACGGGAACTACGCGGGTGAAAACGCGTGACGTCTGCTAATGTTTTACTAACTTTACTTGAATAGAGAAAAAAATTGTTTTGTTAGTCTAGTGGTCGTAAGTGCTACTGCAGGGCATGAGATCGTAGGTTTATTCCTTTAATTAGAAGCTCACTAGTATGTGGGCTATACACTCGCCAAGACAAGTCAAGCGAAGCGCAAGGGCACTACCTACCTTTTCTCGAAGTGTTTCGTCGTTTTTTTGAACCCTCATAGAGTTGGTTTCCGATGTACCAGAGAGTTCATATAATTCTCAGGATATGATGCCATTAATATACTAATGAAACGTACAAAGTCTCAATCGAATAGCTCTAATACTTTAGATTTTATTGATATCTAAAATACAGCAATTTCGTCACTGACACACTGACACACTGATGATCATCAAAATGTTTGGGTACTTCCTGAAGTGCTAGAAAGCTGAAATTTGGTATGTAATCTAAGTTTAGAATACAACCAACAAAAAAAAAACATAAACTCGTAACTTTTGCCCCCCATCCATTAAAATGGGGTGTTGGAAGTTTGTATGAGATAATATAACCGCTTAAGAGCAAAATATTGCCCTGGTTTATCGCTTATGGTAATCAGTAAACCATCAAAGAAAAAAGGCAAATGACAGACAGAGAATGAGCTATGAAAACCGGCACTACTGATGTGCAAGAAATACCTACACCAAAAAACTAATATTAAAAGACTGCCTACCAACTTACAAAAAGAACTCAAATCCTTCATTCATGCTATCTACGAGCCTTTTTTTCTAATGCAATTTTAAATGGAATATAGGTTACCAATGCACACACCTACACATCAAGCTGTAAATTTTCAGCTTACGCAGACCTCGCATTGTACGGAAATACTATACTTTGGAAGATCAACTTATACTAGAACTGCAAAGCTTGATGTGTAGCCGTGTGTACTGTACGTATAAAGGTTAAATATACTTACCCAGGGTCTGCACGCAGTATAGATGACTAGAACGAAGTCCAATGTTCTCAGCAACAAATCACCATCATTACTTTTTCTTGCGAACAACACAACACTACCCAAACACTAGTAAGAAGGTAAAAAAGTTATTGACACTATAAAAGAACAAACGTTACATACAAATACCAACAGTAATGTGATTTTTAGACATAAATCACACAATCATCAACACAGCATACACTTGTACAAAAATAATTAATTAACTACGTAGGAATAAAATCTGTGTTGAATACAAGCAATTGTTTTGCTTAATTCACACTGACCTCCGAACTAGGTAGCGAAAACTGTATCACAGAAAGCACGTTACATCGATCTACCCCAATATTTTTTTTTTAGGTTTTCAACTTATAAAAAAATAAGGTGCTTGTTAAATTGGGAAAATTTTACAGTTTCGGGTAGCTTGATGTCCAGATGTCTGCTTAGTAGAAAAGCAGGGTAAGAATAAAAGTAGAAAGAGGGAAGCAAAGCCTTTGCCCTGCATTGGGACAACATAGCCTTATAATAATAACTTAGGATAATAATTTGTTCTTCGCAGGTGGCCATTACGGCACAAATACATAAATTAGGTCCCCCGCGCACTAGGCAGCTTGGCTGTACAGCTAGGCTGCAGAGGCCGAAATATTCATACATTCCGTGACTGCTAAAGTGCGCGGGTTCCCATACACCGTCTTATGTTCGACTGGCTGCCTAGTGCGCGGATGGCCTAAGTGTCTATAGTTCGTTCGCGTTAAGAATACAGTAAGAATGCAGTGCAACTGCAAGATAAAGGTGTATTCTACATATACATACATACATACATAAACTCACGCCTTTTTCCCACGGGGGTAGGCAGAAACTACAGAGCGCCATATGCTACGATTCTTACATACTTCTTTTGCTTCGTTTACATTCATACATGTTGTCATACACACACGCCGGTTGCGAGTACTATGCACCTGACCTTTCTGAAGAACCTTGCCAATAAGGTCTATGTATGTCCTTCTAGGGCGTCCCCTCCCGGCGTTCCCACTTACATCTGCCTTGTAAATACCTTTCGTTAGTCGCCTTTCATCCATCCTTTCAACGTGACCAAACCATCTAATGTGTATTCCACAGTGGTGTTAAATTCAAACAAATTATATTTTAAAAGATTAAGTTTAATGATTTTAGAAAAATGAATTTGAAAAGATTTGATTGGTTAGGGGGAGGAACTAGGCCGACGGATAATGATGACTTTACTGCATTCTTAACGCGAACGTACTATAATGCAATGCAATCTCTTTCATTGCAGATAATAATATTTACAATATGTGTGACGCAGTTCCGGGTTCTGCAATACGTACTAACTAATAATATAATGGTAGTAAATTAAGTATCGCGTGTGGTAAATGTGGTAATAAATGAAAGCTTTTGTACACAATTTTATTATTTAATACCTATTAAGTTATTTCAACTACATAGCTCGTTTGCTGTTGTTTCTTTGTTGCTTTTAGTCAAAGACATTCTAGTTTTTAAATCTCTTTGCTTTTAGTAAAATGGAAATGTGGTTTTAATGTGCAATTTAGAACTCAACATCACATCACGCCTGTATTCACTGAAGGGTCGGGCTGAGATGTACGTACATATTTTCGCCAGTTATGTTTAAGTCCTACCTATGTTAAAATCAGAACGGTTCTAGGCGTCAATTCCCCCTTTCCGAGATTATGCAGGGTTGTGAATGGCTGCAGTGTTGAAATTTACTTGCAACTTGAAAGTTTGGGTAAACCGAAAGCGAACTTTTTGAAGCATCTTGCTAAAAAGTTTTCTTTATCTACTTATTGTTATCTTATCATTTGTATCTTTGTAATTATTTAAGATTAGATTAATACTAAACTGTACAACTTCTTCATGCATGCGGAGTTCACCTATTTTAAGTGATTGTTGCACTGTAGAACTTACATTTTTGCATGTTACTTTAGCATACAATCTGTGTTAACAATTGTTGATGAACCAATAAATAAATAAAATAAATAAATAATAAGGCAACACTATTGCCATCAACGGAGTACAGGTTTCGACAATTCAAAGTTCTACGTTTTCTAGTCAACAAAAATACTTAAATTCAAAACTTCAATGATGTTTCGCAACGTTTGTTCCAAATTAACATGCATTCGGCCATCACCATAATTCGATACTGCTGTTTCGGCCCTAAATTAACATACTTCCTTCGTGCTTCCCATTTATGGAAGCACACCAACCTTCTGGGCAAAATGGACCAAATTATCAGGAATACTTTAACCTCAATTTTAAATGTGGCCTTGGACGACCGAGCTTGGGCACAAGCTAGTCTTCCTATTCGAATGGGAGGCCTTGGCGTCCGCAAAATTTCTAGTATTTGTTTACCGGCATTTATATCCTCGATCTGCGGCACTGAGAAATTAATCAGGAATATTTTAGCTACCACACTGGTTGATTTTGATGTGCCGTACTTCACCGAGGCTATGGATGCCTGGAAACTCGCTTGCCCGAATTCAGAACTTCCCGAAAACCCATTTTCCCAGAGTCGGTGGGATGAGCCACTCTGCAGAGCGGTGCAGAAGTACCTAATTGACTCTTCTACCACTGCTGCTGAGCGTGCGCGCCTACTCGCTGTGGGTGAATGGGAGTCGGGACTATGGCTTCTTCCGTCGTCGAACATAGGCACTCTTTTCGATGACACTACTTTCCGCCTTGCTGTTTCCCTTCGTCTAGGAGCTACATGTGTTACTCCTCATCGCTGTCACTGTGGGGAAGTTGTCAACAGCCTCGGACATCACGGTTTATCATGCGGCCGTAGTGCGGGTCGCATAGCACGGCATGCACACATTAATGACATCATCCGACGTGCTCTTGTTTCCGTCGGCGTTCCAGCTGTTTTAGAACCCAATGGCTTGGCACGCGACGATGGCAAAAGACCGGACGGTATGTCTTTATTCCCTTGGAAGATGGGTAGGCCTTTAGTATGGGACGCTACTTGTGTCGATACTCTTGCGCCATCCCATCTTCCTGGGTCAACATGCTGTGCTGGCGCTGCTGCTGCGGCTGCTGAGAACCTCAAGCGGCGGAAATATAGCAACCTTGTTGGTAGTTATACTTTCGAGCCGTTTGGGGTTGAAACTCTTGGGCCGTGGGGTCCGAGTGCTCGTCTTCTTTACAAAGACATCTGCAAACGTTTAGTTGACGCTTCCCGTGACCCAAGGGCTGGCCTCTACTTTGGCCAGAGGCTAAGCATTGCCATTCAACGTGGCAATGCCGCCAGTCTTTTGGGCACTTTACCAGCTGGCAGCGATGCAGAAGAATTTTTTGACGCTTTGTAGTTATTTATTGTTAGTTTTAGTTATTTATTTATTCTAGTCAACTAGGTAACGTTTAACGAATCTTTCTCCATGTATTAAAATGCTCAAAACTTTCGAAAAAGCCTACCATTCTCTTTGGCAATTAACTAAACATAACTAAAATCTGTTTTAGAAAGCGTACAATCAAAATTTTGATTTTATGACATGTAGACATTTCTAGGGTTCTGTTTTGAAAGGCAAATATAATGTTTATTGGTACAATAAAAACCAGACGTAACTTTGATTATGTCTTGTGTAGACAGGTATATTTTATAATATACATACATACATGTACTGACGCCAGCACATCAACCTACCCCAATGTGTCAAATTTCTTTGATAGGCTTTCAACTTTATTTTAAACATAATAAGGTTTATGTGCAATTGGGAAAATTTGACTGTGTCTGCATATTGTGCCAACCATTGTAGATTTATGTATGTATATACTGTCACAGACCTATACATATAGGTAATCCAGTTCTGCACATTTAAGCACGCCCTTTTTCCTTTCTGGCTTCTGTTTCTTGTAAGTTTTTTCTTGAGTTTGTTGTCAGCGTCGGTACCTAAGTGCTATTCTTAGACTTGCGTTTTTGCTGAGAAGAAGAAGTGGCAGATAAAACTCCCCATCAAGAAACACATCTGTCTGAATCGTTTGTAGAACTTGAATCTATACAAATAAAAAGCTCAGTAAATAGCATAGAGGTTTATAAACTTTGTAAATCATTACATTTTAAAATGATTGGCACGCTCACTCCATTAATCCAAGAAAAAACAAAATATACCTTACATAAAGCATGCAAAACAAAGAGATTTAAGAGATTATACACCACTATTGTTTAATTAATACAAAAAAAATAGGCTGTATCCTGTACCTATTACTGATCATATTTGCGTAATCACATAAGTTACACAATTATTTTTTCAATTTTTAAATATTTAGTTAAACTTAAATAACGAAAACCGCTTTTGTAGGCGGGGCATGCTTGAGCGAGATCACGAGAACGTGAGCGGGAGATGACGATTAATGAATACCTACTACTACCGTCATGAATAGCCTGTACAATATTTCTATAAATTGGGTGACCTATTGGGGTATAAACAAACGCTAATAACTTTGCTGATTATGAATATTATTAATTAATACTTTACAAATATAATGAGAAGACCGTCTAGAATAAGCCTTTTTAAGTAAGTATTTGTACTAATTAAAAAATAGTGGTGTATTAATAGAGAGGACCTGCAACGAAAAGTCATAGAAAATATGTGACCCCATTGGCGTTACCACAGTAACGCCAATTAGCAAAATATAGCTATAAAGAGCGGCAGCGGATCGCACTAAACTAGACTACTCGACTTGTGTCCACAAGGACATAAGTATGGGGTGAAAAGGGCAATGACCAAAAGCAGTCCTGAAAAGTTGCATGTATGACAACCAAATTAATATAGAAATTATTTGTTTATTTTTTACAAGCTTTTCACTTCAGGAATTTTGTTTTCATAACCGAAATTATTATTTTGAGATAAATAGTACCTAAATTAACGATTGCTGGGTCCGTATAAAGTCATGATGGACGTTTCGTTCTCTTCATTTGTATGAGTGGCGTAAGTATGAACCTTTAGACAAAAAAAAGCACAAAAATGAAACCAAACTCATAATTAGATAAATAATTAGTAATATCATAACCATAACGTACTGCTTAATATGCATTTTATCTTTACGATAAGACAATATTTATTTACTGTCAAGCCATATGACAGACAGACGGACCAGCCGATAGGGATTCTGCAAAGCCACTGTAAAGCCATAGAAAGTATAATTATTTCCTTATATTTTAAAATTAGCAACAGTTCTCTTGTTTTGTTTTTAACTAACATTGTTGTTTTGTACCTATATGAGTGATCTGTGGTCAATTTGTAAGTTGCGAGTAGGTTAGACATAATTTTTGGGTTATCTCCATATTTGTTGAAATGAACACTTTAATTTAATAGTATTAAAGCGTAGTCTATAATATTTAAATAAAGATTTATTGTGTTTCAACTTGAGACGGATTTCCATACATCGTTGGTCAGGATCCTTTTGTTCGTGATGTTCTATTTATAGTAAGTACCTATTGAATGCAAATATCAATGACATTCTTAACTTCAATGAAAAGAAATATACAATATTACTTGGCTGTTCAACGGCTACACCACTAGGCTAATGCTTCTTCAACTAAACTAGCATTATTGCCGCCATAGTTTTAATAGCCCTCTTTTACATATCATTTAGGTCAGTACATACGCTCTTTGTACACAGTCTACTTTCACACGGTCACCTTATCATCACGCCACCTACATATGGTACTAGCTAGTCATTGTGCTCGCATCATCGTGAACACCTATGTTGTTCAGTTCCCATGGCTATCTACCATCGATCCTTGCGATTTCTTTGCGTTTTACTATGCTTATGCTAACTGATTAATATCTAACTACAAGATATTGTTAATTATTTTTATTTCTAGTTTTGTGTATTTGCAATTTTCTTACCGTAAAGTCACGAAGTTTAGTTAAGGTGGATGTTTAAGAGTAGCCCACGAAATTAAAATAAAATCTTGTGTTCTTTCCAATTTGCCGTTTAGTGTCAAGCTTAAACGCTTTGGAAACACATTAATTGTGCGAACAGCTAAAGAGTGGAATTCCCTGCCGGAGTTGGTGTTTCCTGATAGCTACAACCTAGGGGTCTTCAAGTCAAGAGTGAACAGGTTGCTTCTTGGCAAGCGTGCTTTATCGTCGACCACATCATCGCTTACCATCAGGTGAGATAGTGGTCAAAGGCGGGCCTATCAGTAATAAAAAAAAGCTGTATGTTGAACAAAATATGATTTGCGACCGTAGAATTATAATCATTAAAATCATTAAACCAACTCTTAGTTAATAATGTCTCATTGAATGTATATTTCATGAAAAAGTCATTTAATGGTATTAAATTCACTGGTACAGCCACCATAAAAGAACAATGCTTTTACTTTAGTAACAGTGTAAGTTCAGAGGCTACAATTTAATCTTCGATCAATAATAGCTATTGATCGAAGACTTTAATGGTAAAAGTTTGTCAGATGTCAATTCATAAGGTGTTATTGACTAGTACACCATAAGGTACCCGCATATCTTTTCTCCTTCTATAACAAGTCCATTATAGCTTTTAGCGATAAGACCGCCCATTGTAACTCTTTATATGTAGCTTTTTAAGTTATTATTTGTATGTTTTTGTGATGTACAATTAAGTGTATTATTTTTTTTTATTTTAAGGAGTTTGATATACTCACGTTTCCGTTCGACATAATATAGGATGTACATAGTACGCTAAAAATCGGTTAGAATTAGCAGTATAATGACCACTTAAGAGCTCTTCAGTACTTTCAATTGTACACTATGTAGTAGTACTTATCTTCTGGTACTGAGGCCAGCACATCAAACCAATATGTCAAATTTTTGTGATGGTTTTTCAACTTTATTATACAAGGTGTTTTTTTTATATCCCATAACTCTAGGGTTATATTCTGTAGGTAAAAATAATACTAAAACTCCTAGAATAGATGGTCCAAAAATGCATAGTTTCGGAGATATCATCAAAAATAATTAAATTATCAGTTGTTTGGTACCCGTAACACAAGCTCTGCTTAGCTTGGGACTAGATGGCGTTGTGTGAATAGTCGTGGAATATTATTATTAAGTTTTTAAAATTGTCACCAGTACGACGAATCTTCTTTCTAACGTCACTTTTCTTTCACGAAAGTGACTTTGTCGAATTATTTTGTATGTTAATATGTAAAAAAAAGGGTGATTGAAACATAATTCATATGCCAGTTGATTCTTATATGGTCTCAATCATACCCTAGAGTTATGGGATATAAAAAAAAACACGTTGTAAACAAAGAATAAGGTTCATGTTCAATTAGGAAAATTTTGCAGTTTGGGGAAGCTTGATGTGTGACCACTGATAAAAAATGTATTAATTTCCAAACCATTAGAACTCAACAGATTATAAATAGCCTCGTTTAGCATTGTTAATATTTTGTTTGTTCCCAATAAATATGATTGTATTGACAACTTACTATAAAATTTCTCTTTAGATGTGTTTCCGAGATTAATCTACATAAATTAATAAAATAATACTTTCCATAGAACAGCCTGTGTGTAATAAAATTAATTATGCATTTGTTTTCTCTAGAATTAAACATAATTTATAAGGACAGGTGCCTAACTAAGGTCACACATCGACATTTTGATAAATTCATATTGAAATCTTGTTTTGACAGATACAGAGAAAAATTGTTATGTATGATATATGTATATGTAGATTTGTGTAAATAGTACACCACGAACTACCTGCATATCTTTTCTCCTTCACTATCAAGTCCATCCAAAGGTTGTCTGTAAGAGATCGCTTTTAGCGATAAGGCCGCCCATTGTAGCACCATTATGTAACTCTTTATTTATGAAAAATGAAATGAAAATGAATGAAAAAGTGTTTATTTGTAACTTAAGGCAAATACATAACAGTTTACTTCTGCCAAACTACAGAGCAGTTTGTTGGCAGACGTAGCTCCCACGATACACTCAATATTAACGTATGTACGTTCACTTTTCCATTTACAAAATAAAATTACAAAAATAATCTGACCACAACCAAATTACTGCAGAATACTACAAACATGCTAAACTACTAGATTTAAATTTTAAATTACAGATTTGAGAAATTGCTGAGGTTTTCACTAAAGTTAGACAAAAGATAAGATTCAACTTTGTTTTTAAATGTTCTTTTTGTTACATCAGTTTCAAATGGTAGGCTGTTAAAAATACGTGGTACTAAATATTTAATATTATTTATTTTGTACATTTTTAAACAGTATGATATTATATTCTAATTCAATTTTTGAAGCATTTTCTTTGTCTGATTATAGACTTATAGTATAGTTTACTATTACATTATCTTTACTAACTAATGGTTCTTCAGTGGTCAAAAACTACTATTTTTTTTTTGGGGAGTATGTTCCGCCACTTCTTATTTTATTTTATTTGGGAAAACAAACGTTATTATATTGGATATAACACTTATTAGTAGGGTATGCATACATATTAAACAAAATCAATGTAATAACCTTAATATTTTCCACATATTAAAATTGATTATTTTCTACTACCCAGTAATAATACTAAGATGTGACGAAGGGCATTTGGGGAACTATCTTATGTTAATTTCGTCGACGTTCTAAAATTGCTGATAATAAATAAAACTATGAAGCCATATAAACTTTAACTATGCCAAATCTTAGAGTAATTGGTGCGAGCAATATTCTTCAAAAAAGGGAGACGAGGTCTTCGGTTCACGTAGATAATTATGTGCTCTGTCGACCCATCTGATTTATCTTTAGTTTGTAAGCAATATTTTCAAATACCGACCATCTGAAGTAACTTAAACGGTTAAGATTTAGTTAGGCTACTTTTGACAAGAGCGAAGACACGCAAATGCTAGTACCAGGGGGCTGAAATAGAGACACATTTTGACACATTTTTCGATAACGAAGCTTGATAAATCCGAAATGTATGGAATTCAGCAGGTCGACAGCCTAAATCAATTCCATAAATTTCGGATTTATCGATCTTCTATATCTTCAGTATCAAATCAAATCAAATCAAAATCAAATCAAAAATATTTATTTGCGAGAATATGGTATAAAAGGTTTTACAATGGTTTTGTTTCGGCATATCCTGCCATAACATGGCGTGCAAATGTCTCCACAATTAGCGATGTCAATTAAACGAGCTTACAAATTACAGAATCTATTGATTTGTCTTCTAGATACTCCTTAACAGTATAGTATCTTTTATGCAGTAATAATTTGAATAATATTTTTTTAAACATTGTCAGGGGTAAGTCTTGACAACTATTTGGTAAATGATTGTAAATAATAATCGACATGCAGTATACATTTTTCTTAAACAATTTTAGTTTTATTGGTGGCAACCGAAGTCTATCTTTATGGGTTCGGCTATTTGCCCTCACTGTGCTTGTTTCAAATAAACTATAATGATTTTTAACAAATAAACATATCTCATAAATATACAGACACGGCAAAGGTAGAATTGTAAGTTTTTGAAACAGTGGCTTACAGCTGTCTAAAAAGTGAGCTCCACAAATTGCTAGTATACATTTTTTTGAGCTCTAAAAACTCTGTCAAAGTCCACTGAGTTACCCCATATTACAATACCGTATCTTAGTACGGAAGATACATAACCATGGTAAGCTAGCATTGCAGTGTCATGGTTAACTATTTGTTTAATTCTTCTCAAGACATATGTAAAACGATCTATTTTTGCAAGAATTTTATCTATATGCGGTCTCCAACTGCAATTTTTATCGACCGTTATACCCAAGAATACACAATTATCGACAGCGGTTAAGTTAGAATTTCTATAATTTATTTCAAGTTTATTTGAGTTTTTATTGGATGTCTGAAATTGTACTATGTTTGTTTTAGTCATATTTAGTTTTAGGTTATGTTTTTCCAGCCAATCGATGACGTTATCTAGAGCTTGAACGATTTCATTTTCTAAGTTTTTGTCATTGTCACTCTTAACGATTATTGTAGTGTCATCGGCGAATAGTATGCAATCTTTGCCTATTGCCTCTGGAATGTCGTTAATATACACTAGAAAGAGTAGTGGGGATATGATCCCTCCTTGAGGCGTGCTATATTTATTTTGTTTATATTTAGTAAGTAAGTAATAAGTAAGTGAGTAACAAAATAGATAAATATATAAATTCTACAACTATCACACAACACCATCTAGTCCCAAGCTAAGCAGAGCTTGTCTTATGGGTCCTTAACAACTGATAAACATACTTATATATTCACACGTACATATCTATATATATAAAAGAAAGTCGTGTTAGTTACTTCGCTTATAACTCAAGAACGGCTGAACCGATTTAGCTGAAAATTGGCAGGGAGGTAGTTTAGAGCCAGGAGAAGGACATAGGATACTTTTTGACTTTTTATCCCGTTCGACATCATAAAAATAAATATCAAGAATATCGGTTGTCTCAAACATTTTTCAAACGCAGCGCCATCTTGGATGACATGACAGGAGTCAAACTTCCCAGTTCATTATCAGGTGACAATTTGAAATTGACAAGTCTTAAGCTAAACCCAAGAAGGTAAGGTTGTCAATTTATACGCACCTACGTTCTGAAATTTATTTTGTTACTAAACTAAGAGGTTTTATGTAGCATAAAAAAGTCTTATAAGTATTTCAAAAATCAATTTACGTAATTAACAATGACGACAGAGACGAACTTTAATAATTCTTTGCAAATAGAACTTATTTTACTGTTAGGACTTTAATTAAAGTAGACCGGGAAAACTATAGGTATAAATTGTATGTAACATAGAGGCAATAGTTAAGATTAAAATGATTAATTTAGTATTTTTTAAATCAATGCATTTTAGTAAGGTAGTTAGGTTAGATAGTTGGGTTAGCTATAGGATAGGTATGGTCAGTTAGGTTAGGGTATATATACATGTTGTAATTTAAAAGTAGTAGTAGTTATTATTGGTTTGGATTTATTTGTTGTCGTCTTATTCAACGTATGTATATCTAATATAAAAAAAAAATAAGAGCAATGAATTGACTCTAAGGCACAACGAAGTTTGCCGGGGCAGCTAGTTATAGATAAATTACACCCAGACACAGAAAAAATGATCGTGCTCATCACATACATTTGTTCTGGGTTGGAATCGAACTTAAGACCTCCGGCATAGCACTCAAGGCCACTAACTACTAGACCAACAGGCCAATGAAAGTGGGACTTTGTGCAAGCCCACAGAGCTAGAACACCTATAAAACCTAATCCCTTTCCCCTGTTACAAAACAACAGAATCTTTTATTTTTTATTCCCACAATATTAACAATAGCAGCTGAACAGAATTCCACTATAATTGAACTAAAAACCGTAGGCTTCCGCTACGGAATCTGCTGGTACGATTGTGTACAATAGCGTGATGATATCTTACTTTATTTAACAATGCGCGGACTGTTCACATAGCTTAGCGATTACATCGGTGCAAAACAAATGAGTATAGAAAAAGTGTTAAGAAAACAATAACACGAATAAGAATTTATTTATTTGGTCATTGTTACAAGTAAGTATGCCCTTAACACAAGGTATACATGCTTTGATGGACAGATGTGTACCATATACCTAGATTTCGACAGTAAGGTATGTTAAGCTTCATTTATTAGGGATAAGTGGATAACCCTATTACCATGACATGTATCGTTAACAATTAACAGGAGGAGCTTGTGGCTAAATTATAACAGCCGCATGGGTCGATCGAAGGTTAAGCTACGCTTGACGAGGTCGGTCCGTGGATGGGTGACCATTTATTACATACCAAGACTCCTCCGTGCCTCGGAAAGCACGTTAAGCCGTTGGTCCCGGCTGTCATTTGTAGATCTTTGACAGTCGTTACTTGTAGTCAGAAGCCCGAAAGTCTGACAACCAGTTTAACCAAGGGGTATCATGTTACCCAGTTACTGGGTTGTGGAGGTCAGACAGGCAGTCGCTCCATGTAAAACACTGGTATTCAGCTGCATCCGGTTAAACTGGAAGCCGACCCCAACATAGTTGGGAAAAGGCTAGGCAGATGATGATGATGATGTATTGTTAACAATTAACAATCTAAAATACATTCATGGCAAATATTTGTATGGGAACAACTAAAAATGGAAAATTAAAACCTGTTTTACAAAAAATAAAACCGACTTCAAAAAAAAATCACAAACCGGCGTAAAATAACTCTGAATTCTGAAGTCGGTGGCCCATCATGGATAAGACAAAACCACCAAAGCCACAGACTTCCTAATTTAGAGTTATTTTACACCGGTTTGTGTTTTTTTTTAAGTCGGTTTTTCCTATTATCTTGGCTTTTTTCCAAGTAAATACCTACTACGAGTATCACAGTTAACAAGCTGGTCAAATCAAATCAAAATCAAAATCAAAATAATTTATTCACATAATATGGGTAAATAGGTGGTACGTAATATATAAATGTTGGATCCTCATATTGACCATTGCTGGTATGTGAAATTTAACATTATGTACTATGTAAGACTAATCTTAAACTAAACACTTTATTTATTACACTACTACTTACTTCATTTTTTTACAACAAGCTGGTCGACAATTAACAAGCTCGCATCGCAATCTAATTGCATGTCTTTGTTGTCAGCGCCTGCGTTCCGTTGAGTTACGATATACTACGTAACCGGGACTGATATGTTACGAATTGATATCAATTTACGACATAAAACTTGTTACAAAAGCTCTACTCCCGACAGTTTTCCGGAGATACGTCAAATACGAAAATAAAATCGCGTTGGAATTGATAACAGGCATAAAAAAATCAAATAATCTGTATTATGTTGAGCGTGTAATGCAATCTTCATCACTATTTTAAAGTGCCTTAGTTTTTTCACTGTATCTTTTGATTATTAAAACTAATTTATTTGCAAGATATCAGCAGATCAGATCTATAAGTGAAAACGCGTGTTGTCCTTCAGAAAGATCAGGTGCGCAGTACTCTGGCGTGCGTGTATGACTACATGTATGAACGTAAACAAAAGGAAGAGAAGTGTATAAGAATGTTTGCAGGTGGCGTTCTGTAGTTTCAACCTACCCCCATAGGATAAAGGCGTGAGCTTATGTATGTCTGTATGATACATGACATGGGTACACCTAAAACTAATAGATCACTACATGTGCGTATGTAATAGTTCACAAAGGTACATAGATTCGCGCAATATTTCCAAAAGGAAGGTTAGCTAATAATCTACTGATTCATCGTAGTTTCCTCCAAAACCGTACACTAAACCGCTGGTATTTAAAAACTATTTCATAATTAAAATAATTAAAATAGATAATAAAATAAAATAAATAAATATATTCCACAACTTTTTCACACAACGCCAAGTTAAGCTTGAGAGCTTGTGTTATGGGTACTAAACAGCCGATAAACATACTTGTATATTTCTAAATACAAACATATTATAGATAAATTACACCCAGACACAGAACAAATGATCGTGCTCATCACACAAACATTTGCCCTGGGTGGGAATCGAACCCACGACCTCCGGCATAGCAGTCAGGGTCACTAACTACTGGACCAACAGGCCAGTCAAAGCCAGGCTAGATTGTAAATATACTTTTAAAAATCAAAAAAACCTTTCTGTACCTTACGTCTTTCGTGGACCTTCTGCCCATCCATTCGTGCGACCGCACCAAGTTCCAGTCGGCTGCCTTAACTGAAGCTTATGGGATTAGTTTGCCTTTCACCGATACGAATCAAAGTGTCGTAAGTGTAACTTGAGGACAATCTCCACGGGAGACAGGGTTTGTCGACCCGTTTGCTTTCAGAATCCTCGACCCGCTTGGCCTAACGTTTAACATGAGAAATAGATCTGTGAGGCAATAGTTTGGCTAGCCTACCGTTCGCTGAAAAGGCCAGACTCCTATCGTTTGCGTTACGATTATTATGGAGCTGTTAAATTGCTTCTAGTTATGTCTAATCTTGCTACATAAATCGTTTAAGCAAGGGACATCTTTTGCGAAATGTCTATAGATTTAGAGAATGGTAAAGTAAAGACAAAGTACTTAGTGCATTCTACAGTCACAAACCAACTTTTATAAATATATTTGAAGGGTTTTTTGAAGTTATACTTCTTTTGGCGCGTTAGGGAAAAAATATGAGAGTATTTTTTTAAGGTGCGCTCACACACCGTCACGAAAACCGACACTCTGAAGTTAGCTATACATATACTCGTATATAGTCAACATTTTAGTTTTTTTATCTATTATTCGTGCCGTTTTGTCTAAAAGCGCGCGATAATTCGAAAGATTTAAATTTTAGGAAGATTTTTAACTTGTTACGCCAAAAAAGTACTCGTACAACTTCTAACGCGTGTAGGGTACCTACACACTTTTTTGACCTCGAAGAATTTAGACCTGCCATTTGCCTGCCAGAGTATTGTCAGGCAAACGGTAGGGGTACCCCAAAAATTGTCTTTCTTCTTTGAATGGGAAACAGAAGATCTTATTCTCCCAAAAATAATTCGATCTAAATAAAACATCAAACTGTTTGGAAGAACTTTAATCATGACGATTCAATTAGAACAAATATGCTTCACGAATAGATACATATCTTGTACATACATATTACTGGTATACATAGATATAACAACCATCAGCTAGTTTCTAATATCTTCATCAAAATCACAAACACGTTGATCCACTAACATTGTGAAGGCGAGTTCAGAGGGCGCCACTCGCAACTGACAGCGGGTCAATCAACTAATTTGTTGCAATACATGTTAAAATAATTAGCTATTTATTTGATGGCTGATCATTAAAAACAGTAATTAACTTTTTAGTCGTGTTTCATAAATTAAATTGCAACGATGACTGTCTATTTTATTTCATGTGGCAACTGGCATCTTGCAAACTGCGCATGTCTGAACCCGCCACAGATCTATACATTAAATGAGTACTTAAGTCAATTCACAGTTTGGCTTGGCCTAATCCTATGACTAATGTGATAAGAGTATATACACAATCTTAGACCATTTCCTAGGAGTAACAAATTTATTTGACTAGAATGCGCTAAACTTATGGTCTATAAATAATTATGCGAGATGAATATAAAGTAACTTCTCTTGTATAAATAAAACAGATCTTGGACATAATGTGCACACGAACACATTAAAAATGGTATAGGCTAAGTATAGGAATGTAGAAAAAAACTTAAAATTGAATACTAACATCATAACATATATAAAGAATGCTGAGTTCCTTCGCAACTACCATTGTGTCCGTTGTAAATTTTATGCTAGTTATGCACGTTATGCTACGTAAACGCGAGTCATACGCTGTGTTTACGATGCTAGCATCCACCTATCACCGACGTAGCATCCATATTTCACCTACGTAGCATCTACGTAGCACCTATGTAGCATCTACGCGTCGTCAACTTCCGGACATACGTTTAGTGCGCAGACACTCTTGAAATATTAAAAAAAATCGAATAACAATCTACGCTATTTAAATCATAACAAATTCGATGTTTGAATACTACTTAAAAAATCTAATACACAAGACAGACAGGTATTATTATCAAAAAGCTACAGAACCAAAAGCATTGGTCCGTTCATTTATTCTATGAAATAAAATAAATATTCACGACTAGACAGTTAACTCTTACGTACAGTTTCATGTGCCTTAGCTACGACACTAACATAATTTAGGCAATTACTAATTTACTTAAAACATGAGTTAAGCGTTATCAATAATACAGGCAAGCTTATATATTTGAAGAAATAATTTACATCTATCAATAAATAGAAATAAATGTCGGAAAACTTATTAAAAGTAACTAAAGGCCTCACTATTGGCCATTATTATTATTATTTTGTTTCGTGCCCTAGGCAAGCTAAAAATATAACTTAAAATACAAAACAAAGTATTTTATACTTTAAGATTTCCAATTATTTTAAGGCCAAACTAACTTAAATTAAAACGTAACTATTTTTAAAAGTCAATTTTGATCAGTATTTATCTTAACATGTACAATATCACATTTTTGTTTAACTAATAAAAAAATGCCGCAGCGAAACCTAACAAATTAATTATAATTAAAAGATGAATAGTCAGCTACACGTTAATTCAAAGAAACTCTACTTGTCTATCAACACTTTATTTAAAGCTTAGATATCTTACTAATAATGAATTTACAAAAATCTACAACATCACAATTACTAGACATTTATAGCTAAGTACCCGATTTTGACTATTACTCTATACAATTAACTAAGTATTCTACTAAATGTTTAGTCGTATCATCGTGAAGCAAAAGTTTTGTATTGATCTCTTTATAAAGGTACATTTTTTAAACATTCGTTGTTGTTGATTGTTAGTTGTTGTTGTTGATTGTTAATAGTTGTTTTGTTGTTGTTGTTGATTGTTAGTTGTTGTTATGTTCTATTTATATTTTTTACTGTACACTAATACACCAAATCATTAATTGAATGAAAAAGTATCTATGTAAGAAGTAGAATTAAACCCAATATTAATAGTTAACCACAAAGCCATAAGTTCTGGTTTTGGTTCGTTAGTTGTTGCAACATTAATATTGTTGTTGGAGTATTTCTTATTTAAAAGAATATGTAAAATGGTGAATGTATTTTACTATGATTGTTCCACGATAATACAACCAAAGGTTAAACAGACTCGAAGTATTATAAGTTTGAAGACTTGACTATAGCATCCAACTTAATGGAATAATGATAAATGGAATTAGTCCAACCACATTATGAACGGTAAAGACAATATAGACGATGCCGTCATAAATACTTATTACTTTTGTATATGATTCCATAGTATTACATAGATCACAATCAGGTACAGTGATTTCATTTCCCAATTCTGGTCATGTCTTCCTAATTCCATTTACGATTATGTAGTATTCTGTGTACGCAGTCATTTCGTGTACAGAATTAAATTATACGTATCTATTATAATATACTTAGAGCCATTCTGTGATATGAGTACGTATACCAGATTGTACTATTTTTCAGTCGACCCTACTTTGGACAGTCGGCTTCAAAATGAATTCAGTACACAAAATGGTATTCCTGAAATTTCTAAGTCTCCCAAAATATTGAAGAAAGAATGATATTTGACGATATGATTTATTAGATATACGTACATTTTTCTAACACTATATTGTGAACCTCGATGAAGGATAAACAAGACTATTTACAAGAAGCAGGAGAAGTTTATTCAGCTTATATTGAAATGATGATCTTTGGCACTTCAAACAATACTGATCTGCATTGTTAATTACATAACATGACTCATACATAAAACAAGATAAATATTCAGAACACTTGTGAAATTTAAACTAAAATTATAGTGTGAAACTGTCACACGACATTTAAAATCCCAAAGTTGTATCATAGTTCATTTGTTGCACAAATTACTTAAATAATTATTAGTTTTGTTTTGGTGATATTAGCCATAATCTAATTCACTTAAATCGAGATTCATAGCCAGCAGTTCATTCGCAGGCTTATTACATAAGATAATAAAGTTATATTGAGTAATGGTTTTTAAAGTTTCTTAGAGAAGAAAACTCAAATGTCTTAAAGTAGTAAGCGGCGGATTGTTGGCCAATGTTATCCGATAAAACGAAAATTTAGGCCCGGCGCACAGTGGCGGCATGGCACCGCAGGGGATTTTAGTAAGCGCGAATGATTTAAGATCTTATTTTATCATGCTAAGCGTCTACATTTCCGGATGCCAGTCCGTACCAAAGCAGGCTATGGCGTGTCAATGAAATGTGAATCTTAACAGTATTAAATAGAATTCAAAGTCATTTGTATTATTAAAATCCCTTTCCTTGCCATTCCACCAGTTGGCACTGGGCCTTATGTGTGCAGTACTTTAATCACTTACATAATCTGCAGTCTCACCAAACCATTTCTCTGTAGCTGTGTCATTAGTCGGACTAAGTATATGACCTACAGGTTGCCAATCCGAGCAACAATAAAATCTTTGTTACCTAATTAGCCATTTTAGTAAATTGCCAAAAGAAGAAAATGTTGCCAACATTTTTGAATATTAGCCAGCAGTTTGCATGCTGTAACCCGTCGGTGCTGATCACCGTTTAAGACTTAGATATTGTCTAAATGGCTGTTTGAGCCGTAAGTTATTATTTATTTGGGTCATCTACACTGTTTCAATACATTTCTAATAGGTAGTTGCATCACAGTTGCTAGTGTAAATGCAGATGGTGCGTAAGTATATTGATTTGATCTTTAAAAGATTAAGTATCTGTGCCTTGAGCGAAGTCTTGTGTATTTCAATTGGCATTTTGATTGATGGTGTATCATTTAGAAGCTTTTCATCGTATCATATTGAAGATGTTATTTGTGATTCGCGACTACGTATTTTGCCTTAGGTTATTACTATAATCTGATTTAGATCTATAGTGTTAGGTGTGTCCGTGGTAGCACAGCGGGCCCTATCAGAACAAAAACGCTTCGATATTGCTATTTTTAAATAATGCCGCTTTTTGCTGAGAAAAAAGCTTTTTAGCGTTTGATAGTTAGATGTGCTGCACTTCAAGCTACTCCAAACTGTAAAATTTTCCCAATCAAACATGAACCTTTTTTACTTTGCAATAAAGTTGAATATTTATCAAAGACATTTGACACATTGGGGTAGCTTGATGTGCTGGCGTCTGTACAACTACTATACATACCTACTTACATATGCGTTTAGTTAAAAGCTGTGTTTTTGACATTATAAACTTTAATTATAAGTATTCGTTTTCATAGAGGATGTATGGATGGCGTATCTTCTGCCGGTTCCGTGTTCTATGGATGTTGCACTCACAACAAGATTGATAGTCCCAAAGCCAACAGACGTGAGTAAACCATAAACAATAACCATAAAGTTTCATGAAACTCATAATATCTGTGCTAATTTCTTAAGAAACATCTATTAAAATAATTTGCCAATATTTGGACCATTAATATAAAAAATCTCTGATAGCTTCAAGGTTGTTATTAATTGCAACAGTTGATTCGTTAAAATCGGGGATAATCAAATTAGTGACAGCGCAAAAAGTGGAGCCAATCAAATCGTTGCATTTGCATATCTAACTCTTTTTCGGGGGGTCAAGGACTTGTTGAAACTTCAATCTAAAATATCCTAGCTTTCTGAGAAGAAACACTAACAATATTTTTGAATGTATTTATCTTGCCTGTTATGCAAAATTTAAGATTAACATCAAGTTAGATTTGTCTGTTGACTCATAGACAAATATATAAGACTTCCACCACTGTCATATACAACGACCCTGGCTATCTACTATCTCTCAATGTCATGTAGAAAGACTATGATTTTTGAAAGAGTTTTACGGCATGATAGGAATAGTGACTGAGTGATTGGCTGCTGCGCTGTGTCATAGTTTCAATTCCCGCCCGGAACAGATATTATTGTATAGCCTACAGATAGTTGCTCCAGATCTGACTGTTTATGTATGTGAGTTTAATTGTTTGTAAACGCACGAAGGAATTCCTAGAACAGGTCAACGTTAAAAAAACTTTACAATTTCTATGCCAAACCCAAAATACTATTGTACACCACGTCTATATTATTGTACACCACGTAGAATTACAGAACAACTTCCCCGCTACAATTACACCGAATCCAACAACACCAAAGAATGAACATTCCTACATACTCATCGAGGCCACATAATAAGAGTTCTACACGTCGTATCTACAGAAACAAAACGAAGATGTCTACGGTAGGCCTCGAAGACGGCCATAGAGCCGATCTGGGAGCCGACCTGGCTCAGAAGTCGCGTGGTCACGCCCGTCCTAGCATAGCCGCCACGTCACCGGCTGACTGGGAATGCAGCAAGGCCCCCCGTGTGGGTCGCGGAGGGGCCAGCCTCGGTAAGGCCAGGACACCGGCTGGGGCCGAGCCGAGAGCGCAACCGGTGACGAATTCGTGGCGTGAGGCTTCCGTTGGAGTGATTCGCCGTTTTGGGTCCCATCTGGAATAGGGGAAAATGGTTAAGCGGTTATTTTCATTCTCACACAAAAAGGGAAATTACAAATATTTGAAAACAGGTACTAAGACTTCGACAAGGTAAATATTGGTGTCAAATACATAATCTACTAAATAGTGACTTTCCCAAGAGTGTCCTAAGGGAACTCAAAAGTATACTATGTGTAAATCCAGAAAATAGTCTGTCTATGTGTCAATTTTCGTCAAAATCTGGTCAACGGTTTACGTGTGATTGAATAACAAAAATCCATACATCTTCACAAACTTTTACATTTTTATTATTAAGTAGAATATACGTATGAATGAACATAAATAAATTGACATGCTGTTCCTTGGTAATAGCTGGATGGAGGGTTAAGGCAATGCTCCGTACGATTGGAAAAAAAAAATTAAAGAGCTGCCCTGAATATTTTTTAGTTCGGAAAAATGTAACATTTCTCTTTTCTATGGGATTTTGTATGAATCGTGAATAAGACATTGTCTGCCGGGTAACTAGTGTCCCTATAATAAATAACAAATATATACATTATTGTTGCACAAATCTGGCCTGTCTGTGGGTTGACAAATAATTGGATACAGAGTTAACTCCGTTACTAGTATTTTGATAGATCCTTAAGTATAAAGACATGGCTTTTGTGAACGCATATTAACAAACTAGCGGTTACTACAATTTCGTTCGCTTGAGACCTAATCAATCGTAGAGAACCCCAATATTTTCTTAAGAAAAGTCATTCCTTATAACATGAGCTTTCTGCCAGTGAAAATCCCGCCAAGCTGTTAATTGGATGTTCCAAACACACACTTCAATTAAATTTACTTGGATATATTACTATCTCTATTAAGATCGATTAATTAATCAAGTGACATAACACTACGCTCCTCAACCATTCCGTAAAAATACCAAGAAAATCTTCCATCATAGCCATAAATGGTTCTTATAGATATTGCTCAACTGTCCAGACTGCTTGCAAAAACCTCGGAACACTTCCTATTGCTCAATCCTTCAGGTTTGAACGGAAACCGGTCTTTCTACAAGTAAACGACGATTAAATCAGCTCGTTTTTTTGTATAGCAACAGCTGCGGGTTGGTTTAATTTTAATCTCCAATACGTAGAGTTATTGGGTTGGTTATTATATGTGAGGTGACCATACTGACCATGCATTGTATCCTGTACAGGTGTATGTTGTGGTAGACAGTACAGCTTAAATAAAAGTTATCTAATGGTTTTTTTTTATTTTTAAATATTTTTATAATTTTTGTACTATAATATAAAAATCAATACTGTAAATCCCCTTCAATACAAATTTGGTCGAATACAATGTGCACTTTGGTGTGAAAGGAGTGCACTTCGTTCTAGGGTTAGCCTGTATGCCCGCCCGCTGCTGTACCTTCCTCCGGACCAGCTTGGTAGTTGGTTTTATAATTTGATTTTAAAATAAAAACTGTAATAAGTAATACAACAAAACAAACTTACAAACAAATAAACTAACTTACATAAGGAACGAATAAACTCAAAAACTGCTGGTCCAATTTCAAAAATTCTTATCCATTAGAAGGCTCTATAATCCTTGAGTAACATAGGCTACATTTTATGTTCGAACTCTGAGAGGGTGGAGGGTATTTTAACTCGCAGGGAAAAGTATTATCTTTTAATACCTACATGAAATTCTCGCGCCAGTGTTTGTTACAAAACTCCTCCGAAACGGCTTGACCGATTCTTATGAAAATTAGTGTCTCGTAAATTAATAAAAGTAAATTAAATTATGTATGTTTTTGCATTTATGGTAATTTTATTATTTATTGGTTGTATTGTATTATAGTTTAAGTGCTTTTGTATTTTTTAAATGAAGTATGGACTGTGTCTCCAATAAATAAATGTATTATTATTATAAATGAATTCTAAGGCAGAACGAAGCTTGTTGGGGCGGCAGCTAGTTCTCTATATTATGAAGAATTTGTATTAAACAATTTTGATGTTTTGTAAATGTCCCAATCCTTTCTGTCGCCTTCCTAGCACTATGTCCTGCCTAACTGGTGTCCACGCTAGTACCTTCAGTAAATCTGGATCAAGGCGATAACACTCACTTTTGAACTGGCCGGGCCCAGAGAGGGCCATTAATAATTCAAGTAGGTATCTACCTTATATGATATTATTTTGTAAAGGAGGGAAATCAAGGACTCTAAAACAAGACGGCAAAGGCAAACGCATTACAAAAATATATCTTTGAACGTGAATTACCTCATTATAATTATATCTACTTATTTGTTTTTTTATTGAAAACATTTGTTCATCTATTCAGTAAAAACGAGCTTATTAGCTTTATTCTATGTATACTAGGTATACGCGCCTAAATAAATTATCAAGCTATATTTTAAGTATTAAACTGACCTGTTCATTGTACGGAAATTCTTTAAATTTTCAGATCAGGTTTTTTTATTTATTTATTTGGTTTACCAACGACTGTTTGTACACTTTTATTAAAAACTATTTGAACCACAAGCACGTTACAACATCTGTTACAATATTTAATCATGTTTTTTAATGACAAAAAATAAAATAATGACTATGGAACTTAAAATTTAAAACAATCAAAATAAGTAAAAGAATCTAAGTAACTGAGGATGAAAAAACAAAAACTGCGGCTTATATAATGTTGACTGTGAACAAATTATTATTGATCGGATAAAGACTTCATGAACTCTGATTTTAACTTCGCAAGGGAGTCGTGGTGTACCTAAGTCAATTAAGTCACTATTACATCAATTAACTTTTCAAAGGCGTTTATATTCATTCGTAACATCCCGTAACAAACTAGCACTTCAGCCCCCCTAGCCAAGTTACAAACGATTCGTATCTATTCTCTTTCTACAATCGAGAACGCCTGAAATCGGATTACGGATTTGAGGCGTTCTCGATTGTAGAAAGAGAATAGATACGAATCGTTTGTAACTTGGCTAGGGGGACAGCTCTTCAAATGCCTATAAGATACATCCCACACTTCATAATAACGGTGCAAACGCTAATGTCGCAACTACTGGACTCTCTGACCATCTTAACGCGCGCAATGAATGCATACGACTAAGTTAATCACATGTCATAGGAAGACCTGCGTTGTGTAAGTACATTTGTCAAGTGGTTACAACATTAATGGGTAAGACAACTAGGTTTGGTTTACGGATTTGCTTGCAGATGATTAAATGTCTAACCTTCACTGTTTAGTCTAAATCAGGTGCGTTCGCAGCTAAGGATTTGGAAGTGGTGGCATTATTAAGTAAATTAAAATTTCTTGATCAATATACTTAATTATGATAATAAAAATATCTCAAATCCACATAAAGGAAGTCTGTTTGTCAAATTTCTTTGATCGTTGTTCAACTTTACAATTGGGAAAATTTGACACATTGGGGTAACTTGATGTGCTGGCGTCTGTACACCACTAAAAGCACCACCACCGCTACTTTTCACCTACCACCCTCCTATTAGGCTGATAATAATCTTTTTGAACTTCAACATAACATAACACAGTCCCCCAAAACGCCAGCCCTTCCTAGTGTTTTTGCTGGGAAGAAGAAACTCCTCAGCAACACATCTGTCTCATTAATTGAAAGAACTTGAATTTGTATAATTTACATACATACATACATAAACTCACACCTTTATCCAAGAAACTACAGAATACCATCTGCTACGATTCTTACATACTTATTAAGCTTATTTTATGTTAATACATGTAGTCAATCCACACGAGTCGTAAATATAATGCTAATGTAATCAACTTATTAATCAATCAACTAAATTAATTGCTTTTATCAGCTATGGTTTAAACTGCACCTTACAGACAGACACATATATATTTTTTGTCAGCAGCATTTCAAAAGGATCGCCTAATCCGTCAAGAATGCGGATTGGCATTTGAATACACGTCAAGATGGCACGCACTGTCGCTCTTCGTTATGTAACCGCGGCTTTAATAACGTTAGTACAGTCTAGCCTAGCTTGTAATAGTTCGACATGGCATCTGGTCTTACTAGATCATGACGAAACTACCCAATATGGTTTCCACGCTAAAAATTTTGTTTTTGGTAATTATTAGAGAAATGGAATGGTATATTTATATACGTAAAATATTATTTATTTATTAAGTAAGTATATTGATAATTGTTACTCATCCATCACTTGTCCCAAAGGTTTATTTGAAAATCAGCGTCAGGCAGGATCTCAGCATCTGTCTGGCATTACCGCTAAAATGAACCTTTTGGCGCAGCCGTGAGACATTCCATTTTTGTGTTGCCAATAAATGTATTTTCTTTATTCTTTCTTTCTAATAACTTTGTAGATCAATTGGTACCAATTCTCTTCTTATCGAACTAAACTTATCTCTTATACAATAAGTACCTAAGGGACATTTGCAGGAGCTGTAGATTTTAGGTTACCAACTTATGTTTTTGTAGTTACATTTTCTTATCGTGTAGTTAGTGGCTTACCTGGTGTCAGAGTCTTAATGCCGCCCATGTGCCTCTGACTCGGCATCACATGCCGGTTTCCTCACGATGTTTTCCTTCACCGGTTTTGGAGCCAGTGATAATTTTACAATACGCACATGAATCCGAAAAGTCCAGAGCTGCGTGCCTTGGGTTCGGACTCGAGACCTGTGATTTGGCAATCCGCCGGTCACACTAGAGCTATCACCGCTATTTTAATACTTACAGAGCATATATAACGCATTAACCTTATACATGGTAAAACTATTTTAAAAGTGAGTACGGAGTTTCCTGCTGATTCTTCTTCATACGAAACCACCTTTTGGTCCCACGTCACACGTCCAACTTACAAGTTGAATATTTAGTAGTAAAATATGCCTTTTCAATGGCGTAATTTGAATAAACTTGATTGAATTTTGACATGGCAAAGTTCAAGAAAAAAAACTAATTTGACATCTCTAACTTAGTTCTAATCTGTCACCGCCTGTCTCTGTCCTTTTCTAATGTAATAAGTTAGTAAGAGATGTCAGTTATAGTCTTATTTAAGTTTAGTTTTAAAACAAGGGAATTGCTGTCGATTCAAAATTAGTTCTTTGATATTTTGTTCGTGACGACGGTCACCGGTGAGCCGCGAACCACTGAATTTCTATTGTGTCTGGCAGTCAACGTATTAAATTCTTACGAAATATGGGTGTCTAGGTGATTATGAAAACCAGAATCAAGTTTAGGATATTTCGACCGACGTTGTAGTGGTTGAGTAAACTTGTTGATTCTAAGTACCTTGCAATTTCTTAATCCCTTTCTAATAGTTCAGTGGCCTGGAATTTGAGCTAAGACCACTCGGTGACCGGTAGGTAAGTAGTCTAGCCATAGCGTATCCAACTATATCTATACATGTGAAGAAAATTGATGTTGCAATGTCAAAATAACTGTTTGTTACTAAATGGAAATAAAATATCCTTCTAATATTGTAAAATGTAAAAGATTCTGTAGATGTTTGGATGTTTGTTACTCAATCACGTGTGAAAATTGCCGGAAAGACGGACCAAGATAAAAGTATAGTAGTATTCTTTCGGAGTATAGTTCAACTTAAATGTTATTTTCAGAAATTTTGAGTTCCAACTTTTGCAGAAGACAGGACTGCCTTAATGTTTACATGTTTTTTTTTACTGAATCCGAGCGCGCCTAGACCGTGCGTTACGCGCTGGATGCGAGCCGCTTCCAATCGGTCTTATTGGAGATCTATAGAGGAGGCCTATGTCCAGCAGTGGACTTCCTATGGCTGAAATGATGAGGACTCAATCCGTTGAATCTGTTGGTTTCATTTGGATAAAATTTCATTTTTTTTTGTGCGGGCGAAGCCGTAGCCAGAAGTTAAACCGAAATCCATAATGAGTTTTTGTATGTCTGTCCAAAACAGCTGGACCGATTTCGGCAGGACTTTTACTGTTAGATAGCTGATGTTACATTGAGTGACTTTGCCTATTTTTAGTTGAGAAAAACATTACCTACGGGTTAGTTCTACGCCGACAAAGTGGCGGTCACAGCTAGTCTTAAGTTAATATTTACTACCGACGCATATCTTGCAAAACTTGTTACAAATTATTACGGGTCACGATCCTTGTTCTGTGAGGAATGTTTGTGTAGTGTACCTATTCCTGTGTTATGATCATGCAAGTGTCAATTTCTCATAAACATAAAAGCACACCTGTATTCCCGGAAGGTTTGGCAGTGATGTAGAATATAACACAATAGTTATTTTGGAGGATGGTCATATGTATTTTTGACGCTCTAAAGTGTAGATTCACGAAAAAAAATAATAACATTCTGTACGAGTATTTTGTCAACATTGATATTGTCACAATGCAATGGTTATATGTAGGGAATGCAATCTCGTCTCGCCGAGATCCCGATCTCGCGAGATCCCGGCCATATTTTACGAGATTGGATCTCGTCAAATTTCGTACGAGATCTCGCGAGATAACGAGATCGACAAATGCAGCGTGACGATGTTTATTTCATAGCGCGGCTGCGCGCGAACTGAATCCTGGCCGGCCGTGCGGCCGCGCCTGGCACATCTGACAGACGACTTCTGATTTTGCATGCAAAATCAGAAGTCGTCTGTCAGATGATACTCTCCACATGATGTGATTTTTGAGAAGCCATTTTCAGACAAACTAACTTGTATTTCCGTACCTTGATAACTTCATCTGACTTCTACTTTAAACTTCTTTTATTTGATTAATACGATCTCACAACATTTATTTAAGAACTTGTGAAGTTAAGTTTTTGTTTTGTTGTATTTATTTACCATAAGTAAAGTTCCTATTACTCTTAATTATTGAAACTAAAGTAATAATTTACAAAAGACTAAATATAGATAATTATTGTTATGTTACCAATATTGTAAGAATTTGAACTGATTAGCTACAGTAGGTATAATAATTATAGACATAAACAAATGTTATTAGAGTTAGAGACAAAATAATAAGTACTCTGTTGATTTTTAAAATAAAACTTACATTATTTTTATAACTAAGCAACGCAGTTTCTATTTAATTACATGTCATGTCAATTACTAGTTCTTAAAACAAGCATTTGCATATGTTTTAATTGCGATTCTCCCAATCTCGCGAGATCCCGTAATTTGCGAGATCTCGCGAGACTGGGTTTTGAGTCTCGCGAGATCTCGCTAGGCGGAAATCTCGTACGAGATTGCATTCCCTAGTTATATGTAAGGCGACGGTTTATTAATCTAATGTATATCCTTAATGATAATGTGTCGAATTTCCGGATGCAAGTATTAAGTCAAATCATTCGAACCAAAATGAACACAGTATAGTACGACAGGTACCTAAAGATGGTACGCACCGCCGCATCTGTGATGTAAGCTCAGTTTCAATTATCTTGTTTCTTGTAGACGTAATAAAGGATGATAGATGTAATAATAACAATTTGTTGATTAATGTTTTGTAATAAGTATTATTGATATCATTTTTCTATCAAAGTGTTTTTTAAGTTTTTCCATCTGGATATTCTCAGTAGGAGCCCGGAGCCTGGATTTGTGCCCGATTGATAGCACTAGGCTCGCCCCCTTCGCTAGTTATGGTTAAGTCTGAATGACTGGCGAAATATGGGTGTTACTATCCGGGTACACCTCTGCCTAGCCCTTCGGGATTAGGGAGACCGGGGCCGGTTGTGACATTTTTGTTACAAACTGCCATATTTTTTTATTGGTTTGATTGTTTTACCTGTGAACAAGTTTGTTTGATTAAAATATTCAGGATAGAAGAACGGTAGGATGTTAAATGAGTTCATCAATGCAATTTATGTGTTTGAGAGTATTTTTGTTTTCATATTCAATTTGACTAAATTTAAGTGTTCAGTTCCTCATCTAGATTACAAGAAAATAGTCGGTACATGTTTTTTCTTTTTTCACGTACTTTATAAAAAAATAACGGCGATACTTCGGGTCAAAATGTCGCATGACGTCACTAGCTAGTACAGTTTATACTAGCTAACGACGTTACTATTAATTTATTAGGTGATAGGGATAATTAAACTTCACTTTTAAGGTTAACTTTCAATATAAACTTTTATTATAACCTTTATATTACATAGATTTGGAAGTAATGCGTCTAGTTCCTATCACACGAACAGGGCGAATAGAAGTAACTGAACGGAGGGCAGGCGCGTACGCATGAATAGGTTCTTTGTCGCTCTGTAATATAGAAAGAAAGAAAGAGAAAGAAAGAAAAATATTTATTTGACATCAGTCATTAACACACATACACACAATAATTTATGAAACGAAAAAAAATATGCAGTACTTATTAGGTAGATACACATAGGGAATGCAATCTCGTACGAGATTTCCCCCTAGCGAGATCTCGCGAGACTCAAAACCCAGTCTCGCGAGATCTCGCAAATTACGGGATCTCGCGAGATTGGGAGAATCGCAATTAAAACATATGCAAATGCTTGTTTTAAGAACTAGTAATTGACATGATATGTAATTAAATAGAAACTGCGTTGCTTAGTTATAAAAATAATGTATGTTTTATTTTAAAAATCAACAGAGTACTTATTATTTTGTCTCTAACTCTAATAACATTTGTTTATGTCAATAATTATTATACCTACTGTAGCTAATCAGTTCAAATTCTTACAATATTGGTAACAAAACAATAATTATCTCTATTTAGTCATTTGTAAATTATTACTTTAGTTTCAATAATTAAGAGTAATAGGAACATTACTTATGGTAAATAAACACAACAAGACAAAAACTTAACTTCAACTCAACTTCAAATTATTTCGTTGCAATTGTAAACAAACGCACGCGCGCCGCCTTGCAAAATGAGCCGGACCTCGTCCCCCGCAAGCCCGCCTACCCCTCTTGTGCTGTGCCCGCGCCAGGCGCGGCCGCACGGCCGGCCAGGATTCGGTTCGCGCGCGGCCGCGCTATGAAATACACGTCGTCACGCTGCATTTGTCGATCTCGTTATCTCGCGAGATCTCGTACGAAATTTGACGAGATACAATCTCGTAAAATATGGCCGGGATCTCGCGAGATCGGGATCTCGGCGAGACGAGATTGCAATCCCTAGATACACATTATGTGCTGTGTGCCTCACGGCTGCGCCATATAAACAGATTAATTCTTGCAACTCTAAGAAACTCAACAGTTACAAGCCCCCTCTCCTCAACTTTAATGCTCTTAATCTAAGCAGTTTTCCATCAATTTAAAAAAGACTAAAATACGTGTCAAATATTTTCTTGTAATCTAGATGACGGACTAAAAACTAAATTTTTTGTCAAATACCCCATTGAGAAAATTTTACAGTTTGGGGTAGCTCGATGTACTGGCGTCTGTACCAATGAATAGGCTTAAAATACACAGGGTCTGTGAACTTTACAACCGGTAGCAAGCAGGAAATGCAAAGTCAACCTAATCACATAACATAGGCTAAGAATTGTAAGAAGGCATCGTTTTGAGTCACAGAGAAACCGTCCTCAAGTGAAACTGTTTTGATTACCATGATGTTACATGATTAGATTAGGAGTCGAGTTCGTGGTTTACATAAACACCCCATGCACGACTGTCAACTGATGACTGTTGAAGGCAGTCAACGTTGATTTGCGATCATTCTTTTCCTTCTTTTCGAGTACATAATTAATGAGTAACCAGCAGGCCTAGCCATATTACAAATTCTATTTCTATTATAGAAAGAAAATGGCGTATATGGAATCAGCTGTTTGTTAACTGTCAAGTATATCTCATTTTCAAAATCTAGGTACTCGTTAACACTTGACAGATCAAAACCAGCTGATTCCATATTACGCCATTTTCTTTCTATTGTCGCTGTATCGATAACGATAGTAGAAATAAAATTTGTCATATGGCCAGGCCTGCTGGGCTGGCTATCTTTTCACTGCACACCGAACTTTGATGACAATGGGCTATTTGACAACATTATAGTTTTAAGTCCCTCTTATGGATGTCAAGAAAATATTCGACACAATTTTTTTCTTTTTTCACGTGATCAAAAAATAACGGCGATACGTCGAGTCAGAATGTCGCAAGACGTCACTACAAATACAAATACAAAATCTTTATTGCAACAACAAAGTATTTACATTTAATGTGCAAGCCCTGTTTCCCAAACTAGCGTGAGCTGTGTGTTGGGAATCAGTTCCTTCCAGATACCTAAATATGTCGAGCAAAGTGTTATAATCATAACCTATAATAACCAGTACACAAACTAGCCAGTACAGTTTATACTAGATAATGACGAAACGAGTCTCCTCTCCTCAACTTGAATGCGATTAATCTAAGCAGTTTTCCATCAATTTAAGAAAGAAAAAAATATGTGTCGAATATTTTCTTGTAATCTAGATGAGGGACTATAAGCTAAAATTTAGGCAAATTGCCCATTGAGAACTTACAATAAATGGTATAGCTGTGACTATCAGATGGGGTACGGTGCGCTTCGTCACATCTCTGGGAGTGCGCATGACCATACGAAACTGTTTGACAGTTCATCGTCGAACCTTTTGCCCCGTGGTTTTCACTTATATGAATGGTGTCAGTTTTTATGCCACCCATAGACCTCTGACTTGGCTTTACATGCCGTCATAATAATAAATGAATAAATAAATAAATATTCCACAACTTTTTTACACAACGTCATTTAGTCCCAAGTTAAGCTAGAGAGCTTGTGTTTTGGGTACTAAACAGCTGATAAAAATACTTATATATTTTAAATACATAGGTACATATTATAGATAAATTACACCCAGACACAGAAAAAATAATCGTGCCCATCACACAAACATTTGTCCTGGGTGGGAATCGAACCCACGACCTCCGGCATAGCAGTCAGGGTCACTAACTACTAGACCAACAGGCCAGTCCTAGTATAAAATGATCCTCAGACATGTCTTACGCTGTTTTTAACCGACTTCAAAAAAAGGAGGAGGTTCTCAATTCAACGGTATGTTTTTTTTTTTTTTTTTTTTTCGTGTGTTTGTTACGCGATTTCTCCCCCATTTGTGGACCAATTCTCAAAATTCTTTTTTTATTTGAAAGAGTATACTCCCGAGGTGGTCCCATTTTAATTTGGTGAAGATCTGGTGCTGATCTTCGGAGATATACAATGGAACTCTTCAAAAATAGACGGCAAATCTGTCGTGATTGCTGGAATCGCTTGGATATTTATTGTTTATACAACATCATGACGTATCATCACGCCAGTATGCTCCGAGGGGTACATAGATGTGTAAGTACAATATACCTAGATTTCGACAGTTAGGTATGTTAAGTTTCATTTATTAGGGATAAGTGGATAACCCTATTACCATGACATGTATTATTTGTTAACAAATAAAAATATAAAAATAAATTCATGTCAAATATTTGTATGGGAACAACTAAAAATGGAAAAATAAAAATCTTTTTTGCAAAAAATTAAACCGACTTCAAAAAAAACACTAACCGGTGTAAAATAACTCTAAATTCGGAAGTCGGTGGCCCATCATGAATAAGCCAAAACCACCAAAGCCACAGACTTCCTAATTTAGAGTTATTTTACACCGGTTAGTGTTTTTTTTGAAGCCGGTTTTATTTTTTGCAAAAAAGATTTTTTAAAATGAACAGCACAAAGGCGAACTTAAGCATTGCTTTAGGCATTTACTATTAGTCAACCCCTTAGGTTGACGCAAAGACCGAGCATCGTATGCGCAACAAAGTTAGGTATTATACACATGTAGATTTTAAATATTTGCTAAATATTTCGAATGATGTCAAACGTGACAGTAAATGACTGTGTTTTGGAGTGTAAAGGCCTATAGATGGAAAGTCTCTTCAAAAAATGAAAGGCGATTAGTTGAGGTTGAGAATATGGACAAGAGGTCGATGACATGTAGGGCCAGTTGCACATTTACCACACATAACTCCGAAGGGTAAAGCAGAAGTACTTTAAATAGTCCTACGATTGACCAGAATTTTCTGCCAGTATTTTTCATATTCGTACTTACTTTTCTACTGGAGTTTACGTTTAATTAAAGTATTTAAATCCTCATAACTGTAAATAGTTTGCCTCTTGCATTAAAATCCCATTGGATTAAATAAAACTGAACGTTAAAACGAAACGCTTGGAGTGCTTGATTTTCGAGTTCAGAATCATGTAAGTACTGGACGACCGTAGTAAGCAGTCCTTTAATCAAGTATATTTATGCTAATACGAGAGTTACTATAATCAGATGCCTTAATTAGGTACAGATTAATTTCGGAAAACCAATAAACAGAACAGAAATCTCCCTTTTAAGTACAAACGACTTTACGACTTTACGAAGAGCGCAACGTTTTTAAGTAACCATAAGATCGGTCAAGTATGTATGTAAAGTAGGTACTCATTGATACGCAAAATGAAAAGTAAAAATATGCCCATCACATCGGGTACTCTCGGGTCGGCGACGGATGATCGGCGTTACATCACAGACGCCGTAACCTTTCACTGCGTGCTAGATGCGTACGCGCAACATAAAAAAATCTTGCGGTTTACGTCGGAATGTCGGAGAATGTGAGTATGAAGATATTTTTATAGTAAACTAGCACTTTGGTCACGACTTCATACGCGTGTTGTTGTACTTTAACATCCCTTCTTAGTTTTGAAAATAAAATATAGTTTATGATGACACTCACAAATAATGTGGCATTCTATTGGTCGAAGAATTTTCGAAATTGGTTCAGCAGATTCAGAGATTACCCGATACCGCCTCACATACTTTACCACTTTATAATATTAAGTATAAAAGAATGTAATTAATGAGGAATTGAACATCATTATTATAATGTTTGTATTCTCGGAATACCTAGTTAGCCAGAGGTGTATCTTTAGCTCTATCATTCATATCTCTTTGCAATGAGTGTATGCCATGCATTAAGTACGAGTTTATTTAAAATTAAGTTTTATTAATGGTTACTTGAATGTTGGTTCTTGAATCTTGGTTTTTTGGCGCAGCCGTGAGACATGCCATTGTTGTGTCTCTTTTTTTGTGTTATTATATTTTTACTGTGTGTGTATCCAGCTGTTGCCAAAAATATATTTTCTTTTCTTTCAATGTAGTTCTTATAGTTTCAAAGAACTTTTACACCTTCTTTACCAAATTTTATAATGTTGCATGCTATGTTGTATCGTAGCCCATGTTTGTGCTATATAAATTTGAACCTAACACCCTTGTATCCTACCATGTTTTACACAAATAAATATATTATTATTATTATTTGCTAGTTAAGTTCAAGCCCCATGTACTATGGGACGTGCCTTTTGCCATAATTAGGGCATGTATCTGCACTCCGAGCTGCTATTGCGACCCTTATCTTGCAAATTGGGCAGTAGGTATAATGCTTGTGAAGCATAGTTCCTCTTTTAGTAAAGTAAATGTAATTTCTCAAAACAATATAGGCACATCAGCACACGTAAGACCGACCTTTCCCCGTATTGTGACGTGTTGCGGCTGTCAAACTAAAATCGAAAAACGTTAGGTAACAGTTACAGAACATGCACACTCATTAATCTCAACTTTATCCGGTCCAGGTCATGGCCAGGAGTTTTCTGATGCCTTTCAAGAGTAAATTTTGACAGCATTATGACAAAAAAATTGTATGACCATATGAATCTTGCGACATGGTGGAATTACCTCTTTGTTACATTGTTCAATGGCAGGGTAAAGGTCTTTGTCTCCATTTTCTGCGCAATTATGTACTGCTTATGGGTCTTATTTGTGTAGTAGTCAAGAACAGTGATACCCTAGTGGTATAATGAGCAGAGTGCTAAGACATACTCGTAGGCAATGATATTACAAGTAAAAAGGTGTAGATAGGTTATAAGCGCTCAGCAAGCGACACGTTAAAATGTGGCTAACTAGCCACACTTGACCTCATTGTTGCGTCGCGCCGTCAACAGACGCGTGCGTGCGTTAGTGTGCCGTTTTAAAGATCGAATGTTGTTTAGATAACCTATCTACACCTATTTACTTAGAATATCATTGCTCGTAAGTTTTAAGTTCGCGTAGGTTTAGTTTTATTATTGGAAGAAGAAATTGCGAGGAAACCAACTTGCTTGAGAGATGTATCTCGACGGAATGCGAAACGAAGTCAGAGGCTTACGGTTGGCATGAAAACTCTGCCAGCAAGTTAGTATTTAACCAGACCGGACAATTACTGCCGGGGAAGAAAGCACAGGCTGTTTGCCGTGTCTCCATGTCGTACTGTCGCTCGTGCTCAGTCGCCAATACCTCGCACCCTGACCGCCCTTAATGATCTCTTGGACTCTAATCCAACAAGTGATCTGTTTGCGGATGGATGGTCCGAGATTTTATTGGTATGTCAGGAGTACCTACTGCGAGAAGAATTCATGAATGTGTTTTTAATCTTGTTTTTTAAATGGTTTTGTTATTTTTCTTTAATTTATTTTATTTTGTATATGTTATCTGTAATTTTTGTTACTGTAATTGGTTAAACCGTAGTAATTAAATAAATAAATCTCTGGGAGTGCGCATGACGACGATACACACTGATGATAGTCAATACGAAACTAGCTGTTTGACAGTTTATCGTTGAACCTCGAAACGAAGTCAGAGGCTTACGGTTGGCATGAAAACTCTGCCAGCAAGTTAGTATTTAACCAGACATAAGAAGAAGACAAAGTATTGTACACCATAAAAAAAACTTACAAATTATAACTTTAAGGGCTACATAGGGTGTTACAATGGGCGGCCTTATCGCTAAAAGCGATCTCTTACAGACAACCTTTGGATGGACTTGATAGTGGAGGAGAAAAGATGAGTAGGCAGTATGAGTTTAGAGCAATACAGACAGTGTTGTTGGGTTGTTTTACTTGCAGTTAAGGTTCGTGTCTGATTGATAAGTTTGATCACTACCCCACCTGATGGTAAGCGATGATGTGGTCGACGATAAAGCACGTTTGCCTAGGAGTAATCTATTTATTCTTGACTTAAAGACCCCTAGGTTGTAGCTATCAGGAAACACAGACTCCTGCAGGACACAGGAAGAGGACCAGGAACATATGAATTTAATGGCGAAATATGGGTGTACCTACTCTAGGTATGATACCTCTTCCTAACCCTTGGCAGAATATAGCCTTGATGTTTAGGTTATGAATCACTAGAATGTTGTATCTTAAGCAAAGGAAAAGGACAGTAAATGTATAAACAACACATTCACGTTCACAGAGTTCGTTGCTCCACTTTCAGTTCTCGCTGCTTGCATATTTGTAATCTGCACATAAATGAGAAATGTCTTCTGTATGGTCAGTGGCGACTTTGTCTTGAAAGGTGGCAAGTGGCAAATATGTGTACGAAATCAAAATATAGGATGAAATGAACATAAATATAGTATGGATCTTAAACCTACTTACGGCGCTAAAATTTTTCATCAGCTAATTCTCCTAATTTTTTAATTTTTACTATACTTACATATAAACTACTAGCACTTTACCTCCTATAACTTCACAAACTTTACCTGTGTATTACATTAATTAGTATAGTTAGATAATATGTACAGACACCAGCACATCAACCTACCCCAATGTGTCAAATTTCTTTGATAGATTTTCAACTTTTTTCTAAACACAATTAGGTTCATGTTCAATTGGGAAAATTTGACAATTTGGGTAGCTTGATGTGCTGGCGTCTGTATTATACCTACCTTAGTAAAGTCGTGATTTCTATTTAACCCATTATTTTTTGTGTGAAATTTTAAGGAAAAATCTCATTAAATTAGATAGAATTTTTTGATGATTTGAATGAAGTTATCGCTGCCCTCTTCAAAAATTTAATTATACCGCGGAGGGGTCAAAGTCAAAAAGGATCTTTATTGTAAGACAGTGGTTACGCTTATATCTGCTTCGTCGTTGAAAGTGAGACAAGCCAGTGCTGAGGTCGACGATGCACTTTCACCCCTTACCTTCATTTCACGGATTTCGAACAAGCCAGTTTGACAAACCGGTGCATACGGTCTTGAACTCTGCAACTCATTATGGTAATCTACAGATGTGTGTAGGTATGTTGTCTAACAATTCTTCAGTGTGAAATCTAAAACTAAACTAATAGATACCTACTTACTTGTATTGAAGAAAGATTTGATTTTTTATTTGAGACAAAAAAATACTCGATCGATTTAAAAATTCTTTCACTATTAGAAAGCTTTAATAACATCGAGTGACATAGGTTTTAATTTATTTTCCGACTTGCAAGGAGGCCGCCTAAATACCCTCCTCGGGGTTTAAACATTTTTTTTTGGATTGCAATTTTGAGATATAGGTACTTTAATTTTTAAGATAGCATTATTTTTATAATCTCTGTCTAAATTGTTTTTTTTTTTACTTTAGGTATTTTCATATTTTATTGTAATACTTACATGGCTACTTTTACCGTCTGTCGAACATCATTAGATTTTTTTTTTTACTATAGTGAATACGCGTATTCATAGCTATTATTACTGTGCTTTTCAAGCTTACGTATGACAAGGCAGAATATCCGTAAGTACCATTTCTATGCTTCACACTTCACATCGTCACTTTACAGCTTCCACAAACATTCGATCGTTTTAGTAGGGTCCCGTACCCTATTGTGCCAACGGTTTCCTTCACTGAGCCTTCGTTGTCCATCCGTCTATCTATCAACGAGATGTATCACCTGAACTGCAGTGTTCAAGATGCAATCCTAAATTCCATTCAATATCAACTGTGTAGGTACCTTTGAAGACAGTTGAAACTTTCGCAAATCATCTATTTCTATTGCTGCTATAACAATAACAAGAAAAGTGTTTTTTTTGGAGACTTGCTCGGCCTAAACAACTTATTACTCTACTCTTATAAGATGGTACAGAACCCTTCTAGTATAAAACCGTGCGGGACTTGAATGGTTTTCATGTAAAACTGATAAATGATATTAATTTCTGTGAATATCATTTTTTAACTAGAAGGTGAGGTCACTATCTGACTACTCTGAGAAGAAACACCGAAAGAAACTCAGAGATCACAGTCTCTTTTGAAGTCCAGACATTAACTTGGTCAGATCATGTTGAGAACCATGCAGATTAGTGTCTGAAGTGGTATATTGAGGGAAGAACCACACATATATGAGGGAAGCAGTCAGTCAGTGCTAGCATTTGTAGTTTTTTTTCAGTAATCGTGAGCCCAACTCGGCACTTGAGGAGCTCCACGACCCGATGAACAATATCAAAGAAAGATTAGCTTACTGGCTTGTACAATCTGCAGTAACGAGTTATCCACGTATACGTAATACCGCACATGACGTCGGCCCTACCGCTTTCTCCGCTCTCACGGCCAAAAGGTCGTACTCGTAATGCGAAAATGTTCGTATCGCTCGAGTGTCTCATACTTTGAGATAGTGTGATTGCTTGGTTTTGACAGATGCGTGACGTGCTCTATTGTCGCCGTTTCGTTTAAAAAATATTTAAGTACTTTCCAATAGTACACTATTTGTTGTCCTACACGATATTTAACAACATATTTAAGTACATCTTTGTGACTGAATCCGTAAAAGCCGTAAAATATTATGTAGTATGTTGGAAATTTTTACCTTGTTTGTATTAAAAGTGTTGGTTTTTAAAAAACAATAATAATAAATTCTTATGATAGTTAAATATTTAAATACAGATGTCCCGCTTGTGTATGCGATGTCCCGCATACACAAGCAACAAGCATGCATAATAAATAGATCATGAAATCTAACATCAATTTAGTTTCATCATCAATTTCATTGCCGCACCGCAAACTCAATACCTACTTAACACTATTTTTTTTTAAGCTTTTCATCAGAACTCCTCGTCTAAGAAAGAAATGTGCATAGAATGATACCAATTAACCGATTTTGTAATCTAATAGCTGATTCTTCAGAAGTTAGAAAAAAAATATCTTAAGAATCAATATGGCGGTTTGACCGCTAAAAGAAGTATGAAGGAGGCCAAAGAAAAGATGGATGGGTTGTGTGAAGAGTGATATGAAAGAAAAGGAAGTTAGTGATAGCATGACAGGTGACAGGATAGAATGGAAGAAAAAAACGTGTTGCGCCGACCCCAAATAACACGGGACAAGGGCAAGAAGATGACGATGATGGTTTGACATCGCTCTGGTTAGGTTCGCTAAGTTTATTATCTAAAGCAGCTCCTATGTGATTTAGCCATGTGAAATCAAGTTCAGCTAGGCCAAAGATGACACTAAAAAGTGACAAGTCAACCGGTTATCACTTAGGAGCATCACGGCTCTTTAGCAATTTTCCATTCTCGTTGTAGCAACGTGAGTTTGATGAGAAAATACTGATAAGTGCTCGGGTTGTTAAGAATTTGTTCAACCAATCACAGTAGTTTAACAATTTCTCAAATTTAATTTTGCGATAATAGTCTGCATCGCTGTCAATGAAAAAAATTGCCCAAAAGACTGGCAAGGTTGACATGTGGAATGGAAATGATAGTCAAAAAGCCAGCCCTCGGATCCAACCGATTAGCGATATCCCGAAAACCTAAATGAACACATGGACACATGGCCCCATGACCCTAATGATTATAATAGAATAGAACCTTTATTGCACAAGAAATGGTTACAAGATCGCGTGAATTCCCTGAAAGGTAATAAACTTGTGTTACAAGAGCCCTCTCCCAGTAAGAGATATGAAAAACCTTTTGCAATAAGGTTAACAAAATAAGAATTTACAAATATGGTAACAAATTATAGACAAAAAAAAGTAAAAACAGCAGAAATACAAAAAGTAACAATGCACTTAGAAGAAGCCTGTATTGATTTCAAAGTGTTCGTAAGTATGTGCGTGTGTGTGAAGTGCCCGTATATGTGGGCGCAAATATATAAATAGTTCCATGTAATACTAGAGTCATGAGCGTTTGAAACGGATCTTATGTATTAAACTCTTAATACGGGTCTTATGTAGCTAAGACTGAGCTGCTTTGAAAAAAACTATTTTGAAATACCAGGGCAGTTTCTTCAACAGTAGCTATGACTAGTGTTGAAGGCCTCGGACACATAGAAACACAATGCAAATGGGCAAGACTGAGAATGGTTACACAAAAAATACTTTTGAACATACCGTAATGTATCCTATCTGCTTCGCATTACGCAACTCTGTGCCTCTTCTAGAAACGAAAATCTATTACGATTATGACATGCCTAATATTTTTCGCTAATCGTTGCCACGTTATTTTTTTGTTTTGCGTCCTACTTACTTAAGTGGCCGTAATGCGAGTTTTGCATACATACACAGAAATTAGGTATGCTAGTGAAGTTACGAACCCAAAGTTTAAGCAAAGTCGAAACAGTATTCGTAACATCCCCCCACACCTTAAAGGTATTTAAGAATTGAAAAAAGAAACAACCTGTCAAAATAGCGTCAATTGACGAAGAGTTTCAAAACGTTCCATTATTCTAAAAACCGTTAACCAGATCCGTTCAATGACAATGGCTCGGCTCATCACTTCCTATTCCGTCTCTCGCACTTGACGCATCTGCAAAGAGGTGTGAACTTGCAGTGAAAGTCATATTTTTATTGCTGTCACCTTCACAACCTTTAACTTCTGTATTTCCCGCCTTGTGCGTGTTGTTTTTGAGTTCAATATCCATTTCCTGAACTGCATTGTTAAGTTTGTTACGCAAATGTGAGAACAAATTTACATATGCGTTTGGCTAAATTAGTTGTGTTTAGCTGAGTTCACATATGGCTAGATTTTAATGTGTGAAATGATGGGTATTATGTCTTTATGTTATACGCTGTTGTCGTCAAGAGATTACCAACAAATCTCTACTGTTATCATTTTACTTGTAAGAATCAAATATAAACTAAATCTACGTCACTTGAGTGATAAGCAAATGCTTTAAAATCAACTATATTTAATAGTAATAGCAGAAACAAGAGTATAAACTTCAAAGCGAAATGGCAAAACGGCGGTTTCAACTAGAAAAAATAATATGCTTAATATTAGCACCTGTGAAGCGAAAACTGCGGATCCCTTTTTAAGAATGTTGTGCGCAAGGCTAAGTCTGATATTTAACCTGTCATCATCATCGACAACCCATTTAAAATTGGACAATCAAATTTGCCCGCTATGACATGCAGGAGACTGTTAGCGCTGCCCCGAACCTTCTGCAGCAACGAAGCAGCACGTTTACGCCTGATCGCTGCGAAGCCATCAGTGCCCGAATCAGCATACATGCCCGAAGCACTGCAGAAGCGTGGCAGCCTCAACAGCATCCTGAACGCATTATTATATTGGACCCGAAAAACAGTGATGGCTTTCTGCGTGCTGCCTTTCCATAGACCGCTAGCTTTTACTATTTAGATCGATGAACAGAGCAGCCGGGTACAAATTGTAATTGTATAACACTTGCATGTAAAAGTAGAGATCTTCCTATTGCGATTGAAAAGACAGAGATTCATAAGTCTTAAATAGGTAGGTATATAAAACTAACAGTAAAGTGTTTACACTTGCAGTAAATAAGCCGACAGACGTCGTTTTTATTTTAACGCAACTGCATTTGCACAATGCATAGGAGAGAACACAAGCAGATATAAGATATAATCGGTGTGTGAAAGAAAGACTTGCATCGCTATCTGAAGAACTTTCAATACAAATTTATAATTCATACACACAAAGAAATGAAAGGGAACGACATCAGGAAACATAATAACTGCTTCAGGTTAAAATCATAAGGAAAGAAAAGCGCACATCTGATAGGAGTCTAACACTAACTGATCCAACCGGCTACAATAATCTAATAGAAACAAGTTTTTCAATACTTTCTACAAACTCAGATAATAGCTTGTTATATAAATTAGAAACCACATACGAAATGGATGCCTCAGGAAACGGAATCAATGGCAGTGTTAAAATTCTGCATATATAATATTATTGTATATTGTGTAATACTTGCAAAAATAGTAAAGAAACTTCGTTTCAAAGTCCTAAGCACTTGACAACAAGATAAGTAGAAGGAGAAAGGTCACTATTCTGGTCAAGTGGCGTTGGAATTTTATAATGACATGATATTAACGCATCGTCGTACTACTATGAATGTTGATGACTCTGATGGGGTCAAAGGTTGGAATTACAATTTGTGGTATACTGTTTTTGACTAACAATAATTTGCTTTTTGGACATTACTATAATCACATAGACAGGTGAATTGACATGACAAGAACATGGTTGATGAAATTGCCGATTAAAGAGGACCATACAGTGTTATTGCAGCATCAACTGACACGGAATTCCGCTCATTATGATCAGATAAAAATATATGCAAAGATGATATCGAAATAAACAAAGACGCACTTTTTTTTTACAACCAATCTATTACGGTTGTAGTTGTGGCAGATGAGGCTTCCCATTGAGCGGGCGTTGTGTGCGCGTACGCGGCATTCGCACGATTGCGCAAGAGACTCATCATTGCTTTCCCATCGCTACGACTAATATAAAGTCTATGGCCCACTAATACGTAAGAGATGATTTTATTCTTGGAGGCTTTTATTCATTCAGGTTTTGAAAGGTTAGTTTTTTATTCTTGAGTTTAGTTTTCAATGAATTTTCGATAATATATTGCAGTGTGAAAGCTTACCATTTGTTTAAATGATTTATAAAATTGATGTATTATTATATAATAATAATAATAATTATATGGTATAAATTCAAGTTCTTAAGTGTGGGAAAAGGTGAAGGGCACGTTTTAGGGTAACTCGGTAGTACTGTCTAATGCAATTCCTACGGTCGCTATTATCGTTAAGCCCGCTAAATGTAAACTCTATGTAACTCTTAAAGTTATTATTAGCAAGGTTTTATGGCAAACAATAAGCAGTATTCTTTTCTTATCCTTATTTAAATAAATTATAATGATTTTGAATTTGATGTTCGAAGAAGTTGGCCACGCTAGCGGTGCGGTTCATTTGTTTGCCGTGCTTCAGTGCTTGGTATGGCAGTGGATCGCATAGGCAGCTATGGAGCGGTGCCTGTATCTGTTAGTTTTGTGTGGGAAATTATATTAACTGTGAAACGTCAAGAGTTTTATACGTAATATTGGACAGTTGGACGAGAATTTTTGATTGGTCGCGCTACATAATATGATTTGATTCATTGTAAGGTTGTTTGATTTCCACCTTTTGTTATTTTATGGCCTGAGGGAAGATGGTTATGTCGGTTTGATCTGCCTATTATTACGATTAATAAACCAAATATAGAATTGAATTATATTCGGATAGCCATAATATGAAACGTGTTGTTCAACGTGTGAAAGTGTCATTCAATATCATTTACAAACATAATAAATAAAGAAAAATCTGTGACTATCTTTGTATTTTCCAAGCTTAAATGGTATTTATTCCAAATTGTCATTCGGAGTTATGATTAAATAATGAATCTAGGTCGATTCTAGATAAAAACTGGCCCGCTTTAACAAAATGCTGAAAAATGCGCAAATTACATAAAATAACCCGCAAATCGCTTGCTAATTTAAATCAATCACACTTTGGAAATTTGTAATTTCCCCATTAAGAATGTTGGTATGGTTTTTATGTAGATAATTGATGGCGTGCAACGGACGGGCGGTATTTACAACATTTTTATTACTTGTAATTATAATTATCTTCAGATGTTGTAAGTACTGTGATATAACGCGGTGGCTGTAGTGTTGCGCACTTGAAAGATGGTACTCTTACATTGCCACGTTGATTAGTAATTATGGAGAAGTAATAGGATTTATAAATTTTGAACGGAGATAGATAAGTCTAAGCAGAATTATTGCGTTACAGATCCGTAATTAACAGAATTAAATCATAATATTATTACAATGCCATGATGGCCCAGAGGTTAAGGCGCCTCCTCTAGACTACTATATTAGACATCATTGACGTCGGTGAAGGAAAAAACATCGTGAAGAAACCTATGAACTTACAGCTAATATAAGTGTGAAATCGCCAATCCGCCTTGAGCAAGCGTGGTACCTAATCAATAATAATAATAATAATTTATCGTTTATTCTCTCTTCACAAAGCTGGCTTCAAACATTAGTGTGAACAAAAAAAGTCTAAGCTGAATTCCACCTTTGTGAGAGACTGGTGCCTGATATAGGTTTGGTATAAACCTGTGTTACAGGTCACCAGGCCCCTTCGATGGCTAGAATTAGCTTTTACAAGGATAGTGCCGGAGACGTAGTTAAACAGTCTGCATACAAAAATGAGAGCAAATAGGAGTTAAAAATAGCCTAATAACAATTTATAGAAGAGATAACACTGTAAAAGAAAAAAAATATATATATACCTACACATAATTTTGCAGAAGTGTGTGAGTGTGACGATGTGTGAGTGAGTGTTCATCTCGTAAAGTATTGGACCAGAAAGATCACTTACCTAATCAATGCTCGTGCCTTCTCTGTATGAGAAGAGGCCTTTGCCCTGCAGTGGGACAGTAACAGGCGGGTAGTTTATTACTATTAGTATTATATTAAAGAGTGACTTACTCTAGACATCTATGCAAGAAGTGCAGGAAGGCGGGGTCGTCTGACCTCACGATGGTGGTCAGCGTCCTGGTGCCAGGCCTTCGCTTGCGACCTTTCGAGTTCGTAATGCTGCGAGGTGAGCCTTTTGAATCTGGTGGAGATAATAAAAGTTAGATTATACAAAACAGATATATTTTTACAAAATAGGGCTACAATAAATTCTAATATGATGAAATCACTGTAGTTTTAGAAAGCATGTGTGATGAGCACGATCATTTGTTCTGGGTTATAATTTATCTATAAAATGTAGGTATATATTTAGAAACCACAAAACTCTGTAACACCTAATAATATGTACCTACATTCATTGCAAATAAATAAATCTATTCTATTCTATTCTATTCTATATAAGACTACAATATATATGACAACATGTATGAATGTAAACGAAGCAAAAGAAGTATGTAAGAATCATAGAATATGGCGCTCTGTAGTTCTTGCCTACCCCCATGGGAAAAAGGCGTGACTTTATGTATGTATGTATGTATATAAGACGAACGAAGATACGTTTATCAGCTGTTTAGTACCCATAACACAAGCTCTGCTTAGCTTGGGACTAGATGGCGTTGTGTGAAAGTGTGTGGAATATTAAATTTATATT